>JAQOWM010001006.1:722500-1951642 GCA_029041755.1 Resseliella maxima | reverse complement strand
ATATTTACATTTATTAAAAACCATTCAACTTGAAATAAGCTGAAATATTTTGAGGATAGAGAAACTATTATTAAAATTATAATTTACATTCTTTTGCTAAAATAGTTTTTCGATTTTTTTATCTTTGTCATGATGTGAATCAAATGTCAACCAATATTTGTTTTAAGCAATGAAACATATATGAATTTACATAACAAAATAAAGTACAATAATAACTGAATAAATAAATAAATAAATAAATAAATAAATAAATAAATAAATAAATAAATAAAAATAATGAATTTTCTTCATTAAATTGGTTTTATTTTGATCATTTTTAAAAAGCATACAAAAAATTATGAAAAAACACAAATTATTAATTATTCTCACTAAATAACATCAAAAATTGTGATAATTTGGAGACTGCAATTGTGAATAATAATAGTGGTGAAAAGTGATATACATTCTATAGAATCTAATAGCTGAAAAAATATCTATTACTTTGTCAAGCCATTTTTAAATACCCGCACCTGTCACTAGTTATCGTATAATAAATCGTGATCATATTTTCTTGATTCTTATTTGAAAAATTAATAATGGAAGAATTTTTCTGGAAAAAATTAGAGACAGATTTAATGCCAGTACCTTCGTTTATAAAACATGGATTCAAGTTTGTATAGTTTATTCAGAGTATACTCAATATATTCTTGTATTTTTACATTTTTTTATTTGGTTATATTTTTAGTGATACGGGCTATACAAATCCGCTTGTTTTCAAAGAAATTGACGATGCCGATATTGCCAATGTTGAAGAATACATCAGAAAAAAAACACTCGTTTCGTTGTGTGAAAGTTTATCAGAAAATGCATTATTAGATGAGGAGCAGCTCGAAGAATATTTTGGTCCAGTATACAAAAATAATAACAGTGAATTTGAATTTCGAGTTGGCGATAAAAAACTGATCAAACAATTAGTACTACATGTGAAAACCGTTGTTGATGGAAATGGCCCAAATACTGGGTTAAAATTATTTTATCCAAAACGAATTAAAAAAATCAAACCAAGTCGAATTTTGAGAGAAAAAACATCAAAAGAAATAAAGAATGACGCAATAGAGGAAGGTAATATGCCCAGAATTGAAGCATTAAAATTAAATTTATTCAACAAAATAAACGATTGCTATAAACTCTACAAAGTAAATGAGATAATCGATTTCGAGAACCTGAATATGGATTTGATTTCCGTTGTTGAAGAAAATGGCCGCATTTATGGAGATGTTTTTTGTGTTCTTTGTCGAGACGATAAAAAACAAAAACCAAAAAAAGTTTTTTATCAAATTGATGAACGTTCTCAATATTGGGTTCCGTCTAACTTTATATCTCATTTAAAAAATAAACATAAACTGTTGCCTAGTGTCACGGAAAATGAAAAAGAAAATTTTGACACAGAAAATATTGATATGGTCACAGAAACTAATGAGATTGTCACAGATAATATTGATGTTGTCACAGAATATATTGAGAATTCAAATGATTCGTCAATTGTGATGATAGATGATGGTTTTTTTCTCAAAGTTTTGCCAGACAATTTGTATGAACAAATTTCGCATCAAATTACGACAATGACTCAAAATACTCTTCATAATGATGAAAATGAATGTGAGATGCAAATAAAATTGTCTAATGGTAACATTAAAATGATTAAGGTGGTGAAATCTCCTGATGAGGGTAATTGTTTATACGCATCGCTTGTACATCAATTAGATGGTCATAAAATGAACAGTAAAGAAATGAATATCGCACTGAAGAAGTTAAGAGCTGAAGTTGTTAGTCATATTAAAGAAAATATGGATAATTTTGCACTGGAAATCAAAGGTCGTGTCATTGATAATTTGGAAGATCAACTTGAAAAGGATCCAGATGTGAAAGACGATCCCGAATTGAAAAAAATAAAACTGGCACAAATGTTAGCAACGACTGACATGAAAAAAGAATCTGAATTTTTTATACATCAAATACTTCCACGAAATAAGTGTTGGGGTGGATCTGAAACATTGAAAGCCGTTTCGGATATGAAAATGGTTAACATAATCATATGTAATGAGCTTGATAAGTGTCATATCATTCATTCATATGGAAAAACATATGACAAAACAATTGCTGTTGCCTATCGACTTGCCAAAGACAGAATCAAAAGAAATCACTACGACAGTGTAACAGATATTGCTTCAAATGAAATATACAGCTTGGTCGAGCAATTCACAAAATAAACTTCATCATTTTATTATTTGTTTTTTTTTTAATTTTTTTTATTCAGACAAATACGTTCATCTCGTTTCATAAGTAAATTTTGGTTGATATTTTTCTGGGTTTCAAATTACAAGTAATTTTTTTTTCGATCAACATTAATTATGGTTTTATTATATCTGGTTGTTCCGTGAGAAATTCTTATATTTTTCAATTTGTTTACAGTTATTTGAATTGAACAAATATGTATACTCAATATGGCAAAAAAATATGAAATTTCTTTCCTCATTGCAGTCACAACACATGAAAAATAAAAATTTAAATGTAAACAAACAATCACTGTTTATTTTGTTCGATATGTTTCAAATAAAAAAAACATTCAAATTTGAAATTGATATTGAAATTTATGTATATATTCCTTTGTTGTTATTTTATTTCTCTTTCTTATGGTGTATTGAAAATTTTCTCTTTCTTAGCTGTTTATATTTGCTTTTTGTTGAATGTTGTACTCGGCGTAAACGATCAGCACTAACGCGTTGCCAGTCGGGCCTCAACAACCAACAAAGCGAAGACTTTTTAACGACAATTCGTTTATTTTCAAAAAATATTTCAATCAACGAACTATTTTCATCAATACATCTTTTAGTTGAAGCAAAATTCTTCAAAGTTATTCCATCAAAATTGGACAATTTAAGAATTTTAGGCATCAGTGTTGATTTTGATGGAATCTCATTATTTGGTTTTAGTGAACAAGGCTTAATACGACATGATAAAAGATCGTCATAATTTTCATTGACATCATATTCGGAAATCAAATTCAATTCAAGTGCTTTGTTAATAGCGTCGAATGAACATTCATCAATGACTTTCATAATTTCATCTAATGTTGGAAGATTGTATGCATGCGTTACATTTTTGGTGGTTCCAATTCGTGGATATTCAAAATTTTTAGATGTCATGTTTGTTATTTCATTCAGCATTTGTATTTTGTTTAACCTAGCCAACGCTTCTTTTGTGCTGCAATTTGCAACCGTAGAAAATGTCGAAGTGAGAGATCTTAATTGTCTGAATATGCTTTCACACTGTTGACTTCCCATGAGATGTGGTAAAAACCATTCGGGACGATTAACAGCACGTAAATATCCAATCAATTGGATCAAACTATGACCATTAAGTTCTATACATGTATAGCAATTTGATGTTAAAAAATTGTCTTTTAATGAATAATTTTTGTGTTTAACAACATATCTTCTCCATAACCGTAAAATGAATATCGGATACCAGTACATTCTTATTCTCTCTAATGGGGTTAGGTTTTTTTCAATAAACGAATGCGTAATATCACGAATAGTTTCTAAAAAAACCACTGTAGCATGGCTATTTTTAACACACGATTTCAACATATTTATAACTTTTTCACTACACATTTTCATCACAGATCGAAAATTTTGCTTATCGACAGGATTTAAAATTGATGCAGTCAATTCATGTTTATCTTTGCTGAAATTATCTAATAAATAATAAAGTTGCTTCAGTTGAATAAAATTGTTTCGTCCAAATGGCAATGATCTCTGGTTCCAAATAGTTCGAAGTAAAAAATTACGCAATTTCGTGGCGATGTGAGTTGGATCTTGAATGTAGAATGGCCAATTCATTGCTCCAGATGTAAACCAATTGGCATCAATTATATTGGACTTATGACCTAATTTTGATTTATATTTCATTGCTGCATTATATCGTGGATCTGAATCGGTTGATATAGTGATAACATTTACATTTTTTGAGGCTAGTTCTTCCAATATGAAATTCCAACGATTAGAAACATCACTTGCTGAGTATTTATTATCGGAACCATAGGCCAACAAACAGAATGGTGGAACGTCTGCTAAAGGCTGAGCCATGATAACATTTAAAAATGTTGACACCGTGTTTTCAGAAGAAAAATGTTTGATAATTTCAGTAGAATTACGTGCAGGAAATGCGAAGGAAACAGGCATGCCATTTGATTTATTTAATGGTAACGTGAAACCAACAATTTGATTGGTTTTTGCATCATATTGTACACGCCCGACAATACGAGTGGCATCTTCAGATAATGCAACTGTATATGAAAGTTTACGTTCGTTTAAATATACCAAAAGTTCATCGACTCTCATCAATCCTTCTATAATGTGGCATTTAGATGATCCAATGTAGCGATTCACGGATGAGAGTGACGGTAAACAATATTCTAAATTTCGATGTATTGTATCGTAAACTATTGGGCCAGATAATAATCGTATATATGTGGAAAAATGCTTTATGTCAATATCATATCGATATCCACCAGGCTTTCGATTTTGATTTCTTGAAGCAGCTGACTTTAATTTATCTAAAAAGTAAAAACACCTCTTGAAATTTTCTGTTGTTTCTTCAATTAAAACCGGCTTTTCTAAATTTTCCGCACTAGAAGAATTTTCTACGAATTTCTTCAGACCTTCCTGTACATTATCTGCACTGCTAATAAATTGGTTGACATGTGCAATCAACGCTTTTATTAACTTTTTGTCGCCTGGACGAAATTCAAATTCAGTAAGATTTTTTGAATAAAACTCGCCAAAATATTTGTTGATTTCATTGCTGTCCAATTCATTCTTCTTTTTTATGATTGCTACATATTTTTCACGCGTAAATTTTTCCATTTCAAAAATATCGTCATCCATGCAATTCATAAGAGACAATGGATTGCCAAAACCACACAAACTAAAATTTTAAATTAAGAAAATATGATAATAAATAAATTTGAAAATGATCTTTAATATTTTAACTTACTCCAAAATATGTTTTAGAAAAAATGGTATTTCTACCGATAAAAGACTTTCTAAAGTAGACCACATGTCTGCGTCATTCCGTTTTGTTACATGATATTGACGCATTGTTTTAAATAAAATGTCATTTATATTAAGTGGAAATATTAAAATAATAGCTGTTAATAGAAAACTAATAGCCTAAACTGATATGTAATAGACAATAATAGAAAAGTAATAGCAAGAGTGATTTACCCCTCGCTCCGAGCAAAGCACTAATTCACAATGGTGGATTGGTAGTGATGCTCGACCCATTAAAAAAAAGAACGAAACCAATCTCCAGGTAAGTTCTTCCAGATGAAAGTCCTTGTCTGGCCACTGATGATGGGAATAGCAATCATCCTATTCCCGAAACAAGGCATCAAAACCAAACCCCAAAGCAAATTCAAAATTGCTATAGTTACCAATAGGGAATTGTTGAGTTTGAATCCATTCCTTCAGAAGAATGCAAACTCAATAATACAAATAGGGTATTAGGAAAGATAGAATAAAAAGAAAAAGTGAAATCGATGAAACCGATGTCAAAATAACCATCGTACATGATAGCGTTAAACTCGGGTTCATAGATAGAGCTCAGTCTGAGACTAAGAAGTAGGGAATGACACTAGAAACACGCAGCTGGTAGCCAAGATCTTTCGACATCTATGAACCTTCACGATAAAAACATAGATGTCAAAGATGACTAACCACCTTAGGTATAGATTTGCTAACGTCGAAACAAGACACAACATAAATAATAGGGACTAGAAATTGATTTTGCAAACAAAAACGTGAGTACTCACGCAACATAAAATTAACTTAACAAAAACGGACTTGAAACACTTAGAAATAGTAGCACAACTTACTCTCATGGATGGGTGAATTTCATATAGAAATTCGATGGATTGCAGGGGAGAGTATCCTCAAGTTGTTGCTAGACATAACAAAAAAGACATACAGCTCGCTCTCAATGGTTGGATTTGTGGTGGTAGAGAGCATCCATACAAGAGCTTTGCATGGGGACAGGCCAATGAAAAGCCTATCAAGATCATAGAACCGCTATAACGCAGTGACACGCGAGAATACGACCTGGGTGGGACTAACACACCCGCTCCGAGCAAAGCGCCGGTAGTGATATTGGCTTGATGCTCGACCCATTATTACTCTCAATGGTTGGATTTGTGGTGGTAGAGAGCTCCCATACAGCTGAAGGCACGGATCCCAACGGCACAACCAATGGGTTAGTAGGCCAATGAAAAGCCTATCAAGATCATAGAACCGCTATAACGCAGTGACACGCGAGAATACGACCTGGGTGGGACTAACACACCCACTCCGAGCAAAGCGCTGGTAGGGTACTGGCTTGATGCTCGACCCATTAAATTAATCTAGTGTTTAATAATCAATTAAATTGCTTGCAGATGATTGAAGACGCTTAAATCTAATTACAATTGTTTAATAATCAATTAAATTGCTTGCAGATGATTGAAGACGCTTAAATCTAATTACAATTGTTTAATCTAGTGTTTAATAATCAATTAAATTGCTTGCAGATGATTGAAGACGCTTAAATCTAATTACAATTGTTTAATCTAGTGTTTAATAATCAATTAAATTGCTTGCAGATGATTGAAGACGCTTAAATCTAATTACAATTGTTTAATAATCAATTAAATTGCTTGCAGATGATTGAAGACGCTTAAATCTAATTACAATTGTTTAATAATCAATTAAATTGCTTGCAGATGATTGAAGACGCTTAAATCTAATTACAATTGTTTAATAATCAATTAAATTGCTTGCAGATGATTGAAGACGCTTAAATCTAATTACAATTGTTTAATAATCAATTAAATTGCTTGCAGATGATTGAAGACGCTTAAATCTAATTACAATTGTTTAATAATCAATTAAATTGCTTGCAGATGATTGAAGACGCTTAAATCTAATTACAATTGTTTAATCTAGTGTTTAATAATCAATTAAATTGCTTGCAGATGATTGAAGACGCTTAAATCTAATTACAATTGTTTAATAATCAATTAAATTGCTTGCAGATGATTGAAGACGCTTAAATCTAATTACAATTGTTTAATAAAATCAATTAAATTGCTTGCAGATGATTGAAGACGCTTAAATCTAATTACAATTGTTTAATAATCAATTAAATTGCTTGCAGATGATTGAAGACGCTTAAATCTAATTACAATTGTTTAATAATCAATTAAATTGCTTGCAGATGATTGAAGACGCTTAAATCTAATTACAATTGTTTAATCTAGTGTTTAATAATCAATTAAATTGCTTGCAGATGATTGAAGACGCTTAAATCTAATTACAATTGTTTAATAATCAATTAAATTGCTTGCAGATGATTGAAGACGCTTAAATCTAATTACAATTGTTTAATAATCAATTAAATTGCTTGCAGATGATTGAAGACGCTTAAATCTAATTACAATTGTTTAATAATCAATTAAATTGCTTGCAGATGATTGAAGACGCTTAAATCTAATTACAATTGTTTAATCTAGTGTTTAATAATCAATTAAATTGCTTGCAGATGATTGAAGACGCTTAAATCTAATTACAATTGTTTAATCTAGGGGGAAATGTCTATTCAAAAATTTACAACATTTGCGAATATTTGCAACATTTGCGAATATTTGCAACATTTGCTCGATATTTGCAACATTTGATCAATATTTGCAACATTTGCATCAATTGGTGGAAAATTTTCAAAAAAATAGTTGCAGATATTCGCAACATTTGCGAATATTTGCAACATTTGCGAATATTTGCAACATTTGCGCATATTTGCAACATTTGCGCATATTTGCAACATTTGCGAATATTTGCAACATTTGCGAATATTTGCAACATTTGCGAATATTTGCAACATTTGCGAATATTTGCAACATTTGCTCGATATTTGCCATATTTGCTCGATATTTGCAACATTTGCACTGCATTTGCAATATTTGGAACAAATTTGAATATTTGTTTTGAGATATTTCCCCCTAGTATATATATTTATATTTAATTTGAAATTACTTCGAATTACTTGAAATAACTTTGTGTTACATAGAATAAATTAAGTATCACGTTTGCATCATAAGTTCAATTCATATGTAAAACTCTATTTAATCTATGCAATGCAAAGTAATTTCCAAGTAATTCGAAGTAATTTCAAATTAATTATAAATATATATCTTTTAAAAAATGTTAAACATTTTTTTTATTATCTTGAAATTACTTGGAAATTACTTTTTATTACATAGATTAAATCATGTTTTACATTTATATTGATAAATCTTGTCCCAAACGTACATAACCTCGCTGAAATCGTTTAATGAAAATATATGTAATGCAAAGTAATTTTAAGATGAATAAAAAAATATGTAACATTTTTTAAGAGATATATTTATATATAATGATGAAATTACTCCGAATTACTTGGCAATTACTTTGTATCGCATAGATTAAATATAGTTTTACATTTAAATGATGACACTTAATTTATTCTATGTAACACAAAGTAATTTCAAGTAATTCGAAGTAATTTCAAATTAAATATAAGTTTATCTCTTAAAAAATGTTTAACAAAATTACATTGTATTACATACATATATTACATTAAATTAAATTGTACTAGTATTACATCAAGTTTTTAATTACGTCATAATATATGCAATGAAGTTAGCTGTTTTTGGGATAAAATTTGTCGCAAAATCGGTTGTATTGTCAGATTAACCAATACTAAGACAAAATTTCTCCACTTTTGTCATCTGTGTAATTTTAACTAATATGTCACATTTAACTTCAATCAACCTTAATTCTGAATTCGCACCTCATTATTTCGACATAATTTGTTTATTTTCTTTGAATTTCATTATAATTTAAATTTTAAATAATAATGTAGCAAACCAGACAACTAAAGATCATGTAATTAAAGTTGTGATGAAATTCGATAGAAGAGGGGAGACTGTGATTCGTGAAGCTGCTTTTTACAAAACTTTGGGAGAACATAGTAAAAAATAACTTCAATTATTTTGATTAATACATCACAATGCCGATCAATATACCAAATATTTAATTTCACAGAATCGATTCCGAAATTCTATGATTATTTACCAAATGATGGCGGTGTTCTCATTATTGAACTTCTGGGATCTGACTTGAAAAGATTGGCAGGAGTGATGAAATTTTCAATAAAAACCACAATGATGATTGGTCTCCAACTGGTGAGCGAAAAATAATTCCAATATAAAGCCAAAAACAAGATTAAAAATAATGCGTATTGTTTTAGTTAGAAGCAATTGAGTACATTCATGAAAAAGGAATAGTTCATTCTGATTTAAGGTCAGATAATATCGCCATTGGTTATGGAAATAAATCAAATATCATTTATATTTTTGGTAAAATTTCTTTATAAATTTTTTTTTAAAAAAATTGATTAATTTTTTTTTTTTTTAAATAAAAACTAAAAAAATATCTTTTATCAAATATTTAATTTCACAAAATAATTATTGGTTACCCCAAAAATTTTGATTTTATTTTAAATTTTTTATTATATATTTTTTTTAATAAAATATATTATATAAATTTAGCAATTTATTCTTAATAAGAAAGCGTTAATGCGAAGTCGCTTTAGCAAAGAAATTCATGTTTCTTACGCCATCTCTACGAGTATGGTGTGAATTTAAATGAATCTCAAACAAAATTGTGAAAGTTCATACAGTGGATTTTCATGCCGTGGGCAAATACATTAATGTACGACGGCATAAGTCTTACGACGTTACATTGCAAACGATCTCTATCATATATACACTGAATTGCACATACACCATTACGAAATGCAAACGACAAATCGTATCTTTTTGCCGTTTCCGTTGGTATAGTCAGTAATAATTGATAAATCGTATAGGTGTCAGTGTCTTGAAATCAAAGCTCTCCTCTTGTAAAAACATATAACAAATGCCACATTGGTTAATGAGCATAATACTTTTATGTTGTTCATAAAAAATGCAAGTCCGAGCAGGCTTTGTTACATGTGTTGAATGAATAGAAGTACAAAAATTGACAGCAAACGCCATCTAACGGCCGATTGATCTGCTGAGTTGATTTGTTCGGTCGTTCAATTGATGTTTGAATTGAACGTTCATTTGAACTTTGAACGACCGAACAAATCAACTCAGCAGACCAATCGGCCGATAGATGGAATTAAAACCCGTCATATTCTAACAAAACCTGCTCGTGCAAGTCAATGAAATTAAGATTTAATCGAACACGAATGAACTCGAACAATATTGTTTTTATCTCGAACAACTCGAACCGAACACGAACGAACACGAACATCGAAATTGGAATATTATCGAACTCGAACTGTCCGAGTTCGGTTCGTGAACATCTCTAGTAAATATATCACGGATTTAGCGTTTCATTTCTTCCCATCACTACTGTCTTCAGTAACAGTGTATATTTTTTTCTTTATAAATTATCTTTAAATAAAAGCTGATCAATTAGGTTTTGAAGAAAAACCAAATTATAATGATTTCAAAAAGTTATTGCAAGAAACTTTAATGGAAATCAAAGCTGAAACAGACTGGCAATTCGATTGGATGTAGAAACATCCATCAAATATAAAATAGATGATTAAAAGTTTAAGTAGAAGAATAAAAGTGAATTTCAATAGAAAGTATGTTTTTTCTTTAAATTCGAACTCCTTGCAATAAATTTTTTCATTTAGAATTAGCTCAAAATAATAAAACTTAAATATTTCAAAAAAAAAGTTCTAATGAAATTTACATAAAAGTGTTTTTTTCCTTTATTTATTTGAATAAATTTTTTTAAACAAAATTTAAGTAAAATAAATTGACTGAAAACCTGAAATCTTATTGTAAAAAAATCACCAATATTCTTCTTTTTGATATATACACAGATATCAATGTAAAGATATAATAAGCTCAATTGAAAATTTCAGTAGACTCGCGCTTGTAACGAAGCAACCGATGGTACAGGAAAAGCCCATTTTGGAACGCGTGAAAGTAGATTGGCGAAAATTGGCGATGGCATGAATTCCCAGTGGAATGTTACAACCGAAACATCAACTAATGGCCCGCTATGGCCGGTCGTAGTCTAAAATTAAACACACACACAAAAACCAAAAAAAAAAATCAATTAAACTTTGATAGGCGATTTAAAAACGATGTCAAAATTGAGATTTACATTAAATTCCATATGGACTTGCAAGGGTGGTGCTTCAAGGCCATGAGTTACCAATGCAAAATAGCCAACATCTTTGTTATATATATTTGGTTCTGGTATAAAGTCATATAAATTCCATTTCAATAGTTTGACACCAGGCCGAGGACGGATTTGCAATGAATACAAATAGCTACCTAAAATTGCAAAAGGAAAAAAAATTACAATAAATAATATTGATGATAATTATTTCCTTTTAATTTTCATTACCATTCAATGTAAGTCGTAGCTGCCATTTATTGTCAGATATTTTTAGCGGTTTGGTAGCATTTACATGGACCTCGTCAACTATTGGAGCAGGTGCTGGTAGCCAAAATCCACTTGAAATATTGAAAATGTAAATGAAAAAAAAAAAAATAGATAATGTGGAATTAATAAAATTGAATATGTTGAACGAATTATATAGCACAAATTAATGAAACTAATACCCGGTGTGTAATTGTCGGCACGAGTACGATGGTAGTCCACAGAATGGTAATTCGCTACACATAGGAATAAGTTCTTGACGGACAGGCGTATCGGGAGCCACAAGACTATCAATCGTTTTTTCAGCATTTCGATCAAGTTCACGGAACCAATATCCTGAATCGGTATACTGTAAATGACCATTCAAATCATAAACTTTTCGTACAGCATGCTGAAAATTGGAAGAAAAAAATTATGAAGCCGATCTTATCGATAAAATTATAATTTAAAACCGAATCTTACGGTTATAAAATGTCGTTGTGGTGTTGGATTTGCTGGATCATCACTGTATGGAAAATCAATGTGAGTGATAAAACTTAGACGAGTTAACACAAACAATGCAATAACTGTCATTAAAAATGATTTTGGATTTCGAAGTAAACCAACTAGTGGTATCTGTAAAATGATAATAAATATAAATTTGAAAATACCGTGATGTTATGTCAATGCAATTATTAATTACCAAATAGCTTCCAATGAAAAATGTGAAAAAGCACGAAATAATGCCAATGGTAATATCTGGATTTTTATCACCGCCTGAGCGACCGGTAATTGGTATGAACACCGACATGATTGCATGATAGAAATGTGTTGCCCAAAGTACAATGAATATTTGACCACATAAATGGATATACAACCATTTTCGAACTGGGAAAATCCAAATAAAATGTAGAAAACAAAACAAAAATTAAGGTTAAGAAAATTAATTGAAATTCATAGTTTGAAGAAAATTTAGAAAAGAATATAATTGAAGAAAATCTAATGGAAAATATTGAATTCAACTTACTTGTATTTTGGGATTTTGTTGAACCAATGATGGTGTTTACAATCAACGTTACAAAAACGGGGAACATCAGCACGTAGGCAGTTCTATAACCAAAAACTGTTAGGGCAATACAGCCTAATGCCCATACCAAATTTACACCATTCAAACGTGCCTGTGCTTGCAATGCCAAACTCAATGGTGTATCACGTGTCCGTACTAATTGTGCATAGAAAAATGATGCAACAGCCAATGATGGTAAGCAATATAGAGCGACCGAAAAGTATGTCCGATTATACCTAGGCGGAAATGAAAAAAAAAAAAAAAAAATAGAAATAAATATTGTAAATATTCTGTAAATTTTCTGTAACTATTTTTGAATATACCAAGCCATAGTTTTTCCATTTAAATCCAGTTCATATGCAATTAAATAACACACTAAACCGCCCAATAACAATGAAAATATAGTCACCAAAAAACCATAACGAAGTTCTTTGCGAACATATCGACGTGATATTCCTTTGGTATGTAAAAAGTAATAAGATAAAATCACGGACAAAATTGGAATGAAAATATGCAGAATTTGACCAGTTGATTCTGGATAAGAAACAAAAAAATAGCCCAAAAAATCGAAATAGACCATTCGACCAGTGACATATGCCTGGAGAAGAAAATTGGAAATCCGAAATTAATTCTAAGAAAATTAAAAATTGACATTGATTGATGATGACAATTACAAAATTTCTTCAGCAATTACCTCAGTGTTTGTTAGTTCGTCCGAATTAGCAATTTGTTCAACAAGCGCTAAAATATTATCACCAGTACGTTGTAAAACTGGTGGCGGTAAATAGTCGATATGATCATATTTTGTATGATATCGGTAACCATTGAAAACATGAGCAAAATCCATTCCTGGAAACGAAAATTTACATTTTTTTCATCAATGGCAGGCCCACAAAAAGGCCCATATGTGCGTGTGCGTTTGCAAGATATGAACATTTAAAAACATGAAATCAAAAGCATACCATACCTGGTATATGACCAAAGTCTCGGAAAATACGAAAATCTGTATCTGATGGAATGAGACCCGATTGAAACAATTCTTCAGCTACCGATTGACCGTTTGGATGTGGAACTGCCGCTTTATACATCTATGAAATAAATGTTTTTTTTTCGTTTTTTTTTGTTTTGAAATGATTTGAACATTGGTCAACTTACATCAATAAGCCATCCATGATTTGGACCAGATTGAAATAGAATCTCTTTCCCATTTGATCCAACTGATTCTATATTGAGAAATGCTATAACAAAATACCAAAATCAATTTCAACATTCAGTTAAAATATTTTACATATAAGATAACACATTTCTTTACCTCGAATTTCTTTAGCCCATGGATGTTGTGTAATAAAACCGTGCGCCGCTTGCAAAGGTGTTTCTTCGGCTCCATTGAATAGAAAAATGACTGGGTGTCTCAATCGTTTTTCCCGTTGTGACAAAACTCTTAAAACTTCTAACATAACACAACAACTGGCCGCATCATCGCTTGCACCAGGACTGGTTATACGAACGACACAAAATCCAATAATGAAATTGTGCGAAAAATGTTTTTAATCGCAAAAAGAAGAAAAAAGATCGTATGTGAATATTAAAACAAACCTTCCGGCCACCGAATCAATATGACAATTCAATAATAATGCATGTGGTTTGCGTAATGAATTTTCTGCTTCTTCGCTGCCCGCCAAACGAACGATAAAATTTTGAACATTGCGATAAATATTGGTCATTGGATGTGGTTTAAAATTAATGTAATATGCACCCGATACTACTTGAATATCTAAGTAGATTTTTTGATTTGGATGTGCGCCACGTTCAATATACGATAATTCACGTTTTAAAAAATCAATTGCAAGTACTTCATTGGCGTTGCTACCAGTTGGTCGGGGACCAAAGCTTGTTAGAATATTTAAATCATGCCATGCACGTTCAGCAATAAAGGATTGATTGTGCGTTGGTAAATCGTTGACGGTTAAACTTGGCGGCAATGAAAGAAAACGATACTTTGTAAACATGCTCAAGATGAACACCATCATTGCTAATGAAATGGCCCAAAAATAAGACAAATGATGGACATTTGTTTTACGATTACCTAACGAAATGAAAACTCAATTTTATTCAAAATTCTGCAAAATGTCCGGAAATTTTCGTAAATATTTCAATTACCCGTATCATAAATTGTGTACATTGTGCTTGTTCTGATTCTTATCGATTCTTATCAAAAAGAAGAAAAAATAAACTAAACACTTTGACTTCTCAGAGAGAGTTCTATCTCGAAAATCGTTGCTTTCTTTTTATGTAATTAAAAATCACTGCTCATAATAAGTAAATACGGCATTTTTTGTTAGTGACATTCAATTTATCACGACTAATTGCTGATAAATATCAATTAAATTTGTTGTTTATTTTAAAATTTATTTATGCATTGAAGATTATTTATTGCCGGCTAAGGAAAATTCTTGTCTGACATTTCAAAAACCAATAACAAAAAAAAAAAAAAAAAACAAACAATAGCGACAATATCTGTGTAGTGTTAACCGATGCTAATCTATGAATAAATTGAACAAATTCAATACAAATTTACTTGTAACACGTTAAGAAATATAGAGCTGGAAATTAACACTGTATGTGCGTATGATTTTATGAAAAATAATTGATTAATTAGTTGATAACACTGTTTCAATTTTTTCCAACTAAATTGACATCGACAAAAAGCAACAAACAAAAAAAAAAGCGAAATCATAACATAGAATAATAAACAAAATCGAAATTCCATTTGAATAGAACAAACGAATTGCGTCATTTAGAACAAATAAATCGTGATTCAAAATGAAATTGGATATTTTTTATGCATCGTTCAACCAACGAAGTATGTAAAGATCTTTTTTTTTCACAATCAGAACTATTATTGAAAATTTACAGAAACAAAAATTGAACATGATATATCATGACATGATAACATATTTATCACATTTTAAATAAATCAAAACGTTCAGTGTATCTGAACCTAAAACTGGTATATCAGTTACAACAATATTGTTATTGGTTCGAAATTGAACAGTATATAGCGATTGAAGCTAACTTCATGTTGTTATTCATTTACTCAAAGAAAGTCAGTGTACAAGAATCACGTAAACGTCAACAATTGCCACTTACTGGTATATCGAGTTCAACAACGACTACCTGACGTGGATGATTCGAAGTAGGTGAATTAGAAAAAAAGCTGTTTCAAGTATGTGTCTAATGTGATAGATAATATTGTGTGTTGAAATTTGAAAAAGAAATTTTTTTGTGTCGTTCTTCGTTTAAACGATTTAATAGAAGTAATTTTGTTTCATCGTTAGGCTCATCAATTGATGTGCATACTGCCACGACAGATAGTCGATAACTTGTTTTAAAAAATAAATATAATATTATTGAATTTTATTTTTTTAATTTAATTAGTTCATTATTTATATTATTTTTTTGTATTATTTTTAAGGTATTTTCAAAACAATTGAAATTTTATTTTCAAATCGCATTAAAATTGTATGTATCAATATTTTCAAAATGATTGAATTTAAATTCAGATTCATATAATATATAGTGTTTGAAAATAATTGACATTGATT
This sequence comes from Resseliella maxima, assembly GCA_029041755.1. Taxonomy (NCBI): domain Eukaryota; kingdom Metazoa; phylum Arthropoda; class Insecta; order Diptera; family Cecidomyiidae; genus Resseliella; species Resseliella maxima. The sequence continues at coordinate 1,935,431 of JAQOWM010001006.1, read as the reverse complement.
TGTAATTGTGTTATTGAAAGTGAAAGTTTTTTTTTTCGTTCTGGTTTTCCATAAACATAATCATTGTTGAATGTTAAATATATGTTAGTTAAAAGATCGAATTTTGAATTTGTACATTTCAGAAATGTTGAACATAAGATATCATACAAAGCTGCTGTTCATTTGCATTGCTTTATTTAATGTGATAACTCTGTTATTAGCACAACGTGTTGCGCCCGGCGTACCACCACAGCAATATGTTAGTAAAATACAATGTCATTTGGAATTTTCTATGGAAAATTTGTCCACAATTTATTTTGTGATGAATGAATAAATTTCCATGGAAACATTTCAATGTATTTAATTTTTTTTTTCGGAATATGTTCAATTTCTTAAGTTTTTTATTTTTTTAAATATCTTCAATTGGATTTTTAGCAACATGATGCACAATATCAACAGTACCAGCAAGCACCACCACAATATCAACAACAAAACGCTCAATATCAACAATATCAGCAAGCTGCTCCTCAACAACAACATCAGCAACAATATCAACCGCCACCACCACCACAACATCAACAACAACAGCAACAACAATATCAACCGCCACCACAACAGCAACATCCTCAAGGTGGCCATGGACATGGTCATGCTCATGGTGGTCAACACGGTTTGTGGCATTTATTTCAACATTCATTAATAAAATGAGAGATTATTACTTTTCTAATAATTTTAAAAATACAGGCGGCGTATTAACTGGTAATGTTAATGAGGAAAAAGAGTAAGTTGCATACATTTTATTGATTATTTTGTTCATAGCAATTGAGAGAAAAAACAACCATTTTTTGTTTTTTCTCATCCTTCTTCAGACACATTCAAGAACACATGGAAGTGCCAATTGATACAAGCAAAATGACTGAACAAGAATTGCAATTCCATTATTTCACAATGCACGACTCTGACAAGAATAATAAATTGGATGGTAGCGAATTGATCAAATCATTAATTCATTGGCACGGTAAGTGGTTTTTTTTGTGCAATAAAAAAAATACTCAAAGTTCAAATAATCGTTTGTTGAATTTTTTTTTTGTTGTTGTTCATTTGTTGCTTTGTATTTTGTCAAATTGTTTTGCTTTCACATTTTGAATTACAAACATTTCGAAATTATATAAATGCTAATTATAATTGTAATTGTGAGTATGTCAGAATACTTTAAATGGTTTAATAATTAAATTTGATCATATTTGACCATATCAGCCTGAATTCAAGATTAAAATTCATTTTTTCAACTTATCCATATAAATCAAAAATAATCTTTGAAAGTACTCAAATCAATTTCATCATTGGCAAAAAAAAAATTGTTTGAAATACAAAATGAATGAATTGAAAACAGTGCTTGTTGTAAATCATTTTCATTGGCATGGGGTATTTTTTGTTAAATTGGTTGAAACAAAATGGGATTTTTCTTTTTTTTTAATGATAAGCTGTAGTTAGAGAATTGTGAAGAGTATGCGTCAATTTCAAACGAGAAAAAAAAAATGAAAACAAAAACTGAACGCTTCTGTAATAACAAATAAAATATATTTCATAAGCTCAAAAATTCCAAAAGAAATTGAGTGTACTGTTCGCTGTTGGGTGAATGTACTACAAAATATTTAAACAGTTGGCATTGGTTGGTTGAAACTAGAGTCTTGTAACTAGACCTTAACGTAATTTAATTTTTTTTTTTTCTCTTTCTATCTGTCTCTCTATCTTTCTCTCTTTTTCTGTTTGTTTTCTATTCCATGTTTGAAAACATCGTCATCAATTTTCACCACCATGCATAACAATCTTATCGAACGAAAATTAAACGAAAACATATTGTACACACAAAATCAAAAAACAATTTTCATGTAATAATGAAATTAAAACCAAAACCGAAATCGAAACGAATGCTCGTTCCCAATTCCCATGAATGTGGATCTCTGAACTAATTTTTTTGTGTGCTTTTACACGTTTTAAAAATTATCGATCATTGAAAAAAATTAAATAAACTTGTATATAAAATGTGTGTTTGCCTGCCTCTCCAGAGCAAGGGAGCAAGGATAATTCACAACAAACGCCTCAAATTGAAGAAAAAATTTTTACCGATGAAGAGCTTGTTCAATTAATTGATCCCATTTTAAAAATGGATGACACTAGTAATGATGGTTATATAGATTATCCAGAATTTGTAAGAGCACAACAAAAAGCGGCTATCCAACAACAAAAGCAGCAACAACAACAACAACAACAACAACAACAACAGCATCATCATCAACAAAAACCACCCCAACATAGATAAAATAAAATCATAGAGACAGAAAACCAAAATTAATAACCACATTTCAGAAACAAAGTCATTATGTATTCGATAAAAACATTTTTTTGTTTGTGTATTTTTTTCACCTTTCATAAGTTGAAAACATTTGTTGGTCAATACAAACAATATATGGTTACATATAAAATTCATTTTTTTATGTCAATGCAATTGAAGAGAAGAAAAAAACTATTCCACTTAAAATTATCGTGTTCGATATTCACATATTAGGCTGCAGTGTTTAACACACCATTAAAAATAATATTGAATGGAAACTCATATGTTTTTCTGTTATTGTGAATTGAAGCTGTGTTTCATGTTCTTATTTCACTCATTCATATATATATTATATATATTTGTACATCACAAAAAAAAATCAATTAGATTTGTACGTCACAAAAAACAACATTCTTAAACCGGGAGACTTTTTTTTGAAAAGTGAAATATTGATACGATTCAGGTAAATTATAATGACATATTTCTAAAACATGAACAACAAATAAAACAACAAATTAGAATAAAAATGCATCGAATTCCATTCCAACATAGATTAAAATGAAACGAATTTCAATTTATTCAAGTCTTTTTTAGATTCTCAATTCAAGTGAATTATTATCGAATAGAATTTACAGCAAACAAATAAAGTTCGAATAAATGAGTGAGAGAAAAAAAGAAGCCAAAAAAAAAAAAAAAAAAAAATGGAAAAAGAAAATAAATCAACATATTCTGCAATCACAAACGTATTTTCTCTTGCTAAAGACTCTGTTTTTATTTCATCGAGTAGTTTATCATTACAAGTAGTTTATTTTGTGTAGAAACAAATAATTATATTTGGATCGAATAAAAGATCATCTTTTTGAAAAGAAAAACAAAATGTGCAATTGAGCAAGTGAAGTTAAAAGTAGCGAATATATTTCTTTTAAATTTTTTGATGCGACGATAACTATTTTTATTTCAATATTAATGGTCCTTTTCATAAATAGATATTTTTGTCCGTTACATCATTTTATATATTCTTTTGTCTCTTGTTATGCAAAGTGAATTTATTCGTGTATTGTCCACAATCGTATCAAAGATAAGTCAAAATGATATTGCTTTAATGTATTGATCTCTAATTAAATGTATCTAATTTCCCTATGCATATTCGACATTGATTTTTTTGGGGGGTGGGGTTCGAATCATTTCATAAAACATTGAGAAACAGGCAAAGGTGAAGAAGTTCCAGCACAAAAAGAAACAACATACAGCGATGATGAACTGGTCCAAACAATTGATGCACTGTTAAAATCAATGGATGTCAACAAAGATGGATATATCGAATATACCGAATATAAAAATAGTTACATTAATCATTCACCGTAAATGTCAATGTATCAATGCATTTGTAAAAATTATTTGATTTATACTTTTTTTTTTCTTAACTCACTTTATGTTTTATGTTTTTTTTTTTTATTTTTATTTTGTTTAATTTTCATATATAAAAATTACCTGTTTTTCCCTCTTAGTGCTTGTGTTTTTAATGAGACAACATGTTCATTAAAGTAATAGCTAATAAAATAAATTGATTTTTTTGTTTGTAAATAAAATTGAGCGATTAGCTAACTAAAGGAAAAGGATCCGTGTTCTGTGTCAATTGAAAATTTAAAAAAAAAACAGCGATTAACACAATTCCCACATTTATAGAAGATGAAAAACAAGATGGTCAACCACATGAACAGTTGACTGAAGCTGTATTAGAAGAATCGGTTGACAAAGCATTGACTAAAGCCGATTACAATTGGGACGGTTATATTTCATGGGATGAATATGTATACTCGCTTGGTGATAAGGAAGTGCATGAGCACATGAAGGAATATGAAACACATGAAGTCGATCATCACAATAACACTCATCACTGATCATAATGAAGGACAAGAGAGAAAATTACACTAATGTCTATTTCTTTCTCTTTCTCTCTTCTTGAATTTTGACCACACAACTTCTTTTTTAGTTTTTTTTTACTGATTTTTTTTTTATCAAAATTCGATAATGATTTTTAAACAAAGAGCTAATTTGCATGATAATATGATTGGGATTGAGTGCATGAGATTTTGGGATGAATTCTTTAATGTTTGGGAACCAAATTATTTCTACTCAACAAATAACAATAATTTATTTTAATATATTCTAAAAGAAAAGAAATTAATTAACACCAGCTTACTTTTAGATTGGTATAGAATGCATTGTAAATTTAAACCGTTTTTCTAATTTTTGCATTTTCTTACAATTTAATATAGTCTCATCGAACTTTAAAATGAAATGTGTTCAATACAAATTTAAAAGTAAGCATTTTCTAATAGAAAAAACAAAATTTCCAATCTAACTTCAAGTAGACGACATTTTCATTCGGTATTCAGTAAATATATGATTTTTTATTTAGAAGTAGAATGTCCATTTGTTTTGTCAATCAATATTTACATTTAAGCCTCTTTTCCTGATTAGTAATGAGTAAAAATGAGTAAAAAAATTTTCCCCTAAACACGTATAAGCGAAATAATGAAGACCAAACATATTCTTAAAATTATTTCGTTCGAATCAATTTTAAATAAAATAAAATCAAATCAAATTGAAATACGTATATTCACGCGTACATGAACCATTTCCAGAGAAAGACAATAAACCGGTTGATGCAGATGGTACAGAAACTTATACAGATCAGAAATTAAGTGAAATCATCGATCAATCGCTTAAAATTATGGACACAAATAATGATGGCTACGTTTCATTTCCGGAATTTATTAAAACACAACAAGATATGAAAGGTTCACCTGATCAATCATAACCAAATTGATATAGTATAAGATGATAATACATCATACGCTCACAATAAAAAAGCTCTCAAAATACACACAAAATCAACAACGAAAATGACAGTGGCGCGCACCATGGCCATAGACAATGAAGTATGTTACCATTAAATGTCCAATTCGGCTTTACATTCCGATAATTTGTTCAATTAACATTAAAAGAAAAATAAAATATTCTCTATTTTTAAAAATAACCATTTTTTGTTGTTGATTTTCATCACTTTTTATTCCTACCCAAGTAGTAAGAATACGCAATTAAATTCGTGTACACACGATTTATACATGTTTTTGCAAAATTCTAGGGAATAACGCGTACACGATTTGAAATTTTCACTGAAACAAGGATTTAATTTATAAAAATAAATAAAAAATGACAATTCAGTGCGTATATCGAATCGTGTACACGTTATTCCGTATAATTTTGATAAAACGTGTACAAATCTTGTGCACACGAATTTTTTCGTGTATTGGAGCTACTTGGGTAATCATCATTCGAGTTTTCCCAAAAAGTAATTCTAGGGAATAACGCGTACACGATTTGAAATTTTCACTGAAACAAGGATTTAATTTATAAAAATAAATAAAAAATGACAATTCAGTGCGTATATCGAATCGTGTACACGTTATTCCGTATAATTTTGATAAAACGTGTACAAATCTTGTGCACACGAATTTTTTCGTGTATTGGAGCTACTTGGGTAATCATCATTCGAGTTTTCCCAAAAAGTAATTCTTCATTGTGTTGTTCGTGAGAATATTGACAAAATAACGAGAGTATAACTCGAGTCAAATACAGACAGTTTCGAAATTATGATTGCATTCCAATGAAAATATATTTATTGCAAAATTCAATTGTAGGATAGAAAGTTATTATAAACGACGCACTGCAGTTGAAATATCAAAGAAATATGTCTAATAAAATACCAATTTGACTCGTATGGATGTTGCTTGAAATATTCAATTAAACAGTCTATTAGAAAATGGAGAATGTGTTTATAAATCTTTTTTTTTTGCCAAATATCGAGTAAGTAAAAAAATGGAATCTTTTAGTTGTTTTTTTTTTCTGGTTTTTTTACCATTTTGTTATGGTTCTCTTAAATTGTTCAGAGGGGCTAATGCAATGGGTAATGTAGTCACTGATTTCAATTGTGCCAATTTTTTTAATGTAATCTTGATCAATTACATAAAAAGTATTCTTAACAATTTACAAATGCAAATCGACAGAAGTTAACTTAGTTAACTAATTAGTTTAAAAACTGGAAAAACACCACAAACATTGAGATTCTGCATCTTCTCTCAAATACAATGAATAAAGTTTATAGTTCCATTCACCTAACGATAATATGACATTATGTTTTTTTTTTTTGGAGTTTAGGAAACAAATCAAGAAGGTTGTCACTAGAGTTTTAACGACGAGAATATCGTCACTGATTGTGAGAAATTCGTGGTCGATTATGAGAAAATCGGTGGCCGATTACAATCGTTCAAAGATCGCTTCAAAGGTAATTCCTAGGTGTCGATTTCTTAATAAAAACGTCACCGATTGAAATCGGACCATGATCAGTCCCTAGGAAATAGAGCCTTGAAGGCCCTATTTACAAGGCGCCAATTGTGATCAGTATACATTTTTTCTTAAGAGATTTTGTTTGCATAAATATTCTTTTGCTCTACTGGTCTAATATATTCGATTTCACAACTTTAAATTGAGCACAAGTAAAATCAATATATGTTAACTTACACATTTTGACTTATTTAAACTTCGGATAATTTGGGGAAAAACTTTGAAAAATTTTCATCAACGCAGTTAAATTCACAAAAAAAAGCTAAGAACTAAGCGTTCGAATGTTCTTCGGTAGTCACAAAAATGTGTCTTCGGTGGTACAAATGGGCACGTAGTAAGTACTACGTGCCCTGCGTTTCACCGCATTGGAAGTATGTATAAGAAAATGAATAAATTTGGAATAGCATAATAAATTACTACTTTCACCTAATGAGACGACCTTAAATTAAAAATAAAACAATTGTCGACGTCAATAAACGTAACGATCGGCGACGTCGACCAACGACCGGCATTCGGAAGCCATGTGTGCATTCAGCATGTCCATTTATCGTCATAGTAAAATCGCATGTTCGTAATCATGTGCCGACAAGTTAATATACAATACAATTTAAATGCAATTTAAGATATACATTTAGAAAATAATCGATCGCATTCCCGCACAATACATTTTTCATATTGCATGCAAGATGGTTTAACCGGTTCCATCCTTGGTTTTGTCAGTAAAAAACATTTAATTAACAGTCTTATGTTCTTTACATTTTCTATATTATTTTGGAAAACCACTTAATTTGCAAATGATAAGATCCATTATTCACACGAACAAATGTGAATGGATTGCTCTCGATAATGACACCTTTTGATCGATGACATTTTTGAAGATTGCAGCTGTTTGAAAAGATCCTTGTCACGCTGCCAACAAATGAATTTCAGTTTGGTCAAAAAGAAGAATTATATAAATTTTTCAATTATTATTTAATTGATTGATTAATGTTATAAACCTTTAATAGAATCAATAATGAAAAACCACATAAATAATATGACACAACAAACGAGAGAGGAAGAGAGAGAAAGATAATGAAAAGGAGAAATACAAAAAAAAAAAAAAAAAAATCAGAATTCAAATAAAACTCATCGTGTACGTAATGGTTTTGATGATGATCGTTACACAGCTTTGGTTAGGTGCTCCATATAAAACGCAATACAAAGACACACAATTTGGCTTTGGCTTTTGATTTTGTAATTTGAAACAAAGAGCCACATCTAATTTAACTGATATAGCGAAAGTGATTTTTACTATGGTTTCAGCATTTTGTAATTAAAGACATTTGCATGTTATGCAAATGTGTTTAATTCGGAACAGCGTATCAAATACATGGATCAAGACAAACGTATATTTATTAAAACCAAAATAATTTTTGCTCGTACTCAAATAATAAAAGTTTCAACGAAATTGATATTTTATTACTGATCTCTATTTGCTTGTCAGTTTTATCTGTGTCTTTGTCAGTTTCTGGCATTGCCGCTACAATTTGCTTTGATTCTGGTTATATCTCCAGCTCTCTCTCTCTCTCTCTCTCTCTCTCTTTATATATGTATTTCTCCCTCCCTGGATTACTTGTTGCGCATTTCTCCCATTGGCCAACTTTCCGTTGGGCCGATAGTAACTGAAAAGTTGGCTGCATCTAATTAACGAGTCTGGTTTAAGTTAAACCAAGTATCAAAAGCCATGAAGGTCAGAATAATGGTGGTTGCTTGCTTTATTATCCGGCTTCATTTTTTATTGCACGAAAATGAATACAATTCGAATCAATTTATTTACAATTTACACGAATGGAGAGCAAATGTAATTTTCGTTGGAATAACTACGGATAACAGAACTATGCGGTTCTTGTAATGAATCCTTTATACACTGGACATCAATAACAATCATTATATGCACATGAATGTGATAGATCTTTTTTTATCTGTAAATGTTGATCATCTGTATCATTCTTTCGTGATAAAAAGGAAAGAAAGCAAAAGAGAAATACGATGAAAATGATCATTAATGAAACACGCGCTATTCAACAATAATCGACGGTCTTATCTTTGGCGACCTTGTCAACAGGAGAAAAATAAATGAAAAAATCAATTGAATAGATATATTTAAAACACATAGTAAATAACCGGCACTAATGTATTCTTGCACTGCATCTTCTTCCGTACTGTAAAATGATGTGCGTACTTCATCACCGATACAAACAATAAAGGAAATTTATTTTGCACACGGTTTTCACAAAGCTAAAGCAATAACAAAACAATGAATAAGATGAAGTAGAAACAGAAGAAAAATATCGAGCGACGAAAGGCAAAATGAGCGAAAAAAGAAATAAATGAAGAAAAGAACCCATACACACGTACATGTACAAGAAAAAAAATTAAATATATGAAACCTAGAATGAAACTGTAACGTGATAAAGTGGTAAGTGGCAGAGAAGCCGAAACAAGAAGATCGAGGTCGTTTTTACATTTGATGCAATGGATTGGTTTTCGTAGTGTGACACGTTGTGAGTACATGCAATTCCCATTTAATGTAGGCTATTCTTCATCATATGATGAATCTCCGAAACTGAAAACCAGTAATCATTGCAATGTATCATATGCTTCTCTTTTTGCATTTTTTTTTATCATTATTTGTTGTTTTTATTCTCTTTGCCTTTATTTGCTACGAAATGTTTCATCATGTAATGAAATATTGACATCGATAATAGTAGAGGCAGGCGGCAACAACAGCAACAACAGCATTGGCAATAACGATGGTTTATGTGGCCCAAGATTGATTCGTATCAAAGAATGGTATAAAAGCCGGTGCATGTGATCAAGAATCAACAGAATCGTCTCAGATCAGCTTTAGAGCGAGTACTGGATTACTTACCAGCAGCGCTTCAGTTTAACTATAAACAAATACAAAAAAATATTAAAACATTAGTTACAATTTTCAATCAAATTTTAATTCAATCAGTTTTTTTTTTTCTTAATAAACAAAAATCATCAATTTCAATCATGAAAACTTTATTCTTTGTGTCAGCTTTGTTTGTGGCCGTTTTTGCTGCACCACAAAATATACTCACGCCAACAATATTAACAGCACAATCGCCAGTTATCAGTCAATATCATTCACAAGATACACTCGGACAATACACGTATGGATACAATGGCGGATCATCGGCAAAAGTTGAATCAAAATCCATTGATGGTATTTACAATATTTAATTTCAATATTTATTTTTATTTACTTTCGTTCTTTCTCCCTTAGGTATCACACGTGGTTCATACAGTTATGTTGATGCCGAGGGACGACTTCAAACTGTTGAATATACGGCTGATAGTGTAAATGGTTTCCGTGCAGCTGCAACAAATTTACCAAAAGCTTCATTATCAGGTATTAGTGATACACCCGAAGTGGCCCAAGCAAAAGCTGAACATTTCCGTGCATTTAATGAAGCATCACTTCGTGCAGCCGCTGAACCAGAAAATCAACAACAATTTACTGGTGCTGCTGCTACAGCTGCTGCTGCTGCTCCCGCTCAAATATTCGCTGCATTACGCACATCATCACCCGGTTCATTCTCATACTCAATTAATACACCAGCCCAATACAATGCACCATTGATTGCAACTCGTGCATTTGCCATTCAATTGAACAATAATAATGGACAACCACAAGATACGCCCGAAGTTGCTTTAGCTAAAGCAGAACATTTCAAGGCTGTTGAAGAACAAAAGGCTCGCATTGCTGCCGCAGCATAATAGGAATATAAATATATAGATATATATATATTTTTTTCAATTTGATATTGTAAGCACTTTAGAAACACGGCAAAAAAAATCAAAAATTGAAAAAACTCTAAAAAAAAAAATTAACACTCATAATCTATCCTTAACGATTTTGTACTCAACTAAATTCCAAATTCATTTTTCCAAACTGATGTTATGTCTATCTTCGTCTTCATTTCCAAAGAGGAATGCAGATTAAGTGTGATAATGAAGTACATATGCTATTACCATTCCAACATAAAATAATTTGAACAACACTAAAAGAAAATGAATAAAAAAAAAAATTCAAATTATAAAATTGATTCATATTTATATTTAAACCAGAATAATCACCGAATCGTTCAAATTACTTGCTAAATAATTGTATCTGCAATTGTAAATGCATTTGGTCGCATATTTTTATGGTTTCAACTTAATCTGATCACTGATTTCAATTGAGCCAATTCTTTTATGGGATCTTGATCAATTAAATTGTAATTAAAGTTTATTCTTAAGGGCTTATAAATGCCAAGTGACTGAAGTTCTTTTAATAACTCCGAAAATATTGCGAATCAGTATCTTCTCTCAAAAAAACAAAAATTGAATGTAAAATTTATGTTAATGACACATTGACATTTCAGCATTTTCGTTTGAGATTTGGAACGAATTATAAATGTTTTCATTAGAGTTCTCAGATGTTTTGCATGCAACTGCTCTACGGGTTTCAGGTCGATGCGAATAGATCGTGTGTATTCATTGAATACAATAAAACTTTGGGAAAAACAAAAAGGAAATCGCTATGAAATTGGCAAAGATTTTTCCGCAATTGAATTTTCCCAAAGTTGTAGGCAAATTATATGTTTAATTTATAATGGAATTCTCGATTTCTATCGCAAATTGTTCCGGGTGCGTGGGAGATGGGATAAGAGAAATTCGAATTGGGAATGTGAATGGGCATGAGGAAGATATCGATAGATTAACCGACCCATTTTTGTCAGAACCGTTGCTTTGATAACGAAGTTGAAATAGATTTTTTTTTTCATTTTTACTGGTATTTTGAATTTTAATAGAGATTTGAACACTTGCTTTATAAACAGGGACCCATACACAACTGTCTTTAATAATAACATAATGGAAGACAAAGTCCATAATTTCATCAAACTAAATAAAACAAAACTGGCAAAGGAACATGGCTATGGAAGTGTTCTTCATTATAGTCCAATTTCCAGAATTTGGTATTTACATAACAATAGTTGCAAAAGACAAAAACAACACTGGGAAAAGTCAATTAGAACTAGCCGGCTAAGGTCTCAAAATAGTCAGTCGATTTATTTTCACACATGGAGGTATTTTGAAAACCCGGGAGCCAGACAAAAGAAGTAAATAAAAACAATGAGGCAAATTATGGTTTTCGATAAAATTTAACACCATCTAAAAACGTAAATGTAAGACCATAAAACATCAATAGATACTGGACTCCAACCTTTTTAATAAAGACGCAAACCCGTACGATATTAAACGTACATTTGATTGCGATCGTAGATGGCGTTGAACTTGTGTGTGAATTGGACTCACAATTGAAATTATATGTTAATTTGCGTCATTGATAAAAATAAATATTGTAAATATCCTGCAAATTCTGCAAATATTGCAAATATTGTAAATATTATGAATATTGTGAATATTTATAAATATACTAAATATCATAAATATGCTAAGCATATGACTAAATATTGTTTAAATTTTGAGATTGGTAGTTGAGATCATGCTGCATTCTCCTGTGTCTGTAAAATTAAAAAAACTTACTATAGAATATTACTTTGTGACCGCCAGCACTACCTACAAGAGAAATAAACAAATAAATAAACATTTAGAAATTAATACACTCAAACTAACTTATCAATTATATTTCATCTGATTTCATCAATATCAATTGAATACCTACCTCTCTCCCCCAGAGGACGCCCCGGCCAAATTTCTTCTTCTTCTTTGCTCTTCTGCTGCTGCTGCTGCTGCACGACGTTGTCTCAATGTGGTAGCTTTCCGAATAAAATCTGGATTGATTTGTCAACATACACATTGCTTTGTAAATCATGTTGCGTGATGCATTGTTATCACGATCCCACACAATTGTTTTTCGTTGATTTTCATGATTGAATGTCATTTGCTTTGGTCTTAGTTCGACATTCAGTTTCTTTCGATGTGTATGATGTATTTTTCCAATTTATTCTTCAGGAGCAGCGAGAACAGTATTTCTGGTTCACAGTTTTGGCAAACTAGGAAACTGTTAACATAGCGATGAAACGTCGGAACTACGCGCCCAAGCTACGTTATGCAAACTACATGACGTAGCCTACTATGTGCCCTAACGTGATTGTATGGACGTTTCATCGCTATGACTGTTGAATCAAAATTAATTTTCATATTTCTACTCTTTTTTTTTTTTTTTTTTTTTTGAACAACTTACCGATTCTTTATGTTCCATCTCTCTCTACCCAATCCTTTCCTTTCGATTCTTCCTATTGCTCTATCGAGCAATTTGTGACATCTGCTACACAGCATCGATGTTCCAGGCTCTTTTACATCCATTCTCATTGCGTATCGATCCATAGTTAAAGTAATGGCTGCTTGTGGTGTTCGCATGTGACCTTTGATTGGCGAATTGGGGGCAGTTTTAGCATTTCCAAGAGCATAGATGATTGTTTGCTGATCTCTCGGAACTTCTTTGAGCATTAGTGTCATTTCACGCACCACTTCATGTGCAACTTTTTGTATTTGCACATATTTATCGAATTTAAGGCGACTTACACATGGCTTGTATATAGCTTCGCGTGATTCCTTGAACGAATTCAGCTTGTATCGAAGATAAATTCCATGTCGGGCACTTTTACTTGATGGAGTCTCATCATACATTTCACGATTTTCACGATTCTGTCGCCACTTGTTTTCATAATCGCCAGTGTACTTGCGCAATTTATTTTTTCGTTTGTAATATCCAGTTCGTTCATGCCATTTTTTGGTCGTCATAGAATAATGTTCTTCCTTTCCCGTTTGAACATTACGACGTGTTTACCCATATCATTCTTTTTTGCCCGAGATCATTGCCGATAAATATACTGATTTTACCCGAATCGTATGCCTGTTGAATGTCCGCACTAACTTGTATCGGTTTATCATCATCATCGACATGACCATGTTTACCTTTTTTCTTCTTATTCTTCTTTTTTGTTTTAACGTTTGCATCATCATCATCATTCTTCACGTTGACGAACCGATTCCAATAGGTATCATAATTTTCATTTGCCCAATACGGTACATTCTTTCGGTCAATTATGGGTGTTAATGGTACCAACAGATTTGTCACGTTTATGAATCCCAATGTGTCAAACTCAATGTGAGCAAGTTCGTCCTTCGCTTGTGGAATGACGCGAAGCGATTTCCACTGCTCCTCTGGATGGTCTTCGTTGTGTTCGTAGATCAAACGTTGCAAATTCATCAGCTCATAAACGTGTTTGTAGTATTTTTTCGAGTATTCCATGCTTTGCAACCATCCACGTGGTATTACGTGATGATAACCCAATAATGAAGGTTCAAAGTCGCGCACTCCACGATTGTATTGTCGTATACGTTCTGGGGGCAACAATGGCCGCAACTCTTTAAAATATTGGTCCAAGAGATCTTTGTCCGGTGCGCATTCTGAATATTCGCTCTTCAGATAATCCATCGTCACACCAATAGCCGCAAATATGTTTGTTTTTCGTTTGAAATAATTTTTGATGTGACGTTGTCCATGCTCTTTGACATTCATGAACATACATCGGCCATACTTCTCGATATCGAATATTATTTGTGAATTTACATTTGGAATAGTTGGTTTGGGCTCGATGTGATTTCTCCTCAGTTGTCGCTCGAAATCGGCATCCATTGGGTAATTTGCAGTCGATTTGCATTTTTTTTGTGCGTAAAAATACTTTGCCGCGTTGAATTCGTGTGTGAATTCGTTTCGAATTTGCCGATCGTCGCCAGAATCAACTATTTCATTCAGCTGATTGTGCACATAGTATGAAGCCATTCTACGAAAATCGTTCAGTTTGCACACCAGATCTCTGATGACTTCAATCAATCGACGCTTTTGCTCACTAACCGGCTCATTGATGTTGTTCTGTCGCATTTTTTGTTTGTTTTTGGAGCAACCAATGCGACTTTTATCAGTATTATCACCATTTCGTAAGAATTGTTGAAGCGTCATTTTAATGGTGAAATTCTCTTGGTTTTCAATTTTCTTTTCACCTTTCCGTACGCACACATGATCATTTGTGGCAATTGATCTGAACATGGCATTTGTTGACGTACAGTGTGTTCACGTATGCTTCGTTTGTCAGTTGTTTTTGATGATGATATACTTAGTTTTGGCTTACGTATGGTTTGTGGTCGTTTGCTTCGTTTGGCAGTTGGTTTCGATGATAATGAAACAGACGATGATGACGGTGAAGATGATACGATTTTTTCCATTCGTTTTGACTTCTTTGCTAGTGGTTCGAAGTCGCTGTCGCTTTCAATATCACCATAGCTACGATTGGCAAATGATTCATATGACGTTGATGATGATGGCTCAACATAATAGGCTGACGTTGATGGCTGTTGTTGATCGCGAGCTAATGCAAGTTGTTCAATGACTACTTTAATCTCTTTGGCAAAACGAACTTTGTTCTTTTCTTTTTGCTTCAATTGTTCATTGAGTCGATCGCATTCATCTGCTTCTTGTTTCAATTTGCTTGCCAAAATTTACTCTACAATCTGCAACTGAACCTTTGGCTGCCATTTTGCTTCTTTGTACCTGATGGATTGCAGTGTTGATAATGATGGAATTGGCTGACATTGACGGCTTCGTTTGGCCGATGGCACTTGATAATCATCATCATCATCATCATCGTCGCTTTGAACTCTCAATGTACGTCGAGCTGAAGTGAAAAATACAGAATGAACAAAATGTATGAAAATATTGTTTGAAAATAAGTTGATCACATTGAAAGGAGAAGAGAAAAAAAATAAAATTCCAATGAATTTCACTTACGATGGCGTGAATGGATCTGCAAAGCAGGTGGCGATTGAATTTCGGGTGACGCTTGTTGTCATGTTATAGTAAAAAAATAAAAAATACGAAATAAACAAAATGTATGCAAATATTGTTTGAAAAGTTGGATAGACGCATCACATTGAAATGAGAAATAAAAAGGAAAAAGTAACTGATGCATACCATGGTGTAAACGGACCGGACATTGAATTTCATGCAATGGCTGTCTGGATGATGTTGGAAATGGTGGATTTGCTGGCGACGTACCGGCTTGCCTTCTCCTTTTCCTTTCTTTTTCCCGCTTTCTTTCTGATTTGATTTATATTTTTCATAAGATTTTGGTGTAAAATTTTCTCTCATCTCAATTTCACCGCTACTTTCTTCGCTATCCATTTTGCTGGTACCGTTACATCAGTTTTTATTCCGCCACATAAAAAAAACACCAAAAATGTGTGCTACCCAAGCTATACAAACTCACTTAACAAAGATGAGAATAGGGCATTGATTTGTTGGTGCCTAGAATGACAGAGCAAAAGTATTTTATTATATTATATTTGCGTTACAATATATCAAATGCAAAATGGCCATGGAACACGTTTGTTCGTGTCGAGCATCTAGCGGTGCATCGCATTGAAATGACAACAACAAATCAATTTACACGCATTTGAAAAATAATCGATGTCACCGTTAGCCGGCAATTTCACAAGACAATGCAAGAAATGAATATGATAAAGAAAAAAATGCGATAAAATATTATTTTCACTCACTTCAGTGCACCAAAACTAATGTTTTTTTTTATGTAAAAATGATATTCTGTAAAACCCTTTTCAATATAAAAAAAAAAAAAATGTTTCCAAAACCAAATTTATGCGCATTGAACTAGAGCGGCTTTTATGTACGTATTGTTCAGATGAAATTTCAAAATCGAATGATGCACAAATGAAAAATGCGTTAGCATTGTCTCATAGTTAATGCAATGTGCCGTGTTCGGTATTCACTTGTTTGCCGAAACTGTAAATGCGTGTCTGTGTATTGGTTGTGAAATCTCAATACGATTTTGTATCATTGGTCAGTTGTTGAGCGTACTTCAGTGCGTAAAATATATGCATATTCTCCTAGGGGGAAACATGTCTCACGAGTGCGTCCAATTTCTTGCGAGTTTTTGCGAGTTCGTTGTTGGTAATATTTAGTTTGATTTTGAGCGAATGATAGACTGACAACTGACTCTCGCGCCTATTTGCATGCAAAGTTGAACTCGAACTCGTACGAGTATGTACATGTTATTTAAATGGAGTTAAAAATTAAAATGCGAGTTCAATCATTTTGTGTAGATTTCTTACAAGTTCTGCATGGTTTTTGCCGGTTTTCGAGTAGTTAAATCCCCCTAGATATTCTCTTTGTCTTTCTCTTTCCCATTTTCTCTTACCATTACACAGACTATCGTTTGTGTTACAATGCAAACAATATTTTACAAACGGTACACTATGAAATGTGTAAATGATGTAAATGTAAAGGAAAGAAAAAATACTCACCAATTTTTAGAATATGCTGTGTTTCTTTTCTTCTCTCTGTCCATGATTTTGATTGTGTTGACAATGTCGCCATGTTGAATGTTGACTTGATCTCAGCTACCAAATCTCAATTTCAAGCAATACTTATTTTTCCATCAACAATATATTCACAAATGCTAACTTATTGATAAAAATGAATTGAATATTCACTAGATATTTCAAATATGTATGGATATGGTGTGTGTATTTTTGAATATAGCAAATATCTCATGAATATTTAAATATCGCGTGAATATTCTGAATATCTACTAAATATATATATTCATAAAGGGTCCTCAGCCCCTAGTTGCTACCAGTGTAAATTCGAAAAGTATCAAATTGTACGATTTGCAATCATTTGCCAGGACCATTTATTCATTTGGATCAATAACGTGATTGTGAATAAAGTGAATGAAACAACAAAATAAATTCAATTGAAATTAGAAATAAAATATTTTGAGTGTTTATCATCATTTGACATTCTTAATGTGATTCAATTGAAATTTTTCCAAAAAAAAAAAAAAAAAAAAATGCGTGAAAAAAAGAATTCAAAGATATAAAATCGGTAAAAATCTTTATTTATACCTAAAATAAAACGGCACAAATCGTCTAAAAAACGAATCAAATATTGTATTAAAATGTAAAAAGTAAAACTGTACAAAGTACTGGACGAAATTTTGAATAAATTCAATGATTCATTGCCAATCTTATACTAAAGTTTTGATTTACGTTTTAAAAAATTCGCAACGGCATTTATAAAATCATCGGATTCAAATCGTTTGTATAAAGCTGTCAATTCTTGATCACATGCTTTTTCCAAATCTTTTAGATGAAATTCAGATGACAGTTTTTTTGTAACACAAATTGAATCTCTTGATAATTTTGATTGCTCAATTATTTGCGGCCATAATACGGTGTCCAGTTCAAAGGGTTTATATACTTTTGATACTAAATGGAATTGATATGCTTCTGTTGCTGACAGTTTATAATTCAGTAGAAGCATCTCGTTGGCCTTACTTTTGCCAAGTATTTTCGGAAATGTATATGATGCACAGCCCTCAGCGCATAAGCCTAACATTGAAAATGGTGTGTAGAAGTATGCCTTGAAAAAATTAATGAAAAACTTTCGATGAGATATTGTTCATATTTTCATTAGAGATTTAAATGAATCCGTGCTAATTCCAATAAATCAATGCCAATTCCAATGAATAAATAAAAAAATTGAAACAAAAATACCGTATTAACAGCATAGATAACATCGCAAAGAATAGCCGTTGTTGCTGCAATTCCAATACATGGTCCATTAACGACGCAAATTAATAGTTTGGGGAACGTAAAAAAAGCATGAATCATTTGTTTTAAGATCGCATGTGATTTAATAACCGCTTGTTGTGGATCACTAACAGTTAAAAACGCCTTTATATCATTTCCAGAGCTAAAATATTCACCATCCCCAGTCAGTGCAACTATAGTCACTGAATCATCCAACGAAGCTTTATTCAAAGCATCTAAATGAATAATCAATTAAAAATCAATGAAAGAATACATATAAGATGTTTATATAATTTCCATCTTTACCGGTTAATTCACAATATGCATCCAAGTTGAGGGAATTTTTTGTTTTTGGATTGCTGATAATAATTTTACGAAGATTGCCAATATTTTCAATTTTTAAAAATTTATAAAAAACAGTCATTGTTATTGATAATAATTATTCGCGTATCGTTGATAACTACTTTCTCTCTGTTGTCTGAATGTCAATATAATATATGAGATGCGATTCGAATCTAGTTTTTGTCGTTTGACAACTGGAACGTCAAAATCGTATACGCAATGTCAAAACAGTTCACCATATAATTTTTGTTTTGATGTGAACATAATTTTGACAAGTATTGATGATTACACATTTTTGTTTTTAATAATTTTTCAATATTTTCATTTTAATTTTATATATATATATATATAAAAAAAATGACCGAATTTCTAGCTGAAGATAATATTTGTGGTCAAAATTTATTACAAATTGTGGCTGTTGGTAATGCAATTATTGCGGAAATTTTACGAGTCAAAGATTATATTCCGGATTTGTATCGGTATGTGTTAATTATTTTCAATTGATTCATATTGAATTTGAAAATATAAATAATTTTGAAAATATTCTCACTGAAAATAGGCTTGAAAGGAAACAAGATCAATTAAAATATGCTGAAATCATATTGGATTTTAGTTATTTCAAAATATCCGAAGCACAAGAGAAACGAATTGAAGAAAATTCCGTAAGTAAAATGATATGCAACAATTAGTGGTTTATTTTTTTTTTTTTTTGAAAATAATTAGAATTGCCAAAAAAAAAACGATCAAATTTCCAACAGGATTTGCAAGATCTAGATGAAGAAGTGCGTGAGAATTACTTGGAAATATTAACACGATGCTATTTAACATTTGAAAGTGTTCATCAATATGTGAATGATTTAAAATTTTTCATCCGTGAAGTCAACGACGGCATGTATATACAACAGACTTTGGAATCAATTTTACAAGATGGCGAAGGAAAACAATTGTTGGTACGTTCAATCGTTGATTCGTTTTGTATAGATAAATCGAAAACAAAATGTTCTATCGTAGACTGAAGCTCTTTATTTGTACGGTGCAATGTTGTTGATTCTCGATATGCATATACCTGGAATTGTGCGTGAACGGATTTTAGTATCATATCATCGATATGGAACGGGTAAAATTAACAGCGAAAGTAGTATCGAAGATATTTGTATGCTGTTGCGTTCAACAGGTTTTAGTAATGCGCCTGATGCAAAACGAGTATCAAACTATGCCGAGGAATACTTTAGGTTCTTTCAAATTATTTACCATTTTCTAAATTTTTTTTTTGGCAAAAGTTTTCATTTGTTTAATGGTGCAAATTTCTCTGTAAGGGATTTCTGTTGAATAATCATTATCAATATTCCAGGCGTGTCGATTTGGATGAGACCTTTATTGAAATGATAATCGGTCGTCTACGTTCCGATGATATTTACAATCAAATATCAGTGTATCCATTGCCAGAGCATCGATCAACAGCATTAGCAAATCAAGCAGCAATGTTGTATGTTTGTTTATATTTTTCATCGCGAACACTACATCAACAGCAGTCTCAAATGCGTGAAATTGTTGATAAATTCTTTTCGGATAATTGGATTGTATCGATATATATGGGAATTACTGTGAATATAATTGATGCATGGGAACCATATAAAGCGGCAAAAAATGCATTGGCAAATGTTATTGAGGCGAAACATATCAAAGAAATTGCCATAAAACATTCAACACAAATGAAAAAATTAATTCAAAAAACTCGAACATTGCTCAAAGAAGGAATTCTTACACACCAAATGCTTATGAAAAATATTATAAAAATTGTAAATTTAATACGTGAATGCAATGTAACGCTACGATGGATGATGTTGCATACAAGTAAATCAACGTATGATTGTAGTCAAAATAAAAAATGTAAACAATTTGAGAATCAAGTAATCAATGATTCTGCATACAAATCGGTTGAATTATTTGAATTATTATTGAATGTAAGTCAATTAGAATTCAAAGTTCGTGAAATAATTAAAGATGTTTTATCCGAAAAAGAATCACAATGGAATTTATATCGAAATGAGGCGCATCAACGTTTAACCGAATTGAGTGAAGTATTTATTACATCAAATGCATTAATGAAAATTAAAAAAAATAATGATTTAAATAAATGGTTTGGTGATATTGCAAAAGAAGTCATGGATTTATCATATGAAATTCCAAATGTATCTGGGCGAAAAATTATACAATTAATTCAAGCACTGGAACGTGTTCAAGAATATCATAATCTCAATTCAAATATGCAAGTAAAACAGCATTTGATTGAAACCGATCAATATTTACATCAAATGATACAAACTATAAATATCAAAGAGGATAATTTAATTAATTTACAAATTATTGGTGATTTGAGCTATGCATGGATAACAATTGATAAATATACGATAATAATGCAGGAAAGTGTAAAAAAGCAACCAAGTTTGGTGATTAAATTGCGTGCAACATTTTTAAAATTAGCAAGTGCATTGGAAATTCCATTGTTACGCATCAATCAGGCGCATAGCGATGATTTAGAATCGGTATCACAATATTATAGCAATGAACTTGTCAATTATGTACGAAAAGTTATACAAATCATTCCGAAAACAATGTTTGAAATTCTTGAGAAAACAATTAAAATCCAAACGGAAACAATGAAAGAAGTGCCAACACGTCTTGATAAAGATAAAGTACGTGAATATGCACAATTGGATGAAAGATATGCAGTTGCAAAAAATACATACCAAATATCCGTTTTCACCGAAGGTATTTTACAAATGAAACGAACACTAGTTGGTGTCATTGAATTAGATCCAAAACAATTATTAGAAGATGGCATTCGCAAAGAATTGGTTAAACATTTGGCTGAAGCATTTAACAATGGATTGACATTTAATTCAAAATCAAAAACACCGGAACATTTAGTCGATAAATTAACCAATTTAGCCAATATTATTGATGGCTTTAAAAGATCGTTTGAATATATTCA
Source organism: Resseliella maxima (assembly GCA_029041755.1). Classification (NCBI taxonomy): domain Eukaryota; kingdom Metazoa; phylum Arthropoda; class Insecta; order Diptera; family Cecidomyiidae; genus Resseliella; species Resseliella maxima. Next base: position 1,913,679 of record JAQOWM010001006.1, on the reverse strand, counting down.
AGATTATTTGAATATTTATGGATTTAAAATTTGGCAAGAAGAGGTTTGAGAAATCTTTTTTTTTTATGACAATAAACATTCCTATTGACATCGCCTTGATTTTCAGATGTTTCGCATTATTAACTATTATGTTGAAAAGGAATGCAACACATTTTTGCGGAAAAAAATTCAGGACTGGCAATCTGAATACCAAAGCACAAACATTCCAATCCCTGTTTTTCCACCAAATGACAATGTCTCAGTGTCATTTATTGGCCGATTGGCTGCAGAAATTTTACGTAATACAGAACCAAGGTTAGTGTTTGTAGTTGAATTTTATTTTTAAATTTTGAATTCAAAAAAAAATTGAGAATAAAATTCCATGGACATTTTGAAGTCAAAATTTTTTTTAGAAAAATTCTCAACTTTTTTCTATTCGAGGAAAAAATTCAAGAGAATATAAATATGAATTGGAAAAAGATGTCAGGAAGAAATTTAAAAAAAACTCGAAGAAAATTTTTTAAAATAAATTTCGTTAATAAATTTTCGAAAAAAAATTTATTCAAACAGATCAGCTGTTTACATTGATGGGATGTCATCATGGTAAGACCTATGGGTTGAGAACCCTATGATATATATATTCAGTAGATATTTTTATTTGCTTTTGTTGTTTTCCCCTAAGGTATGACTTCAAATCGCATAAAAAACTTTTGCACATGAATATAATGTCAAAGATAATTGAATGCATGGAACCGGTTGGTTTAGTTGGTGTAGATAAACTTTATTCGCATATGATAAAATCAGAATTGCAATTATTGGTGAATACATTACAACACAGTATATTAAATGATAAAATAATGGCGGATATTATCAATTCAATAAATAACGAGGCGTCTACCTCGAATAAACCAGTACAAACGCCATTAAAATTTTACAATAATCATGTATCAAAATTCTTGAAGGCCACACCAAAAGTCCTTGATTTGGTGCTGACCATTGGTCAAAAGCAAATCATTCGCAAATACATTGCATTCGAATTGAATAAAAGTTGTAAATTCAATTCAAAAAATTTAGAATCATCGTTACGAACTATGAATGAGTAAGTTGAATGAACATTTGAACGATTGTTCAATCTAGAAATATCAATTGTTTTCTACGTTTTGCATTGATTTTATTGTCTAATGGTTTCTGTATTTTTTTCTCTATTGTTTCTTTTATAGCGCTTTGTTGGTTGATTTGAAATCTCACGAATTGGACGCAGAGAATCCATGTCCAAGCATTGATCTGTTGTGGAAAGTGAATAAGTATTTAGAATGGGCCGGCCTTTATAATCCATATGAAAAAGTTTATATTGAAACAAAACACTTTCGGAACATGGCATCGGCAATGTCATTATTGGTCATATCACAATTACCAAAATTGACGTACATGAAAAATATCTCAACATTAATTGGAAAGAAATCCTCCGAGCATATTGATGGCATTTCATTTGTTGTTGGCATCATCACCGTACTGAAACAATATCATTATGAAATTACAGAGATTTTCATCGATGAAATGGCTCAATATGTCGTTTCAATGGCTGAATATAGTTTACCGTTAGTTGAATTCACATAATTTTTTTTTTAACAATTCGCAATTTTGTTCATTTTTAATCAAATTTGATTTACATTTATATCCAGATTGAAGAAGGAAATCGGTGCGGAAGCTTATATTGCCATACATTTTCTATTCAAATTCATTGAATGTGCCAGAATGAATCGCGAGGTACTAGAGAAATATATACCCGAAGTGTTGCTCAATGAATTGGAGTGTCTGGCGAATAAAATTTAATTTTTTTTCAATGTGAAAAACAATTTGCATACACTGAAATAAATGCTTATATTCTTATATCAATACTCCATCTGTTAAAGTAAATATTCTTTTTATTTTTCTTCATTCTTTACTTTTTTTATTTTATGTAGTTCGACTGTGAAAAAAATATATGAGAAAGATCTTGGAATCTAAAAATTAGATAAAAATAAAAAATCGGTTCAAGTGTTAAAAAGCTGATGATAAATCCAATTATCAATTTATATGTAAAGCAATATGTTTTATAATGTAAAAAATGTTTATTTTCGCATAATGAAAAATGTATATTTTCGCACATGAGTTTACAGTGGCATTTGAGTTAAAGTAATTCTGCTTTTATATATATATTTTTTAACCAATGGAACAAAAAAATAAATTTTCGTTTTGTTTTTTGTTGTACAATTTTGAAAATCAATCTATGCACTTTAAAAAATATATTTATATAATTATTTAATATAATGAATTGCATTTTTGTTAATGTTTTGTTTTAATTGATGTTGTTGTTGTTTTTTTTTTTTCAACAGTATTTCGACGAATTTTTCATTCGTATTAAATTTACTATTGAATATTGAATTAATTATGTTTTGTTTTGTAGAACAAATTTTCATCACATTTTTTGTTATTATTGTGATTTTTCAAACCCGGAACTAAATGAATTTTTAACAATTTTACCAACCAATGGTCTTGTTCATTGAACAATTGTCCAATAATAACATCAATCTTTGATGTAAAATGTCCGCTCTCTTTTTTTCAAAGACATAAATCAATTATGTCATACAGAAAAAATTGTTTAATTCGTTTAAGGAATTTTCGTTTCATTTAAACATTGTCATTGAATCGACAATATTTATTATTTTTCTCTGGTCTACGTTAACCACTAAATAAATCTAAGGCACTTGATGCAACTACCTAGTACCTATTTCGCTAATTTTTCTTTCATTATTTTACGTATAACTTTTATAATAATTATTTCTTTTTTTTTTGTCGTTTTGTTATTATTGTTGCTACGAAGACCCTTTCTTAAAACGATAAGCTCAATGCTAAATGATCAAATTATAGAGAATTTTCAGAAAAAGAAGGAAATAACAAAAAAAAAATAATTTTTTATAAGAAAAAAAATCATAATTTTGCCTAATTTAAGAATGCAATGTGTGTGTACACTTTGTGTTTTTTTATGTGTTCGCGCATGCGTGTGATTTTTGTTTTGTGTAAATTTTGTAGCAACATCGGTGTGAAAATTAAATCTTATTGTTTCAATGAAACTACAACTGTTCTTTGAGTTTATCCACAAAATCCGATTTCGCCCACTGGTGCAACAATTGCTTTTGCTCGATTTTCAATGAATCTTTTAGCTTTGGAAGCACATTTTGTTGCTGAATCAGTCGACAAGTCTCCAAGACCTAATGATATGAAAAAAGACAAATGAATCAATTACTTCGTTCAATTATTCATTTTTATAAAACAGATATAGGTGATATTTACTCTAGGGGTTTGGATATCATTAAAATAGATGCGAATATGTAAATAATGTGCGAATTTTTTTGCAAATATATTCGCATATGGCGGAGAAAATTGCAAATGGCGGGCGAATATATTCGCAGAATATTCGCAAAAAACGAAGCTATTTGCAAAAACCTTGAGTCATTTGCAACACTTGATTCTTTTGTATGAGAATATTAGGCCGCCATACTGAGTCGAATTTTAACAAATTATGCGAATATTTTGCGAATGGTTCATATAAATAAAATTTTGAATCCATTATAAGCGAATGAGGTTATTTGCGAATAGATCAATTCCCCTAGTATTTACTATAGGGACGCACTAGGGGGATTTAACTCTCACGAAGGCGTACATTTTTACGAATTTTTCAAAAATTTTACGAATGCGCTTATGGAAATTTGCACAGTATTATCGAATATTTACGAATTTATTATTGGAGCAAATGCATTCGTAAACATTCGCTAATACCGTGCAAATGCCCATAAGCGCATTCGCAAAATTCATGAAAAATTCGTAAAAATGTACGCATTCGTGAGAGTTGAATCCCCCTAGGGGACGCACGATCTACCCTGGTAAGCAGTCTATATAGCCCTGTACATTTGTATGTGAGTCTCCCCGTTAAGTGCCATCTAAACGAACAAACATAAATTAGATTCACCAACATTTGATACTGAATCTGAATAAAAATTGATTATGTGTAAAAATAATTAAATATTTATGTACAATAAAATATTTTCCATTATTAAATTATCGAAATATTACAACAAACACATACATGTACAACAAACGCCAATCGAATAAACATGCGGAGACTTAATATAAATAGTTTGTTTTGCTTTAGTTGTATTTTTAATTTCTCAATGAAGTGTTTTTATTATTTTATTTCAAAAATATTTATATTTCGATAATTTAATAATGAAAAATATTTTATTGTACATAAATATTTAATTATTTTTACACATATTCAATTTTTATTCAGATTCAGTATCAAATGTTGGTGAATCTAATTTATGTTCGTGAGTTTGGATGGCGTTCGGGAACGTGTTTGAATTTTTTTTCTCACTGCATAGCTCCCTAGCGCACGATTAACATCGTTAAAAATTACATTCGTTTAATTGCTTGTCGAGTTAAATGAGAACACGTGACATTTTTTTTTTCAACTCGTCAAATGAAATTTGTTGATTGAATTTACTCACCAAAGACGATTTTGTTGCCAATTTGTCGCATTCAATGAGAACACGTTGGTTGGCTGTATCTCCTTCAAGTACTTGGGTTACAATATTGCATTGTTTGGCCTCTTCCGCACCAATCACCTCATTCAAAAATAACAGCTTTGCTTTCTATCATTCAAAATGGAGAATTGCATATGTTTTTTTCTTTTATTCTCGAATTTATACGAATTGATGTTTTGTTGCTTTAAAAAAAATGTAAATATACTAACGGCATTTTGGTCAATTTTATCGGTTGCAGATAATAAAGCGGTTCCTTCGATGATTTCACCATATTCTTGACTTTGTGCACTGAATGAAGCATTAGATTCAGCCCAAACGACATCAAATAACGGCAATATTCTTGCACCCAAACCATATACCAAACCTTTAACATAAACCACCAATGGTTTTTTAAACGCTGCCAAAATATGGATAAAGTTGCTGTTGAAAAAATAAGACAGAGAGAGACAGAGAATGAGAAATTGAAATAAAAAATGTTGAGAATGTTAAAATTTGTAGTAATAAATTTAAGAAAATAATTTTACTTGAGCTTTTTTGCCAGTTCGAGTGCAGAAACACGTCGTTTTTCGGCTGTTGATTGCACTAATGTTGAATAGTCAACGCCGCCACAAAAATTGTCAGCGGCTGACGTTAATAAAACCAATTTGGTCGTTTTATCACTTTCCAAAGAATGTAGGGCCAACTCAATTTCTTTCAACATCTGTAACAAATCGAAATAATTTTACAATTAATCGCACAAATTAACGTAAGATAAAAAAATCCATTTTTTTTTGCTTCGTAGAAATAATTATTTTACAAACCTGCATAGTTAGCAATGATTTGGAATCAGTAACATTTGGCTGTAGGATGATTTGTGAAAAATTCTCAAATCGACATACTGCAATGTGGACAAACGATGTATCTTGATCGTTACCATTTTCCAATTGAATTGGCAATGCATTCAAATCAATATCATCTGTTTGGGCATTTTTATTTGTTTTATGATTTGTAAATACATTGCTAACATTGACATCGGAATTTTTTGCTTCATCAAATGTGCTTGAATATTTTGTATCATTGTCAAATTTACCAATTTTCTTTGCTTTTGGTTTAGCAAATTCAAATGTTTTTTCTTTACTGTTACGTGACCGTTTTGATGCTTGAATTTCATAATCATGTCCATCATTGTCACCACCATCAAAATCACCAACATACGGTGCATTTGGTAAATCAATACTTGTACGTGTCAGGCTTGCTGTACTGGAATATGAACTGTTTGAACGTCGTCGAATGATCATACAATCATCTGGTCGTGATTTATACACATAATCCCATGATGTTTGATCGGTTGTTTTTGGGCCACGTTTTTTACCAGCTGCAACACTTTTTGGTGTCGTTTGTTTTTTATTGGCATTTTGTGGTTGCTTTTGTGGACTTGGATCTTTCACCTCTTTTAATTTTGATGCTTTTACTGCTTTGGCCGATTGTGGGGTTGAATTTTGAACATTGCACGGTTCAATTCCTTTAATTTGTTTCGTACGTGGAATTTTGCCTGGACTTGTGCCATTGACTTTATTATTATTGTTATTACCTTGATGCAATGAATTTAACATATTAGCTGCACCTTCATCACCCAATAATTTGTCTATTTCCGATGTTTTCTTCTTTTTCGGTGGCGGAATCAGTTGTAATGGAACATCATCCATTGATAATGTTACTGCTGCTGCTGCTGCTGCAGCTGAAGTTGTTGATGTACTTATTGTTGTTGTTGAACACTCATCGGATGGTTCAGAATCTTTCTTTTTTCGTGGTCGTTTTGTTGGGCCAGCACCCGATGTGTGAGCCAAACTGGCATAGTTAATTGCCGTTTCTGGTGCATCTGGATCCCAAATGATTTTCTTTTTGATAATACGAGAACGTCGGAATGTAGGTTGAACGGGTTCAACAATTGTTTGCTTTTTTTGCGGTCGAATTTCAACAACAATTTCCCGTTCAATGGTATCATCTTGTTGCTTTGATTCATTTTCATCCCAATCCGATACTAATGAATTTACTAACGCATTCTTTGGTTTTTTCACCAATTTTGTTTCACGTGCCGCTTTAACCGCTGCATTCAATTTTGGTCGTCCTTTTTTCTTTTTTGGCAAACTCATTATTTGCTCCATTGCAATTTCACGCTCTTGTTCAGCAGTCAATGTAATTTTCTGTTGTTCACCGTTTGACGGACCACTTGTTAATGAAAATTCATAATGTTCTACCGATTTATTAGCTGAAGTGTTTTCATCGCCACCTTCTAAAATCGCAATCAAATCATCACTGTTAGTTGTCGGTGTTTTTATATGATTTATTATAACCGGCGAAATAACGTTGATATCCGATGTTATTAATTCTCTTGGAATTTCAATCGTACCTGCTGATTGTGTTGGTATTGGTTTGTTTGGTGTAACATCTGCAACATCATTATTTAATAATTTACTGTTTATTTTTGGTGTTTGTATCAATTTTGTTCGCACAACATTTGATAACGTTGCAATTTTTGTTTTGCGATACGTAACGGTTTTTTGTACATCAATTGCACTGTCAACATGTTCATCTTTATTATTATCGTCATCATCATTGATCACTTCAAGTAAAATTGGTTCTTCTTCAAATTCATCGTCTTCGGTTTCGATTGGGCAAATTTCAATTTCATCTGCGTCCGTTGTTGTTTGTATTGGTTTTTTAACTGTTTCCAGTGTTGTTAATGTTTTTGGAAAATCATCATCATTAAATGAATGATTTTCATTAATTTCTCGTCGAATGGCTTTTGCTGATGGTGCTGGTGCACCATGTTCATCTAAATCTTCGCTAAATTCGGGCACAATATTATCAGTTATTGAGTTATTAACATCCAAATTATCTTCGCTAACACCACTATATTCCAATTTATCGGTGTCACCATTTGTTGCATTCAAATCGCATTCTTGCGATTTATCGATTAACTCTCCTATAGTCGCCATTGCAGTTGATGGCTCTCAACCCTAAACAATATACAAGTAAAAATAAAGAAAAAAACAAATAAACATACTCATGAAGTAAGCAAAATACAAATAGTCAGCAAAATAAATAAACTTCATTAAAAACCAATTATTCTATGTGTCTCAAAGTACCTACTAATCTGTCACAGACAATAAAAGACTGACCTCTTCGGTTCTCGTATAAAATTGAAAAAAAAAAACAACAAAAACGTACAGGAAAAAAATCGTGTTTTCTGTTGATGTTGAATAAATTCAATAAAATTCAAATATAATCGATTTTATGTTTTTTTTTTTGTATTCTTTTTGCATAGTTTTCGCATTGAAAACATAAATTAATCTGAAAACTGCACCGACATAAAAATCATACAAAATAAAATACAAAAAATGTATGAAAACAATTCCATGCATGAGACGAACTCTTTTCAACACCCAAAAAGAAAAAAAAACGCGACACACAATCAAATGACAAATGAAAAATGAAGTAGAAAAAAAAATACACAACCGAGAAATAAACTATTGTTCATTTGTGTATTGATCGAGAAAATGTGATGAAGAGAAAAACAGAGAGATAAAGAGATACAGAGAGAGAAACAGAGGTAGAGACAAAATGAAGAGCAACTATATAATAAATAAACCGTAATTTATGCTGTAAAAATCCAAATTTAAATTGTATTTGAAAGTCGTCAAAACTAAAGAACATACGCAGTCGCACTAACTCAATTCCAAATGTTAGCCATCATAATACACATCGATTACGCACACACTCAGAAACGCATACTAGTGCAGTTATGTCTGGTAGGCGCATTCTTATCGCTACATTCAGTTCTTATTATTTCACATTTGGTTTGTGTACACTTCATCAAAATTTGTACATTATAACGGGATCAATTCATACAATTGTGCACTTACTACCGACCACAAAATGTGATGACAAGAACTATCAAGTAGATAGAAAAATGTTTGCAACTATTGAAATTCTCTTTTTTTTTTCTCTATATTCTTCTCACTGTGTCTTGGAGCGAAAAAAAAAAATGTAATAATAATATTACCATCAAATTATTGCAACATCCGATTCATTCCAACTATACTGTTTTTTTTTTTCTTCTCTTCTTTTTACTTTTGTCTTTTCTCTTGTATTCTTCTTCTTATTTTAATACAGAATGTATATGTTCACTGCATATTATTTACCTTGATCGAAAAAAGCTGTGTATATTTCAATGGTTGATAATTCAATTTGGGCACTTTTCTTGTTGTGTATAACTTTAATTTGAAAGAAAAATAAATGAACTAATTGTAAATATATATATATGTGTGTTTTTTTTATAAATATATATATATATATATATATGTGAAAATTATCCGAACACAAATTGATATGTCGACGGCTTCAGACACACTAAATTAACCATCGGTATTTTTTTTTATGTACACACAACGGAATAGAACGCATTCATACGCAACCGATGAAACTAATGTGAAGTTGGTGTTTTCATGTACGGTAAATGTCAATCAAGTTTTTTTTTGTTTGTTTTATTTTTTAATAACTTTTATTCACACTTTGAAAGGTTCCTACTGTTGAAACGTTTTTGAAAGCTCAATTGGTTTGATTGTCGTGCACTTAATAAGTTTTAGTTTGTACAATGATGTAACCTAAATATTTGATTTAATCCTTGATGAAAAATATGTTCATTCAGATACGAACATCATCACTTTAGAGTACAAAATAGCACTTTGCTCATATCATCGTGAAAATTCTCAAAAAAAGATTTTATATTTCAATTACTTGATTGAAAACCTGGGACAAAAAATCATTGATTAACTATCGAATTGGCAATTTATTTGCCTTGTTTCAAGAACTTGAAGATTTATTAGTGGAAATAGGTCTCAATGAGGGATTTTTTTTGTGACATTGTTTTATCCTTTTCAAATTTATCTTACAACTAAAAGTTTTCGCGCCCCAAAATGGTTAGCTCTCTCTCTCTCTCTCTCTCTCTCTCTCTCTCTGTGTGTGTGTGTGTGTGTATGTATAGAGCACACGAAAGAATGTCAAGAGTTGATAAGAATGTGGGTGCATTTGTGCGACTCAATTAATTTACATAAAATGTGCCATAATAAATTGACCATGATATGTTGACCACCCAAGAATTGAAAATGTAGGAATAAAAATGTAATACAGTTAGAATGGGACTCTATCGCTTCTGTAATTTGAATTGAAGTTCATTTTCTTTAATTGAAATCAATTTAGCCCATTCATAGATATTAGGTTTGCCCATGCAAAATTATTTATTCGAAATGGTAAATGTTAGCAAAAGAAGGAAAAAGATATAAAAGAGAAGGGAAGAAAAAAAAGAAATGCCTATGGGAAAGCGTTTTAAATGCGGCAATAGGTAATAGGGGGAAAAAGGTACAAATTTAATACCAATCCATGATGTTAGTAAGAACTTAAATGTCAAATGTGGCGCATATTAGGATGCATTAACTTCAGCACGCGGTAAGTAATTGCAAGCAAACCGACGATAAGATAAGCGAAACGCTCTTGACTAAAAACGTATTTATGTGTAAGTAAATGAATTAAAATTCCAGACTGTTAAAAAACTGGGCTATTGAAATCCAACGAACACAAAACTAAATAAAAATGCAATTTTTTTTTTTTTTGAAATGAAAAATAAACAGAATGGACACAGAACTGAAACAGAGTAAATGAATTGGTAGCAAAAGATAAAAACGGTGAATAATATCACTCAAGATGCAGTTTATAATGGTAAATGAGATTTTTTTTGTTGACGTTTTAGCATCGAACAATTCTTTGACTATTCATTTAAGTTCGATATCATTTTCGATGACATTTTAATTGGTATTTACTTTAAATATGCTTTTGGCGGTCTTCATTCTTGGCAATAATCATTCTTCTTTCATTCCCACTTCAATCTCAAACTCACTCTCACTCTTTCGTTTTTGTTTTTGTTTCTGTCTCTCATTTTTTTTTTTTCTTATCTCTATTTTTCTGTCGCTCTGTCTCTTTGTCTCTATCTCTTAGCCTCTCATTCTCTTTCTCTCTCACACACACACATTCATTCTCTCTTCTGTCCCTCTGCCTCTATTTTTTTCTACTTTTCGATTTATTCCAACATCAGCTTAAAATATGATGAAATCGAACCAGAAGCCTTATATTGCGAATGTGATGCGCGAATTGTGGTAAACGTGAAAAAAAATGAGAAGTCAACCGATTATATTCTCCCTTCGAATAGACAATTTTATGAATCGTGAAAATTAATTCTTTTAAGACAGTCTTAAAATAATTTGGCCATAATTTACAATTTAATGATCTGAATGAGCGTTGAAGCCAGTTTAGTTGGTCAACAACATTGTAGTGTACGGCGCAAAAGTTATTTGTTTTTGCTATGAAAAAATTGACTGAATCGCATTAGAAAAAGTGCGTGATCGCAAACGCGTTTTTTTGAGAGCGTGCGCGCGCATCAATTGAATGTAGCTATTAGTTGTCTAGTCTCTTATGAAATGTCTATGGAGCATACTATATATATATACATATAACTTGATATGAATATTGAGTTTTGCACGTTTTGTGTAAAGTGACCGGCAATAAACTATGTTTTAATTTTAATCTTTGATTTACTCATTAACATTTTAAAAAGATGTGTGCTTATCTTAAAAGCTTTTAGAATATTATTGCTTATGTTAAAACATTTATATTATTCATTCATTTTCGTTCGAACGATATATATTGTCTGTCTCGTATATGTTTGACAGTGTGCTTATGGTTGAGACGACATGGCCGCACTCTGCACTCTCTCTCTCTTTCTTTCTTTTTGTGTGTGTGTGTGTGTCTGTGTATTTTTCATGCCGTTGTTATCGGTCTTTTTGGTTTCTTGCAAATTAATAAAATGTTCCGTTTGGTCGTCTGTCTGTCTTATTCTTCTTGTATCTTTTTTCATGATATTGTTGGTTCATTTTGTATGTTATTTTTTTTTCTCTCAATATGTATGGAATATAATCATTGGGTTGAGAGTGTCTTTTTTCTTTCGGTTGATAATAAAAAATGACTCACATTTTAAGCACAATCAACCATATGTTTAAAGTGGGTCTGCATACAATTCTGACACTCATTTGACGTTTCAAAAATTTTAAACATTCACGTTATACGCGTCGGCGAAATTGTGTAATATTTTTCGTTCATTTTCAAATCGACAAAAAAAAAACGAAAAAAAAAAAATTTTTCTGGCATTGGTTAAATTAATTTAAATTTGCCACAAATAAATAAATGAGAAATAAAAAATGAACACAAGACAACGACACATATAATATCAAATTGAAAACGTGATTTTTTACTTACATTTTTGCATTTAAAAAAATCTTTCGTTCTCTTGCGAATCAGAAACAAAATGACGAAATATCATGTATAAGTCAAATTGATTGCGAAATTTTCAACGACCTCAATATGGTTAAAGGCTTTTTAAATACGCATTCATTAAGATAAACGAGTGTTGTGCTGAAAACAAAACACAGAGAATTCGAGCAGATTATTGCCCAAATTTAAGTGCAATTTAATTATTTAATATATTCAATGTATAGATTTATACATTTTGAACTGATTACAATAACAAACAGAACGTATTTTGTCAGTATGTATAAACTTAAGACCGAAGTTTAAATCATATATAAAAACTTATAGGCAGATTATGCTGTCGCTGTGACAAAATAAAATACACAAAATATCCGGGTGAGAAATAAAGCAAAAAAATCGAAAAGAAACAACCGTAAAATCATATGTGAAAAGTCAAAATAAAGGCGAATGAAACGATTTTAGCGATTGACAAAAAGAAATGGCATAATGCTGATTTAAAATGCATCACAGACGCCGATAAAATGTGATCACAAAATGAATAATTTGTCTCCCTCTCTCTCTCTCTTGATCTTTCTCATAACAATGCTCATATTTACAATTTATTCGCGATTGGTTCAATTGTTCGCAATTGATATACCAATGAGGCAAATTATGGTGATAGACAAAATTTAACGCCCTCTACAAACGTAAATGTGAAGACCACATAACATCAATAGATACTGTTTTCCAACTTTCTTAGTGAAGACACACACCGATATGATATTACATGTAAATTTGAGTGCGATTGTAGATGGCGTTGAACTTGTGTGTGATTTAGTTTCACAATTGAAATTATATGTTAATTTGCCTCATTGGATATACATTCGTTTTTAATTGAGCTACGGAAATGAAATATATATTTTTTTAAATATTTTCTATCAAAAATAAAAGAATTATCCGATTTTCAGAATATTTGTGTTTAATTCGGCGACGTCAAGTCAAGAGCTTGATATTTAGAGGACGTTACATAGAATGTGAAATGAATATGAACACATTAATTATTCAATGTGAATAAAAAAGTGTATATTACACCGAAACCACATTACGACCCATTCTAAAACCTCTAATAATCCGAAAGTATTGTTCAAAATAGAAGCGGAATTGTCGTTTGACCAATTATTATTCTAATTTCCAAAACGAAAGTTTAATGTAATTTGTTTATAAACAAATATTTGTTCATTTTTATCACAATCAGAATTTAAGCATTAATGTACAGGTACACTGTGCATAATGTTAATAAAAAAAACAAAGTGAGAGTCTCATTAAGAGCAACCATGTTGAAATATTATTGACCATTTTGATCGTTAGGAACAATTTTCTGGTTATTGTTCATAAAATGATTGTCATTCATCGAATATTTAATATATATTCATTTATTGATAGAGAAAAGTAAACAAAATTTATTCCATTTATACAAGAACATGTTAAACATGAACGGAACCAGATAATAGCGAATCGATTGTGTCTAATTGAAATTAAGCAATAAATGTAGTTGGTCGATAATTTTTCGAGAAGAAATCATACAATTCCATTGTTTAATCAAACAAAAACAAAAAATGCTCCTTTTTCAATATTATTTATTCATTTCATTACCCATTAACTAACCATCATCAAAAGAGGAAATCAAAAACAGACAAATTTTAAATAAATACCCGGTCACTAATTACCAATGCAATTTGCGACATTTTCTAAATTGACTACCCTTTTTCATTTCCACATTTATTTCAATCACTGGAATGAATTTGGGATTTTATTCCATTTACGTCTTGTTGTAACAACAATTCCTACCTGTGATTGCGAAAAAGTTACCATTTATTGTTTAGCTAGCCACCGAATCTAAAACAATTTCGATATGTAAATAAAAAAAACATTTGAAATTTGTGTGAAGTAGGTTTTATAGAAATTAAATTGAATTTTAAAAGGGGTATCGGATTTGTCATTATCATTTCATGAAAAATGCTTGTGACATCGCATAACCGTTGATTGTTGTTCTATCTCCAGTCTCCATATCTCTCGTTCTCTCTCTCTCTCTCGTTCTCTCTCTCTCTCTCTCTCTCTCTCTCTCTCTCTATAATTTCGAATAGAAATATACAATGAAGAATTTGAATGGAAAAAAAGGTACAAGTTTTACAAGTTTTTGCTTTAAACTCACTTTATCCCCAGCCTCTGGCAATCAAATAGAATGGCATTTTGTTATGTTGATTTCGGTACTTAGTTTGGCTAACAAGTAATCACACTTTGTTGAAATCAATCGCCATTTCAAGTCAACAACAATGATAAGTTAAAGTTTTGGGATGAAGCACATGGACGTGAAGAATCACAATTTGGCTTCTTCATTTTGATAGTATAAAGCACTTAATAGAATTTCTATAAATCGATCAATTCAATAAATTTCTTCTAGATACAATGCGGCCGACTTTATATACATACCATCATAAATAATTCATAATAAATTAAGTGAATGAATTTGTCTTTATAGTTCAATTTCAGTTCCCGTTCGGGGTGCTTTAACATGCAATGGCATTTTACACTCTCATCGACATTCTCAATAAAACAATTGTATATAATATAAACGTTTTTCATTCTTTTCTTTTCTCTTCAAATGTTAGACAAATCAAATATTTTAGTTGTGCAATTTTTCGTCATTTATATGCCAATTTCCTGAATCTATGGAAAGCATCGATGTAAAATCCAAACAGAATTTTTTTATTGCAATTCCAAAAATATACTCATTTACATTAAATTGATTCAAATTTCAAACTTAGAATTTGTATTAAATGGAAATGGATATTTTACATGAATTTCTTACATATTTTGTTATTATTACTGCACCAAACAGCGTTTCTTCGCCAAAGGTGGTTTATTTAAATAATTAAAATATATTTACAATTCATTAAATCAGAATAATTAGTTCAATAATTGCATCGATTCATCAATCAATTGCCAATCCTAACGATTTCGGAGCAAGTCACTATGATTTCTGAACTGCAAAACTGAATCCAAAAACAAACAGACATTGATCAGTGTATCAAATTCTTAAACAATCCAATTAACCTTTTCTTAACAGCATCCGAACTAACATTAAAATCAATTACAAACTCATTCAGATTTCGTTTATTATAATATTTGTTAAATTTCTCAACTAAGATTTTCAAAGGCATATACTTCTGATAACCAATGTTCTCTGTGTGAATTTTCAAAAATTCAAAATTTCTGACAGAATGATAAGGAATCCTGAATTGAATTTTCTCCAAAAGAACCATCGAACAAATTTCACCCTTGATCAATTTTAATATGAATAATATCTGAGCAACACTTCTGCGGTTTTCCAATGAAATCATTTGTAACAACAGCAATCTATGTTCATATTTCGGTAGTTTGAATCCATCACCCCAATTGAATTTTCTCAATGCAAACAGTAAAAATTGCTTCTGAACAGATTCTATACGTCTTGCCTGTCCAACATTGTTAGCATTCCATACTTGAGAGCCATATTCTAGAATAGGAACAACGAAACTAAAAAATAATAATTTTATTGTATATGGATCTTTGAAACAATACCCAAAACGTTTAATCCAAGCCAATCTCGACCTTGCTTTCGCAACCATGGATTCAATGTGAGCTTTGAAATTAAGTTTCTCATCCAATATCACACCAAGATCCTTAATTTGATTAACTCTTTCGACTGTTGAATCACCAATCTTATATTTAAAATTAATCACATTACCATAACGATGGAACATCATCATTTTTGTTTTTCCAACGTTCAACTTTAAATGATTCAATTCAAAAAACTTGGCAACATTGATCAAACTCTCTTGTAGAATATAGCAATC
This sequence comes from Resseliella maxima, assembly GCA_029041755.1. Taxonomy (NCBI): domain Eukaryota; kingdom Metazoa; phylum Arthropoda; class Insecta; order Diptera; family Cecidomyiidae; genus Resseliella; species Resseliella maxima. The sequence continues at coordinate 1,897,883 of JAQOWM010001006.1, read as the reverse complement.
ATCAATGGTGGTTATGTGACGGGAAAGCCTAACATCATCAGCGAATGAAAGAATTGTTGAAATACCAACACAGTTTGGCAAGTCAGCAACAAACAATACAAACAATGTTGCAGCAATGGGATAACCCTGACCCGTACCCGAAGTAACATCAATGGGATCCGATTCGCAATCATTAAACTTGACAATCTGCCTTCTACCATTCATATAAGATGTAATCCAATTCAAAAGCTGATAATTCAAACCCATAATCCTCAGTTTATGTACCAAAAGTTCAACATTTACCGAGTCAAACGCTTTAGCAACATCAATATAAATTGCATCCGTTTGATTATGAGGTCTTAAGTCATTCAATGTCTGAGAAGTGAATTCCACCAAGTTAGTAATGGTAGATCTTCCCTTAACAAAACCATGCTGACTCGAATCAACAATGTTCTTAATGTGAAAATTTAAATGTTTCGCCATTATTGAATCCAAAATTTTAGGAATTACATTTTGCAAGGCTACTCCTCTGTAATTCTCGATATTGTTTCTCAAACCATTCTTAAATATTGGTTTTACAAAAGATGACTTCCAAACACTAGGAACATAACCCAATTCAAGTGACTTTATTAATCTTTCTAGAATTGTATGCAATTGAGAAATTCGAAAATGAAATATAATTCGTCATTCAAAAATGATTAAATGCCCAAAAAAACTACTAAATATAGTGTATGCAATGAATTGAGGAAATAATTAATTAATAAATTTACAGGAAGTATGAGAAATTCAAATTCTGATTAAAATAATTTTCTAAGGATCTTGAAAGATGAATTAAATAGGAAGAAAAATACAAGAAATTTTTCATTTCGGACGTGTTTGAAGCGGCAACTTAAAAACTATGACTATAATTTTGAAAAAAAAGATGGCTCAATTATCTAGTGAAAATCCATTGTTTTTTTCTACAACATATATTCAATCGGACCAAAGCATCTGAATATCGTAAGTAACCAAATGACATACAAAGTTGTCGACGCACACGCACACATTTTATCCATCGAACGGAAGTTGTGGTCAAATTATACATGACGTTGATGTGCCAACGATAGAATAGCAAAGACTAGTTTTCTTTTTACCATTGAGAATATGCACCAAATAACATTTATGTGTATATAAATAATCGTTGGTCAAACGCAGATGCGTAGAAAGCGAGAGAACGAGAAAAGATGCTAGATGTAAAGAAAAAAAAAGGAGAGAAAGAAAGCAAGAAAAAACGATCAACAAAAGACCACCAAAACTGATCGCACTTGAGAGACAAAAACGATGACAAAATGTAACTTATTATCTAAATTAGCTTCGTCTCTAAGTTTTCTTCTCATTTGTGTATGTATCTCTCCTTCTCTCTGTGTTGTTGCCTCCTCAATTCTTTTCATTCAATCTTTGCATGGTGTGTGTTTCGCCGTTATTGTTACTCTGGCTTATCTTTCTCTATAATTGCTTTTTTGTTAGTGTTGTTTCGAGTGTTCGTTTTGATGTTGATGTCTTTTTGTTACCATTTTGGTCCCATTAGATATAAACTTAAGAAGGTGGAATTTATGTATAAAAATTGAACTCAACAAAAACTGTTGAACAAAAAATGTTCAGATATGGAATGAAACAAACGAAAAAGAAACGATCAAATCAAAAAAAAAAAAAAAAAAAAAAAAATCATAATTTATTGTATGAGAAGATTGAATGAGTCATTTAAATAATTTCTTATTGTGGAATTTCAGCTTCTCGCATTAATCAATCTCACCGGCAATTGATACACTCAGCACAATATTATATTCGTGAGCCCATTTTGCATTGAAAATTGAAATATTTTTCGAGCCATAGCAATTATTTGAAGCGTAATTTTTGCACTTTTGCCTCTACAATTGAATCATTTCTGACATTATTAAAAACAACATCGAGAGAACAAGAGAGGTGGGATATGAAGTGAGGGAGAAAGAGGGAAAGAAAGAGAGAGAATTAAAAGGGAAGAAAGGGGAAAAGAGAGAAAGAAAGAGAGGATGCAAAGGAGGAAAGAAACAAGCAAGGGATCAATAGGGTGAAATGGGAAAAAGAGGAAAAAAGAAATAGATCAAGAAAGAGAAGAATAAGGATGCAGAAATAAAGCAAAAGAGAGCGAATTATAGAGTGAATGTATAAAATCGTGCTGGAAGTTAAAGTTGAATTTTTCGTGTGCTTGGTGAAAAATTGGTGTTGAAAATTTTCCGAAAGAGAAATATTACCTGAACATTTTTATCAATATTTTAGATGTGTTCAGTTCATGTGCTCGGCACAATTGTGCATTTGCTCGAATAATTGAAGCGCATAAAATCGTGCAAATTGTGTACAGCACATATAGCAGAGCAGCAAATTTATTCGATTAAAAACTGTATCAAAAAAAAAAAAAAAAAACAAACGATTGAGTCAGGAAAAACAAGACAAGCATATTTGGCCCCTACATCTGATTTATAGCCAGTATTCCCTACTTTTGAACTTTTTTTATGCGTACAGCCAAATTTGGCTCTAGGACGACTCTAGTTCTTGATATTTGTTTGTTTGTTTGTTTGCATGAAATGCAAATTAATTTTCATGCGCTCGGCATTTGTTATTCTTTTTCATTTGGCAAATCTGTACAATTTGTTTTTTGTTTTACATATGATATTCATACCATTTTTCAATACAGATCTATTTTCTTTTTTTCGTTTTTTTTCAATGAATTTAATTTGCCATAACTATTCGTAATGGAATTGCAGGCATAATGATTCTACCGTAATCGCAATGAGTCGAAAACAAACAATTTAAACTGTTTGAAAAAAGCGCATACTCGAAATTGTTATATCCAAATGTCTACTGTTACGTACGCAATGTAAAACATGCACCAAATAGACATCTTTTAAAATTTATGACCATGTTAGCGTGTGCTTAAACTTTGCACTCCGCCACTTTAGTGAATACAAAATGCTTGAACATGAAGAGATGAAAATGAATGAACTGGTAATGAAGACCAACAACAATATTCACATTTGCAAACGCGATTCCAACAAAAACAAACAAACAAATCGACTCTGGAAAATCAAATACACTCTCTATGTCACAGACATACTTTCTCGCTTCCTCAGACTCTACTTTTCGTTCAATATCTATTTCTCTCTCACTCACACGCACATCCCTCTCTCTCTCACACAAACATTCTTACTCCCATTCTTCTCTCTTTCTTACTCTTTTTCTCTCTCTCTCATTCTCTTGCTCGCTCATTTTCTCACACAGACAAACAGTATTATTAATGCCGCAACACTTCGAAAAGACTTTCATCTCGGCCTTTGATTTAATAAACAAGGAAATTTTTGGGCGAAAAGAGTAAATTTTATTTATTGCACCATATGAATTACAAAAAAGATAATGTGCCAAGATTTATGCCCTTGTCATCAATTGTGTAAAATGTGTGTATTGCGAAAATATTGCAGTCGATCTCATTTTTGATGGTTAATATTTTATCAGGGATATATAAATGTGAGCCAAACAAAACGAAACGAAATGAAACGAGAAAAAAATACATTTTCGCCTCGTTCAAGTTTTAAAACAAAAACGAAACAGTGCAAATGGAAATGGGAAAGGTTAGTAGAGGGAGGAAAATAGAGAGAGTTAACAGTTAAATTTGTAGCCAAAATGCAATAGAAAATCAAGTGATGTCAGCAATTTTGTCAGCAATTATTTGTCTCTCTGGAGAGTAATTTATATTTGAAAACTTTACAATAAAACTGAAGCATATTACAATGAAATGAAACAATTAATCATTCGATCATGCATTGATTGCTTTATTTCTATCGTATTGTAATATTTTTTTTCTTTCATTTTTAATTGATTACTGTATTGAATACAATTGCTATCGAACAATGACACTTTCTATATTTGTCCAATAGGGATTTTAATTGAAATTTGTTTTATCCATTCTGATTGCACATTCAATATCCGCCAATTAAATACACACGTTCATATCCAAATTGAGTCCGAATTGATTGATTAGAAGTAAATTAAAGGCAGCCGGTGAATGATTTCCCCTCTGTGAAAAATAAATCGAAATACTTATTTATCAAATTTGCTGATTTTGAAATCGACACACCGGATATGAAATTTAGATATAAATTGTTTATTGGTAAAAATCAATGAATTACATGTTTGTTTACTGTGTTTTTATAATTATTTATGTTGCGGTTGCTACATTATTACCCGCCACTTCAAATATATCGATTTTGATGTGGTAAATGACGGCAAACTGAAATAAATAATGATATCTTGATGAAACAAAAGATAAAGAGAGAGAGAGAGAGAGAGAGAGAGAGAGAGAGAGAGGAGCAAACGAACGAAGAACAAAAACAAAATAAAATGAAAATATGAAATTATTTATTTTCATTGGCCATCATTTCCTTCAAACGTTTCTGAAACTCCGTCATATCGCTTATTGTTTCTTATCCAATTCGATATGGAAAGGTGAATTTTAATAATGATCTCGTCAATGGTTCATTAAATTCGATTAAACATTCGATCAATATTATGACCGATACGAAATATGGAAGTAATTTTCAAACTGAATCGTTTGATTATGGTTTTTGTTCTTCAATTTGAATACATGTCGTACGCGGTCGGCCAATCAAAATTGCGTTCAATTTGAATACATTTATATACAGTACACATATATTATATATATCGTAACTATCGGCCCATTTAAAAGACCTATTGTTGTTTTCAATTTATTGCGCTTGAATATCGACAAGAATGGTAAATTGCAGACCAAATAATTGTCAATCTTTTGTATAATGTAAAGTGCCGATTTCAGAAACGATGTTCACATTTTGTTGAAGGCATTCAAATTAATGTCGATAAATGGCTAGAACCGTCACGTAGTTAGCCGATTTTCAGATTACGAGCTGTTTTTCCACCTCTGTCCACTTCTCCTTCTTCTTCTTTATCGTCGTCGTGGTCGTCATCGACATCATTTTGTTCGTTCTTTCCTGTTTTTAATTTTAAATTGGCTTTTGTATAAATGTTTTTCCATACAATTTTTCACAAACTTAAGCGATTGGCAATTGCAAAAATCAATTTCACATCTATAATTTGATCGATTTTCAATTGATTGCTGATGTTAGTGGTGATTCTGTAAATGAGAAAACATTCGCATATTCTTCGTTTCTCTTGTCCACTTCTCTGTGTTTTATTTTTTGCATTTTCCCGTCAATTTCTTTGTGTGGTTGTCGGTATTATTTCTTTTGCACAACAAAAAGAAATAATCATTTTTGTTATTGTTATTGTTGCGCTTTTAAGATATAATTTATAGATTCGAATTACGAATTGTTCGAATTGAATGTAAAAAGAAACAAGCTGAATATGAAAAGAACTCATCAGATTTATTTCCGAATGAGAATGGAATTTGTATTTCAATTTGTGTTGAATTGTCTCTTAGTAACTGTATTAATATGCAATAAATTACTATTGAAATGTTAAAAATGAAAAACTTTTCCAATTGAATTTCCTGAAGAAAATCATCAATTTGTCTGGATTGGTTTAAATAATTTTATAATTGGTTGGGTGTGGCTTATTGGTTGTAATTTTGATGAGCAAAAAAGGAAGGAAAAAGCAAATGCAATACAAAAACTGCAGTGGAAAACCAAAACAAACATAATAAAATACATAAAATGTGGTAAAACAAGTCTCAAATTAGCAACGATATTTCAAGACATAACACTAAAAATCACCTAAATAAAATGAACCAGACCAAAAAATTGTCATTTAATGATTCTGTATCACCTCTGAATGAATAATTTCGGAAAAGTTGCTCATTTCAAAAACTTTGTACCCTTTTGCCGTGAGGTTTTCGTTGATATGTTTCTTGTCGAACTAACACAATTTTATGTTTAAACGCATACATATATTCAATTGTTTCGTGATGTGCAAGCAAACATATAAAGACACATTCTAAATTATTGCATTGACCAATTTTATTGCTAATGTTGGTGTTGCCAAAATGAAAATCCGTTTACATTGCTATTGAACACATTTTCATATATGTCAAATTGAACTTGAGCACATTGTCTAGATACAAAACAGATACAACATAATAAGTGGCAGAAAATATTTCTCTGGAAATTATTCAGAAAGTCAATAGAATTTTCAATTGTATTAGTTGATGTGACCACCTTGTCGACTGGATGATTTTGAGTGCAATTGATATTTTCACCAATTCTTTATACTCTTTGTCTTATTCCATCCAAGACTCCCTCTCATTCAATCACAAATGTATGGCCTTGCGAGATTTTCCATTTCAACATTTTGGAATGGGACACAATATAAAGAGCATCGAAATAGTTTGGCACATTTCAAATAAATTGATATTTGGTATGCATGTGAGACGATATACTTCGTTATTTATTTATCGAAAACCATTTCGGATTTTATTGTTTTGTGTAGATTTGTTTTTCTGTTTCGGCCTGTTTATTTTTTCAAATAAAAGCGAAACGATTTAACTGGGTAGCCAAAGCATTGTGGCTGGATATTATTGCTGTTGATATTCTTTTTTTTTGTCGTTTCGACGTGAGAGATGTTGTTTCTTCTCCTCCTCCTTTTTGTCCATTTAATTTATCGTGTGAGAGGAAATGAAGAAGAAATTTTTCGACTTACGGTTATATTTTGTTAGTGCACGCGCGAGCATACCTTTTATGTGTGATTCGTATTTTTTCGGATTGTTTTTTCTCCTTCTTCTTCTTCTACCTCACTTCTTTCCTTTGTTCTTCTTTTTCCTCTTTTCTTCTTTCTGTTCACATCCCCTTGGCTCGATTCTGTGTGTGATCGAATCAAAGAATGTTTGGGATATATATTTTCGGAAGTGGTGATTCCATGTCTTATCAAGTTCAGAAACTGTTGCCGTGCAAATGACTGTTTGTTTGTCCATAACATTTTATTATGTAATTGCAAATAAAAACAAAAACAAGCCAATTTCACTCTTGAAATATGCATTGAATGCGTGTATACTTTTACAGTCAAAATGGAATGGAGTTGGAATTCACATGAACGGAAAGAGAAGGAAGTAGAGAAAGAGAGAAAGAAAGAGAGAGAGAGAGAGAGAGAGAGAGAGAGAGAGAGAGAAGGAGAGTTAGAGGCAGGGAGAAAAAGCTTCATATCCAACTTGATTTTATGCCAGAGATGGAATAGTTTCAAATTTTTGTCACAAAAATTTCACATGAAATTGAAAATGGAAATTGAAAATGAAAAGAGAGAAAATCAAACTATAAATGAAACTATCGTTACACAGTGAAAACTTAAATTTTCAACTCATCTTTCACATCCATCGAATTTTTCAGTCTTTTGCCATTTTCTCTGGAATGCAACATGCTTTTCAATTCGAAAGGAGGATGTGTCCGTTAGAGCTGTCCACGAACAGTTCGCGAACACTTCAAGAACAAACAGTTTTTTTGCTCCAAATTATTTGAGATTTTGTATTTATATGTTTTAGGCAAAAAGAAACAAACATTTTTTCCACAAACACCGCTTCAAACTAAGTGAGATTTTGTATATGTTACACAGTAAATATATTGAAACTACAAGTGTCATTATTAAGTACTTTTCTATGAAATAGTACGTAAGTTCTATGAGTTAGTATTTGAGTACTATATACATCTATAAAAAATTGTTTGGTTATGTTTGAAAATGTGGACATATACAGTATACACATTTATAAGAATTTTAGTACTCAAATACTAACTCACAGAACTTACGTACTATTTTAAAGAAAAGTACTTAATAATGACACTTGTAGTTTCCATATATTTACTGTGTATGCTTTGTCAAAAAGGAACAAAAATTTCTTCTCACGAACACCAAACATTTTTTTTCCTAAAAAGAGTTCGCGAACTGTTCGTGGACAGCTCTACTGTCCGTGCTTTTATTTCATTTTGTACACAGATAACGTTATAAAGCTATGACAAACACAGTAAGTGCAATGAGAAGAGAAAGAGAGAAAAGAAAAGGGAAAGAGAGAGAGAGAGTTTGTGTAAGAATGAACAATAACAATAAGCAACAACAAGCACGGATACTCAATTCAATTATGTAAAAGCACACAATGTATGGCTAGAGAGAGAATTGGGTCCTGTACATTAGCTCGTTGCAAAAGCTATTTGCATTAAAAATGCACAATAACGCCGAATTACAATTGCTTATGATCGTGTTAATGTAATTTTCGTCTTTTCGGCAACGGTAACAATGGAAGAACCAGAGTAGAAATATGGTTGCATGGTAAATAACATTAGTTTTCACGTGTTTTGTACACATTTTCAGGCTTTAATAACAAAATCACATCGAGAGTTTTTTTCTCCCTACTGGTCGTTTTCTGTTAAAATGTCTATTCAAAATCGAGGCTTTTTACCTAATGAGGCTCTTAAAATGCTTGCTTATGCTTCCTCTGAGCACAGTGGAACGAGCAAAAGAGAGAAAAAGAAATGAAGTGATAAAAAGAGAAAAAGCGAGTGAAGGAGAAACAGAGATAGTTTCAAGGGTAGGAAGTAAGAGAGAAAAAGACTCACCGAGAGAGATCAAGAGTTAGAGATATAAATGAAAAAGAAGCTCGGATTGATATGTTCCATCAATTGAATTCCTCTGGATATTTGAACTGTATTACAAAGTCGAAAAAGAAAAAAAAATGTAAAAATGAGTAAATGTACTTGTCTATTGAAGGAAAAATTCACATTAAACAATCTTTAGTGGCCATTTGAATTTCTCACGATAATTGTCAGTATTCTCAACGGCAATAAAAAAAATCGATTGCATTCTAACGAAATGTGAGCACAACAAATCGCATTGACCAATTGCGAATTGAATGAGACCACTTTTCTCTCAAATGTGCAATCTGGAAAATATTCAATTTAGTCTGATGTATGATTGCGATTCAAAATGGGCAACAATACATTCTTTACATTTACGCTATATGCACTGTTGCATTGTGCGCGCCAAATAAATATTAGAAACGAACAGAAAACAAAAAAAAAAAAAAAAACACTGAATGAATACGAAATAAAATCGGACAAAAGAAATATCCTCCATTTGCCGAGTACTTAACCGGTACGTGATGCTAAAAATGATTTGAAATCATTAAGAGGATTACCAAGTTATACACAAAACAATGGACTGCTACAAATTGCAATATTTTCTCGATGGACGTGGAGATCGTGGATCGCATTCACAATTCCATTTTTACGTTATAAATGTGGCTTTTTTCCTCGTCTTCTTCTTCTTCTTCTTTTACCCATCTCATTTTGGCACATCAGTGTGACTGTTAGTGATCGAATGTGCGCGCATCAAAAGAAACAAAAATAAATTGCAATTGCTTTCTTTTCACATACATGCGGCTATCAAATTCAAATTGACGGTTCAACGATTTTGGCTGACATGGCAATGCTACACTATCGTACATTCATGAAATTGATATTTCGTATTTCGAATTAGAACTTTAGAGTCAGAAACGAGCACAGAAAATGTCTTTTATGTTGATTGAATTATCAATAGAAATGTATTAATCAAACCACAATCAAAATAAAAAAAAAAAACAAAAAAAATTACAAATTGCTCAATTATGGAGAGAAATAAAAAACTATAAATTATGCAAAACCATAAAACCAATTGAATAGAGAATATCGAATATAAAAATTAATGACAACAATCCAACAAATTTCATTTCAATAGATAGGTTTCCAGTTGGTGAATAAAAACAGAACGGAAAAACAACTAAATTCACATCAACAGAGGGTATAGACACAGCATCAACAACGGCAGCAAAAGAAAATCGATCTCCAAAGACAAATTGAACAAGGTGCTTGTTTTCGTTACAAGCATTAGATAAATCGGTTCTGTTCAAGCACCAAACTGTCCATGATGAATAACAAAAGCACGCACAACATAGACGATATAGCGATAAAGCCATTTTTCCTGCATTTAAATTGCAATTTCTTGCAGATTTAGCAATTTTCCTGTATCAGATTGTCATTTCAAGTGGCAAGACAAGGTAAAAACAGAATTGAAAATAGAAAAATCAAAATAAATTGCCTGAAATCGCAATCAGCAGTCCTTAACGTGGTAAAATGAATATAAGTTTGCTTTTGGCAATAAGCGTAAATAACGACAATATCTTTGGCCATTGAAATGAAAAATACAAATAAATAATCCCTAACAGCCCCAAAAGCAACAATAAAGAGTGCAATTTTTTTTGCACAAATTTTCTAGTAACCAATCATAATACGATACTGGTTTATTTCGTTACACATAAACAGCATTATTTTTTCAATACAACCGTAAATATTCGTTAATATTGAAAAATAAACCTATCGTAGTAACTAATTTACCTCAACTTCAACAATTTAATTTTGATGGTACTTTTTTCCTTCAATCTTTCGTTTATTCAACACAAAGATGAAATGGGTCCAATCACAATAACAACAACAATTACAAACAACAACCAAAGAAAAAAAATCATATAAAATAAAATAAACTGAAATGAAACAAGACGAGAATAAAGTAAAAAAAAAAAATAAAACCATTGCTGAGCAATTGTCTGCGCATAACATTTTCCGGTATTATTCGTTGAATACAGAGAGCACATTGAGTGTAGCACATAATCGATTCGTAGAACATTGAAATAATACACACTCCCCATGTTCGTTGAAGAGCTAAAGATGTTCAAATGTGACTAAAATAGATTGCGCGCATTTGATTATACCAGCACCGACAGTGCTGCATGTACTGTGTATATTGGTCGCTGTGCTGTACCTCTTTTTTTCCAACTCTCCCGCGTTGTGTATTCTTATAAGCACCCCACATTTGTGTGTTACAAAGAGAGCAACACACACATATATATATATATTTTGTGGGCGGAGTTCTTGAGCATATTTTATGCATGGCTACGTGTGTGTGTGTGCATCTCTATGCACTTACACATATACGCTAGACGGTAAGTATGCTTAATGTTCGGGCTGCGTTTTTCTCAACAAATTCAATGGTTGGCTTAGCATTTTGTAGGCACGAACTAGCTAAAGAATAAACCAATACCAAAACATACAATTACAGCATTTGCTCCTACATGGTTTTGATCATATCGTTTTGAAACTGTGCTCTGTGTATGGTTTATAATATAAAAACGATAGACAGCCCAATTCACTCAATGCCGATGTGAATAGTTTTTATGTCTCTTTGTGTTCTCTCACTCTCTTCTTTCGTTCGTTTTTCCATTCCCCGTCAACAGCAAAACGGAGAAAAAGAATGAACCAAATTTAAACGCAGATCAATCCTATGTATTCAGTGTTGGTTTGATAGTCAATGAAGAAGTGTGTTTGAATGCGCGGCATTACTTTATTTTCCTTGAAATTCATCGCGACTCTCGTAAATATTTTTTGTTTTTGTTTTTTTTCGTCCATTACGGATGAATCAGTGTGTTGATCAAGTGTGAAAAATTTGTGGAAAAATCTTTGCGCATTTTGACGATTGAACAAATTCATATTTGAATGATTTCATTAATGAGTATTTAAAGTGAAATAATCAAATTTGCATGTGTGTATACAAAATGTGAAAAAACAAAATATGAAATCAAATAATACATTACAAAAAGAAAATTCCACAAAATATAAGCAATAAATTATTGATGCAAACAAAAAAAAAGACGAACTAAATAATAAAAATTTAAATTTATCACATTTGCATATTGATTGCGTTTTGAATGCGACACCTTAAACAAAACACCGAGTAAATGGAAAAAGAAAAAAAAACAGTAACGACAAGAATAAAAGGGAATAAAAAAGGAATCAATTTTTTCAACTGGTCAATATTAAAAAGTGATTGGCATCGTGTAATTTGAGTGCTTAGCATATAGTGATCCATAAAGACGATCAATTTTTGAATGAATATTACTAAGAAACATATTTAGAATAAAAAAGAGAAAGAAATCGAGTGAGATTACGAGTGAGAGAAGGAAAGATAAATAGAAAGAAAGAAAGAAAGAAAGAAAGAAACAAACAAACAACAAAAAATACAAAGGACAGATTAAACGCCACTTTGACCGAATCACCGTGTTTATCAAACGATCGGATCAGTTCTGTTAAAAGCCAAAGTTAAATGGGCTCGTGCATATCTATTCGCTCGTGTCTATTATGTATGAAATGAACACTGGCTGATAGTTTTTTCTAAAACGGTTTTTATTCAAGTGATTCGTTCTGTTTTTTTTTTGTTGGTCTCTCTCTCCTCTCCGTTTGATTACACTCGTCTTCACTACTAGTTTTTTGTTGCTGCTGCTGCTGATGCTGCAGTTATAATCAAATAGTGTTTGAATGTGTTTTGATGATTGTTTTTCTCGTTTTTATTTTGTTTCTCTTTAAATATCCAATAAAATACTTATTCTCTCACTCTCTACCACCACATTGCCACTCTTGTCTTCAGTCAATCTGTCGCAATGATTTGTGCCAATGGAATGTTCAACACACACAATTTTAGATAGAAATAATAAATTAATTACAAATTGACAAGAATGACAAAGTGATGAATCATCGATTTCAAAAGCCAGTCAACACAATCAAATGTATCAATGGTGAACATACTGGTGAATTGATCATAAACATACTGCGAAAATTGAACATGCAAAACAAAAATTTATGAAAAATTGAACATTTAAAATAGAAAACTGAGAAAGAAACGAACATATTCCATTAAATAATCAAAATTTAATATTGTTGAACTAAAACATTTAAATTTCATAGCGCGAAATTAATACGAAGAAGAAGAAAAACTCAAATGTTGTTTTATGTTGAAAAAAGGGTTCAAATTTTAGTGATAAATTATTTTGACTTCAGTTTATTTCCTAAATTTTGGGTGATACACAATTTTTCGAACAATTTGAGCATAAGTCAAAAGTTTTATTTCTGTTGTTGAAATTTCTGACATCAAATTTGAAAATTTTCATAAAATTGCATTGTGAGTTTGTGTGTGTGTGTGTGTGTTAGAATAAAATTTACGTTTATCCAAATGAAAATGTCGACACATGAAGATGATGACCAGGATCAAGATCAAGAGATCAATGTTGATTCCGATTCAAGATTATCATGTGGCAGTGGATCGGATATAGATATGGATGGCACTGGCAGCTGCTATGATTCAGAAACGGCTTTAGGGTAAATATTTGAAATGTCTTCGAACGTTTATCTCGTTATTATATTCAGGATTTTCCTCTAATATATTTTGCGTTGCATTGCAAACATTTTTCATTGATGATAATAAATGATAAAAGAATTTCAATTAAATCACTTTCAACGCAGAACAGAAGGAAATGATATTACACACTTGATCAATGCAATTAATTAGATGTTCATATAATTTATCATTTTTTTTAAAAAATAGTTCACACTTTGCAAAATGCACACTATAATTATCAACCGCTCAAATTATCTAATTCCAAACAAGAATTGGTTTGTAGTTATTATACGGGCGAGAGCGAAACAAATACAATGCTACATTTGTTGTTGTTGTTTTTTTATCTTCTTTTCATTTGATTTTGATGAAGTTGATTCACCAATTAAAATATTTTTTTTATTTTTATTAGATGAACAAATAAAAACTAATGTATTAAACGGGTTTTTTTTGTCCGTACCGATTGCCCGGTTTCGCTTATACCAAAAAACCAGTTCCTTTATTTAGCTTTTGTATTTAAACAATTTATAACTTTATCAGTAATATTGTAAATTATAATGTAATATTGATTGAATTTATATAAAAAAAACGATGCAAAAAAAACAAGGCGAATATTTATATGGGATTTGCATTTGAGTAAACACAACACGTTCGCGACATAAACAAAAAAAACAAATGAAAAAAAAGGAAAAGAAATGGTGTTGGCTGTGAACAAATAATGAACAAAAATAAGCGGTTAGTGTGGTTCATATCAGCGCTCAAGCTTGTGTGTATTTCAATCGATAATTATAATTGCAGCTCACTTTCATTCGATACGATTATTGGCTAAGCACATTGAAAGGCTTTAACAGCATTTCAATTTGCATACTTCATTTGCTAATTGGTATTTTTCATTTGAATCGTCACTTCTTATTTACAACGATACATTGCCGTTGCGCCGTCATATTGCAAAATTACATTTGACAAAATCCACTTATTTCATTTTTTTGTTTTTTTTCTTCACATTTTATTGCTATCTCATTCATGTCGCCAACAATGTAACAGAAGCTAACCGTACAGTAAATGAAAGAAAGATCTATTTAGTTTTTTTATCCCCATTTGATTTGAAAATGTCATGTCTGTGCATATCTAGTGTGTATGTTTCATTTGCAAATGTATGCCATGAAATTGATTTAAATGAGTTAAAACAACTCGATTGATTCAAGTGTATTGAAAACAAAGTCATTATTATATTAGAATTTGAATGAAAGAAAAAAAAAGGAATAGATAGAAACGCATTGATTGTATACAATTTGTAAGGATATTAAATCGAAAATCCAGAAATATTAATGAGGTATTTTCGATGTTATTTTCGGATAATTTTCTAATTGTTTTCTCTTTCTATCGCTCTCTTTTTCTCTCTCTCTCTCTCTTACACACACACACACACTCATTATTAATTTGCAGAGATTCAATTCAATCGGAACAGACGAGATCATCAAGTGAGAATCTACCATTCAGTATATCACGTTTATTATCAAAACCATATGAAAATAACAACAAGAGCCCAACATCCGATAAAGATGCAAATGCCATTTTACTGGATGCTGAACATGCAAAATTTACGTCACATTTAGCAAATGCCGGTATACCTTATTCAACCGCCAGTGCATTATATTCATCGTATAGCCCATTTTATAGTCCTGGTCAAGTATTACGTGTGCCACCGCAACGAACACCATTAACATGGGCATTACCGCCACTGCATCCTGCTGCACTAGCACATCAAGCTGTCAAAGATAGATTAGCAGGTGAGAGATTTTTTTTTTTTGGCCAATTGACAAGTTTGGTTTTGTTTTTAATTCATTTATTTTGTTGCTGTTGTTGTTGTTGCTTTTGCATTCTGTTCAAAGTGGATATAATTAGAAATCAAATCAACTGTAATGATGGAAAAATAAATCGTCAAAAACAATGGACACAATAAATGGTTCAAAATGTATTTCAAAAAACTCTCATTTAGTCAATTATAGATGAAAAAGAAACTTGAAAAATCGAAATAAAATGAAAATTAAAAAGTAAAGTGTTTCTAGTAGTTGAATTCACGTTCATATTGATTTTTTTTGCTCCCTTTCACGGCGTCGAAGGTTTTATTTATCGATTGGCCATCGTTGCAGTATCAAAAACATATTGTGCATCATTGTGTTGACGATGTCATTGTTTAAATTTGATTTTTATGATCAAAATTGGTCATATAAATTGACATTAAAAAGTTATTTTCTTGCGCGTAAACATGCAATTGACTCGAAGAATATCGCCACTCAAATTGTGCCACGTAGACAAGGTTTGTAGGAAGTCATTAATTCAACACATATAAAGAGGTCTATGCCAAACCATTGTTCATTTGTTTTTCTCATTTTGTTCTACTGCAATTTTTTGCTTTTGCGCCGCGTTGTTTGTATTTTTCGTCAATTTCAGATCAGCCACCTGATTCGCATGCGATTAATGACAGTAAAGAAGAGAATAAGAAAAAAAAACACCAGCAAAGAGAAAAAGAAACGACAAATGCATATATCTATAAAAAGCCAAAGCCAAAGTACACCTCAGGCCAATCGGTAATATTAAATATGATTAAGCTCCGGATAACCATATTAATAACTACAATCATAAAGCCATGCCATCTCTATCAGTCATTTCGCTTGTGTCAAATTAAAACCACAGTTGGATTTATATATACACATTTATTAAGCGCACACAAACACGGAATGGAATAATATTCATTTGGTAAATCAGCTACCGGTTTTTAACTTAAGCGAAAGAAACACGATCGCAAGAACGACGGCTGCAAACCAAAGAGAGAAAGTGAGAGAGAGAAAGAGAGAGAGAGAGAGAGAAGGAAGAGATATAAGAACGGTCATGTAGGTTTTTATAACCTTTTATTGCGCGGTGCATATTTGTTGTCAATGATGCTGCGCTGTCAATACGATCAACAAATTTAACAAATGATGGAGAAAAGTAAAAAATTGACGAAGACAGCGGTCAGAAAATAAATGGAATGATTGCAAGGCATACGATGTGTGAATGTGAGCGACCGTATTAATTCCCAACCTTTTGTCCTTTTCTGCGCTTTTTTCCTTTGATTCATTTCAGTATTTCGGATGTGTTTGTATAGATGTTCTCTTGAGTTTTTTTTTTTCTTACCTGGCGCTAAATCAAATGCTTACATCCTTTTTCGGTGGCGCGAATTGATGAGATTCCCTGTTCGTGTTTCATGCTCCTATTTCTCTCTCTCTCTTTCTCTCTCTCTCTCTTTTCTCTCTTTCTCTCATTGTGTCTCTATCTCAAATTTCATTTTTTTACCAACCTTTCACAAATGCTTTCGTTTGTATCACATTCAAGGAGTTGCTCACATGAAAGCACAACGATGAATCAAAAGGAGAGTCGCCAAAATGAATAGCCAAGATATATACAATTTACGCATCGAAATTGTATCCAAATCAAATCCAAGCACACACATTATAATTATTATTCGATCGTGATGAAAACGGATGCACAATTAAGCAACAAACATAAAAATACATACTAAACACGAAAGTAAGGCACGATGAATGAGAGTGAAAAAAATCGTATCGTCGTAAATATTTATTTCGACTAAAACCCAAAAATCAAAGCAATCGTAATTTGTGTGGTTTTCATTCATCAACGGCTATTGAAAATGTTCCTCTTCCGATTCGTCAATTGGATGCGTCACATTTTGTAAGATATCTTTTGAAATATTTGTTATTTCTACACTTTGTGTTTGTTTCGTTACGTTTTTTTCTTCTTTCTTCTCTTAAATACCTGGCGTTTCGAACATCGAACTTATTATATTACTCATCTCTTTGAGAATTATGTATTCTTCTTTCAATTCAAATACACAATTCGTGACGAATCGTTTACATTTAAAGACTCAAACAAGTGTTCAACATCTACATATTATACTACAGCAATAGTATGATTAGTTTATTGTCAACGATAGCATTTGTTTTTATCTGACACATCTTAATCATTCCATTGGAATTCGTTTTAAAATGAAACACATTCAATTTGTTTGACTATCACTATGAAATTTTAAATGGAAAACATTGTAAAATCAAAATACGTTTTTTTTTTCTTTTTATTGAACGTGTAATAATTCTGAAATGCTGTTCTGAAAATGTAGTTAATAGTAAATTTGTTCTTTCATTTTCTGTAAAATATTTTTATTGAAATTTTATAATCGTTTTATATCATTCATCCTTGAAAAACATTGAAATATCGATTGGAATGTTGAACACCGATTCACAGTTCATAATAATGCTACGAAAAATTGAAATAGTGAAAAAAAACATACGAGAATATTTGAGAGGCTGCGAGGAAAAATGTTACACAGAAAAGATCCGTAAAAAATGTTATTATTCAAAGTATTTGTTGTTGTTTTTTGTATGTTGAATACACTGAATAAGAATTTTTCCACGGAACTTTTCTGTGTAACATTTTTCCTCGCAGCCTCTCATTTTATTTAGGAAATAAACAGAGAGAGAGAGAGAGAAAGAGAGAGAGAGAGAGAGAGAGAAAAAAAAATGAGATAAGAAAGGGTGAAAACAAGAGAATGTAAATAGTATGCACAATGGAAGGCGATTGATACTCAGTGTTGAAATTTGCATTTCACACTAAGTAAAAACGGAAAAAAGAAAGAAAAAAAAATGAGTAAATTATTACTTCTGGATCAGCTTTTTTCCAGCATTGTTCCAATTCAAATGCATACTCACATGCATCAAATTTTGAATCATCGGCAAATTCCAAATCTTCGCATATATCAACCAGTTTTAAAAGAATTTCATTTTCTTCATCGGTTAAAAGATCTGCTACACGATCAATTTCATCGGAAAAATCATAGTGCTCAACTTAATGAAGAAAACAATACCTAAAAGTAATAAATAAATTTGTTAAAATTAAATCGATTAAAAAAAATGAGAATTTACATATAGCATTTTAGTCGATTATCCACATTATCAATTTGTGTAATATCAGCATTTATAAATTGCTCTATAATATCTCTTAAAAAAAGAAATCAATACAATATGAAAAAAGGAAAAAAGCAAATACAAATGTTTTTAATGAAAAAAACTAAAATTACCTTCTGTAACAGTGGTCATTCTAATGCATAAATTGTGCATTGATTTTGTTAAATCGACCATCTTTTGAGGTGGTTTCTTGAAATAACGCCAAAAAGTAATTCAATCAGTGTTACGTTCCAAAATTTTTTTTTTTTTTTTTTTTTCTATTTGTTTCATTAAAATTACCGAATCTGCATTTCGAATCCCTAATGCATCAATGGAATAGCTGAAATAAATTGATAAAATTGCACCAGAACGAATGAAAAATAACATTTTAACAATGTGATAACACAATATCAATTCAATTAAAATCTCGCTTTACAATTGAATATAAAAACCAAATCGATCGTTTAAAACGATGAACGAGAAATAAAATTGAATAATCGAATTGTCCCAGTGCACAGCTCAATCTGTCAATTTGTTGCAATTGTAATTGTAATTTTGCCAATAAAAATTGTGTGCAAACATGTGAAATTAATTCCATACTACAAGCAATAACATTTTGATAAAAAGCGTACATGACAAGCATGAAATCGCATTGGAAAATCATTTTTGTCGATCGCGTCACTCTCCCCATTTCAACATTCGCACAAGGCAACGCAAAATAATTTCGTTTTTCTCTCAATTATGATTATTTTCAAACCTAATTACGCGTCCGGTTTTATTTCGATAATTTCGACAACAATTTTTGGAACAATTATCCGTCTTGAATCCGCCGCAATGTTGATTGCGCACTATATAGTTTATTATTTGTGTTGATATAAAAAGCACATTAGCCTTCGCTTAATCATAATGTATCTTTAATTTGTGGATATTTATTTGAAGTTTTTCGTAACTGCCACGGCAAATGCTAATTTATTCAAAATCGGTTGAAAATAAGTTTAGTTCAATCATATCCGTTCGTTGCACTATTTTTAAAACAGCTTGGGAATGAATGTTTTTTTTGTACTCTTGACACAAAATTGTTGCTTAATTCGTTATACATACCAAAGCAAATGAATTTATATTTCATTCGAATTTTTGTTGTTTGGTTTATTTTCATTCATCATCTCATTTCAATCGGAATGATATTTGGTTATTTATAAAAATTTACATTTGAAACTGGCTTAAATAAATAATATTAGATAAAAGAGCACAAAAACATATAGATATAGATTGTTAAGAATTATCTAAATTAAATATTATAAATGGTTGTGAGTAATAATCGAATCTTGTGTGAAAACGTCTTCGTCATCGTCTTGGGACGAGTTCTGCCCATTGTAAAGCAATGTTTCTTTTCATCTTTTTCAGTTGAAAATATTACGTTTATAATTCAAATGCCACGTGCACTATAAAACAATGTAATTGTGCTTTTCTCCGCCCATAATATCATAATATATTATATAGAGTTCGGTAACATGAATCGATATTAATATGTTAGTGCTTTTTGGGTGGCTGCGGTATGTATATATGGTTAAGAACTGAAATATTGTCACATATACACACGCTCACACACACACACATACACGCACTCATGAGTCAGACACACAAAAAGGAAGGAGAATATGAGGGTATCGGATACTTAACATCACGCTAAAAAAGATAAATGTTCATATTGTCTAATAACCATTTAGTAAAAGTGTCAAACGGACAAAAACACGAACTTTTCATGAAGATGAATTGAGTAAAAACTGTTTTGTTTTTTTGTCTTTATCTTTTTCGGTTGCATGTGTGTTTATTTGTATTGTTTAGTTACAATATTCGATAGCAATTCAATTTTGTGTATTTTTGGTT
Organism: Resseliella maxima; assembly: GCA_029041755.1. Taxonomy (NCBI): domain Eukaryota; kingdom Metazoa; phylum Arthropoda; class Insecta; order Diptera; family Cecidomyiidae; genus Resseliella; species Resseliella maxima. The sequence goes on along the minus strand of JAQOWM010001006.1, from coordinate 1,877,781 downwards.
TTAAAGTACATAAAAATTATGATTATTGATTTCGATTTGATGCGAAGAAGAAATCGTGGCCCGTATTGAAAATATCTACGAAAATAAATTATTATTTTTTTTTTGTTGTTTTAACAAACAAAAAAGGCAACGAGAATAAATCCAAAAAAAGCGATAAACAGGCATTATGTGGCTTTTTGGGATTTCACATGTAAAATATGATCCAAACACATCCAAGCAATAAAAAGATAACAAATGAAATAGAAAATCCCAGTTGATGTGGCACTTAGACCTGCGTTGCTTCTTATTTTTTTCAGCAAGCAGATGAAAGAGTGAAATAAAAACGACAAAATCAACAAAACGAGATGCAAAGAAAAATGGCTTTACCGGATCTATACGTGTATTTCATACACATTTATAACTTTCTTGTTTCGATAACGCATTTATTCATGATACTTTGTTTGTGTATATTTTTTTTTTGTAAAGTTCATCTCTTTGGCGCTCATAATTGGAAATAAAAATGATACACTCATAGCGAAATGTATGGCAAAGCAAGAAAAACAAAAAAATGGCATTTACAACCCGTGGCAAAGCAATGAATTCGATTTGTATCGACCTTACATTATAGAATTTTACACGGGAAACATTTATTTTTTATTCATAACCATATTCATAATATATTGAATGAAACGATGGATCGTCATATGCACGCGCCCCATACGCGCGTACATACATCTACAATAAACACGCGCGTGACTCATATGCAAAATAACACGAAACCTGTAAATGGATATGATTATGATAATACGCATATGTATATCCGTATCGTTAACACAAGTGGCACTGATACGCAAGAGGGTTGTGGCATCATAACGTTTCTTTTTCATTTTTTCTGTTTTTTTCTGCTTCGTCAGAACGACAACACAGAAATGTGCTTTTTGCCGAGAAAAAAAAAATGAAAAAGTGAATATACATCGATAAATGGTTGGTTTTGCCTTTTGTATGTATTTTCCTAGGCGCTATTTTTGCCATCCACCAAAATTTTTCCACGGCACAAATTAGAGAGGGAAAAATCTAGAGAAACGATGCCATAAAAATCAATTTTCGTAAGGACATAACGCAAAGTGGAAAGCGTATATAAATGTAGACATAAACACAAATACAAATACACACAGCTGAAAATGAACGGCCAAATTTTCATAGATGATCAAAATATTTATGAATAATGTTTAAATATACGCTGAACTTACTTAAAAAAAGCAACAAAAATCCATAACACAAACACAAAAACACACATACAAAATAACATCGCAAGAGGCTATTATGGGTGTTGGTGTATATATTTAAACCATATCGTTTATGTTATGATTTTTATGTATATGAATCCCATCCATTTATGAATGATTTGTTTGGGTTGTTTTTTGACTGGATATCATCATCATTCTGCTTGCTACATGTTTAGCTTCTTTTCGTTTGAATGATTTGGGCTGCAAAAACATTCATTTCCGCCAATGGATTTGATTATATTTTGCCCATGGAGTGGAATGTGAATCAAAGATTATTTGGATGGTTTCATTTATACAGAGCAGAGAACCAATTTTAATATTTCATTTTTTTTTTGAATAGCAATCAATTCACCCCCGCTCCTTGGATACGGCCCACAATCAATTTCAAATCTATCTATGTATAAAATATTTCGGGTATTTGCATTCAGGAAATGGGCTGGATTTTATTGAAATAAAATGCTCAAGATTTCAAATATTAAAATATTATTGATCACATTTCAAATCGACTTATTTGACAATGATGATAATCGACAATTATTTATTGGGAAAGTGAACGACCCTCTTTTCGAGAAATCCTCTCTTTGTGGCAGTGAGTAAGGAAAAACGAGATTAGGAGATTGAGAGTTAGAAATGGAGCCAGAGACAGAGTCAGGGTTGAATCCAAAGCGAGATTTCTTTCTCTCTCTCTTTCGCTCTCTGAAAGGAAGAGAAAAAAGTGACAGATAGCGAGAAAGAACGAAAACGAGATCGAATAAAAGAAAACGGAAAAAATTGATGTATTTTATGAAACTCCCTTTTTGCGGGTTTTTTTTCACACTATTTTTTTTTCTTGAGAATTAATTTGAGTATGTAGAAGGACAAATATCGCAACAAAAACCAGGCACGAACCAAATTTAAATATGAAATTTCAATGTGTTTCACCTTTAAGTCAAAAGGTTTTCAACGTTTTATTTTTTATTCATTCGTTTGAATCGTAGAATTCATGCGTTGTTTGTCGATTAAAACATTTCATGTATCAAATTGAGTTGAAATAAACCAATTTGCATTTACGTGCTTATAATCAAAGTTAGTGGATGGAAATCATAAAACTGAATAATTGTACGTTGTATGGAAATGGCTGAGCTATATTATATTATATTAGCGGTTGCCATTCTTGCAAAATTCCCCGAAAAGGGATATCGTTAAATCAATATTTACGTGTTGCGAATTGAAATATAGACCATCCGCACGCCAGTTCATATCAATCTCAACTAATAATTAAAATTAATGATGAAATAATTGTTTAGTGTAACATTTAACTGTACACATTGACTGTGCTTCTCTAGTATTTTTCATTTATTTTCTTTTGACTTATTTTAAATTCCTATACATTAGGTAGTTTCTGCACAGATGAAAGCTGATTAAAATTGTACATTAACAAGGTAAACCATCAAACAATGATGGTAACCAATAGATTGAGCTAAAATGAAGTCTTCATTCATAACAATGCCATCAAAATTGAAACTGACTTGGTAGCGTCAATTGCCCATTCCAATATTTATAGGTCTCTTTCTAGCTGCGTGTGTGTGTGTTTGTGTGTTTATGACAGACATGGATCAAGGGTTTAACACAACAACAATTGCTAAGGCTTTTGTGCACTCTTTGTTCAACCTTCTGACAGTTTTATTATAACATAATTTCACAAACAGTTGTTAAAACTCATTATTTACCTGTGAGTAATATTTATATTTTGTGCATGTGAATGTGAATGATTTGCCTGTATTTTTTTCCTCAATTTGTTTTCATTTTTTTTTTGGTTTCGTTATTTTTTGTTGTTGTTATTTTAAATCCATCTTTTTTTGCAATTACTCACGCGATTTCCTTCGATTGGGGAAGCACAATATTTTGTGTTTGTTTCATTTGATTTGAAGCAAAATTGTGCTGTAGAATAATTACCAGGTTTTGTTTCATATCTAAATGCTATAGCACATCGACAACGATGTCAAAAATAATTATCAAATGCCATAATTATGTCATTGACAAAAGGTTTATTTCATTTTTTTATTGTTTTTCGTTTTTTATTTTTTTCTTCTTCTTTTTATTATATATTTTATCCGATTTCGTGTTATTAGAATATGTTTGTCGTGCTAGTAGAAATACATGCGGAAGAGAAATATTGCATGTCACTAAATACGTGATCTCTTATTACGAATGGGCGGAAAGTAAAGGCAGTTTTTCAGCCTAAATTCACTGAAATTGATTGAAAGAGAAAAATTAGAAGAAGAAAAACAACAACAACAAAAACAGGGAAAAATGAGACAATGAAAATATGTCATTCATTCTTTGTTTCGTCTAAGTTTATGGCATAATTCAAAAAATTGTCCGTTGTGTAAAAAGATAACATAAAATTTTTTTTGAAATACTGTTGTTATAGTTTTTTGATTTTTTGTATATTGGCCCCTCTGAACGGCTAAAGAAAGCGATAAAAAATCATGCTTACGATGTCATTAAACAATAATTCAATCGGAAATATTTTTTGATGTTGAAATGTGTGTGTGTGTGTGTGTTTGTATATATATGTCATTGAATTTAAACACATCACCTGGGTTAATTGCGCATGCAATTAACCAACCAAATATTTGACCGTATTTGTGGTATTTTTGCTTCATTTATGCGGCAATTTTCATTGGCCAGCACATTATTTTGTGTTATTGTTCTCTTTATATTTCGTTCATTCATTTTTGTTTATGTTTAATGGAATAGAAATTCAACAAATGGTTTTTCTTTGTGTTTCATTTATTCCAACAGCTTTTCCAATAGCAAGACGAATAGGACATCCATATCAAAATCGAACTCCGCCAAAGAGGAAAAAACCCAGAACGTCATTCACTCGAATTCAAGTGAGTAATTTTTTTCTAATTTTGAATAAAACCAATGAGGAAGGCGTTAAGGCGTTTATCGAAGATTTTTTAATTTTTAATTCAAAAACATTGAAAGGACAAAATTTCAAAGAAAAATCAATTAATTTCCAAAGTTCTGTTATTGATTTTATTTTTTCTTCCCAAAAAGTTTTTTTTTACGAAATTGCATTAAATTTTCATTGCAGGTTGCCGAATTAGAAAAACGATTTCATAAGCAAAAATATTTGGCGTCAGCAGAACGAGCTGCATTGGCTCGAGGTCTAAAAATGACAGATGCTCAAGTAAAAACTTGGTTTCAAAATCGTCGCACCAAATGGAGGTAAGCTAAAAGCAAAATATAAATCTGCAATCATGTATAGATGTTAATCATTAAAATTTTCATGACCACAAATCACTTTACTCATACGAAACATTTTGAACGAAATATACAAGCGAATATGCACGATATTATAAAACAATTAGCAATAATTAAATGTAATGAAACGCCGACGACAAAAACATATCTCGATTTCAAAATAATATCAAATAAAACGTAAAATTAAATGAAGATGTAGACGTAGAGGTAAAAGACGATTAAGAAGAAGAAGAAGAAGAAGAAGAAGAAGAAGAAGAAGAAGAAGAAGAAGAAGAAGAAGAAGAAGAAGAAGAAGAAGAAGAAGAAGAAGAAGAAGAAGAAGAAGAAGAAGAAGAAGAAGAAGAAGAAGAAGAAAGAAAGAAAAGAAGAAGAAGAAAAAAAAAAGAAGAAGAAGAAGAAGAAGAAGAAGAAGAAGAAGTAGTAGTAGTAGTAGTAGTAGTAGTAGTAGTAGTAGTAGTAGTAGTATCCAGTGGCTTATACGAACAGTAACGATTAACAACAGTCGCATATCAAGCAACAACATTAATGATTGTGATGTGTAATTTGGGATTTGTCTCTGTGGAACGATTATTCAGAATTTTATGATGGTGCACATGTTTCAGCACCTCACTGGCCATATCTCTCTCTCTCTCTCTCACTCTCTCTCTCTCTCTTCTTTTCCTTCTTCACTTACTCTTTCTTTATCTCACAAATTCCCTAAAAGGCAGTACATGTGTAACAAATCAGTTTTGATTGGTCCAACAACCAAATTAATTTATCGAAAAGTTGTTGTAAAGTTGAGGCCGCTGGGAGAGATAATTAGCGGCAAAACATCTCTCTTTCGACACATGCATTTTCATGCATATTTTAGAGAAATTTGAAAATTGGTACCAAATCGATTATTATTTACAATCTCATGCATTTATTGTGCTAAATTTGATGTCAAAAGGTGAGGAGAATGACCAAAAAACTGTCTGTTTACTCAAGTTTCAATGAGAACACACATAGAACCATTAACATCATCACTGTCTGATGACAGACCAGATTATATCCATCAGATTTGCAACAACAACGATGGCTCTTGTGTTTATGATATGATCTCTGTATGAAACAACCAACCAACCATATGCACAATGGCAGAAGAATAATTTAATTGAATTATTCGGAAAACACATTGCGTTCCACTTGCCTGATCACCCGACACAAATACAAACAAAATACATACGTACGATGGCAAAGAGAAAAATGGCAAACAAAAACAAAAAAGACAAAAGCAAACACCGAAAAAATATAAAACTATTTAATGCCACTTCTTTTCAACTGAAATAATTGAATAAAAATGAGCTGGTGAGCACTTTCACAAATCGACAAAACTCGTTTCCGTTAGTGCTTAAAACCAAACACATATAAAATTGTGCGGTGCGCGTACATAATAAACGTAAAATATAATCAATCGCAATATTCAATTGCAAAAATCTGTTTCGTACTTGTTCAATCGACAGATTCCATTCATTATGTTTTTATTATGAATATTATTATGCATTGTTTATCATAAAGAACTGACCGAATATCATAACAATAACAATCTCTTTCGAATACAATGCAAAAAAAATATATTTGAAATGCATTGCATGCAGTGCAGACAAGTGCTGGCTGTCGAAAGAGAGAGAGAGAGAGAGAGAGAGAGAATGAGAGCATGCTTAATATCGGAATAATTTGATTGTTTATTATGATTGGATGTGCGATGATTGTGTGTTGCGCTCTTTGTATGCGTGCATGTGGATTTGAGTGTATGTATTATATTGTGCAGCCTCATAAATTGCACATTAATGTGTGAATAAACATGTGAACCAATAAAGATTGTAAGCGCATGTAAATGAACAATCTAAATAATAATGGCACAATGAAATTGAATGGCTTCACAATGCCATTAGTGCGGCGAATCGCGCTCTCGATGTGGTTCCTTCTGTTTTAATTCTCTGCGCATTCGATATATGATTATATACATATATATTATATTTGTTGTTGTTGTTGTTGCTGTTGCCATTCATTTCGTTCACTTCTTCACTTCTCGCAAACATCGAAATTATTGTTTATCATGAATATTTTGCCTTAAACACAACCAATGCTTGTAATTATTTATTATAATTTAAACAGATAGTGTGTGTTGGCCAATGTAAAATTACAGTTTCACACTTAGAAATAATCAGACCACTGTTATTCGTTTGTTTTAGTTTGGACGATTTTTTTTGTTTTTTTTTCATTATTGCTGATGCTTTGATTACAGAAAGTGGCAATTCAATAGTTGCACGAATAAAAATCGACATACGACACCGACACATTGTGTGTGTTATATTGCTGTCTCGTTTGGTCATGTGCTGCGGATTCATTATTATAAGTACAAATCAAACATATATTCGAACCGAATTGACGCTGATTGCTGAGTATGTTTGAGCCAATGAGCAATAATTTAGCGCTATTATGGGCTATTACGCACTTATGATTGCCATTTTCTGCATCACATATACGAACGGTCAATTATCACATTGTATGTGAGCGTTTGACCAATGCTCAAAATAGGCTGGACATTTAGACTTACTTGCTATACACACCATTTGCAATTTACATTTCAATATTAACACTATCAACAAGCCATCCTGGTCTCATCCATTTGTTGAAAACAATTAACGGAAAATCATGACGTTTCCATGATTAAACCACATACTCTGAACAGTTTTAGCTCATATGAAAAACAAAATCATTTATGTGCATTTGTGCAATTCATTTGAATTAAATATGAGCATTGGTTTTATATTAAGTGATTAAAAATGATTGTATTTTTAGTTGTTCACATATCTAATGGCGATGTGTCAATTATTCATTTGAAACTTTTAAAATTAATTCTAACATGAGTAAATCACACACCAGCAATACCATTGATTTATTACTTTGAATAAAATATTAACATTTTTATAGACGCTAAAACTTTATTTTAATGAATCAATCATGGAGTACGTGCAACATTCGAATCTCATTCGAATGTACACTAAAATTGGTTCAAAAATAAACTATGTTGCCTTTAAGTGTTCAAAATTATTTTGCAGGCAATGTATGGAATCAATTCGAATGAAAATGTATGTTTTCCATCTTACTCACTTTTTTTCTACGTTTTTTTCATTCTGACTCTTTCTATCTCTCTCTCTCTCTCTCTCTCTCCTTCTCTCTCTCTCTCTCTCCTTCTCTCTCTCTCTCTCTCTCTCCCCTTCTCTCTCTCTCTCTCTTTTTCTCTCTCTCTCTCCTTTTCTCTCTCTCTCTCTCCTTCTCTCTCTCTCTCTCTCTCTCTCTCTCTCCTTCTCTCTCTCTCTTCCATTCTTTTTTCTCTGTGACTTCTCTCCTTTTGATAGAGAAAAAGTCACTTTTCTCTTTTTTTCTCTGTCACTTTTCCATTCGTTCGTTGTTCTATCCATTTGACATATCTTGGATCTAAAGATTCATTTAGTTGGCTAACTTTCAAAAAGTTAAATGAACTCAAATCGTTGTCGTGATATGGCACTTTTTATTTAGGAAACCATTTTGAATATTGCTTATGTTTATTTATTCAAAAAGAACACACAAATGCTTTGTAATTCCGTCGGCCACACACTGAACGCCCGAATATTTTATGTATAATACATAGAACGATCCCCCTTGATTTAATATTGAACGCTAGCATAAGTTTTCCTTTCTCTATGTTTTCATTTTTGTTTTTTTCGTTATCATTACCATATCACTTTCCAAAATAAAATGTAATAACCGAAAAAAAATATGAAGGAACGAGTGGGTGGAAATAGGGAACAACCACGTCTATATGAATTACAATAAAGCGATCGTATACTTGGGTAAACGTTTGGTTGATATAAAAAAAAGCACACTCACTCACTCTTTCATGCATTCATTCTTTCATACGCTCAGTGACTTGGTGTTAGCATTTACTCGAATAACCTGAAATGTTTACATATTTTTTTGAACTAAATAATGGAAAGAAATTCTAAGAGATGTCGACAAGTAAAGAGGGTACTACGTTCGATACACATATAGTTATAAATTTTTAATTGACTCTTTTGTAATGGAATAAATTTCAATGCGGCGCTTCCAGGCCAAGATCATATTGTCGTCGAATGGGAATGGTAAAATTCTGTCCTCCATACCATTTGCCTGTCATTCTCAAATGGTTTTAAAATATCAATTTTCAAAAGCATTTCCAAAAACCAACTAATTTTCAGCTCAACACATAGACATTTATAAGCGATTGTGTCTAAAAGCTTTTCCGCAAAAGTGTTCAAGGATGTTTTCATGATCAATGGTAAAATGTGTTTATATTCTATGACAGTCTTTCTTGATAATAATCAAATTGGAAGAAAGAAACAAATATAAAAAAAATCGAAAATTTCATAAAAACATCGAGAGAGTAAAAAAAAACTTCAATACAGTGGCCACTTTATGCAATTCCATGTATATTTGTGGATAGAGATTTATGAGGTTTAATATTAAAAGAAAAGAAAATGCAAAAAAAGAACAACAACACAAAAATACATAAGTCATTTTGTTGCGATTTAAAATTCCGAACGAAATAGATGAATGCGAATGAGGAATGAATGGTGAAACATGCATATGGAAGGTCCACAAATTGAATACATTTTATACCGAATAGACATTTTTGGGCACGAGCCACGTGCTTTGGTTCACTTAAACACGCAATACCACGTATCAAAATATTTCTAAACGAGCTACCGCATTACCGAACCGGTCACAAAAACACACACACACAGCCACATCCACACACTATAAAACAATGAAATAAAAAAGAATTTCGAAATCTGAAACAACCACAAATAAAACTTCATCCGATGAAAACACATGAGCAAAACGAAACACAAACAAATTGATGCATAATGTATTGAAACGAGAAAGAGACAAATGAACGGGCATAAGAGAAAAGAAAAAAAAAAACATTTATCAATTAGGCGAAAAACATAAAAACTCACCAGAGAAATCAAATAGTCTACCTACATGCAAAATTTCGACAATCAATGTAAAAAATAGGTCTGCATAAAAACCGCGAATCAAAAAAAATGATTAACAGTAGAAGAGAGCAACATAAACTCCAATACAAGCGAGAGAGAATGATGAAGCAACACCACCACCACCACCACCACCACCACCACCACCACCATCACTCAATATTAAAATCGGCTTCCGTAAGGCATTTTTGCAACAATTTTTTTCCTTGCATATCTCTCTCACTCTCTCCTTCTCTTATTCACTTTATAATTAACAGTGACGATTGTTAACTAATGGAAAAAATGTGTTCAAACATTACCACTTTTTATTTTTACTCTGTTCACCAGTTAAGATCATCTAGCGCTACTTGATTTACTTCTCTCGTTCGATTTTGGAATTACGAATCTCAATTCCAAAGATAAAATATATATATTAAAATGAAGTAAACGAGACATCGAATGATTTAGCGAAATCCAGTAGGAGAGACAGAGAGAGAGAGAGCGAAAAGTAAGGAGCGAGTGAGACTAAATACTATAGAGAAAACGAGAGAAAGAGAGAAATAAGAAGAAAAGGAAAGACAAATAGAGCAAAAGAGAGAATCGTTAAAACCAAGCAACTTGAGAATGAGAGAGTAATCAATATGAAAACAAATCGAATCGTATAGAATGGGACAGAAATCGCATCGATTGAAAATTAACTGAATTCGATTAAACACTTAATAAAAAAAAAACGGTTTTGACGATGCTAAGACGGTCAAATGCACACATGCTCTCTGTCCATACATACCCAAACCAGGCGGCCGAATTTAATTCAATTGAAAACAAATGTTCACGCTTTAGAATTAAACGATGCAAAGAAATTAAAGAAGACCAAATAAACAAACAAATCAACAGGCGAAACGCAGTGCAGCTAAAACAAACGTTTAAAAAAGAATCGATTGAACGACAATGTTTTACATAAAATTGCTACTTCAATAAGTAATTAAACGCTTCCTTCAATGGTCATCAGCGCGGCCAGCCGGCCAGCCAGCAAGCCAGCAAACAAGCAGGCAACAATGTTACTATATATCGATTGAATCGCAATCATTATTAGAATGTGTGTATTGTTGGAGCATTAAATGTAAATGCGTGTGCTTAAGCCATGTTACGAATTACCTTGCATTACTTATGGCTCTGTGTGTGTGTGTTTTTTTTTCTCGGCCTGATTTGTGTTGAATATATAATCTCTATGGCCACTTGAACAAATGAATATCGCCAAAACAAATGAAACTATTGAACATGGACCGATTTAGCATTTTATTCGTTTTATATTTTATTTTATTTCTTTTTTTCGTTTATTTTATGCTTTTCGCTTAAACTTATCGCCATTCCATAAATATGCAGCGTGTGTGGCAATTAAACATTTGGCTCGTTTCGATTATGGATGGCCACTAATGAAACCATATAAATTTCGTATAAATACCTACAGTTTTTCTTTTTGATTTTGATAATAAATCTCTCTTCACGTCTGAATTACGATACACAAACCAAGTTAAACGATGATAAGCGAAGGAAAATAAGAAAAAGAATTATTTTTACAAATCCCCTTCTCTTTCCGAATGGTTTTCTTCTACTTCTTCTTCTTTTTTTCTTTGAATTCCAATGTTAGAAAATGAATTTAATATGAAATCGATTTTTGATTGTTTGTCACTAATGATATAATAAGATTGAGATTGTTTAGTTCATCACACATTGACTATATTAATAAATAATTCGACAGAATATTGCACAATGTGTTTCCTACAACTGGTAGTCTTTTTCTCATTCTCATTCTTATATTGATATTGAATTGGGAACAACACATTTTACCGTATTTGATGATGACATCTATTCGATATTGTATGTATTTCGCTTGAATTTGTAACTTGATGACACACAAGTCATGGAAGACATTCAATTGTTTGTTAAACACGACGATTTCACCAAATTTTCACAGCAATTCTTTTCTTCTATCACGTCGATATTGTTTGGATTCCGAAGAAAGAGAGAGAGATAGAAAGAGAGAGAGAGAGAGAGAGAGAGAGAGAGAGAGAGAGAGAGAAAGAAACAGAGATTGAGATATATATCTACCTCTCACATACACATGTGCTTGTGTCATTGGTACCACTTGTCACATGTAAAGTATGTAATTTGTTTTATATAAATTACGGCAACTAATTTACCAAATGGCATATGCGAATATGTATTGAATTAGGGCGAGAATGTGAGCATTTGATCTAGCTTTTAGTTTGCGGGGGAAAAATGATATTGTTGTTGGTGTTGGTGTCGGTTGCTGTTTACTGTTGCTGCTGATGCTATTGTCTTACGAGGCGTACGCTGCTATTTTTATAAAATAACTAAGAGAATGTAATGAATATTTTCATTTGATTAAATCTAACGCAATAACACACAATGTATATTAGAGATTTTGTGGTAAACAATGTGTGTAAATAATTTATGGTAAACACACATGCGATCATTTGTTAACAATCCAAGTAAAACAACATAACCGCAATATCAACAGAAAAAAGTCAAGTACCGACGGAACGGAATACATTTTTTGGAAAGATAAATAGAAAAATCGTTTGATTGAATGGGGAGAGGTAATAGAGAGTGAGAGAGGAAGAGAGAGAGAGAGATAGAGTGTGAGAGAGAATAAGTGGGAGAGCGAGACAAAGGAAGGGGGAGAGGGTAAATGGAGAAAAAGGCGATTGGAGAAGAAGAACGAAAAAAAAATCTGAAATTCAAAGAAAATCTGAAATTAAAATAGGCAACGGTAAATGAAAGGCTATGAAAAAAGTTTTTTGAAAATGTAAAAGAATGAGTCTCAGTTTGGTTGTTTAAAAAAAAGAAAATTTTGTTGTTCCTTCTCTCGCCGTCGTTTAAGACATCATGCCATCACACTTTATGGTTAAACGTTGATGGTACTAATTTAAATTAACTTAGTAAAATCATCCCCCAAGGATTAATGCCACCAATGTTGTTTTATGTTCATCGTTCTTTGCACGTGCAGCATCATAGACGTAATTGTTTGCAACATCTTCACGGCCGATCACTTATCCATTATTTGGGTGTGCAAGTGTTTGTATGTATATTCATATTGTTCATTAAGTCTTAGTCACCATACTAAGACGAGACGTAAACTGCTTTCATGTTCTCTATCTCTCTCTCTCTCTCCCTCTTTCTCTCACTCTCTCTCTCACTCTCTCTCTCTCTCTTACTCTCTCGCCCCCTCTCTAATTTGCTCTCTGCCTTGGCATCACTTCATTATATATAACAAAATGAACCGGCATGTTCATCACAAGTGATGTTTTCTATTGCTTGTACTATGGTCAAGTATGCGCGCACGTCGACATCAAATTTGAGCATTTTATGTAAATGGAAGTGTAAAACATCAAAATGTCTCCTTATTAACGTAAGTGCGTTCATCTGAATCTCTTTGAGTATGCTGTTAAAATGAAGAGAGAAAATCTACACACACAAACACACGCTTTGTTGTGGTTTTTGTTATTTTTGTAGCTTCTCTTCGGCGCAAATCCTTTTCAAAATGTAAAACATTCAACACTTTGCAGAGATAAGCACCAAATCCATTTTATGACAAACGTTAGGCGGAGACTTAAATTGTGCGAAAGCAAAGCGACCAAGTGTACGATTCAGATAGAGTGAAAGTAAGAGAGATAGAGAGTGAGTGAGAGAAAGAGCTGGTGTTCGGTATTCAATGTTCAAGACGTTGCCATTATCAATTAGCTTAAAGATATTTATTGTTATTTATTTTTGCCATTAATTTAATGAGAAAAGAGCTCGTTATTTATAAAGACATTACATCTTGTGTGAGCAGGCGTCAAGTGTCTGTGGAATTCTAGAAGTAGGTACAGAATATCAGTGTGTGTGTCTCTAAAATCTTATTATTCGTGTATTTTGTGCTACATCCCACAACAAATCTAGATTGAATTTCCGTTTTAATTAATAATTTGTTTCTGTTTTGTGTTTGGCAAAAAACGGATTTTCTTTTATTTTTAACTAACTTTAACCAGAAAAAAATAAATTTATAGAAAAAAAGAAAATCAGGTAACAATGTTAATAGCCATTTTATAAAATTCATGGAAAAATTGACGATTTAATTGAAGTTCTTTTGAGCAATAAATACAGTTTTTCTGCTCTTTTTCACATTCACTGTGAATATATTTCATTTGAAATGGCTAAATTATTACATTAAAATTCAATTTAAAGTACTTAACGCTTGTGTTTTAATTTGATTATATTTCAATTTATAGGCCGCATATTTGCTATAAATTATGCGCAAAATATAATTACTATCAAATATAAATCGACGTGAATCGATTTTTCGCATTATTTTTTGCTGCTTTCGAAGAATAATATCACAAATAATTCAGTGATGATAATTTTGAATTTGAAATTTTTGTAAATTAATTTTAATGAATATTCATCGATTGTATTTAGGCTTTTAACCATTGGATGTCCAATTGATTCACATATAAATACTTAATGTTGCTTGATCTATTGACAAAGGCACTCAAAATAAATGCGTTCATTAAAATCAGCAACTATTTCGCATTTTGATATGGGAAATAAATACGACACTCAACACGGGTCATATATTTTCAAACAAAATGAATAAAGTGTTTTCCTAATTGTATTTCGTGATAAACCTAATCCGTATCCAAAACCATCAAAACAACATCATCATCATAACTTTATTATATTATCAGCGGTTGTGTGTGTGTATGTGTTGAGCAAAGAATTGGAAAATGGTAGAAAGTTTTGGATCTGAATTTGCTGCCATGCGTAAATATTCGGCATCTTATTCACATCATGGTCGTTTATTTTCAATGAAATGGTGTGAACGAGCTGTGTGTGTGTGTGTGTTTGTGTGTGTGTGTGAGTGTGAGTGTGAGAGTGAGTGTGTGAGTGTGTGTGTGTGTGTGTGTGTATTTGTGTCGGTTTTGCAAAGCCATCATCATATTTTTTTCTTCATTATTATCATTGTTTTTATATTTTTTGGTTGTTTATTTTTGTGGGTGTTCTGTCTACAATACATATTTTCGAAAAGTGTGATATCGTTTAGATCCATATCATTACATATGCAACTTATTTCATCTTGAATCTATTTATAAATAATTGGTGTTGATATGCTAATGTTATTTTTCTTCTTCTCTTTTTCTATCTTTCTATTTCCATGAATATTTTGGGTGTTTTTCGGGATTTTAATAGACGTCAAACGGCTGAAGAACGAGAAGCTGAACGCCAAGCAGCAAATCGTTTAATGTTATCCTTGCAAGCGGAAGCATTAAGCAAAGGTTTTGGACCACCACCAACAACACAGTCAGCACAAACATCAACACCACTTGCACCACCATTGGCTGGTTTACAGTCACTTCAACCATGGGCTGAAGCGCATCCCGCCGGCTGCTGAAATCATTCAATATACACACTATACAATCATTTTCAATTTGAATAAAATTTATACATGCAAATTCATACGAAATGAGAAAATAAGAAACGTTTTCAGTTTTCGTATTGACATTCAAATGAATCTACGAAAATGAAAATAACATCAACGCGTTGATTTTCTAGCAGTGATGTCGAGTGTCATAACATTGGAAAAGTATTATTAATGAAGAATTCAAAACGAAAGGAAAAAAAAACATTGCGAATGTGAAGAAAGTGTCCGGTGTGATAATAATCAAACAAATATGCACACATTTATCGCCGAATATGAAAATGGTATCCTATGTATGCATTAAATTAGGTATGCAGTGTGAGTGCAAAATTCAAAAGTTTTATTTTGTTGTATTTTTTTATTTTGTTTAATTTAATATTTTGACAATTCGTATACAAAAAGTGAAAATGATGCAGATTCCAGATGCGGCAATTTTCTTTCAACAATTTTTGGCAGCATCTGAAATCAATACCATGGAAATTTTTCTGCAAAAAAAAGAAACACATTCCATTGTGACTATTGATCAAACAACTTGCTATTGATCAAAATTGAATGAATTTTTTGTCGAGCAATGACATATTAAATTGGACATTTTTATGAATATTCTTAGAACAATTATTTGAATTTGAAATTCAATGGGAATTTTCTTTTTTTTTTTCCTGTGAGAATGATGTTGAGGAAAAATTTTACTAAAATATTTAGGAATTTTCATAGTTTATAATACAATAAATGTTTCTATTTTCTCTTAATTTCATCATTTATTTCGTTCTGTTGTAGCAATATTTCAATAAAGAAAAAACATTTACAGCGAACAATTTTTTTGTATATACAATATTATGATCACTGCAATGGCAAAATTTTTTCACGGCATTACAGCATTTCTTAAAACTTAAATATTTGCTAGTGCATTTAGAATCAATCCCAATTAAATTCCTGAAATGTAGTGCAAAGCTTTTGAAACTGCAAAATGGCCAATTTTGGGCACAAATTTACGATATAAAGAAAAAAGAAAAAAAAAACAAACAAACAGAAAAAAAACTATTTCTAAATGTAAGTGGTAAGTGGTAAGAAAAAGAGAGAAATTGAACAAGAGAAATATAGAAAGGAAACGAGAGAGAAAATAGTGAGATGGTGAAATAGAGCTCTAAATTAAATGTATGCCCTAATTATAATGCCCAATTTGTTTTCTATTTGATATTTAAGCTTTCGTCGATTTTCGATAAAACAAAATGGAATTTTCTCTCAAATGTAAAAGAACAAATAATGAAAGAAGAAAATCATTCAAAGAGAATGAAAAATAAGGATTTTTCAAAAAAAAATTGAAAATTTAAAAAAAGAAAATCAATTTATCAGAAAAATCAAGAAAAAAAAATCGATTTGCAAAAACTAAGAATAATAGAAAAAAAATAATAATAAAATCAGCAGCGTGATGTATCTCTATGTGCTTAAGCAAATACTAGATGTTTTTCCAAGACTTTTTAAAAAGTGAAATTCTCATTTTATTTATTTAAAACGGATGGTAATAAGCTGTTCTAATTTTTAAAATTAACAAAAAGCAAAACAAAACACAAAAAAAAATTAATTGAATAAATCAATATGATTAACATTTTGTAGTGTTAAGAATTTATTTAGAAAAAGAAAAATAAAATACAAAACAAATTATCATAATCGATAGAATGTAGAGTTTACTGTAGATATTGTAAAAATATGCTCTCATAACGAATAAAATAAATAAACATTTAAAATCGATTCGAATGCATTTTATCGTAGAATTTTTTCTAATTTGCATGTTGTGTATTGCCGACGGTAAATTAAATCGATGGTTTGGCTTTACTTGACGTTTCTTAATCATATATGTAAAGGTGTTTTCAAATCATCAACTCTAGTACAATTGTCATCAACAATTTGTTTTCTTTAATTCAAAATTCAAAATGGAACTAATAATTAAATTAAATTATTGAATAGCAATGGAATTCACTAGAAATTCATTTCATGTCAATTGCAAGGCGCCAAAGTTCCACATGCCAATGGGAATACATGCCAATGAAAATCAAATTGAAAAGACGGAAAACATTCCCCACTGCTAATTATTGTCGACAATTGAAATTAATTTCATTTCATTTCATTGAGTGACATTGTTGAATCTTTGGCTCACCCTTACACATTAACCCATTTTAATTGTAACAATGCTCATGCAAAAAAAATGTACAAAATGTTAAAACAGCTCAAAGAAACAATCGAAAAAACACATGTAATGCATATCAGCTATAATTACAAAGATAAAGCAATTTGTTTTAATTGCAACCATTTGTGTTGAAAACAACACTATTGACCAGCACAAATTGTTTGCTTTGTTCGCAAATATTGACGTATAATAAAAAATGAAATGATATTTCGTTTTTTTTGCCAAATTTTTGTTCGGTTGTAACTTTTTTTTTCTCTCAACTATAAATTCCAACGGATTTCCCCAGATTGTAATCAGTCAATGAGATTTCTTCGAACATTTAAGTGAATTTTTCTTGTGAACAAAAAATCAATTGAAAATCAATTTCAACACATTCATTAAGAATTGAAAGTAAATTTAAAAAATGCTTAAAAATTTAATTCTAGTTGCGAGTATTGTTTTTACATCTACCGTTTCTGTTGAAGTACGACGAGATGATAAGGTATTTTTTCTTTTGAGTCGAAATACGAGACATATTTGTTTTTTTTTATGTATTTGTTGAGACAAAGCAAGAATCTTACTTACTGAATGTGTAAAAATGAATATTTTAGTGGCCACCACCAGAAATTGTTGCTGTTCTTCAACCAATGAGAGTTGTATGCCAGGAAAAAACTGGAGTATCCGATGGTAAAACACTTTTAAGCTCATAAATGCATTCAGTGACAATTTTCTAATGAATTTTCACAATTTTCAAATGGAAAATGTAAAAAAATATTCTTTCTCTCCCTCTCTCTCTCTTTTTCTCTCTCATTCATTTTCTCAAATTGTAGAAGCAATCAGAGAGTTTAGTGATGGTGAAATACACGAAGATCAAAATTTAAAGTGTTACATGGATTGCCTTTTTAAAGAGGCTCAAGTAGTCGATGAACATGGTGAATTACATATTGAAAAGCTTGTTACACACATTGAAAAATTAGATGAAGAAATTCAAATGATTGCAATACATATGGGTAAAAAATGCTTAAAACCACAAGGTGATAATCAATGTGAACGAGCATTTTGGTATCACAAATGCTGGAAAACGGCCGATCCAAAAGTAATTTGTTTTTGTTTGAAATGTGTAATCTCTGGCTAGAGAAAGATTTCTTTAATTTTCAATTCACTGAATCATCTAATTCATTTTTTTTACAGCATTATTTCCTGATTTAAATCATATGCTTGACTCCTGAAATGCTTTTGGTGTGGTTTATTCTTAAGAATTCAATGATCGTTGGAATCATTTTAGCATTAACTACATTTGGACACTGTTTAAACAAATGAAAATTTACTGAGTTGTTTGAACTTACTTGGATCAATTTGTTTATCTAAATTTCACTTAAATTAACAAAGTGTAAAAATCAGAGATTCAAGAGCAAATATTAAATATTTTTGATGTGGAGCAAATTCTTTCTTTGAGAATGTACACATTTTGCCGACGGAATGTCATACATGTGAAAAACACACAATCTAAATTTTAAAAAAATCCAATTATTTGAAATGAAACAATTACAATTTGTGTAACATTTTAAATGTGTAACCTCTCGCCTTATTTAAAATGTACAAAATAAAGTTTAAATTGAAATCATGTGTATTTTTAATCGAAAAAGTTTATTTTCTTAATATACAAGTGTTGTTTTTGTTTAAAAGATTCAACAATGGGAAAGTCTTGGGGAATATTACTATTCGCAAATGCAATGAAAATACTCATAAATTCGTATAATTCGCATAAAAATCCGTAATTCGCATGAATTCGCTTTGACGCGTATTGTAATACATAATGAAAATTCGCACGAATTGGTACACATTCACAATGCATAAAAACGTCATACAATGTCATGGCGTTTGCAACTTTTGCAAACATTTCATTTGCAAATTGTTCAATTTCATTAATAATATCATTGTTTATGATTTCGGTGTCAAATGAACTATTTATTAAAATTGTTTTGATGACGAATGGAACCTCTTCATTCAAAATGTGCCGTAACTCATCAAAAAATTTCTCCTGAAATTAATATGAATACAGTTTTAATTATTTTCAATTTCAAACAACAAATATTTATTCACGGTACCAGTTTATTTTTATTTGAATTCATCATAAAACGCAACACAATATTGAAAATAAACAAATAACATGTATGGACAACAGCTTGCTTTATGAATGACATACATACAAATTCATACTATTTCAGAAAAATTCGAGAATTTGTATAGAAAAAATTCGAATAAATTTGCGAATTCGCAAGATAATTCGTGAATTCACTTATTAATTCGAAAAGTTGTTCGTAAATTCGCGAATTCGGAAAAAATTCGCAAGAGTAATATGCCCCTAGGGAAAAGTGCATTGAAAAAGTGTAGGTTTTATTCCCTATATATATCCCAAACTTGATCACCCATTGAAATTTTGCCACGTTTAATCAATCTAATCAAATTAACGCATTCATATTTGAATCTTGAAATTTTATCAAAACATCGTAAAAAAATCATCATTTATTATCATCTAATAGCACCTCCGTTTTTGGTTACTACATGCAGCCACTGGTTTTGTATTTTCATTTAAAAGCTGAAATTGTGGAAAAAATATGACAAAAACAAAAATAAGATATATGAATTAATCTAAAGAGTTTTACCCGTTCAGTAAATGGTTTAGCAAACGAACAAAGAATGCCAAATAGTAGAAATTGACAGAACATTCGTAGTAAATTCATGACACATTAAATCAAACTACTTGTTTCTAAATTGATGCACACTTTTTCAATGAGAATTGATTTGCGATTGAAAAATTACTAAACTCCAAGTGACTGCCAATTCAATGCATATCACTCAATTTTATACTGTCATCATGGAAGCTAAAAGTATTCAAATAAACACTTAAAATAAAAACAAATAGAGAATAACAAATGAAAAATTGAGAGATATGAATTCGCAATGGAATACATTTATATTCTACAACATCTATTCCAAACTCCATAACATTACCCTTTATCTTGCGTAACACGCATTTTGAAGAATTCATCAAAATCGATTGAAATTGAAATTTTTCTCATACAAAATATCTAATTTTCAATATGAAAACATTCTGTGGATATTTATCTACAATAAAATTTAGTATTAGATTTTTCAGTGTGTAATGACATCATTCATTGATTAAGTTTTGCGTATTTATTGCGGTTTTTTTCTCTGATAAATTATCGTTAATTTGATAAAAAAATGTTAATTCATGATTAATTGGCTTTTTTAAATGGTAATGAATTATTACAACGTTAGAAATGACGTCCGATCGTTTTTCTATTTACAATTTCAACAAAAACAATGAGAATCATACATCGTACGAAGATTGCACAAAAGAACTTGTAAAGTATTTTGATTGACTCGATTGGCAATATAGAGTCCTTTTTAACTGATTTAAAGCAAACATGCTTTGTTTTTTTTCTTCAATATGGATTACATGGAATAAGAGTTTCATCTAAAAAATAAGAGTTACTTTTTACAAAGTCGCAAATTTTAATATTATCTTCGTTTGATATAACAGCTTAGAGGGAAAACGTTATGTAAAAAAGTTGCGCGGAAAAATTTTGTTATTAAGTGTATTTATTATACAAAAAACAATACATTGAATAACAACATTTTTCCGCGCAACTTTTCTACATAACGTTTTTCCTCTAAGCTGTTCATTTGTTATGCATTTCTATTGTATAAACCAGAAGTCTATGAATATTTGTTGTTATCGTTTTGATTAATCCACAATTGTAAAAATGTTGACTTTTTATCAATCATCGGCCCACGCTTTACGTATTAATAGAAAATATTTGTCTATAGATTAAATAAAAAGAATGTGCCATTGTATTTGACTGCAAAGAAGAAAACGAACGGTAATATTTATTTATTCCAAATGACCGAATTTAATGGAAATAGCAAAGCTGTCACTGAAGATAAGTTAAATGAACTTATTTCAATTTATTTATAACTTTTGTCCTAGCTAATTAACTCAATGTTCATTTCTCCAAAAAAAAAAGAAAAAAAAAACAAAAATCACGTTGAAATCGAACAATATTTAATTGCATCAAAATCAAATTACAAGTCGCAAAAAAAAAAAATTCGTTTAAATGCATTAAGTGCTAGTTTTGAAATTTTCAACATGAAAAATTGAATGTATCATTTATAGATTAGTTGAATCGACGTCAAATTTCACTTTGAATTGAACAAAACAAAAAACTGAAAAAAATCATTTTTTAGTTATTTAGATATAAATTGAATGTCATTGTAAATTTTGATCATGATGAAAAGGTGCATTTAAAATGAATTAAAAGAAACAAACAATTCGATTTAAATACAATAAATCATACAAACAAAATCTAGTCTAGCAATATAAAAATGATACCTATTGTCATACCAAATATTTGGATAAAGATATCTTTAGATGGCATTTGTTCGGTGTACTCTTGACATTTTCAATACATTTCAATAATCAATTTGATCGTAAATTAAGAGAGAGAGATAGAGATAATATCATTTCTAAAAATAAAATCGAAAAAAATAGAATCGTGTACGTGTCTACAATCTGTTAATATTGAGTGAATCAGTTCAGCAACACATTTTAAGTAAAATATTTTTTTCCGTTTATCTTTCCCCGAAATTGATTTCTGACCACTGTCTATTTCTTGGCCTTTTATGACCCTCATGATTTAACATCACCCTATATAATTATGTATCTTGTAAATATTTCACCAGCTTGAATATAACTATTTAATTTTTCAACTAAAACGTTTTGATTATGGATGATTTCTTAAATTTAAGAAAGAATAAGAGAGAGCGAGAGAATTTTTTTAAGGATTGAAAGAGGCAGAGAGAGAAATAGAGAGAAAAAGAAATTTGAAGAAGAGAGAGAGAGAGAGAGAAATTGAAGGAGGGATGGAGGGAGGTAGGTAGAGAGAAAGGAAAACATACACAGAGTATGAATGAGTGGGATAGGCAGATGGAGTGAAAACATGGTGGATTCCATGACGTAGGGCAATCGTCAGTTAAATTGTTATCATTAGCCGTGAAAGAGATGGAAATAAAGCATGAAGATAGAGAATTTCGAAATGTATAAAATTTCAAACTAATCAATTATTTATGGTTGGCAGTGTGAAAAGTATGTACAATGTACACAGTCAAATCGTTTTCTATATATAAATTCGATTAAGGATTGATGGTAAAATGGTGTAATTTTATGAGTAAAATAGACGTGTCAGCAAAATGCAGCCAACATGGAATAAAATATAGATGTGAAATAGAAACAGCTCTTATATTTGGAACTATTTATCGTTGGCGCTGAAATGATTGTGTGTGTGAGAGTGTGTGGGTGAGTGTGGGTGAGTGTGTGTGTTTGTATATTTGTAAATATATATACTTTGTTCAAAATGTTTATAAATTAAGCCCCCCAAATTCGTTGATAATTTAAAAGGGTTGCATGGAAAACCAACAAATTGATCACACTTTTCACATCATCAAATGATATCGTTTCATATTTATTATTTAGTCAGTTATCGAGATATTTGACATGGTAGTGAAATTTAATTGGTTATTATTTCGATGCATGTCAATCATGTTTACGACATTGGCAGTATTTTAACTTAAGAGCTGAATAATTATTAAAAGGTTGTGTTTTAGAATATTGGATTGTTGTTTGTTGTAAATAAATTGTCAAATCATTTTGAATGATAAAGTCATGAAGTAAATCGATATTGCAACTTTGTTTCGATTTCTTATTGTTTTTCTGTTTTCATGCTTAATAGCGATGAATTTGATGACATTGCAATTTGCTTAATATCACGATTCAATATTTATATTATGTTTAAAATTTTAATTTTTTTATTTCATTCAGATGAATTAATTTATAAAATATACTGAAGAAGAAAATATTTTAAAATTTGATTGAAGAACTAATTTAAACATACATTTGATGTGAAGGAGATGAGTCAAACAAATCCAAATAACAACAACTGACTGCGATAATAAAGAAAACTAAGAAAGAAAAAAGTTCCTTAAAAATAAGGAAGGATGGAATCATTTATTAAAACCGAATAGAGAAGCCATGCCATACAATGGCAAATTGCCAAGGGAATTTGCTTAAAAATTAAATTTGCCTGAAATGTTCTTTCCACTGCAAAAAAAGGAAAAAATTAATTTATAAAATTGTTTTTTTTACCGTGATTCGACCTACAAATCAAGAATAATGAATCTAAATCGTAAGCTACCTTGATTTTAATACAATTTTGAAAATGAAAAATAGCCCGAAATTCTTTGTTAAAATATATTTTCGTTATCGAAAGAAGAAGAATGATTCGTTCTTGGTTTAATTTAAAACTGCTGATATGGAATATAATTCATGCAAAAAAAAAAATGGGGAGCATTTATTGTAAAAGAGGTGTAATGAAGATTACAGTTATATTCTGAGTATTCGATGGATTTATGAAAATTTTCTGACATTATGGTCACGTGCTCGGCTGAATCGATTTGTTTGAAATACTTTGCAATATGCATATATACGCGTATATACACACACACACACACACACACACACACACACACACACACACACACACACAACACATAAATGTCGAACGAATATCAAATTATGTGAACTGTTTTGGGGCGATTGAAAGTGGTCGCGCCACGCCAATTCACACAGGAGAATACACATCAAATGAAAATGTAATTGTATTTTAATACAATTAAATAATTTTCTGTTGAGTATTGTTTACGTTGATGGTACGATTCGTAATATAATTCAGTTCTCATGATTCATTGAAATGATGTGAATGCCCATGGGATCGATTATCCTGTTTATGAAATTCGAGTTTTCTTCTTTTTCTCGTCGATTTTTTTTTTCTTTTTTATTTTGCTTGACGAACGATGCTCATTCCCGTGCCCAATCCCATTTTTGTCAAATAATATTAAAACGAAAAGATGTTTCTCTCCCATGCATATTCAAATATTATGCACAGTTTCAAATTCACACACAAACTCTCATTCACATATAATAGAGATGTCGTTTGTGTCAGCTTATGATCTTTGATAAATCCATTACTAGACGAATGAATTTATGGAAAGAATGAAAAGAGCAAAAAAAAGAGAGAGGGGGAAAGCGAGCGCGAGTATGAGAGAAGAAGGGAGTGAGAGAGAAAAAAGAACAATGAACAAGTGCACCAATCCAAATGTATGAATGAAGGCGACGGCGGTAGCGCCCATCAAAATGAAACCAAATACACACATTTAAATAATTGTTCTCTGATGGTTAACATGCCACGTGAAGACCCACTTGATTGTTGCCTGAAACGTTGATGTGAAATATTCCACAGCCAGTGTATATGAAACATGAGAGAGCAAAATAAAAATGAATATGTTTTTGTTATTGTTCGAATTCATCTCTTTGATGATAAATGGTCATACAAAACATCACACACACACACACACACACACACACACACACACACACACACACACACACACACACACACACACACACACACACACACACACACACACACACACACACACACACACACACACACACACACACACACACACACACACACACACACACACACACACACACACACACACACACACACACACACACACACACACACACACACACACACACACACACACACACACACACACACACACACACACACACACACACATAATGTGACTGAGATTATTGTTCGAGAGTCATCAGCAGGCTGAAACAGAATCCAAAAAGAATGCAATACCATGTTTCCGTATACAGTTGCACTTTTCATCAGCCGAAAAATACTTGGTATACGGTAACGAGAAAAGGGGCTATAATTAATTTACGAGAAAGACACAGGGAATGAACTTTTTCTCCCTCTCCCTCTCCCTCTCCCTCTCAATATATCTCTTTTTACTGGATGAAACAACAAGAAGTATCATTGCGTCCATTTGATGCCAAAATTTTATCTGTAATTCAATCGTGTTGTGCACATCGAAAGAAAGAAAAACACCGTTTACTTCATGCTCATGTTTTGAGGCGTGAGACTACAACTAAACACATCACATGCGACTTTGGGCGCGTCTCATTATTTTTTCATTCTTGAAAAACAACTTCTTTCTTTTTTACTCTCGCTCATTTGCTGCCCTTGTTTGATATTCGTTGCATGACATTTGCCAGAATGTCGCAATTTTTGCATGAGCACCAACATCGAGATGGCTTCGTATCGGACATCTTTTTGCTTGCATACAATTTTTCCCCATTTGTATTTTTTGCAAATTCGCGCAAGTAACCTTGCAGCCAAAAAATGTTCATTTCATGTAATTGTTCTTGTTTCGGTCAATCAAATGTACTCTGGCTTGGAAATGAGATGAAAATCAGAAAAAAAGCGTGATTTAATGGCGTTGCTGGTATTTTGTATTTAGTCGGAAATTATCAGTCACAACTAATTTGATCGTAAATGTTTTTGTAGCGTCGTTTGTTTTCAGTGTAGCCGACTGATAAATACAAAATATGTATCGGTTTCAATACATATGAGAGAGCAGAAGAAGAAAAACAATCCAATAGAGAGTGAGCGAGAAATTGATGTGGAATTGGTTTTGCATGCGGAACCACACACACACTCGGTCATTTCGATTGTTGTTGTTGTAATTTGGGTTTTGATATTGACCGGCAATCGGCATTCAAACAATCACAAAATAGGCAAATTATTTAATAAAGCAAATAGTCATTAGCGTACAAATGGTACAATCAAAATGAAACCTTCTAATTATCATCGGTTCATTGAGCCAACGACAGCATTTCGAACCATAATTTTGTAGTTTCGATGAACCATAATTTTGGGGCAGGTATAAACCATTTTTCGGTTCGTCATTTTCATTTCTTCGGCTCTTTTATCATTTCACCTTCAATTTTCAAACGAAGATGAAAGAGAGAAATGAAATTGCTATCAAATCAACAAACGAACAAATAAATAAATTGCGATCTATTGTGCAACGCTTCAATAAAACAACCTTGCATTCAGTTATTTTCTACTCTTAATATTTCCGCCGCTTCTTTGTTAACGGAATATGCTCGTTTGATGCCGACCAACCAATCATTTTGCTCACACATCAGCAGCAACATCATCATCATCAGCATCAGCTGGATTAATTCATTTTGAAATATGGCCCATGTAATAAGTTCTATGATAAATAAATGATCGATAATTTTCTATAGATGCTATTAAATTCCCTTTCATCAATCGGTCAAAAGCTGTTATGGTTTGAATTTTGAAATGCAATTTTAGTGCATTGACGGAAAATTGTTCATTTAAAATTTGTCGATGATGCGGTATTCCATGCATTTAAAGTATTAAAATACAAGTTTTCTACTTTTTTCGTCGATTTCAATGACTGATGGTAATAATCATTTATTGATGTTTATTTTCAACTATGATCGTTCGACATCAGGCGAAACACAAAAACACCATCAAATGAGATATCACTTATACACCGATATCAGTTTAAAAAACATCAATCATTTCCGAAACGATGATTATTATTCATTGATTGATTTTCAAAAACACACCATACCGAACGGTTGAATAAATGAATAGATGAATGAATGGTTCATCATTTGAAGTATATGTAGACATTTTGTAGTTGAACTGTTGGCAAAAAATATTGACTTTGAATTAGCAGAGAGATGGATAGAGAGAAAGGAATGAGAGAGAGAGAGAGAGTTAGCGAATGCAAACGAAATCAATGAATGAAACAATAACGAGATAATATATCGATCGCACAAGTAGCACTGCTGAGCAAACAGGTTGGTCTCGATAATCATCCAATGTTTTTGTTCGTTTCACTTTTTGACACATCATCAACATATGGCATACTTTGAATTATGCCAAGTTCAAGACACGTTTTTTTTTTCATCTTGAAAGGAAGATTAATAAATCGAATTTGCCGGTTAAAAATATTTGTATTTATCATTTAGAATGTCTGAATCATTTTCGTCAAAACCTCAAAATGCAAACACAATTTGAAATAATACGGAATTTCAGTTAAAATTTGAAGCCAATGGAAATGAGCTGATGTATAATGTGCACATGTGTATAATTCACAAAGCATGCTGTGTTGGATAGTTGCCGATTAACTTAATCATCGTAAATCCCAAGTGTTATGCAGATGATTAAATCGAATAAAAATTTAATCAATAAAATTTTGTATTTGTCGTCCCTGTCAAAAATTCGTCGGTATTTTTTTTGGTTTTTCATCCCGCCATGCAATTCATTGTTCACGGCACATGTCTATATATCCATCAAAATATTCAGACTGTGGAGATATAAATGTTATACAGGATTTTGTTTCAATTACGGTCATCATATTGAAATTGGGAATTGCTTGCAAATTGTTTGGTAGCCATTCGAGAGAGAGAGAGAGAGAGAGAGAGAGAGAGAGAGAGAGAGAGAAGTTAGCCTTTAACTTACACGTATATGCACACAAAAATGCAAAGAAATACGCGCATCACACATCATGCAGCTTTGTCGAGTGGAACGAGAAACCAGAACCATAAAAAACCTGCTGCAACTCTGAACATATTGTTAACATTAGGCCATTTAACTTATCACCCCTCTTAACAATTTAATCCAGTGAATGAATAACCAAACATACTCAATTGAAAGATGATTCAATACCCAAACAATTGAAAAAAAAATTGTTTGTTTGTGTGTGTGTGTGTGTATAGAACAACAAGATTAATAACAATTGCACACTGTGAGCACATTATACAGTTTTCCAAGGGAAAGAGAGAAGTGGGATAGAGATACAGAGACAAACGAAGTGTGAGTGTGAGTGTGAGTGAGAAAGACAGAGAATGTATGACTGTGTGATATAGCAAGAAAAAAACCATGTTAAAATGCAATGAGTAACTTTTGGAATTGGTATGCGTGTACGGCACTTCATTCGGCGGTAACAAGTCTATTAAATTTGAATTAAAGAGTCCAATAGAAGGGGAAAAAAGATCAAATACAGAAACTAGCTAGCAAAAGAGGGCAAAACAAAAAAAGAAAATGCGATTTCAATTGAATTGTCAGTCTCAACCAAATGCAATTGTTTCGTAAAACGGTTACATTCATTCGGATACATTCACCAAATTGATCCGGTGCCATATGAAACATAAGCAATTATTTTCTCACCCCTCGGATTAATATGAATGATACAGGCATTTGCGTGAATATATGCAACTTCTTTGAATGAAAACACTTCTATTAATCACTGTTTCAAAATAGGTAAATTGAATGACATTTTGTTTACTCGGCACAAGATAATTATTTCATATTGATGTCGTCGTCGTTCATCGTGTATGCTCTCGACTAGATTATAGTCTGAATTTTGAGCCAAATGAATTAAGGTACCAAACTCATTTGTGCACTTGCATCAATAATATTTTCATTTAATTCAACTGAAAGATGATTTCAATAATCAAAATCAGCATATTTTCAAAAATAACTTCGAAGCTTTCAAAAAAAAAATTCATTTATTGTCGCCGTCTGAAAATTTCGATCTAATACTCTCAATTAAGTGAATGTGCAATTTATAAAAGAACTACTGAAATCAGATTTCAATTTGATAATAATTTATTTTCGTCCTTATTCAATTCAGATTCTTTTTTTTTTACCATGATTGACTAGCCTTAGTCCTCAGATAATTTGAGCCAAAACTCGTTTCAAAACACTTGCCCTATCACAAATCAATGATACGATGTTTCGTATTATGGGAACATTTTATTTCATTCTCGCTGTAAAGTGATAAAATTTTATGTGCATCATGCGTATTGGCATTAAATTACAAACAATCACTTCAGAACAAGTAAAAACAAACACCGAATAATATATTCAACCCTCTTCCTATTTATTTGAAACAGAAGCCCAATAAATATTAACTAAAGCATATAACCAGTTTCTCATCCTATTCGCTGCATTGATCACATTAAGACTTCAATCATTTGTTGTTGTAAAAATTTTTTTCGTTTATTCGTTGGTTTCTCAAGATTTTATCTGTATCAGTGGCAATAATTTAGAATATTCTGACAAATCGACGCACTTTAGCTAAAAATGTATTTAAACACTCATCATATTATAACACTGTCGCTTAGTTTGCTGCTTTTTTTCATCATTTTTCGTTTATTGAATACATATATGTATATGAATTTCGAAACACATTTCAAATAGCAATAGCTTTGATAAATATAGATAAATATAGATAAATATGCGAATAAATAATTTTTTTTTTATATTTTGATTTCAAATCTTTGCTAATTTTTATTAAAAATTCTTCAAACACCTTACTCACACTCACAGTTATTTCACTCTCGCTGAGTTTTCGAACAACAAATGAATAAAAATAGAACAAATCATGAACAATTTTGGTGAAAATAAACGATGATCAATTTTTGATGTAATGCCGTTCGATTGATATTTAGTTATTTTTGTTAGCGTTGCGTTTGTATCGATCGTTAATTTCCAAGGGAGATGATAAATCGTATGGGGTAGCTGAAAATGAATCAGAATCATGTGCTGACCGATAATATGCGGCTGGATGCATTTGTTGTGAATTTGTTGCATAATCATGTGCAATTACATGAACGGCAAGCGGATTACCATGCGCCAAAATTTCCGATAAAAAATATTGTCTGTAAAATGATAAATTTGAAAATTAATGTTTGTTTTAATTTTTATTCAATCGACCATTCTTTCTTACTTGCATATGTCAGGTATTTCATCATTTGAACGCTCTGGTTTTGTATTCAATGGCCCGGATCGCTGGAAAATGAGAGAAATTGAGATTAGGAGAGAAAAAATTGCGAGAATTTTTTTGTAAAAACAACAATTTACTTTTCCATTCACCCATCCACGTGAATATTGAAATGTTTGCGCCATACTACACGAAATTAGTGCACCCAGCAATATCATTGACAATATCATCGTAATCTTGCATTTTGATGCCATATCAATATTACTAATATTTTTTCTCCTTTCAAATGTCACGTACTAAATTAAAATGGTTTGAAACACACAAAAAATTTTGATTAAATATAGAATGAGTTAATACATTTGCATTGAACTTCAAACGAACTCTTAAGCAACAGATCAAATGTTTTTTATCCTTGAATTTTGTAAACGGTTGAAAGGTTTCACAAATCGTTTGAATTCAAAACAAATATTTTAGCTTTCAAGAGCTTTTTTCCCCATTTGGTTTTACTGCTATCTGTTGGCAGCCATGGCACTTACGAATATACACAATTTTTGTTTCCGTCTCTATGCGTAAATTTGATTTGATTTTTAGAGGATTTTGAGTTTGATTTGAACCACTTTTTGTTTGTATCAGATTTGAAAAAATTGTTTTTCTTCTTTTCTTTTTGCAATCAATTTTCTCTCAACATCAATTCGATGATATGCTCAATCTTATATCTCCAAGCAAAATGATGAGCTGAATAATTTCTGCGAGCTCTTTTATAGGATTCATATTTGATTTGGTGGAGGCTTTTTCATTCATTGATTTTCAATAGAATTTTAATTAGCTAACCGATAAAAAGGCGAAACAATTTTCTTTGGAAACATCTTATTCGTGACAAGACGCGAAGAAAATGTATAGAACATGTGTGTGTTTTTGATGCGTCATACATAGCAATTAATAATAATCAAATCATTAAATCTATTTAATTATGATGCTTTTGTATTTTTTTTTCATTGAAAGCGTTGATATGTTTGTGCTATTCTACATGAATGAATTTCATATGGATAAACCATTGGTAAGACCATATTACAGAGACGGTTTTACTTACAAATGTTACATTTTAAATTTTAAAATGTAAGAGCACTTTTTAATTATATTATCTTCTTGTATGCGTATGCATTTTAAATCTAGATTCTTAGCATCGAACTATTTCTTTGAATACCACAAGCTTGTCAAGCAGACACAATTGCCATAATTGATAGTTCCTTTATCTTCATACTCAATCCATTTTAATATAACATTCCGTGTAAACATATATGTAACAAAATTATGGGCAAAACCTTTGCACACGCATTCAAATAGAAACAATTAATTTATTGTCAACCATTCTTTTTCACAGCTTGTCCGTAGTTCGTTGACAGGATCTTGTTCTAATTATGTGAGGCCCATTTTAAGCAGACAAAAATATAAGGCTTTTTGTAAAACATCGAGACTTTTACCGTAATAGAAAGATGTGACTTGAAAATATACTTTCTGTATAAAAAAAGAGAATATTTTCCTAAGAAAAAAACAACGAAATGATTTTTTCCCCTTTTTTTGTTGTATTTTATTCATATTGCTCAGAGAAAACTTAATTGGTTCAAACAAAAAACATTTTCAATTTTATTGCAGAAATACTAATTGTGAGTAACATCATTTTATTTTTTGTTAAAAACTCGAACAAATTAGCCATGATGATGTCCATATCCTCCACCGTGTGGATAACCGCCATGTCCATAACCACCATGTCCATACCCACCTATATTGAGATTTATGTCAATTTTAATATTTATATAATTCAAATGATTCCTTTTTGAATCAATCAATCTAGTCGTAGTCAAAATGAGCTAAATTTTCAATATTATTAAAATTTGATTTGAAGCAAACATTTATATGCATTAAAATTAATGATTTAAATTAATAATATAAATTATCATATCCACCTCCATGGTGATGGCTGCCTCCCCATGCTCCACCGTAGCCTACGTAAAAACGAAATGATAAAAATTCAGGTCAACTGTACACAAAGGGAATTATACAAAATGACAAAAAACGTTCAAATCAACCCAATTCTAATGAAACACAAATACGTGTTTAATTATATCAATTCGAAAATATTTTCAAAACCAATAAATTTTTTGTTCCAAATTATAATGCGTTTTTATTACAATTTATAAATATTTAATTTATCGAATATGTTTTGTTTCAAATAAAAAAAAAAATATTTATTTTTTCATTTTCAAATGATAGTTTTGAGAAATTGAATATAAATTTACCTCCATAGCCACCAAATCCGCCTGGATAGTGTCCATAGCCGCCATATCCTGCGTAAAAATTGAATCATTTCCAGATTTGATTTATTTATTTAAAAAATAATCAAAGAAATCAATACAATCAAGAATAATGCTCAATTCGACTGTCCAATTGGAGAAAATCGAAATTGTTTAGTGTCACGCAATATTTTTCTCTATGAATTTGACTAAATAGTCACTTTATATTTATTATTTTCATTAAACTTGCGTCTTATAGGAAAACAATAACAATAATCTTATAGAAAAACGATTATATTTATCTTCAAATAAAAATTAAAATGAAAATGAAAATCAATAAAATAATTAAAATAAAACCATGTTAAAATGAATAGAAAAAAGTACCAACAAATCCGAAGTATGGAATATCAAAACCTGAAATAAAATACCCAACATTGCATAAGCAATTCACCGTGTTAGCAATAGAAAAGGAAATTTCCCAAAAAAAAACCAAAAAACTGTCCTCACCACCATGTCCAAATTGTCTTCCGTTTGTTTCAGCTGGACTAAGATCTTCAACAATAGCAGCCGGCACTGGTTGCACTTTTGGCTTAACTTCTGATTTTGAAACAGTAATCGTTGCGGCAATGCATGCGCCCATAATAAACGAAAGAAGAAACATTTTCTGCAAAAAAATTTCAAGTGCTGAAACTTTTTTTTTCTTTCAATTTTGTTTTTCTTGTCTCAAAATTTATAACTTACATTCCACATTTTGGAATTGTTTTTGAAAAAAAACACAAACAACCAATTTAAATGAAATAGCGTTTGAAGCGTTTGCAAAGAACTAATTATTAAGTTATAGAATGACAATCCTTTTATATTAAATCCGGGTGCTGTCTTTTCTATATTTGTTTCCCTTCTTTTCTATTTGTGCAAAAAATACATCAATTGATTTTGTATGTCTCTTAGGCCGACGAGTGTGTCTCTTTGGTCGCACGTACACCGGCGTTTGTGCAGAACAAGTTTTATTTATTTTATTGTTGTTTTTTTCTTTTTTTCGTAATTTATGCGAATGTAAAACGAGTTTAGAATTTCAAGTGATAAGAAAAATTGCAATTAAAGATGCGTCAGATGCATAGTTCCATTGAATAGAGAATCATAGAATACGTAACGTAGACAAAAATCCCCATGTGTATTTAACTATTTGTTTTTTTTCTTCCTGTTATCATTTCTGAAAACTCGTTTCTAAATGCAACAACATGTTGCAACGGAGAAACATATCCATAAACATAAATGCATTTAATTGTTGTTTATATTTATGAAGAGACGACAAAACTCATTTTGTAAGGTTTTATTGCACGAAGAGAGAGATGCATATATACTAGTATGTATTTGCATCTCTTTCTCTTGAAAAACCTTACAAAATGAGTTTTGTCGTCTCTTCGTGTTTATATCTTTCATCCGATTAGACATTGGTAAATCCAGAATGTTTTTCATTTGAATGCAAATGGATGAATTAATTACAACTAACGTATGCGTGCTAACTTGGATCCTTTGATCGTCTGATTTTGTTGTTAAAAAAATCAAATTTGAATTATAATTGAATTGATTTGTTAATTTCAATTCATGAACTAATTTTTAATAGTACGATTATTTTACATTATATTGAATTTACATTGATTTTTTCAAACCAATCCAATTTTTATCTATCTTTTTTTTCTTCATTTTTGTTTCTTTGTTTGATTTTCCATTCTTTTTTTTTGTCCTTCATTGTTTGTATGTTTTTAATATTTTATTTTAATTTTCTCGATCGATCGGACCAAATTTATAAATGATAAAATATTTGTTTCATTTTCTTCATTTTTGCAATTATCATTATTCAGCATTTAAAATACAAATGATTTGAAACAAGAAATGTAAAATTTGTGTTAACTGTATTATCGATATCATTGGTTTCATTGTCGACAAATGTGACAATGACATGTCAATAGACGAATAATGCAGCTATTATCTTATTCACTTCGGATACAATATTCAAAAAACTATTCTTAACTACCAAATTTATTGAGTAGATTGAGAGGAGAGTATGTTCATCCGACTTTATAGCAAAAAAGAAGAGTAAGTAATTGTAACACTAAAAATGGTTAAAAGAGAGTACGGATTTTACGATTTTACTTTGTATTTAGTATTCAAGTGAACATGCTCTCCTCTTTAGTATAGCCGAATTGATATTGTCAATACTCTCCTTTTTCAAAATTATTTTGAATTTTTTTACGTACTCTCCTCTCGATCTACTCAATAGAAATAACATTATTATCTTAATTATACTAGATATCAATGTGTCATATTGTTCTATTTATGTTTTATTCAAAGTCTTTTGAAATTGAAATAACCTGAATGCATGTAAGCCATCGTATACGCATTGACTTTACATGTAAACGATTTATCAATGTACATTGACTATACCAACGGAGACGCTTAAAAGATACGATTTGTCTGTAAGTCCGTAACTGTGTATATGCATTTCAGTGTATATATGATAGAGATCGCTTGTAAATACGGCATGTACATTCAGTACACGGATCGCATTCGGAATTGTTTTGAAACAAACATATTTTGGTTAATGTCTTCCAAATGAAATGTTGGTTTCTTCAGCTTGCATTCTTTCAGTATATTTTCCTGGAAACAAATCAGCTTCTAAAATGTTCAAAATGATTGTTTAATGTAAAATTGCTTAGAAAATGCGAATTCTGTCAATTTTTTTTTACCATTTGAGAAATAATTAGGAATTTCCATGTCGAATCAAATTTGTAGCTTTGTTTAGTTTAGGAACAATGCGCTATTTTGACTTTTTGTTTTTGACAAATCGGATAAAATGTACAATACATACTTTGCGGTTGTATATACTTAAGACTTAAGTATTGTGTTGCCATTGAATGTATATGCAGAGGGCGCATCGAATGAACCGAGAGCGTACACACATTCACAGTGAGTGAACGACTGAAAAAAATGAAAGATTTATAGAGCACAAGGGAAAACATTTCGTGTCGATATTTAAAATAAAAAATTCTGAATGTTCGAGATTTTTTTTTTTGTTCAAGTGTTCGTAAAGATCGTTGTATAAAGAAAATCCACATCAACTCAAAATATTGTTTCAAAGAAACTCAATTGAAAAATGTGTTATCAAAATTGAATTGTTGTGTTGACAATTCAATTTTTTTTTGTTTTAACTCTATCAACAAACAAAAATCGTAAGAAATTTTATCGATCGTCGAATATGATATACATTTAATATTTGCCAGAGTTTTTTTTCTTTTTGATTAAATTTAGTCTATCTATCTTACTTTCTTGTGTTCTTTTCTTCATAAAATTGAATGTGTAGTTTTGCATTATTTAATAATTGTGTTTTAAGTTAACATTTTCATTGCGTTAAATACGTTGAAATACGTTTATGTGTGCCGGCTACAACACAGTACAGTGAAAAAAAAAATTTTTTTGCTCTGCAAAGAAGACAGATTTCAGGCGAGCAAGAAAGAAAAAAAAACAAAAACACAAATTAAGAAGAAGAAGAAGAAGAGAGAATAAAACACGCTGCGAGTTAAAAGAGAAATATAAGAATAAGAAGTAAGAAAAAATAAAGTAATTGTACGAAGGGGGCTACGAAAAAGGCAGTGAATTTCAGTTTTGAGGCATTTGTCGAAAGTAAGTGTGCTTCGAAATATTGTTGATATATGATGTTGGAACGCAGAACAATCAAAGTGCATTGTGCATTAAAAACGTACATTTTCTGATGATTGTTTTGCTGTCATACTCGTCATTGTTGTCGTCGTTGTCGTTATTTTCTTTCATTTTATTTCATTATTGTGGTGTTGCGTTCCTTGTGGTATAATTTTAATCATTTATGTTATTTGGTTGAGTACATCGTGTGCAAAGTTATGCTATCGCAGCATTTATTACTCAATTTTTGTTGTTATTGTTATTATTATTTCAGTTTCGGTTTTTCAGTTGCGTTGTTTCGATAAGTAAGTGTGTGTGTGTATATATAAATTAAATTGTTCCATGCGCCCACCGAATTTGGGCTTATTCATAAATGAGCTTCACATTGCATTCAACTTTTGTGTACACACTATCTATCTATCGCTTTCTGTCTATCTATCTATCTCTCGATTTGTTTGTCTGTCATTCAGTCATTGCCTCGACAATCATAAAATTAAAACCGAATAAATAAAAACCAATGAAAATATATTTCAAACAAATTGTCTTATTGCTAGTGTGTTGTTTGTTGTAAGTGTGCTGATGTTAGTGTGAATGTTTAATTTCGAAGAAATTTTTTATTTTTTTATTTTTGTATATTTCATTTTCGAGTGATTTACTGAGGGTTTCAAAACAAAAATAAGTCAAATAAGAATCAAATTTGAACAGAGAAAAACTACTCTCACATACACACACAAAACATACGTCTCACTAACTGAGAGCTTAAATTCCGATACAATTGCAATCATTTTTTCGTTCATCGAAAATTGAAGAGAGAGAGAGGGGGGGGGGGAGAAAGAGAGAGAGAGGAAAAAACGAAATATAATTATTAACAAAATGAAGGGAAAAAAACAACAACGCATATATAAAAATACAATATATTAAATGTGAACGAGCCGAAGAATTAGCCTTCGATTTGCGCACACTTTTGTCTCTTTCTCTGCGTCTCCCTCTCTTTCTTTCTCTCTATCGCTCTTTTTCTTCTATTTAATTCTATATATAAATTAAAATTGTTCATGTTTCATAGACTCTCGAACACGGATATGCTGCATTGAACGATAAGCACACAAATGTATGTAGTTTTGCCGTTGCTTCGGGAGTCTAACCTACATTCTACAAATGTGTTGTAATATTTAAGTCGTGTGTATCCACTAAAAATGGAGAGCTTTTGATTAAAAAGACATTTTATGAGCGAAATAACAAAAAAAAAAAAAATAATAATAATGATAAATAAAAAATAAAATGAAATAATCAACGAAAAAATATAGAAAAATCATCAACAACAACAACAACAACTACGAAATATTCAAGACTTTTTGAACATTTGCCACACTGATTTGTGTGTGCTTGTGGCCAGTTTAATTTGCTGTTATGGTATTGTACCGATACCAAATCTACACAACAAATACAATGAATCAACCATCTTTTCACAATAGTAGTGTGTGCATATGATATGTTACTATACAATATATATTGTATAGAATACTCGTATTCGCCGCAGTCGTTGATATTTATGAATCGTTTGACACTATTAATTGTGCTCGGCATGCTGACGATATGATATTGTATGTGCCATGTGTGTGACAGTGTGTAATTTTGTGTGTTTGTGTATAAAACGAATAATCGTAGTTTGAGTAGTTGCCTCCTATTTTTTATTTTTTTTTATTGTTGTTGTTGTTTCTTCGTTTTTTATTCGATATTGTTATTTTATTACTATCTTGAATTATATCAAAAATTATGACTTTTTTTCCGTATTGATTAACAAAAACCAATTTTTTTTATCTTCCTTTTATTCCATGTGGTTTCATTTAGTTTTCAATTCGGAAGCTTTACTAAATAATATTGATAGTTAGAAATCGATTGCATCGGCTGAAGTGAATATTTATATCAAAATGGAAAATGAAATGAAACACAATGAAAATGAGTCGGAAATTGTGGAGTCAAGCGAACAAATAAATGAAAATGGATTTGATGAACAAACCGGTGGAATTGATAATGTAACTGAATCGGAAGATAAGGAAGAATCTGAAGATAGGGATGAATCGGATGATAAAGATGAATCAGAAGATAAAGATGAATCAGAAGATAAAAATGATTCCGAAGAAAAAGACGAATCCGAACAGTTACATGTGAATGAAAATAAAATTGATGAAGATGATGAATGTCAGTCACCAAAGCAAATTTCATCAAATGATGATACACCAAGTGAATCAGATCAATATGTTATAAATGATTCCGATAATCAATCGGAAAATAGTCCGGAAAAGAATCAATCGGCTATTTGCACAATATCATCACCATCCGAAACTGAACGTGATGATATTATAAATGACAAACATTGGAATGAAAGTAGCCCAGAAAAGTGTCATTCCGAAACGGCCATTTTATTATCACAATCCGATGTTGAAGAAACAGTAAATGATAAGGAATGGAATCAAATGAATGAATCAATAAATGATGATATTTATGAAGATTCAATGGATGATGAACCCGAATCAGAAGATGATGAAGTCGAAAATGATTATGTTGAACCTTCAAGTCCAAAAGCGTTATTCCAAAATGATCGAAAAAATGAACAAAATCAGTCCAACAATGATTGTCCAGTCTTTGAACTAACCGATGACAATTCAAGTGTGGACGATGTACGATCGGAAGTTGATGATGACATTGATGGTGAAGAAATGGACGATGAAGAAGAAGACGAAGAATCAGGTAAGAAGACAATCAAAAGAAAATAAAATCGATCAATTTGTTTTTTCGCAAAAAAAAAAAAAAAAATGAATAAAAATGCTTAATCGTTTTGTTTGTTTTTTCTTCCGAATTATTCGTTTAGATTATAGCGAAGTGCACAATATTGATGACAGTGATGATGAGCAATTCATTGAAGAGCAAAATATGCAAAATGTACGTCAACGGCAAACATCAACACATGGTGGCAAAATTGATATTAAACCATCGAACAAATCATACAATATTGAATCGCAGCATTTCGATGAGCCGAAAAAATTGGGAAAACATTCATTGATTGGAATGAATAGCACCAATAGCCAATATCGAAGCTATATAAAATGTATGCTGCAAAAACAGAGTGCCTCAAAATTTCAACGATATTTGGCTGTTAAAAGAAGTATAAAATGGTATGTATATCATGTCATATGTCATTTCATTTCATTACAAATTCCCTTTTAAACAATGTTCGGTGAATGAAACAAAATAAAAAGCAAAAAAGACAAAAAAAACATTCATTTTGTCCATCCAGATGTTGATGCATTGACTGAGAAATGCTTTTAATATTGGAAATAGTAGCAAGAAACAAAAGCCAAATAAAGAAATGAATATTTGATGCATAAAATTGATTGGCCAATTTCTGTTTACGATACATTCCAAATTAACTGCTATTCGAATAAGAAATAACAAAAAAAAAACAACAATCCATTCTATTTTCTACAATCCATGCATCAAACCATGTACGATGTAGTAATAATGAATTCGACCTTATTTTTAGAACACAGCCCGTTGTAATTGCTTTATCATTTCCATTTTTTTCTTGTTTTCATTTGTGTGTCACTCTTTTCTCAATGTTGATTATATGGTTGTAGCTGGTGTGTGCGCGCATATATTCAAATATGAAAATTCTAAACGCCTGAACTATTTTCATAAAATAAAATATTTAATATTCTGTATTTGCGGATAGTTTTTTTTTCATTCCCGGTTTTGTTTCTTTTATTTGCTGTCATATTCATGCAAAATGAAGATGTTGTTGAAGCATAGCAAAAATTGAAATGAAATAACAACATATGAAAAAAAAACCGAAAAAAAGACGAATTATGCATGAAAATGAATAAAAATCTTCACACGTCGAAGACGAACATGTTGAATTACATTTCGAGTGCAGTATGTTTAATTTGCAATTTTGTTTTGCAAACAAAAGAAACCCAGCGCGAAAAGTGAGCGCATTGCAGACACAACAACACATACGATACAAATGTTTGCTTGGTATTTTTTTTCCCTTTGCTTCTTCTCTCACTGTTTTAGTCTTCTTTTTTTTTCTTAGCTGTGTATTTGATGCAAATGCAGAAAAGAACTATAATTTTTTGTACAACTTGTATATTGATAGAACAACAGCAATAAGAAATAGAAAAAAACACTCACACACCAACAAGAACAACAACAACTAAGAAAACTTAAATCAAATAGAGGATTATGAGTCAAGGTTTTTTGTATTTGCGTTCAATGTGTTTAATATACCGAGGTCAGCCTCACACAAAGCTTATATGAAACCACAATACTGACATACCAAAGCAAAATGTACTCGCACACTCGAAAATATTGTAGATTTCATATAGATTTTCTATACGCAAAGTACTAAATGAAAAATGTGAAATGAACAGAACGAAATAAAATTTAAAAAAAAACATAACATAGAAGAAACAAGTACACAAAGCAGACACATGAGTAGAGTGTAAAAAAACGATACAATATGGAAAGAATAAGCTCGATAACTGGCATGGCGATGCAACTCGAGTCGTTCGGTCGATCGAGCGGTTCTCGGTCGGTCGCATGGACGATTCATAAGTGTGAGTGAGCATTCCTTTATGGTTATTATCATTTGATTTCTAAACAAACGATATAATGAGCATATACAATTGTTCATCCAAATCTATAAATTATTATTTGCTGTACAGTTTGTACTGCGCTTTACACAATTTCTCTATCTAATTCAATTGGATGAATGTTTTATAACATTTGCTTATTTATTCCACAATCGATACAAATTATCCATGGCGGTTTCATATGAACATCCAAAGCTATCTTTCTTTCCATTCTTACTCTCTATCTCTCTCAGAGATTCTCGCATTCTCTATCTTTCTCCCTCTTCCTCTCTCTTTCTTTCTCGCTGTCTGTCTGCCTCTTTTTCTCTCTTTCCCGCGAAGAGACTCTCAGCCATAATAAGGAATTAAAAAGCGCTGCATGAAAATTTTTGTTGAAAATTGAATTGTTGTTTTCAATCGGCAATTGAGTTATCAATTAACCATCGTATTGGAGTGTAGCCGCAAATGTTGTTGTTGATATTGTCATTGTCGTTATTGTATTTGATATAAATTATTGTGTAGAGAAAAAGAGAAAGAAAGAAAGAGAGAGGAAGAGAGAGAGAGAGAGAGAGTAGAGAGAGAGAGACTGCACATTATGATTAGTTTAACATAGCCGATAATAATTGTGTTTGTAAAAAACAGTGGTTACCTTGTTAATATTCCTTCTCTTCCTTTCCACACATCGATTGGATTGGCGTAATCTGAAAATATAAATACTCGACGAAAATAAGAAGAGAAGAAGAAAAAATGCATCAATTCAATGTCAAATTAATATTTCATATTCGAATTGTCTTGCACAACATCTTCAAAATGGTCTGTTCAATACCATTTGATTATCGTCTGTCGTGTGAACAAAAACATTGATATCCCAACATTGATGATAATTGCAACTGCCTACTGTCACCCAAAGATTCTCTCCCTCTCTTTCTCTTTCTCTGTGCACAGGTACATGTGATCATTGATCACAATCATTGAACATAAAAATCAAACGATTTACGATGATGTGCTGTGGCCACCATTAAATGATGATTATAGTTGCATGCTTTCAATGACACTTAGTTGCACTTTTTTCTGTTGTTCACTTATGCGCTCATTTTTGAAATGAAAAAGAGTAAAAGATGTATGGCAATATAGCAATAAACGAATAGAGAAACAACAATCTGCGAGAGAGAGTG
The DNA here is from genome assembly GCA_029041755.1 of Resseliella maxima. NCBI lineage: Eukaryota > Metazoa > Arthropoda > Insecta > Diptera > Cecidomyiidae > Resseliella > Resseliella maxima. The sequence goes on along the minus strand of JAQOWM010001006.1, from coordinate 1,836,039 downwards.
ACAGAGTGAGAGAGATAGAGAAAGAAAAAAAAAACTGAACTAAAGCGAAAGTCATGCGAGATTATTCATCGATAGAGTGTTGTGAGATACTTTTGGACGTATACACTGCTATTTGGCATTGAGACAACATACAATCTCAATAAAACTGTTGCGAAAGCAGAAGCACACCATTGCACATTTCATCAACCGTAGGGCAAAGCACTCCGCATATGGGTGCCAAAGCAGAAGCTGAAGCTCAGCACCAACAGCAACATTTTTATATGCTGCAAATGAACAAACAAGAGAAGAAAAAAATCAAGTAAATTTGATCAGTTTTGCCTTTTATGCGCTTCACCAGGCATCTGAAAACAATGTGCCAACGCGAATAAATGTTGATTCCATTTCGATAATTTGTAGGCAAATCGGATTTAGAACACGCCAAACCCAAAGGAGCATTCATGATTATAATCACATTTTATAATCACATTGAATGGCACACAAAGTGATTCACGCTGACGCTCACGCTTACATGTTTTTTTCCTTTTTTTGCTTGCTCACTCTCTCGCACTCACATCCATTCCCATTCAGTTCAGTGCCGGTGTATGTGTTTGCTTGTTGTTTATAGACACTATTTTGTTGCTTGTGTGTTAACAGTTTGTGTTACTGTTGTGGTTTGTTGTTATTCACTTCTATTTTATTCTTGAAATGACCTTGAAATATACTGCTCGCCGAGCACACTTTTCCATTTCGATACGATTTAATTGTTATGAACATTGATGTCAGTAGTTTCAAATCGAATGCAATGTTTATTTCGAACAACGATTGTTGCAAGTGGCATTGCATTACATTTTGTTTTTTTTCACTTTGGTAAAAAAAGGCTAGTGACATTTATTGACGACAACAACGACGACAAACAAAGAACAATTTCAGCGGAAATACGGAAAAAAACAAAAACCAAGGAGAAGAAGAGAAAAGAGCCAAACGGTCAAACGGCGCTGCCAAAACAAAGTTCATTCAATTTTCCGATTTAAATATATTAAAGAGAGAGAGAGAGAGAGAGAGAGAGAGAGAAAGAAAGTGAGAGCACAAGTAATTTCATACAAACAAACATAAAACAATTTGGTTTTCGTCGCTTGAAATTCAATTTCGGCGCAGGTTATTTACATCATTTTCTGAACTCAGGTTAGAAACCTCGTGCAATTTTTAAAACAATTCAATATACACAAATACATACACAACACATACTAATATCCGCAAAAAAAACATCGCACACTTTCAACTGATCGGGAAATTTTTGTTTTCTCTCACTCATTCATTCATTTAATCTTTCTGTCTGTCTGTCTGTCTCTATCTTTCTCTTTTTCTTCTTTTATTTCATTCGTCCAATCTCTGTAGTTCATTGTGCCTATGCAAAATACTTGACGGAATTGGGGCATTGCATACATAGATCAGTTTATAAGAACCATTGTGTTTCATTCTTATCGCACCCTTTTCTCCACACACGTTGCTCAACAACGGCGAAAAGGTGATTGTGTCATGAATTTATATTTATACTTGAATGCAAAGCGCAACAGAAAGAGAAATTTAGTATTTTATATACATATTATATTTATAAATCAGCAATTTTTATGGCGGAAAATCAAAAAGTTCATCAGTTGTGCGCCATTTCCAAAGTGAAAAACCAAAATCAAGAAGAAGAAGAAAACAAATCACCGTTTGCCGCGCTTATAAATTAACGGTGACACAGATTCCTACACATGAATAATTGCACTTCGGATTTAGAAGAAACAATGGCAACTACAACGACAACTAAAATTTACTAATTTGCACAAGCTATTGCACTCAATTCGCACAGAGTGCAATTTGTGCTAAAACAAACGGATGGTTCAATGAAACGTATTCGCATATCATAAGTGGATCAATTTGAAATCATTCAAACAAAAACGAAAAATCATTGTCATCCTCATCATATTTTTTTCAGTTCAAAATAAAGTGATCATTTGATTTTCTGACTGAAAAATATCATCGAATAAACGACTTTTAGTTGAACGTTTTGATTTTGCAAAAAAGTGATATTTTCTTTTTTTTCAACAAACAATGAAAAATGTATGAATTCCATCCAAAATTGATTTCAGTTTGAAAATGATAGGGAGAAGGAAAAAAAGAAAAAGAAATAAAATAATGCACATCAAACTAAAATTCGTGAATTCATCTTTGGAATGCTATTGATAGCAAATTTTATGAATTGCTGAAACATTTATCAGTTACATCGAAAACTTAAATAGTATTCTTAACCCGTGCACTCGTTACATATCATTAAATTCGGTTATACTGATAGTAGCACAATGTCATTTGAATATTAGTGATTTTGAACTTTCTCTCAACTATATCATGTCAAATAGAAATCGTGTTGAAGTGCTGAAAAATCACCAATTGCATTTTAACAGTGTACATTTCACAGTACTTATTGTTTTGTTTCCTAATCTCTTTAGCTCTTTCTCTTTCTCTTTCTCTCTCTCTCCCTCTTTCTCTTTCTTTGTGTGTGTCTGCCTGTTCTTACTCTTGCTCATTCAATTTTCTCTCTTCTGTTGAAATAATATTTTGTTCGTCAAACCAATTCGTGAGTGTCCATGGTTTCAAACAAGTACATAAGGAGAGAAATAGAGGAATAAAGAGAGCTAATGAGAAAGTGAGATTGAGTGATTGGGAGATAGAGAGATAGAGAAAAAGAAAGATAGATTGAATCAAATAAAGAAAAACAGAGAGAAAACATTACAGAAAGGGAAAGAGAGACCGAGTTACAGAGAAACAGAAAGAGAAAGAGAGAGATAGAAAAAAAGAGAAAGAATGCTGAAACGGAAAAATAAGCAGAATATGAACTACATATGCGCAATGTTTATAAGTTATATATGTTTTTCATTCTATACATATAAATGGCAATGAGTTCAGTGCTCTTTATTCACTCATTATTATTATTACTGTTTCTTTGAGTCTTTTTTTCGTGAGTGTGTGTGGTTCTCTTGTTTTTTTTTTTTTGTTCTTTTTTCGTTGACTCCCTGTGCGCATTAGGATGTGTGTAAATGTCGAAATTGTGTAAATGTGTCTAATGATTTTGTTATTTCCATCGAGGTGAATGAACTTTAAATCATTTTCTTGATATGTTCAATACTTTTTTCGATTATTTTGTCGAGCTGAATTTTATCATTAATAGCTTAATAACAGTTGAAATAACAAAACGAACACATACACATGCAGAGAAAAAGAGAGAGGAGAGAGAGAGAGAGAGAGAGAGAGAGAGAGAGAGATAGACCGAAAAACGAACAAAAAATGTTACATCAAACATATGTTTAATTCATTAGAAGAAAAACCACTTGAAGCCAATTTACTGCTCCATCAAATGGGAAAACTCGACAATAATTTCAAGTACATTGAATTCGACTGTTATTCGTGACTTACTCATGAAATGTAATTTGTAACTACAATTCGAAACCACTTAATTCCATGTTAAATGATAACAACATGCATTTCTCCTTTGCCAACACCAATACGCGAAAAATTACATACATATAGCAGTAATTAACAAATCTCTCTAACAAACTCAAATAATATGATTTGATGTGAATTATACTCAATGAGTGATCATTTTCCGTGTGGTATTGTATATGCACGATTAACAGTATATTTTTCTAATGAATAAAATGAAGAAGAAGAAAAAATCGATACATTTCAACGATTTGGCAAGAATTCTGGAAATATCAACTGTTTAATACATATCAATTTTATTATTCGGTTTTATATTTTCAATGATTCAATTTGTTTGAAATTAAAAAAAAAATGCAATTTGTTGCAAATAAAAATGCTGAACATTTCAATCCTTACCAGTGATGAAAATTTATTTTTATTTTAAAGAGCGCTTATTCCGTAAACAAATAAACAAATAAACAAATCAAAACTTAAAGTCATGCACTATATTTATAGATTTATCGTATACTGAATATTCCAAAGGGAACATGAACTGAATATTGCTATTTGTGTATAAAGAGGACAAAGCCACACAGTTGAATCATTTTTAATAATGCAGGTGTACAAGTGATATTTTTTTTTGATACCGTTCTGTGGTTTTGATTATATAAATGACCCAAATTTATTTATGATATTTTCGTATCGAATGAACACAACAATCGGATGGTTTATGTGCAAAATGTGCTGTCATTGAGCGAATCGTTGATTTATCCGATAAAAATAAATATACATATTTTGAATGTCCTTGTTGCAAGTGAAAAATGTACCAACACTCAAAGCAAACAGTAAATTCAATTAGATTTGATGTGTGTACATGGGTTTATTGACCCTTGATCTATATATATATATAAATATATACAAAATGTATTCTTTTGTTTTTCTCTTCATCATCTTTTTCATCGCCGTCTCCGTCGTCGTTGCTTTTTTCTCCTTCTCGAATTTAAATCGTATCAACACAGTCATCTTTGGTTTCAATAGCGATCTGTTTGATGTTGTGAAAGCATTTCGACCATTTCATACGATTTACCCATTGGACATGTGGAGAGCAAAAATGTAAAATGTTTTAAATGAATTGATGAATTAGTTGTATTCTTATGTGCATTGCTTATTTAAGCATTTTAATGCTAAAGCACTGCTACATAAACTGTAGAGTTTGTGTTTTTTAAAATGTTTTATCGACAGTTGCTTCAGCAGTAACAGCAAACGCAACCAAAGTAACAACAACGATAACTGTCACAATAGAAACAGTAGCAACTGCGGATCGGAATAGTGTATTAACAACTAAAAGAACACATGACAGCTATAGGATGGTGTTAATTTATTGAAGATAGCAATAATTGTCGTGATTTTAAAATGAAAGTGAACTGATGTTCATGGGCAAGACCGGTGGCATTTTCAACTGACCACACACTTTTCTCATTTTTCACAAAACACAAAACCCAAACACGCACACACGGTTAGCCAAATCGTAATTTAATTGATTGCATCTTGCATGTGAATGCATGAAGAGTTGAAAAAAAACACAGAACACAAAGATCCGACAATATGTTATTTTGCTTGTTATTTGTTGTCGTTCATCTTTAAATTTAAATTTAATTTAATTTACACACTCACACACAAATACTTTAAGTATATTTGTGATGTTGTAATATATTTTTGAAAATGTTTTTTTTGCTCTTCTTCTTTTTAATACCGCCAAACGGGAGTACATATCGTCAACCAACGCAAATTTTGAGTGAAAGAGATCACTTGATGCACTTTCTCAACATTTGCCGACATTGTGGTGACTTTTGCTAAATGGCGTGAAAATCATTTAAAATTTACGATTAACAATTTTTCAAATGAACATAATGTTTTATTGTGGCAAAGCCAACATTCACCGGCAAATGATTAATTGTGTTTAATTACACTTCAATCAAAATAGTTTCAACGGTAACGCCACTTGAAACATTTCAAATAGATTTGCCGGCGACGCATTTGTCGATCGTGTGAACGAAATAAATACTTTCTCGACGAAATAGAAAGTGTTTTGTGATTTTTCATTTTTTTTTTCTTTTTTTTTTGGGATGGACTTGATGTTGATCTAATTTCTGATTAACATTTTCTCTTTAAATGTGCATGTATTGGTGGAGTTTGCATTTTAAAGCTGGAATCTTGGAATTTACATTTCATCAGCAATACTTATCGTCTTCTTAATTTTTGTTCATTTCGTTTACACTACTACTTTGAGCGCACACTGCCCTCATCATCGGTCCAACCGCTGTACACGACGGAACCGACAGTGTGTTCGCCTTACCTTTTTCAATTTTATTATCACATTGGTACAATTTAAGTGCATGCACTGTAGTGTTCAATGCACTATATATTACTGAAAAGGGCACAAAGGTCATATTGTTCCTTACGCTTTGATGCATATACCGCGCACTATTGCTAGCAAATAATGGAAATGCTTTCATCGAGAAGAAAAAGAGAAAGAAGAAAAAAAATAGATGAAAATGAAAAAGAAGAAGGAAAAGTAGAAGAAGAAACATGCATGAAGCTTCTACTTACTCCGTGTTTTCTTTTTGTATCATTTTTTTTTCTTCAATACAAATTCATTTGGATATTCGACATTGAACAATACGATAAACAGTTCATTGACTGCACAACATTTGCTTCATTTGTTATTATTACAATTATGACTATCAATGGCACTGGCTGCTTTGATGCGTTGGATGTTGTGACTGGTGGACGCGTTACATTGAACGAGTGAATCATTCACAGTGTTTCCACCAAGGATAAAGAATGAGCAAACACTTGGAAAAAAAGAAGAAGAAGAAGAAATGAAAAAAATTGGAGTAGTAAATGCACACATACAGATTACTTGCATTGTGCTCAATTAGTCATTGATATTGATAACATGGAATCTGCGTGACTCAACAATAACATTTAATATGCTCGTTCGGGAAATCAATTATGTAATGCATTCCATCGAAACGATACACCACCGAAACAATATCCGCTTTGTTTATTTCTCTCTCTCTCTCTCTCTCTCTCTCTCTCTCTCTCTCTCTCTCTCTCTCGTTCTCTCTATAACTTTTTATTTTGCTATCTCCAGCTATCATATCAGATCGAAGCTAATCTAATGTCAAACAATACAGTTAAATGACATGCGATTCAAGGGATTAATTCACGTGCATTTTCTTACAAATTAAACATATTGTTTTCACAATTAATCATTAATTTTTTTGTGAGTAGATGACATTTAATTTTCATTAATTCATTTTCGTGTGACAAAACAAAGGAAAATTTCTCTTTCCCTTTATAAATACGGTACTCTTTATGGCAATAAAATTATTATCAAATTGTGATTGTAACAGATGGAATTCGTGGGAATTATGAAGGATTTCGATTCAGTGTATTTCACAAATAAAAAATGCGATTATTTCCTATGTTCGGTACGATTTGTGATTCAATGATTTGATATGATGTGATGAAATTGATTTTTAGCATAATAGACGAAGGCCATTCATATCTGATCGATCAAGTATGATCTCATACACCTTCCATAAAGCACGCGCTTTCAAATGTGCGCATATTTTGTTTATTTTTTTTGTTTTTGTATGAAAGGCACACACTGCATGCCTTGCATTTGCATCACATTTACACAATATGGTGTATTCCGGCCACTGTACAAATCATTTAAAATACTATATCTATTTATTTTACATTTTACGCACGCTGCTGTTGATTGGCTGCAAAAAATGCGTGTAATAAACACTTAAAAAGTGCGCAAAAATGCAAATGAACATCGTATTTTAAAGAAATATTAAGCGAGAGAGAAAGAGAGGGAGAGAGAGCGAGGGAGAGGGAAGGAGAGATACAAAGAGAGAAAGAATGAGTAAAAATAATAAATGAGCAAAAATATATTTTGCGATTGGTCAATCGGGTCGTGTGTATGTCAAATCTAATGAGCTTCATTCCATCCTCTGAAGGATATAGAGAAAAGTCAAAAACGAAAAACTATAATTTCTTGTTGTTGTTGTTGTTGTTGTTGTTGTTGTTGTTGTTGTTGCTGTATTTTTTGTCTTGATTCGGGGGAAAGATATATGCATCCGACAAAATACACACTCGACGCCAATTCCAATGGAAATGTATATAGAACAAAAAAAAAAAAAAAAATAAACTGCAACCGAAATGGATGACAGCAAGAGTTGCATTCGTATTGTGCACCACAGAACTACCTCAATCTATATATATATATATATATCTGTACATATGGATATACTCCGTAAAGTGTATAGATTATATATGTAAACGGACGCGCAAACATACACACAATGTGATGCGATTGAATTATGAGATGCCTGAAGAGTTTAACGAAACATTTATTCTTCTTGGTAAGCTAGTTGGTTCGAAGTCACTCTATCGAAAACAATACACTTAGGTCGGCGAGAGAGTACAGCAGTAATACCGAAAGCGGGGAAAAATCGCGAAATTGTGTATGCTTTGTTCGTTACGTTTGTCGTTGTTGCTATTGTTGTTATCGAGTGTGTTCTGTTTTTCCTTTTTTTTACTGCTGTTGCTTGCTTCAGTTTGACGTATGCACATGTAGGTGTGTGGGCGCCAAAATCGATTGATACATGCCGTTAACTGTTGCTTGTCGGTCAAAAGGGAAACGGTAAAGTAAGTTTTTTTAGTTAATGACGACTGAAGAAGTTGAAAGAAAAAAAAAATTTACCAACAAAACAATCGTATTGATGTTTTGCTATCGCAAAAGATACGAAGTGAATCAATACATTCAGTTTGTCGAAACAAAGTTAGTTTTGTCCTAAATGCAATTTAAAAATGGCCGTCATTAACATTGCTCAAATACAATGTCTAGCAGTTATTATTGACCGGTTTGTTAACAATAGTTTTCAATGAAATACGTGAAAAGATTCAAATAGAGTTAGAGAATAAGGCAAATGGCGATTTCAAATCAAAATGTAAAGCTTCATTAGAAATACTATTGGGCTATTTCTGCGGTCGGTTTCGTTCATTTCAGGCTATGCTGATTATTCAATTATTTTAAAATATGATCCGTTACATGTTCTACGAAAATAGAACACGAAATCGGAGCCGAAGCAAAACGCTAGTGAAAAGTTCATTGATCTTTTAATAACAAAATGTTTTATTTTGTTTCTTTTTTTTTCTTACTGCTTTCTTGTTGTTTTTGTGTGCTTTTTTTTTTTTCTTTCGTTCCTTCTTTCTTCATTGCTTTTACTTGTGCAAAGAGTGTGAATGAGAGACAGGGAGGAATAATATGAGCTTGGTGAGCGTTAAACTAAAATAAGTGCCCCGTGCTCGGTGTGAAAGTGTATTTGCTCCAACGAATAACAATTCACTTGAAATTTTGCTCAAATATTTTTATCATATTTTCATTTCTCTCCGTTTGGCGTTGTTGATGTGGTTTTTCAGAGAAACCTCCAATAGACCACATATTTGGCAACCAATGCGGTAATCATTTATCCTAGCAACCTTCAGATTTCTATTTGAACCATTTCGAATGCACGCTTAAATTTCAACCATTTAAAAGTGTCAACGTAACAAGTGGAATCAAAAATATTATGAAAGAACAAAAAATTATTTCATTTTTTGTTGTTGCGAATATTTTTTTTCCTTTTGAAAAAAAAATTAGCTTAAATGATATCGATTTGTGAATATTAAAAATTATTGAATTTTAAATTGATCGACAAAATATTTATTTTTCTATTCATTTTCAGTTTAAACCGAGACAAAGCTGCAATGCGTGATAGTAGAGGCGTTAATCGTATGGTAGAAGTATTGAAAAGTGGCATCGATACTGATAGTTCATCAAATATTGTATCAAAATCAACATCTCATGTCGAAGCATCCGTATTGAAAGAGCGAAATAGCAATGAAACAACAACAACAACAAATGATTCAGCCGCCAAATTATTGGGGAATGATACAAGAAAATTAGATAATGATGAACGTGAATGTAAAACAACTGCTCAAAGTGCCAGTGAATTAAGAGTAAAACGAAATTCAAGCCATCAAAGTGGAAATGATTTGATGATCAATTTAGATTTGGATGCAATTGATTATGATGATGAGGATGATGATGATGATAAATGTGCCAAAGCATTGACCTCTGAAGGTGACAATGACAGTCAAAATGCATTAATGGATGTCGATGAACCAAGTGAAAATCTATATGTTACCAATACACAACAACGATCCAAATCAATAACTAACAATGATCCAGGCACAATTGAAAGTGAAGAAGAATCAAGCAAAAGTAATGCAACACATGATAGTAATGTTATTGTAAATGGCATTAATAAAGGCAATTCATCTGCCGATGATGCTGAAAAGGAGATAAAATCAAACGATGATAATAACATGAAAACTACTACAAATAAATCAAATAAACGGAAAATTTCCATTTCATCAGACGATGAACAGGCGCCACCAGCTAAAAAGTAATTTTATTTTAAATTTTACACAAAATGATTGGAATTCAATTTGATTTATTTTTTGTTTTCTTTTTTTTCTTTTCACTCCAAATCTCATTTTAGCCCACGAAATGAAATTGAAAATAATTTCACAAAACATGATAAAATGATGCGTCGAGTTATTGAATCATCAACATCAGCCAAGAAAAATGATCCAGATAATTTGCAACGTGACATCGATCAGTTGACAAATGAAATTGAAGCACTGGATGAAGCAGCTCACACCAAAGAAATTGAATGGAATAATATATTGTATTTGAAAAAAATGAAAGAGGATATGCTGTTACGATTAAATCGTAAAAAAACGGTCATCGAAATTATGGCCACCAAGTCAATTGACAATCCAGAAAGTTTGTTTCTCAATAGCAATTTTGATTATTTAAATGATTTAAATGCAACGGAATCAAAAAAATCATCAGCAGCAAGTGGACAAGGCATTGGGCCAGCCACACCATTTATTATGTCGCGTTGCAACATGAAAAGTGTTGATTTAGCCAAAGAAAAGTCTAACTTGAACGAATTACACAGGTAACAAAACTACTTTGCATGTGCATTTATGATTCATTTCACATTTGCATTTATTCATTCTACACTGGTATTTCATTAGGATAAAAAATTAATTCTTTCGGATTAATGCAAGAAAAAATCCAAATGGATTAATTAATAACATCTAACAAATAGCGTATTTTGCCCGAAAGGGCTAAGTCAACTACAACTGTAATGATACATAATCACCATGCGGAACAATTTGAGAAAATGGTTCAGCGAAAGTATTGTGTCATTATAATCGACAAAGCCATACATTTGTGAATACTTCTGCTGCGACATTATTAATCTGCTATCAGCAATTGTCATAGCAAATGCCGACCATGCAATGTTCCTATCCTAAGAACACCCACGAATGTATAACAGGGTTGCAACAAAATGTTACATTTTAGATTTTAAATATCTGATTTTCTATCTTAAATCTATTTTTATTGATTATTGATTGTTGATCGATCGCTGGTGTTGGTCGCGCAAGTGATTCATGCCGACATACAATGCTATGCCCTGTTGAATGAAATTAACAAACACAATTGATTAGATAAATTGATTCATTCATTCAATCTGTTTTTTTTTCTTCTTCATATTATTCCAATAATAAATAAACAACCAATCATTAATAAACACATACCTTTGTATAAGATGCATTTAGCGGCCAAAATATGACGATGCCAAACGGTAGTCCGTGCGACGTTCAGCTGCCATTCTGGTACAATATGAATTGTTGGGCCAATTGTTCACGTGACTTAGTTTCAATGCTTGTCGGTATCAGCATTTGTGAATTGTAAATTCAGTTACGGCACACCTTGAATTTATGACTTCTAGTTCGCCTGTCAAAAACGCTCGAAACATTTCGCGCACGTTTGAGATGTCATGAATTCGTCGACATTCAGGATCATTGCACAATCTTCTTACGCTGTTCATCAAGCGTCGAGCTTCCTGTGCACGCACAAATTTCTTTATTCTGATGGGTGAATTGGGTGCAAAATTAGCCGCTCCTAAGTAAATCAGCGATGGTTTTCTGTTCGGCACAATTTGCATAGCCATTTCATCCAGTACACAATTATTGTTATGCGCATAGTACATAAATTCAAAACAAATACAAAATATAATGTAATATCAAATGTGAACTAAAATTAAACTTGATTTTTTTTCAACAATCACATAAACAATATTACCTTTTCGTATGCTGCAATGGCATTTCTAAGCATACGAAGTCGATGATGTATGTAATTCACCCATCCAACACCACGCGATGAAGGATTATTATTTGCCTGCAAATCATCCTATTCTTCACGTCGATAATGTTTGGTGAGCTTATTCCAGCGTTTCTTACAGAACTTTGTCTTGGCATTGCCAATTGTATGCTTTGTTTTGCTCTTTTATGTTGACCTAAATAGAGAAACGTAAACAACATAAACGAAGCAATCAATTAACATTTTGCTTTCGAACAATTATTACTTTCATAGCTTCAATTTGAACAATCGGCTTATGCATTCAAGACAAAAAGAAGAATCAATCAAATTGATTTATCAACGATTTTAATCGAAATTAATTTTGAAAACTAAAGATAAATACAACAACAACAACAAATACTTACCTCTTCACTTGTACGAATATCGCGTCGCACTATGGCGGTCTTTATATTCATGCCGGGATCAATACCAATTTCATAGTCGAAATCACCATAATTGTATCGATGCTTAATGAGATCCAACTGTGATAGCAATTCCTCCTTTTGAATTGGAGGAAAATTGTACATTAAACATACTGAAACACCATCGGTCATGAATGCATAGCGAAACTGATGTTTGTTAGCGAAACCGCTACACCCATTTTGGTGGTTTACTTTAACAATTCTGATTTCTGATAATACGTGCGAATACGGAACAAAATAGTGATCGAATGATGATGAATTCCTGAATTTTCCCCAATTTATACTCTTTCAAAATGGTGATGAAGCAATGCATGTTTTCTAAAATTTGCAGTTGCCTGGTATCAAATCCACAGGCATAAATCTGCACACTTTTCAAAAAATGATAAAATCCCGAACAATCACTGCACATATAATACACCGCTATGCTATCAAACAAAATGGGATTTCGTTTGGAAATGAACAAAATAAACAAATGAAAAAATAAACATTCACACACATTTGTATAATACCCAAAAACAGCAACACTCTTCTTATTCTGAATTTCCTGATTCGATTCACATAAAATGACAACAAAACAGAAATAAAAACACAAAATCTTCACCAAAAACTAAATATCATCGAATCATCTTGTCAATAAACAAATTTTGATTATATAGAAATCTGCACATTTTTTGAAACCTGGCAAATTAAATATACATGTTGAAAAAAGAACTATCAATGACTGTATTGTATGAAAACAAAGGAACAGAAAACGTTATTTTTTCACTCTCCACTCAGTGTTGCTCGAAACGATTACGATTTACACAGCAAAATAATGTAGAAATGAAACAACGGATTGTTTACGCGTAATCAAGTTAATGGCTGTTTATTATAAGTACAAAGCATATGAGTGATCTTATGAATTATTTATATGCAAATATTTTAATCCTTTTGGATTTATTTTTAATCCATTTGAATTTTTTCTTGAATTAATCCAAAAGGATTAATTTCTAATCCATTTGAAATAAAAGTGTAGTATTTTATTTAAATTTTTTATCATTTGCGATCGTGCGTTTGTGTATATGGTTTTCTCTTTTTCTCTTTTTCTGATTTCTCTTTTGCGCTTCTCTAACCAATTATTTTTTTTTAACGTTTAATGGCTTTTTTCCTAATTATTTTTCCTTAATTGTACATTTACGAATTTAATTGCGTGATTTTGCTAATTATTCTGATGTTAATTCGAAAGATTGATTCATTTTTTTTCTTGTTGCTCTGGAATAACCGCAAAAATTCCTAGACTTGACGCTTTTAAAAGAAAAAAAAAATGAAAAAAAACAAGACACAATGCACGTTGGCTCATCCACGATATATAATCACGTTGCAATATCACAATGTTTACGTGGAGTGACTGAATTAAATTCAGTTTATGCATTTTGTCGATAAAATTTACATTTTTAACCTTAATTCGAAATTTATAATTTATTTAAATAGCATTGTGTTCCCCAGAAAATCCACACAATCGTTGCGAACGGGCGCAGCATCAGCATATGCAAATGTTGTTACCTCAATACCAAAATCATCGCCAGCCATTCAAAATCAACAACAACAGCAACAGCAACAAACATTCTTACCGCAGCGATTCCGTGAGAATGGTCAAAGTCTATTGAATTCGGCCAATCAAATTGAACAATCGGCGAATAAGATGCAAATTGGCCGGCAAGGTCAAATCAAAGATGTACAATCGATTATTGCCAATTTTCGACAAACGCATCCTGAGGTGGTGCCACGACGTGGTCGTCGTTTAAAAAATATTAATCAAAATCTGTATGGCAATGAACAGGGCAATATTTCAGCTGGTGATAATAATGACGCTCTGGTAGCTGATCTTTTATCAAAACGAAACAATGACATCAGCTCACCGCCATCATCCAATGATTCCACCTACAGTAATTCACAGATTATGCTATCAAAAGCCGGTGCATCAAATCAATTTGGATCAATTTCAGCAGGTATTTATTCATCATTGTTAACGTAATTTAATTTTAAGTGAATTTATTATTGTATTTCCCCTGTCTCTCCAGAGGCAGGCCGGTTTTACCATGGTTTTCCGGATCCAATCTTGGTATTGAAGCTTCACTTTAATGCCATCCCACCCCTGATTGTATTCTCTTTGCTAAAGTCGTACCATGGGCGGAATTTATGTCGCATTGGGTCTTTGACCAGCATGTTTACTAGCTTGCTAGTGAACACATATTGACATAAATTTAGGTTTCGTAATAAATAAATAAAATAAATAAAGTATTACGATAAAAAAATGTCGTTTCAAATTGGAATTCATTTTAATTTTGCGAAATAATTTAAATTTAATAATAATGATTCTTTTTCTCTTTTATAGGCAATTTCAAGCAAGCATTTAATGAAAACAATATTGTCAATAGTTTGGGATTAAAGAATAATAGTTTATTGACTAGCACACCGTTGTTCAAAAATCAAAATAGTGGAATTGGTTTCCCAGAAGTGACTTTGCATCCAATTGGCCAATCTAGCTCAGCACTTTTACACCTTCATAAGAATAATAATGATCATTTACCAGATGCACATACAAATTCGCTGCTACATGGAATTTTAACAAAGGTAGTGATTGTTGCCAAAAATTGTAACATAACATTTTTTTTTCTTTTTTCTTTTTTTGTTTTTCATGTTATTTTTGTATCAAATTCATTGATTGATTTATAATTTCAACAGAGCTCAAAGCTAAAAGGATCATCAACGATAACAACTGGCATGCCATCAGCAAATACAAATACGGCCAGTTTTAATAATGCATTTTCACCAACATTGGCACGTCTTTTGACTGCACCCGAACGAAATTTTGCATTGTCTGCAAATAATGTTGGAAATAATACCATCAATAATAATAACAACAATAATAACAATAATTTGTTTTCAAATCAAACGGCTGGTATTAATTTAACCAAATCAAGTAAATCGCGTTCGCAGCATGATTCAAATAAGCCGGAAATCTCATGTCTACCCATCTCACAAATTTTAGCATTTCAACAACAACAACAACAACAATTACAACCACAAAACAATACGTTATTGCAACATTTACAACGATATCGTGATGTCAACAAATTATTACCCAAAAATAATGTTCTATTCAATTTGGTATGAAAAAAATCTGATTTTACGATGTAAATTATATTCTCTTCATTTGTGAAAAGCTTTCTTTTTATCTGAAAAATGGATTGTTTTTTTTTCGCAAATGAAGAGAAATCCATGACAAAACACATGAAATTCATTCGAAAGAGCATTATTCTTCATATTCGTCAAATTTAATTTGTTTTTTTTTTTGCTCTTTTTTTGTGTGCAGCAAGATGACGAAGCAGACGATAGTGATCGTTTGGTTATTGACGAAGAACAGTATTCAAATAGTGAATTAATTGGTGGTACAACGGCGAAAAATGACGATTCGCATGAAAATGAATTACCCGAATGTCAAGGATGTAAAAAACGTGAAGCACAATTTGTATGCGCAGACTGCCAACGTCAATGGTACTGTAGCCAATTCACAACATTTACAATATTTGCAATATTTTCAGAATATTTGCAATATTTATTTTTATTTACTTTCGTTCTTTCCTCCTTAGGTACTGTAGCCGTGAATGTCAGGTAAAGAAAGTTTTTAAAAGACACCATTTTCATATATAAATAACTTTCCCAAGATTTTAATTCGAAAATCAATTTGTTTGTTCAATGCAATGTGGCAAGCAAATAGGTTTCAATTGCAAAGCTATTTTCTTTTTTAACACAATTTTCTTCCATACAAAAGAAAAAATGAATTAATGAGTTTTTTTTTTCTATTTCAATTCTATTCTGAATTTAGGTACTGGCATGGGATGAACATTCCGAAGTCTGTGCCCGATAAATAAAAACATTTGTTCACACAATGCACACAATCACCAACTTTTTTTAGCATTCATACCTATTTTACTTTAAATTTGGTTTAAAATGATGATACAATTTCTTCTTGAGTTAAAACTTGAAGTGGTACAAACGATGAAGTTTTTTTCGACAAAAAAAAAACAAACAAACCTTTTACGAACGGAATAGACTATCGGAATATTATTTTGTACAAAACAGAATAAAAAACAGAAGAAGAAAACAAAATTGTGAACAATGATACAGAAGAATCTACTTCAAAAAAAAAAAATAAATAAATAAATAAATAAAACGATATACAAAAAGAAAAATTTTACATAAAAAATCTAAATAAATCTTTTCTATATATTATATATATATACATACACATGTATCCAACACAACAACAAAAATGAATGAATATTGATAATAGGCATTAAGCAAATTCAGAATATTCTATAAAATCGTAAAAAAAAATCAATGAAGCCGAACGTTGCTAAAACCGAAAGCTTAAATTTAAAAACATTTTGGTGTGTTTTCACCAAAAAACGAAGCAAAAAACCAATATTTTTTTGTGGACATTTCAACATGCAGCAAATAAATGAAAATTAATCTATTAAACATTTGATAGAATTGTTTCATTTATTTCGTTTTCTTTAAGACTGAAGCCTTGGATCATCATGTTTGTCTCAATTTGAAGCCCACCGGAGTTCATTTGTATCCAGCATTTTTTGAAAATTCTAAGAAAAATTAAACTTGAACAATAATTCATATAATTTTTCGTTTGTTATAAATTATTAACAATTAACCTTTTTCAAAATGTGGAAGAAGAAAAAAATTTCAAATTGCCTAATGTAAAACGAAGTTTCAAAACATTAATTATTTTTCATATAATCTGCTTTTCTGAAAGCTTACTGATGCGATCTTATCTTCAAAAAAAAAGAAATTTTTCGAAAGAACAATGAAAATTCAGAAAATTAAAATTCGTTCAGATTAAAAAACACTTCTAAAAGCAAATAAGGTTCTACGATTAAACAATATCTAAACACTGTCTTCATCTAAAGAATTGCGTATCTGATGTGGTGCTTATTGTATTTTTGCATCTAACAGTAAAAATCAAAAAAAATAAAAAGAAAAATCTAAATTTTTTTCCCCATTTTTCTTTTTCACATATTTCGGCAATTTTATGGATATAGAAACGAACTTTTTTTGGTATAATTGTTGATCTCATTTATAGGACCTGATATATTCCCCCGAAATGCATATCCCTCAATTTTAATGATATTTTCAAAAATTTTCTCCGTTACTAGGGGGATACAATTATAATACGAGTTTGTACGAGTTCAGAAGCAATTCCCAAATGATGTAAGTTTGTCAACTGAATTGGTAATAGTCTGTTTGCAAATATAAAGGAAATTTTTGGACAATCAACACATGTCTATAGAAAAATGAAAAACGAAAATATTTTTCATAAGCTGGAAATTTTATTAATATATTTGCCAATAAATATATTGATTTGTGTCCGGGTTTGAATTTAAGTTCTAAATTGTTTTTGTTATCTGATGCATATTCTGTGTTTTCTAAACTAATGTTTGTTTTGGTTTAAAAATAATTCAATTTCTTTAATGAGTTTACTATTTAAACCGAGAATAGAATCATAGAATCCTCACAATCGAACGCTAATTCAGTTAAAAAGTTGTTGTAAAGCAAATGGTATTTTCGAATGTTATGCTCTTGTTAATTTTAATGATATGACATTGATTTCACTGTAAGCTAACTGAATTATTAACGCATATACATTTACTCTCATACTCGAACGCGTACGAGTTCACGCATGTTTCTTCATGTTATTCTTATGCGAAATTAATAATTCGCCGAAACTTGTACTGTGCACGAATATTGCGCGTTTGGTGCTGTGTGCAATGAATTCATGCAAGTTTTTGCTCGTTTTCAAGTAGTTGAATCCCCCTAGCTCCGTTATTTTATTACTTATCCCAATCAATTGTATTGTTGTAATGTGTCAACGCTAATAAAAATAGAAACAGTATAATAACAAGAATTTCATTTCAAATTGTAACGATTGTTCAAGTCATTAAAAACCTCATGCATACTAATTATCAACACAATATAAAGATAAAGAAAAAGAAGAAGTGGAAAAAAAACAATACAAACAATATTTATGATTATAATGTGTTGAATTTCTTGGAAATTTGCTTGTGATAAGTATCAAAGTTCGAAATGGGTGAATAATCGACGATTTGTTCAAGGCGAACACCAAAAATAAAAATTCTTAAATTATTTCTGAATAATAATATCTCGAAATACAATTTAAATTGACAATTAACAAGCACTAGAAAGGAGAATAAAAAAGTACCATATCGTAAAGAAACGGAATTAGTAAATGTGAATCAGCATTTGACATTAACAATGAGAGAATAAAATGTGAATAGTTGATAAACTTGTAATGTAAAAGGGCTTTTTATCGTTCTAAATGTACAGAACCAGATTAAACAAATGAATAACAGCAGCAGCAACAACAACAACAAAAACTGTATAAATATTAAAGACAAAGTAATTCAACATATACAAAAAAATCATATGTATACACTGTAAAACCAAAAGGATTTTTTAATTAGTTTTTTGGATTTTTATAGTGAAAAATCCGAATGGAAATCTTTAAAAATATTTGAGTCGAAAAAATTAAAAACATTTTGCGTGCTATGAACTAAAACAATATTTTTATAAACATTTTACTCGGGAGAAACAACAATCACCAATTCTTTGTTGAGCGACAACAATCCGTTGTTTTATTTCAATTTTATTTTACTGTGTAGTTGCTGTGTAATCGTTTCAGGCGACACTGACTTGACATAAGTTGTTTACTGTATAACTCATTGAAAACATAACCGCATATTGTTTAGTGTGTTTATTTCCATACAAATTGACATTTCATTTGTTATTGTAATATGAAAATTATAAATCTATTCGAAGTGAATTGATGAAGAGTTTATTTAATTTACTGAAGTCACACACAATAGTGAACAAAAATGTGAATTTTGATTTTCTGAATTGAAATACAACGATTGTACATTTCTTTTATATATTTTATTTTTGGAAGAAACAACAAATGCCGACCTTATGGTGAGCGACAACACTCTTTTTTTTATTTCAAATCTCTTTTGTTTAGTTTGTTTATTTCCGTACAAATTAGCATTTCATTTGTTATTGAAACAAGAATATAATAAACCTATTGGGATCGAAATTGATGAAGAGAATATTCAGTTTACTGAAACATAGAATATTGTGATTTTTTATCAAAATCGAGCTTGTTATTACAATAAAATCGAAAGTGAAAAGTTCAAATGCTAGGATTGATCACTTCAATCCAATATTTACAATGCAGCTATTTATCATGGTTTTATCATGTGGATTTGATATCGGGTAACTGCACATTTTAGAAAACATGCACTGCTTTGTCAGCATTTTAAAAAGGTATAAATAGAGGAAAAATTCAAATTTAGTCATCAGTTGATCAAAATGGCAAGGCGAAAGAGGACGAATCAACAAAATTAAAAAAAACTTTGAACATACGTTCAATCCAGGACCGGCTACTAAACATCAGCTAAGGAAATATCTACTAGATATTATCGTGGTCCGACAATCGCTACGTAGCATCGACGCCACAAGTAAGTGTATGAAATCCATTCGGATTTATTTTTAATCCATTCGGATTTTTCACTATAAAAATCCAAAAAACTAATTGAAAAATCCTTTTGAATTTACAGTGTACTCAATGACAGCATCTGTAACAAGTTTCAATTTGTAACCAACTTCATTCATGTTCACAAGTGAATTGAGAGTGAAAGATTGACATTTTAATGCTTCGTTTGCAAAAACCAATATTCTATGTGTTGAAAAATGTGTTAATTTGATCGTTCACATTTATATCATTTGGTTTAAATTGTGAAAATAATCATAAAAATAAATAAATACAATAAATTTAATAATTTGTGTAAATGAATAGTACACAACGAAATTGTATGCATGTGAAACGGAATTTTGTACGTGCATTGGAAAAGCAAAATCAGGGGCATTTTATCAGCACCCGTTTAAAAGGTTCGTGTGTTGTGACATATTTATTTATGTCCCTTTCTAGTTTCACTCTCGATTCAGCACACAATTGATATAAATTGAATGATGAGAAATGGATGGACAATCAAATGATGACAATTTTTTGGTGGAACGGATTTAATAGTTAACTAGAATAATTTGTGTGCCAAATGTGTTGTTATTATCTCGTTGGGGCTTGATTTTTATTTCAACCAATTCTTTTCATCTTTCTGTTTATTTATTTATTTATTTTTTTTTAAATATATTTTACTTTTTTTGTATGATTGAGTGCAATATATCCACAATATCATTGTTATTTTTAAACAATAAGGTTGTTTTACGGTATTCCGTTGCTTTTCCTGCATCTCTTTTGCCCAACCCAGTATACGCGTAGTTTGAATGTAGTGCTCGCTTTGTCGACATATATCATTTGCATCATTATTCAACTTAATAGAATTGGGCTAAACAACAAATGATTCTCATTTTAGTTACATTATTTTGATTTTGTCAACGGGAGACGTTTGTTCAGCACGTTGCAGCTTAGGCTATACAATTTCATTGCAAACACTTTAAAACGCCAATATGAATAACTATCAACAACAGCAACAACAGGTAAAACCAATGTCAATTAAATCTATTGATGAATTTTGATGTTTTAAAAGATTTTGTGATGATTTTAACTCATGACTTGTTATTTTTTTTGTCCTTCTGATACCATTTTTTTCGAAATGTTTGTGATAATTTTTTGATAAAAACTAAAATCTTGCCACTTTTTCGATAAACATTATCTAAACAACAGTGTGACCATATCATAATTTTATTTATGGGTTTTCCTTACAGCAGCAGCAGCAGCAGCAGCAACAACAACAACAACAACAACAACAACAACATCAACATCAACATGCCCTTCATCAAATGCAACGTCAAAATGTGCATCAACAGTTTGCACCACAACATACACAATATGTGTATGGTGATCCAACATCTGCACCAGCCCCACGAACCGATGGATTTACCGTATTTCGAACAACGCATGGCAATTATTTAATGAATAATTTCAATAATTATGAATTGTTCTCGAATCCATTTCCGGCTGGACCATTAGTTCCAGGTAAGCCATCTATAATCATTCTAATTTTCATTTTTTATTACCTATCTATCACCTTATATTATTGACAATTAAAATAATTGATTTTGTTTTGTGGTCAACAGGTCAACAGCCACCACCACCGCCGCCACATTCACAACAACCAAGCCAAGCCGAGCACGCATTTTATCATGCAAATAATTTATCGATGGGCGATCGTTATATGGCCGAAGCAAATAATACCAATTTTATAAATAGTTTGGTTGATAATTGGATACCAAATATGACAGGAATGCCATTCAGTGAATATACACCATTTGGTGAATCAGCATTTGAATCACCATTACCGCCGCAAAATATATTACCATCGCAGCATATAATGCACAATACCACCACAAATACCATCAACACCAATGAAATAAATCGTGAACAAAATTCAACAAATCAAGATGTAATCAGTGCACCAATCATAAATCATAATATTGAAGATTTAAACAATGGGAATATGCTGTGTAATGAAAATGTAGGCAAAATTATAGTTACAAATCAATTGTCAACATCGAATGACAACAACAGCAATGAAACATTTACACAAAATAGTTTACATGCAATTAATACGGCACAAGCATCATCATGTACGAATGGTAATTTTCAATCGAATCCAATCAAATCATCAACAATAACAACAACAACAATAGCCAGCGATGTAAAAAAGCCACGAATGATTGCCGAAGTAAAACCAATGCGAATGTCATATTCGGATGTATTGAGTAAAAATGTGTTCATAAAAGATGATTTGTCCGATACGCACATCACAAACAATCGTAATGCAAATAATGGAAATAATTTTACGAATGGCATATCACATATGACGAATCCATCGCAAAAACCATCGAAAATGGAAAAATCAAAAAATTTAATAAATGTCACGGATAAAATGAAATCATCACAACAATTGCATGATGATATTAATAAAGAATATGCATCAAAAGCAAGCACAAAAATGCCAACAAATCCAATATTGGCACAAAATTCATCGAGCAGCATAAAAAGCTCTTCCAGTTTTGATAGTGATTCAAAATCAATTGACAATGATGGTAAACAATCGAAGAAAAAAACCAATTCGAATGTTTTAAATGGAAAATCGGCCATGAATCGTAACACAAAAAATGCTAACGGCGAATATTTAAGTAAACGACGTTCACAAACTGATTTAAATACACCACCGACAAAAGATGATATTGATAAAAATATGTCGTCGTCATCATCATCGTCAAACAATAATGGCTATTTTTATAATATAACAAAAAATGAGCCAACAATTAATGATAAACCATTTGTAAGCTATACCACAAAATCAACAAGTCAACAAAGAAAAAGTGCTTCCAACAAAACATTTTCAACATCCGCATCATCATCGTCGTCGTCGTCAAATCGTAGCAATTTACCTCGCACCGAAAAATCCACCGTTTATCAACAAAAACGCAGCAATAAATCACGCAAAAATAATACATATGAATTCATTTTAAAATTGGCAAACACATGGATCGTATATATGCTATTCTTTTTTAAATGGTTAATTGCATTGGTTACCGATGTTGTTATGCTTAGTGTTGGCATTATATGGGATCATTTTTCAGCTGCCTATGATTATACATGTCAATTGTTTTCAACATTACGTAGTGAATTGACAAATAATTCAGGACGTCCGTATGCATATTTTACAAATTTCTGGCAAACATTTGATAATAAATTCAGTAAAGATTCTAAATGGGCTGTATGGCGACGTTTATTTTCAAAGAAAAAACCACCGGAAACAATACCCGATTACTATAAAAATGGCCGATTACCTCAAACTGGCGACGAAGCAATGTATTCGTTATTAAATTGTAAAGGAAAAGATGCGTATAGGTAAACAAGCAAGTCTCTAAATAGAATTTCTCTAACTCACAACTCTCAAATTGACAAAATGTAATTTTTTCATTTCTTGTTCATTTCAGTATACTTGGTGTTCAGTCAGATTGTTCGCAGGAACAAATTCGAAAGCATTACAAAAAAATTGCCGTTCTTGTTCACCCGGATAAAAATAAGCAACCAGGAGCCGAAGAAGCGTTTAAAATTTTACAACGGGCATTCGAATTAATTGGTGAACCGGTATGTAAAGTTAAAAATGAAATATTTATTTTGTTATTTATTGTTCATTTTACTTGTATATTTATTTATGGTCATGGAATCATTTTTTGGTTTATGAATCATAATAATTTTTGTCTTTCATTCCGAAATCAATAGGAAAATCGAAAATCATATGATCAAGGTGTTGCTGAAGCATTGAATGCAGAAAAAGCCTGGTCAGAACTGAACGATTTACTGAAACAGTTACAAACGAAAATCGCCGAAGCAGTCAATACAATCAGGTAAATTTCGAATAGAAATCCCAATCTGAAAATCAATTCATTTGAATTTGAATTTAATCGTGTTTGAGTTTCATTTACAGATGCAGTAGTTGTGGTTTGCGTCATCCTCGTAAACCCACCGGTAGACCTCATTATGCAGCCAGGCAGTGCAATACTTGTAAAATTCGACACACTGCACGAGAAGTAAGAAAATTCAATTATTTCTTGGGACATTTTCCGATTGATGAGATAAAATATTTGAAATAAGAAGAGTGAAAAATGAAAAAATGAATGAATAATAAATGAAAATTAAAAATTGAATGAAAAAAATTTTCGGCGAAAAAGAAAACAAAAAGGTTTTGCTGAAGAAAAGATTGAAAATGAATTCGCATATTTGTTATAGGGTGACATTTGGGCAGAGACATCATTTTTTGGTTTACGTTGGAAATATTTGGCGTTAATGGAAGGCAAAGTGTTGGATATCACTGAATGGGCAAATTGTCAAAAGGGAGCATTGTCACATTTGCAACCAAATTCGCATATCGTTCAGTATCGCATTGTATTGGGTGGACAGCAACAACAGCAGCAACAAAGTCAACAGCCACATTATCAACAGGAAAAGGATAGATTAAAACGAGAGCAAACAACGTGAGTATATGAATGCATTGTGATTATTGAAAAATATTCATTTATTTAGTTTTTTTTTTTTGAAAATATTAAAAATGCCATTTGTGTGATTTGTGTTTTAGTGAACCATCATTGGATGAATTTTTGGATAATTTATACTGTGGTCAAAATCCTCAAAACTCAAATACTGGTGGAAGCAGTGGATCAAGACGTCGAACTCGTAAAAATTAATCGCCAATTACATACAATACACTATTTTGAAACAAATATGCGATATACAACTCCATAGAATGTATATGATTAAGTGAGAGAAAAAAAAAGAAAGAAATGAAAAAAATGAGATAAAAAAGAAGAAAACGGATAGAGAGATACAAAACATTCTCTCATTAATAGCCACTTGAAAAAAAGAGACAAATGAAACAAACACAAGAATATTATAAACTGTAGTGAAAGTACATTTTAAAGCTGATATGTTGTAATCAAATTCTCATTTACTGAATCGAAGAACAATAATGAAGTATGTATTTTGAAACACCGGCAAAATTGTTGTTTTATCATTGACAACTGACAATTCAATGATAACTACCTTTTTGTCTGGAAAAAAATGAAATTCATTGGAATATATCAAAATAAAAAATAAATCATTTGGTTCTTTTATTTAGTTTTGTTTTTTAATCTATATATTATTTCAATATAATTGTCCCTTAGTTTCGACGGAAAAGGTCTAGGAAAAGGTTTTCATTATGTTTGCCCAACAGGTTGCTTAATATTTTCCTTGTAAATGATCTTGTGAATATTGATTTGCTTTTTTTTTGCATATTTTATGCAAGTACACTTTTATGGAAAATTACGACCAAAAAAAAAAATCCCCAAAACTTTTATAAATGGATATCTACTCTGAATTACTGATTATTTCGCACGAGTATAAATGTTTGCAATATTATAAAATAATTATCGTTTTTTCAACCTGTAAAATAGCTTTTGCGATTACTCAACTACTTATTAAACCAAAAGTACAATGTTGGAGACATTGTGGATTATTCAAGTTTTGATATCATATCATTCAATCAAAATCGCAAATTCCGTTTTAGTTTGAAAATTCGTAAAACATATTTATAAAACGTATATAGTGTTTGAATGAAATGAATCACTGACATTCCAAAAAAGAAAAAAAATTTCTGATCGATGAGTGCCAATAATCGCTCTGGTCATTTAAAAATTTTGAAATCAAAATAAATACAAACCTTCCTGGGAACTTTAGTCGAGATTCTTTTGAAACGAGTTATATTCGCAAGTGTATATTAGTTTTCTTTCAGACACATTAAAACAATCAATCTCAAGTATCATTATCAAGTTTTTTCAGTCTATAATGCTTGATTTTCAAGGCGATGATTTAAAGAAGACCCACCTTTACCATGGGAATCAATATGCATATTTCAATCACTTCATTTTTATTACGATTTAATGAAGAGAATAAATGTCTATTAAACATTCGTTTGGGGAATTTCCACAATTTGAACTTGAAATATTCGAACATTTTAATTTGAAACTTATTTCAATCACAGACAATTTATGAAGGACGTTTATGAGCCACTTACTTACCAAAATACATGGATATTTGAAAAACAAATCCTAGAAAAACTCATTATAACTGCAATGGAAATAATATTCAAGGGGCATATAAGGCAAGCAACAGCTAACAAATTCTTTCGAATGCGTGCAACTGTGTATACGGGACATTCACAGTGCGGTTACTTTACAACAACAAAGCAATACTAAAGATGTACGAATGTCTGCGATTGTCTACGACTATCACGAATTGTTATCCCCTTCATAATATTTTATGAAATGAAAATGAGCAATCACGTGCGTATAAAGCTTGACTTTGTACGTGCTCCTTGTTAAGTAAAATCTGAATTGATACATATTTGAACAAAAGAAGAAAAAAATAAAAAAAATTCCACGAGTAAACATGATGAGTTATGATGATTTTGTAATCGAGAACTCTCGTTGAAAATATTTTGAAAAGTCATAAAAATCATCTCTGGCAAGAACAAAATTAACGCCCAAAAGCATAATTTAGTTTTGATGTCGTAACATCTACGTGACGATATAACCTCATTATTACACAAACAATCATTAAAACAGATTCGTAGAAGAAAATCTATTTTGTGTGTATTTTCAAGTTGTTGTGCAATAAAAGATAAACAAATGACATACGCAGCTAGAAAAGGGAGCAACACAAAAAAATCAAGTAAACACACCAAATATCTTGAAATGTTATGATTTTTCCGATGTCTGCCTTTCTATTTCACGTAAACACATGTGAATGGGATTTTTATTTTGTTTTTAAACTGAGATTGTTCGTGAAATAGGTGGAAAATATTTGATGAAAAATAGAATCGAATAGAATCATTTTTCATCGACCGTTTAAATACATTTCCCACAAAAATACCATTCTTATGAACGATAGTAAAAGATGGGAAGAAGTTGCGACAGAAATTCTATCGTAAACTGAATAAATAAAAACAAACAGTTTGTTTTACACTTAATATTTTATTTACATTTATATTTCAATGTTTATATAGAATACATTTTGTGTGTTTGAGGAGGATAGGAAATATTATGTATTGCGGCAGCAATACAAGATTACAAATTGTCTGTCAATCTTCTTGTTAAAAATTCTCTGCTTTTGTTTTTCTTTTCTTTTCTTTCATTAACAATTGAAATTCAAACATATTAGTTAATTTAAATGAAAACATCAGTTCTTATGGCAGCATCAGTCTAAGTATTCATTTACAAATCACTTAATTGTATATTGGTACCTCTACAAATATATAAAAAAATGAAGTTTTTATGCAAGACATTGATGAAATCGAAAAATTGAAAAAAAAAAAGACATCATCGAAATTTCAAACGGAATTTTCATGCTATTTCAAAACGATGCAAAATTGAATGGAACTAGAACTGCACTTAAATAAATCATTGCATCGAATAACAAAGAAAGAGAAAAATGGAAAAAAATGTTATTCATCTTGATTCAGGTTATTGTTTTCATGTATTTGCCGTTTATTATGAAAATAGTTATTGGTCTAATGAACTCTTATCTGCACAATATTTTGTAGCTTTTTTTCTCCTAAATATTTTTGTTGTTTTTTTCTTTTTTCTTCTTTCTCTTTCCTCTCTCTCTTTTCCTCATAACATTTTCGTATCAAAAATTATTTTACTTCCATTTACTGATTCGCTTTTTATATTAATTCTCTTCTCCTCGTAGATCGTTTATCAGTCGATTTCTATTTTAAATTACAAATTATTTAATTATTTTTTTCCCCTTTTTTATGTTATTGTTGCTGTAGTTATTTTCATATTTGTGCATTCACTTACACTGTCTCATTAACATAGTATATTATTGCAAATTGATTGGCTAGCATTGTGTTCTTTTTATTCAATCAAAATAACTCGCACTAAATATTGAGGAGCTGAATTGAAATAGTGTGAGTAACATGTGTTTTGAGCATCAATTTCATTCAATTGTGAGAATGAATGATTGGTTGATCATATAAAAATGCATTCAAATAAAATCGATCGTGTGTCGATCATGTACAAAATGAAAATATTCATTAATTAAATCGAATTTCATATAACTGAGAGTTCAGCGATCATGTATTCATGATTTTTTAGTACTGGCAACGCACATTGTATCCAGCATCCATTTTCATTAGAATCTAATATGCTTAACGTTTCGTTCTCATTTAAAATACACGTAAAACAAACGTCAAGCATAACAGATCTTAATGAAAAAGTGTATACAAAAATATTTGATGATAATTTTGGATTTATAAAATTCCGTTAATTTAAATTTCACTTTCTTTCTTTTCCATTTGTTTGATATCAGAATGCATTGGATTTTTTAAAAATAATATTTTTGATTTTTTTTTTCGTTTTATTTTTAAATTTTTTTTCTCATGTTTTTTCATTTCTAGTTTTTTTCTATATATTTTTTTTTTAGAAAAAATTCTTTACCAGGCATTGCAAACCAAATTTTCATTCTTTGGACGGCCATTGCATACGGCATTTGCCAATTTCGTTCGATTGATTGATGAAAAATTAACCGAAATGGTGACTGAATGGCACGGTGGTATTTGTGTGCAATTTTTTCCTATTAAATCGAAACCATCTAAGTACGGTGCAAGTGCTTCATAATCAACACTTAATGGCACATAATGTCGACCCTGTGAATGCAATGCAAATATTGGTACGGGATTGTGTGGAAAACGTGTTGTTGTTGGTACTGTTGTCAATGTTGGTTTTTGAAAGATTTGATAGCCATTTGTAATTGGTTCCGATTTAAATTCGGTAATTCCATTTGTTGTTGGCTTTGTTTCATCACAACTACTGCATTCGGAAAAATCAAAAAATTTTGCACGTTTTATTGGTATGGGCGGTGGTGGTGGTGTATCAGTTAATAAAGTTTTTTCAATTGTTGTTTGAACAACATTATCATGAGCTGCTAAGTTAATTGCCGTTGCATCATCATGATGATGTACATCATTTGAATGTTCATCGTGATGATGATGATGTAAATGATGATCATGTTCATCATCATGATGATTATTATCCTGTGAAAATCGTTGCTGAATATAATTTTTAAATTTATAATTATTATGATGCTCATGATCGGGATGCGATGATTCAGACAATTTTCGTACACGCACCGATTGTGTTGTGCTATCAGTTTTTTCATTTGATACCTCTGTATCGGCATGCACTGATGATGCACGCGATGAATCAAAATCATGATTACTCGAATCCAAATGCACAATTGGTGGTGCGGTTGATGTTATAACGGCCGCTTGTTGTGGTTGATTTAGACGAAAACTTAAATCTTTCACATCATTATGATCGTTGCTATTACTGTGCTCCATATCGGTCAAAAGCATATTTCGTAATTGATTCATTGGTGCTGCATTATGATATACAGTTGTTGGTGGGCTACCACTCGATGCACTCACTGAATCAGCAGCCGCATTATTATTATTATTATTATTATTATTATTATTATTTCGCATTTTACAGTATTCTGCACAGCAGCAAAAAAAATGCATCGATAAAATTCAATTTAAACAAAACAAAACAAAACAAAAAATGTTATTATTATGTCATTTTTTTCTTTTAAATTTTAATGATGTAATAATTTTTTCAATATTACCTTTCACGTAATCCGTAGCATGCTCTTTTAAATGTTCCATTAATTGAAAGCACACTTCCCGATGTGAATTATACAAAAAATTGACCGCTTGCTGTATGCACTCTTCATAACCCATTCGATAAACCGTTTCTTTATGCATACATTCTTGATTTTGCAATTGTTTCATATAACGTATTGACATTTCAATGATTTCCGTTTTTTCGATGCGACCACGACCTTTGCGTTGGAATTGCGGTGGAATCAAACGTGACAAATCAGCCAAACAAGAGTTCATCCGATCACGACGTCGCTTCTCAATGATACGATGCGACAATGGATCTTGCTGGAAATAGAAATGAGACGAATAAGAAAAATAAGAAAAATAAAATCAAACAAAACAAATTGAAACAACAACAACCACACATCATTAACAAATCAAAGATAAAGATAACAAAACGTGATGAAAACAGAGGTCATAAGAAAATCCGAGAAAAAATCCATTACACACAACTCGAAATTTCCACTTACACGAGACGGTTTATTTCGTCGGCCCGGCCCAAAATCGGCATCATCTTCACTAAAATTAGCGCTATTCGTTGAGAAATTCAAACCATTGTCTGCGCAGTACGAAAATCCAGGCAATGCTGCATCACTATAATAATGAACAGAATAAAAGAGAAAAGAAAACAACAAATTATTATCAACTGTATTTGAATAACTAATCAATTTCGAAAAACTTGATAATGTGATAATTGTTATTATATTTTGTGTGTGTGTATGCGTGTGTGTATGCGTGTGTGTATGCGTGTGTGTGTGTGTGTGTGTGTGTGTGTGTGTGTGTGTGTGTGTGTGTGTGTGTGTGTGTGTGTGTGTGTGTAATTTACTTTGCAAGTTATTTCAAATCAAAGATTCTGTTTGTTGTTGATTTTTAGACCCCAACGAAAATTGATAAATGCATTCAACGAAATAAAGTTCAAGTTTCGTCACAGTTTTGTCGTTGTCAAAATCTAGAATATACGCCGTTTTCAATCGTCAAATATGTGTGTGTGTATTTTTTTAAAAAATATCATAAAGTGTAAAAGATGATAATATATATATATATATATATTTAAATAAATATTGTATTTTTTTATAAACAATATTTAATGCATTATTTGGGCCCTAATCGAGACTCAAGCCTGATTGATGAATAATCGAATTTACTTTATTTGTTGTTATTTTTTTCTGTTTATTTACCAAAAGAATGTAATTTATTTTTCGAATGAATTTAGAAGGACATCATAGAACAGACAAAGAACACTTGAAATAATTTAAGAAACAGAATGTTTTCCATGAACGGACAAAATTTGAACAATGCAGAATAAAAAGCAAATGTGTAGATTGTCAATTACAACCCCGTTTTGGTTTTGTGTCGGATTTCGAGCGTCAATCGGACTTGTGAACTCTAATTCACACAGCACGAGTAAATAAGTTCCGTCTTGTTGGCATATTGTTAAAAAAAACACAAAACAAAAAAGTAATATCAGCGGGCTAATTAACATCAGTGTGGCTGTTGGTGTAATTTTTTTCTTCTTTTTGCTATATTTTGATATTTCATGTTGATTCTTTATATAATTCCATGCATGCTTGCCGTACAAAATATGTATACGATGTATACGATATGTAAACATGAATAAACACACACAATGTAATGATTGCAACATCAATTTGTATGGTGTTATCAAGTCGTGTCATGTGAACTCAGTTGACGTCTCTTGATCATATTAGTAAAATGTTTTGTGGTTCCTGCATGATGCGCACAAACAGAACAACAATATATAATATGGCAGAAACCAGAAAAAAAACAAACAAAAATGTGCAAATTTTCAAATGATGTTAATCTTGAGCCGTCTGATTAGGTGTCACAAAATATAAATAATATTCTGTGGGCAGTCAACGATGACCACATAACGAAAATGACAAAAGAGAGAAAAAACAACAACTACATCACATCGAATATATTGTTGGTTTTATCAACTTTGAGTGAATTGTCAGTAAATACGATCGATAACATAAAAATAGTATGATCAAACAATATTTCGTTGTATTAAATACATATCCAATGAAAAAAAAAGAAGGCACAAACATTAATAAGAAGATGAAAAAAAGCGAAGATAATGAAATAAAGAAAACCATGAACTCTTTAAGTGGCCATATCCACGTTTCTGTTTACTCATTCAATCGTTCATACTTGACGAATTTCGATGTTGTTACTCTTGTTTTTTTTCTCATTCCTTTTAATTCGCTCATGCTGTTATCATCAACATTGTGCACGTAATTGACGACAAAAACGTATCGAACGACGCGTATCAAGCTAATGAAGAATAAAGTAAAGTAAAATGAATCGAATCCCTATGATAATTAATAAAATATGGTGACTATTGATGACAATTTTCACAAAGTTTATTAATATAAATTTTCAGAAAAACTGGTCGAATCGAATGTCAAGAGAAAACAAATTCGCTAAAGCAATACCCAATTATTCAGCTCGAAACGGTTGTTTGTTTCACTTTATTTGGTTCAATATTCGGGGGTTTTACTTTAAAAAATCAAAAGAAAACAAAAATGGTGGCCCAAAAGCTCTGGAAAAATATAAAATAGCAAACAAATCAAATAAATTTAGAGAAAAAAAAACAAACATGATCGGCTGAGAATGTGAACAAATGCAGTATACATATTTTTTTGATTTAGTCTTCTTTTTCTTTTTCTTATTCTTGTTATTTGGTTTTCAGTTTGTTGTTGTTTTGATTAAAATTTCAATTATTCAAATTTGATTAGCACACAATAGAATCAAAATTATTTGCGTTCTACAAAAGCTGAAAGAGCAGAGAGGGAAATTCAATAAACGAAAGAATTAAAGAGCGACCGATTCGTATTCGGATAATAATAATGTTTATGTAAATAAATTGTGGATAAGAGTGAAAACGTGAATAGCACCTTTGTAGTGCTATAATGGAAATTGCTTGACACTGGCACCGATACACGTACATTGAACGTGATTTATTTATTCTTCTTTTTCTTCCTCGTTTTTTTTTGGCTATTTTTAGCCACACGTTTTATTTTCTTGGATTTATTTTTACTTCAGTTTTGCTCCATACCTCTCTCTTTCTCTCTCTCTTTCGATTTCCCGAATTGTCCTCCTGAATAATAATAATAATAATCTTTATTGGAGTTTGATCAAGTTTCTTTTATATTACAATTGTACAATTTTGTTTGTGTTATAGTCAATAGACTCTGCATCACATGATTTTTTTTTTTTTTTCATAATTATGCTATGGTTTGAAATTGGTTTTTCTGTATTTGTAAATTTCAAATATTATGAATAGTATGTCCTCCTGCATAAATTTAACGCATTCGCAATAAACGTGCTCAATCAATTTTCAAGCATTTTACCCCGAACAAAAATGTGATTTTTTTTGTCATATGATTAATAAAGTTCTGTTTTCATTGATAACGGTTTGCTGTAGCATTTGACGTTAAAAAAACAACTAAGATTTCATGAATAGCGCATGTTTGATGCATTTGCGTGTGATTATAATATGAGTTTTACTTTTATTTTGTTCGTTTTTAGTTTTTTACTATTTTTTTTTCTGATTGCAAACTATAGCGTATTTAACACAATGTTCGCTTAATTTCCGTGCGCGATTATTCTGTATTTGAAGGAAAACGAGAGTCGATTTGCTCACGTGAAAGTTTCAATTATATGAAAATGTTAGAAACGATTTATATTAGGCGAAGTTCAATGAGATGCTGTTCAATGATATTTCATATAAAAGATTTTTAAATTCTATTTTTATCGATCGAATGTGTAATGGAAGATTTTTTCTGTTAACAGAGCTTTTGTATAATAATACACACAGAATTTATTTATTTATCACATCATAGCAAAAATTCAACGTAATTCACAGTGGTAATGTAAATATTGAAATCATTTTAAAATAAATGTTGTTGCTATCATTATAGTGTCATCAAAATGGTATCATACAAAAATTCAAATAAGATAAGCAATCATCCACCTTTCCATGGAAACAAACATTTAATAAACTATTTTCTATATCTCTCCGACAATTTCACTCTGTCATACTCCATTTCTCTGTCTCATCGCTTTCTATCTCTATTTCCATTTCTTTTTGGATGATGATGATGATGAAAGACCAGACGACTATTTATATCTGGCAACTTTCCAATTCAAATAAAAATGGTCGGAACAAGAAGTTGATTTCTTCTTCATAATTCTAAGCAAATGCCATGTAATGGAAGAAAAACGTGACATTTACGCAAGTTTGACACTAATAAATAAAAATATAATGAGCAACAAGTGCTGACGATGTGCCAAAAAAGTAAAAAAATGAAACGAATGAAGAGAAAAAAAATTTTTTTTTTTCTTCGATGGAAGATGATGTCGAACTATATGACAAAATATTGCTTCTGGGAAATAACAATCAATTATCTAAAATACACGACGATTCAACTAGAAAGGAATAAAAAAATATACATAACACAAGTATCGCGGTTATATTAAGTTGACAAGTGCAGCGATATCACGACTGAAACGAGTACAATGATTGAAAATCTTGTTTACAAAGGCAACCAGATATAAAATTGTTGGAATAAAGAAGAAGAAGAAGGGAAAAAAACACGAATTCATAAAATTGAATTATCAATCAATACAAGTACAAGTGTATTTAATATTATTTTTCGTTGTTGTCTTTGTCGCGCATGCATACGACAATCAAAATGATCGGCCACCGAAACTGACAAATTAAAAAAGGAGAAGAAATAATATTGGAATAAAAAACCACATAAAGTATACAGAACGATGACTAAACAGAAGTTAAACAGAAGAAAGAAAGAAAAAAAACTGATGAAAAGAAATAAAACCACTGATGAGATTGGTCGCGTACAACCACACAAGTGGTTCAACTGAACATATGTCCGATGCTTATCACCTCGTACAAACACACACACATCCAATCTCATCATTGCACGCATGATGATTTCGATATAAGGTCTGAGACTTTGGTGATTTAACAAGCCAAGTCAACACACGTCATTCATTATCTTCTTCTTATATACTTTTTTTTTCATTCTCGAATATTTATGGAAAAGTCAACAATAAAATAATACTTAATTATAAACATCACGTGTCATTATGATCATATATATATGTATATATATATATAAGACTTATATTATAAGTTCATATATGTGCGCGTATTATCTGTCTGTTTGATTATTTATGTAGTATGGCTTGTTTGTTATTGTTGTTATATTATTGTTTGTATTTTCATTGTGATGGGATTTAGCGCTTGGTAACAAAATCGCATTTTCTGAGTCACAAGCATTTTGAGTGTTTTTTTGATTTGTAAACATCTTTATTTTCAAACGATTACGATGGATGACCTGAATGCTCCTGTTTCACTGCATGTTCCATTGTTCAAAAAAAAAAAAAAAAAATGAAGGCGCAACAGTTCATGTGCTATTTTTTATCATTTTCGTTGTCGTCGTTGATTGCCATTGTCGCCGTAGTAGTTGTCGTCATATTTTCCCTCTTTTATTCATTTATTTATTGAAGGTTTTTCAATAAGAATTATTAATGTAAATTATTGTGAACAAATGCCTTTAGATGGGGGACTTTGGCCAAGCACAAAATGTTTTCTAATGCAATTTGTCGCACATCAGTCGAAATTCAGAAAAAAACGAAAAATAACAACAAACCGAGAAAAAAAAATGTCATAGTCAATCGAAAGAAATATCAGTTGCGATAAGATGTAGTCAAAATATATAGAGAAACATTGTTTAAATACTGCGCCAGCTCTATCAATTAAAATGTAAATTACAAATAAAAAAACAAATGCAGTAATATGATGATAGATTAATAAGCTTGTTCGATTACAGACAGGAGACAATCGCTTATCGCATTTCGACTCGGACGCTTCTTCTTTTTTCGTTCGTTTTCCTTTTCTCTTTTGTTTTCATTCGAAATACAAAATCAACAACTAACGTTCACCACATTGCACTTACGCATACATTGTCAATAACAGATATTCTATATAAATTGGAATGTACGGTGTGTATGTGTGTGTGATGAACATTTTCTGGTGCTATTTAAAAAAATAAATAAATCGTAATGATTTGATGTTGAGTACAAACTGCACACTGCATACACAACATTGAATTACGACTGATGTATTTCGATTTTATTTGATTCGTCTAATTCCTGCTTTAAAATCTACATGCAATTTCAATACAATAAATTTTTTTTTATTTGAATTTGTCGTGTATTTCCCCGTTCCTCGACCCTACCCCATCGACATCGATTCCTCGTTCTAATTTTGTCACGATTCTATGGAATTTCCATGATTTTTTCTTTTTATTCGCACATTCGTTGACGTGTGAGTGTGTTTTTTTCTACAATTTTTTTTTGTAACTTTGATGAAATGTAATATATTGTGTTGTATTTTATTGAAATTGTAAGCTATATAAAATTGTCAAAACAACGTGAATAAGTAAAAATTAAAGCAAAACTAATTGATTGACATTAAAATGAGTGAATTTGATATTATTTATATGTAGATTTCAATTATATTGCAAATACCAATTTTGAAATGTCGTTGCGAATTCCTTTGACGATTCGAGCATTTGGTAATACGAAAAGTAAAAACAGAGAAAAATAAAAATAAAAATACAAATAAATAAATAACATTTATTTCGTCAGGCGATTAGCCAATTTTCTCTTTTTTTCTATTTTTTTTTTCATTTTTTTTTTTTTTTTTTTTTTGATAAATATGAAACGTGACCGGCAATGTGTAGTTCGGCAATCGAAAGAAGTGTGGGCATTGTTTTTGTATTTTTTGTTATTTATTTTTTCGTTTCATGTTTTCACCCAAAATCATTTGTTGGCTTGGCATGTTTTTCCTTTTGAATGATGAAAATGAAAAAAGAAAAAAAATGAAAAAATCAAAGACGAAAGAAAATAAGCTGAACATTTTTCTCGATCGAAAGCACATTTTGACATTTAAAATATTTACTAGTGGGTCAGGTTTCGTTTTTCATGAAGAGAGAGAGAGAGAGAGAGAGAGAGAGAGAGAGAGAGAGAGAGAGAGAGAGAGAGAGAGAGAGAGAGAGAGAGAGAGAGAGAGAGAGAGAGAGAGGAGAGAGTGAAAATTTATAGAAATTCGAAACTAAACGCCACTAAAAATAGCTTTAAATCATATGCATAAGCCAATAAGCCACATGGATTCCATTCCAATGAAATAATCATATTCATTGTGAGAAAAATGAGCAGAATAGAAAATCGAAGCTCATCAAATCAATTTTTATTCAGTGCAAAGGAGAATGTTTCATTTTTTTTTATTCTCCTGTCCTGTGTGATCTATTTAGAGACAGAGATAACGAAATGGAGAGAAGTAGAGAGAAAAATGTAGAGATAAAGAGATAAGTAGAAAGAAAAGAGAAAGATAGAGTTTTGATGTTTGTTGAGTGCCAAGGTTGTTAGTTTGAATTTTCCGACAATCAAAACGCATTAAATACGGCTCTATTCTCTTTGTTTTTTTTTTTCTTCTCTTTTATTCTTTTCCTTTTCCTCACTTTCTCTCTTGATTTTCCTGTTTAAATCGATTCGTTGAACCGGATATTGCAAAAAGAACAAAGCAACAGCTTAGCCAACAAAATGAAATTAATCCAAATCGTTGAACTTTATTACGATTACGAACAATAAGAAAGAAAAAAATATAAATATAAATAAAAATAAAAAGTCATCAAAGCGTTCTTTTGATGACAGTGAATCACGTATATTCGAACGGAGGAAATATGGTTGTTTTTATTTTTGCGGGGTAAATGTCATCTGAGAAACAAACAAACTATTTTCTAGAATGTCATAGAAACAATCGAATGATTGTTGAAACAAACAAATATATCTAGATTATTGGCTGGTAAATCAATAAGGTACACAAGACAAATTTTCTTCGTGGCATTTTCGTTAATGAATGATTCACTAGCGAGAATTACCTTTTCCTATTTTTCTTCTTCTTCATCGTCATCATCGACATCGTTGTCATTGTTACTGTTGTTGTATGAACGGCACGTGCCCTCTCACATGAAATTCTCACACTCGTTTTTCGACAAATATCAAAATTGTACGTGTGTGAAACAGAGAGAGAGAGAGAGAGAGAGAGAGAGAGAGAGAGAGAATGATAGATAGCGAGATAGAGAGATTTTATTTATCAAACGTCGCCTGCTAAATCAGCGCACATGCAAATGTCTGTTGTATGTGATTCTCGACCAAGATAAAAATACTCATTCACCGCGCGCCCAACACAAAAACTCATCGCTTGTACTCTGTTTTCGCGTTTGCATGCAAACGAAATAGAGACTGTTGATTTGCACAATATCAAATATTCCAATTCGACGTCAAAACGTTTCGCGAAAATAAACGATTAATCATAGAGACATTTTTAAAAAAAAAAACTCATTCTGTGCTTGTTTCAATTTACATGAGTGTGTGTGCACTTTTCCTTCTTCTCTGATTCATTCAGTTTCTTCGTTGTTTGACGAATCATCATTTCCAACAGGGTGTTCAGTATTCACATTGATGATTGCTCAAAATTATTGCAACAAAATGAATTTCCTTCAACTAATCAAGCATACAGATTTTTTTTTTCATTTCATATACAACGTGTCAACCGGCGGCAATATGAAGTCACAGTCGTTTGCATGTTATTTAAACAATTGCATGAATATCGGATGTGTTTGTGTAAAATGAATTGAAAATTGCATATTATATTATGGATATGTAAAAATAAACGTTTTTGTTCACGTTTTTTTATTGAAAATAAACTTTCTCTTCATGGCCATCGAAAAGAATTCTTTTTATCAGAATGGTAGTTTTTTTCCATTGAACAAAAAGCCGAAAATTTCTTCGTTGGCAGGCAAAAAATAAAATCGTAAAAAAGCTCGAAAATATTCAAAAAAAATAAAAAACAAAAAAAAAAAATCATGCGTCCGGCTGGAAAGTGTGGGCCGGGAAAACCATTTGCCATTCGAGAATCATTTCAAAATATGCCAATGAAGCATTTCATTCAAAATCTATATTAAGCTCTATAGAGCTTACATATATGTCTCGGCAATTTTAACATATCAACCTGAATAGTTTAGTTTATTCGAACATTGTGCATAACGAAAGAAAAAAACACAACAAGCAAACATTAGCTGAAACAATAAATATCCCGCGTCTCCCTCATTTTCGCTAACTCTATTGCTGTCACTGTTATACATTTTGATTTTTTTACCTTTTCTACTGTTTTTCTCT
Source organism: Resseliella maxima (assembly GCA_029041755.1). Classification (NCBI taxonomy): domain Eukaryota; kingdom Metazoa; phylum Arthropoda; class Insecta; order Diptera; family Cecidomyiidae; genus Resseliella; species Resseliella maxima. The sequence goes on along the minus strand of JAQOWM010001006.1, from coordinate 1,797,181 downwards.
CTCTCTCTCTCTCTCTCCATATTTCTCTTCTTTTTTGTAATGAACGAGCAACAGTGAAGAATTCAACCTTGGTTGGTCTATTGCGTCACGTTTCTATCACGCGATTATTCTTGTCATCGTGGTAGATGTTGACTTTTGTTGATGTTCAACACTTGCTGTTGATTCTAAATAACAAAAAAAGAGGAGAAAAATGTCGAAACCCAAATTGTGTGCGTGCTTATATGTTTGCCTGTGCAATGCCGTCACAATGTACAATAATTTTGGTAGCAGCATTTCATGTTTTTTTTGCACATCAAATGAGAATGACAAAAATATTAATGAAAAAGAAGAAGTGGAATTGAAATAAACGCGATGACAAGCGATCGATGGCACAGAATAGTTACTTATAGTACGGGGAATACATGCTTAATTGTCGATATATTGCGCATTCAAATGGAATGTCAACTGAACAGAATAGATTGTCTGTGGTGTGGTTGTTGTTGGCATAATTCATATTTTTTTTCTTTTTTTTTCTTCTTTTCAATATTTTCAATTTATTCTGTGAATGGGCGAGGTGCGACAGCAAAAATAGACGTGACGTGTTTATTGATACATTGGATATTTTTATGCATTGTACTCCGTCAACTATTTGCCTCTTCCAGTAAAAAAGAGCTGTGACATATATGACGCAAATTAACAATTTTCAGGTCTCTCTACCTGATAGAGACTGTTTATTTTCTTCTCCTTCTTCTTGTTCTTTTTCTCAATGCGAACCATAATCAATAATAAAGCAAAAACAATAACAGCAAAAATGGAAGAAGAAGAAGCAGGAAAAGAAAAACAAAACGCAAGTTCATCCAAGTGACTGTAAACATTTTAATTGATTTGGTATTTAAATATAATGAGTCGGGAGATGGGCCACCAACTAGATTTTTATTTTTTGTTGTTGCTCAATTCGACGCACTGAAATGACGAACATTCGATCGAATCATAAACATGTGGTGCCGGAAAAAAGTAAATTATTCGGTTCAAAGTTTGAATTTGTTTTTGTCAATATGAGATTTGAGCAAAGAAAATAGAGACTGATATACGTGTGTGTGTGTTTTTGTTGTTCAATTTTGTTGATTGTTGTCGTTGTGTTTTTGAAAAAGGAGAAATAGAATAGCCTCATCATAGGATTTGTCATCACGAAGAATTGCTGAAAATAGTTTTTCAGCAGAAAAAAAACAATTTTTCTCAAATTTTCCGCTAGATTTTCCGCAAGCATGTAAACAGCTCAACGAATTTAAAACGCAATGGATCTTGAAATGATGAAAAAAACGAGAGAGAGAGAGGGAGAGAAAAACATAAATTCATGGTGAATCGAAGTGAATGCTAATTTAACAAAATCATGAGTAACTAGTTTTGGCGAATGAGTTCACGTGGAATGAAACGTGCAGATTCGCCTTTTTCAACAGACAACCATGTTTGCTTCATACGTCAAGTATATAATCATAAAATTCATTTTAATTTTTCGTTTATTTTATTTTATTTTTTTTTTCATTTCGTTCATTCGTTTTGTTATTTCTCGCGCTGCCGTTATTTTAATATATTTCTTTTTTATCACGTTTTTTAACGTTGATAATGAATATGCGACAAGTATTCGTTTATTTATTTAAATGACACGGAGCCGGAAAAGAATAATTCGATGATTTAGTGTCTGAGTGAATGTGTGCGGTTTTTCAATCGAATGACCGTTTTTTTTAAACGTCTCACTGAGTACAAACTTTTGTTTTTGTGGCCGTTCGAATCGCCACCCATTTGAATATTTCGCAAGAATTGTTGATTTTCCATCGAACGGTTCGCAGGCGTCATTGATAATCACCAGCTTATTTTTTTGTTGTTTATACATTAATTTAATGAAAGACACAGAAGGAAGAGAGAGAGAGAGAGAGAAATTGACAAAAAGAAAAAAGGGAAAGAGAGCGAATAGAACGAGAAAGAATAGCGAGAAGGTAAGAAAAAAGAAAAGAAAAAAAAGAAAAAGTGAGACAGAAAATTATTGAGCAAAAAAAGACCGACAAAAAAAATGAAGTACATATATGCAGGTATAATAGTGTCGCTCGCTAAAATATGCAAATGTAATATAATAGATATGTCAAATGTGATACACACCGTATGTGCATAATGGTGAAAAAATAAAATAATATATAGAAGAGAAGAGAGAAGTGAATGCGAGGTAAACAGTAACATCGATTTGCGGCATTATAAATGTGTGCCTGTTGAATTGTGTATTGGGAAATAATTGTGTGCGATTCGTGGCACCGAAAAACCGATTCAAAAATATCTTTAGTGCATTGTCTTGTGTGTATGTGAGGGGAGGGGGGTGTGTGTGGGGGTCTATTGACGTAATTTGGCAATACCAAGACATCCATTGCCGAAGTGAAAAAAAACAGACCGACGATTTCTTTTTATCTGTTTAATTTGTGTGCGAATGTGTTCCTTTTCATTTGATTCATTGAAAACATTGTCGTAGCAGTCATTTGATGATATGGATGATTTTGGGCGATATTAAATACTGTGTTCCAAAAAATTCTAATGAAATGATTCAATTAATCGGTATTGAGTGAAGAATTTTCTGGACACATTTTTACTTCTATTTTATACTCGTTTTTATATTCTCTTCAATGATATTCTATTCCATTCTTTTTTTTCTACTAAGTTCTGTTATTTATCGGCTTCAACTTGTAGAATTTATGTTGTCTGTTCGCCAAACATCCATTGACAAACGCACAATTTACATTTTGTTTTTAGTTAAATGCGAAAATAGAATCCTGTTTTTAACCATGTTTCGGTTGAAAAGAGAAAAAAAAGAGAATTCACGTGATTTTTATTGCCGTTATTAGTGTGAATGTTTCAATATTACAGTTTCATTTCAGATGTATGTACAGTACACAACAACAAAACCACCGATGAATATAGTAAAGAAGAATGAAAAAAATGCAAATCATAAATTGAAAACGAATGATGGGAAGATGAACAAGTTATACGCACTTGGTAACAATGGAAATCAATTAGGCAAATTCCAATTTTGATAGATAATCAAGGGTAAAGTCAAACATGGGCCACCAATTTAATGAACAAATGAAAGGCAGAGAGCGAGTATTGCTTCATTTTCATTTTTCATCAACATGGTTTGCGAATTATCGCTAAGTATACCGATTGCATTATCAGTTCCATTGATTTAAATCGAAATATAAAGATATAAATGGTTTTACAGCTGCTTTTTGTCGTAACAAACATTTCAGCATTTTTTGTTTTCGTTCATTTTTTTCTTATTTTTTTGTTCTCTCTTCATGTGTGTCAATTAGATGTTTAGATAAAACGAGATTTGTCCCATCAGTTCTTGACCAAAGTTTGCGTTGACATTATCAAGACGAGTTCTTGTCAAAACAAAACTACCATCGCTGTTCAAATTCAAATGTATCATTTTTCGACACACACACACACACACACACACACACACACACACACACACACACACACCCCCACATCATTCGAATCGTGAATAGAGACCTGTCTGAATTAATGTATAAAAATACTCTTTCATGCCTCAAAGTTTGAATGGAATATTATTTGTGTTCATGGTTGCTCGGACTTGAAGCGCAACTCTATTTTTAACTAAATATTTGTCGATGAATTTAATTTTTTTTTTCTTCTTCTTTTTTCCATTTTCTCTTTAATATTCATTCGTTGCAGTTGTTCATGAAAATATATAAAAATATTGATAATTGAACGAAAATTGCTTGAAAGTACCATCTCGATAAGTTGAAAATTATCGAAAACTATATACATATTTATGAAGATCAAAAAAATCGCCATCAAAATGTCACAACATACATCTGAATTACACAAACTTGTTGATCGAATTCAACGAAATAGATTTTAAAAAAAAGTAATAATAATGAAGAAGCAACGAACAAAAAAAAATTGACTGATAACTTCAATTACAATTCAGATCAGATTATGTTTTTGCTTTATTTATTTTCTTCATTTTCATTCGGTTTTGATTCCATTTGTCAACACCGTATGTGCCTTAGTTCATCAGAGAAAAATGCGATAAATAATTAAGTGGATTATTCCAAACGTACCGTTTTAATTTCAGCTATATATGCTTTTGCTAAATTTGTAAGATAGCCGTACAAAAATCACGCAACAAATCTGATGTTTTTAAATTAATTATATGGAAATTGCATTTGTAACCATTTTTCTTCCCTCTCACTCCTACTCTTTTTCTCATTCACTCATCCTTTCTTTGCTCTTTCTACCTCTCCCCCCCCCCCTCCTCTCTCTCTCTCTCTCTCTCTCTCTCTTTATCTATCTCTTTCTCTGTCCGCCTATCTCTATTTACATTTTTTCTATAGTTTTAGTTATTTATTAATATTTCTTATCGCCAAAGTGAACTTCATGCTAATCGATCACGTGATGGCATTTGAATTATTGAGAAGTGTGATTACGAAACTGCTGAAATGGCACATCTGAAACAGAAATACACAATGTGTGTTTTTTTTTCTCCTTCCTCTTCTTCTCTCTTTATATTTCGTGTGTGTATTATATTCGTAAGGCTTTGCTTTGTTAATATTTCTATATGATGAGGCGAATTGAAAACTGTTTGCTCAGTACTCTACTGATAAAATATATATTTATGTATAAAACATTTGATATTAGACAGGCTAGGAATCTTGTACCATTTTCGCTTCGCTTTGATACATCACAATTGATCGACATAGTCGAAAATGTTTGATTTTTTATCGTGAGCTTTTTTTTCAGTTTTGTTCACTTTTTCATTTAATTGCCACTTTTCATAACTGTGATTAAGTACATTCTCGTGTTGTTTCATTCGTTTGACACACGAACACAGCCATAGGCCAATGAAAGACACACACAAACCGAATCAGAGACAAGAAAAAAGTAAAACAAATGTACTGAGAGTAGAGGAAAAAACCGATTCAAGTGGACGACAAGCTTTTTGCAAAACTGAATGATCAGTTACAACTATATGTCATTGTAAAAAACAATTCTCTCTCTCTCTCTCTATCTTTCTCTTTTTCATTATTTTTCCTGTTAATTCGTAGCTATATTTTAATCGAAGTCACGTCCTTAACAGTACGATCGTACAGCAGTTTTATGACGGCTCAATTTGTTTCTGTAATATTGTTCGTTATTTGCTGCTCACGTATATACTGCCTAATTGACAATTTTTCACATCTTTTCCTATAATCATATTTTTACTATGTTAAAATTGCAATGAGGAACAACTAGTGAAAATGAAGCATAAATGATTGTGACGACGGAGAAAAATAACTAAAAACTGGTTTTTCACACTCCAAACATTTATACATATAGATTGTCACGGTATTTTGTTGTTGTTGTTTTTTTTATTCGCCTATGTTTTGATAGCGAACATATATAAAGTCTGTCTCCATCACTGTCTCTTTCTCAATAAAGACAAAACAACAATACAAAATCATATGTTTTGGTTTAACAGATCCAATTTCCGAACACACAAATACTAATATGGTCATCATCGGGAATTGAATGTAGAAGATGATCGATTGTTTAAATTATAAAATGTTACAAATTAAAGGAAACATTTCACTGAAGAATGAATCCTTTTCATAGAATTCGATGTGACATACATGCTTTGGAATTATGATTGTCTTATTGAAGCAATGGGTGTTTTGCAAAAAATTTCGATTGACAAAATTAAAACAAACTCACCTCTCGTACTTGACTTGATGCGCGATATGATTATTTTGTTCCCAAATCGGCTCCATGATTGGTGTTGCGGCGGCGACGGTGGCGGTGGCGACAGTGACGGCAGTAACGGTGGTGGCAGTTTTTGATGATGCTATTTTTGATGCCACTGTTGCTGCTAAAGATATTTTCCAATTTAACTGAAAAATACTTTTTTTTGGATGTTTTGAATTTATCTTTGCCGTGCTACTCGCTTCGTTATGCGATGAAACGGAATGTGTTGAATGTTATTGCGTACAAACGAGTGCACAAAATATGAATTTTGCGGCAAATGAAGAAGCGCAAACACAAAAGACGAATCGAAGCAAACAATGGAATAGCCGTGTGCAGTCTTTTGCTCCAACCAAATATATGTGTGTTGTGTTGAATAACGGGGGGTGAGCAATTGACGCAAGCTCAACAAGTCGCTGAATGTCTGAAGGTTTCTCTCTCTCTCTCTGACTTTTTCTCTTTCCCTTTTTTTTATATTCGTGTGATATGGTGTAAAACAACAAGTAGACACACGTTTTGAATTCTGGATTTGCTGCTGACTGTTGTTTATGATCTCCTGTTGTGTATTTTCTTTTGATGTTTTTGTTGCTGCTATTTGGCTTTACTGCTACCCGATTTTTTCATCGATTATTATTCTACTACTCTTTCTATGTTTATTTCTTTCTTTTCCTCACTCTCTTACTGTTCCCTTTTTTCTTTCTTTCTTTCTTTCTTTCTTTCTCTCTCTATTTCTCTCTCTCTCGTTTCCTTTCGTATGTGAAAAACTATATTGGATGATTTTGTGTGTTGTCGATGACGATTTCAATTAAATTGTGCTTGGTAAAAGATGTGTGATTGTGATGTATCGAAAACGAAACGATGCAAAAAAAAAGAAAAATAAATAGTTATGCACACATCAACATACAAATACAATAAAATAAAATACAGTTCGGTTTCGATATGGCGTTCGGCAACAATTAATCCGAAATGTTCACAAAATCAAACTGTCTATGAACAGCTGAAATGTTATGTTCAAAGTTTGTTCTTGTTGTCAAATTTTCTTTACTATCGTTACAATCTGTGCTATCTGCTATCGTTGCGCTAGTTTGCTTTATTGTCGTCGTCGGCGTCGTTTTTCTTTTTGGAAATGTTTGATTTTTTCTTATTTTAAATGCCGTATTTTTCTTATTCACCCACATGCACAATATGATAAACAATAATAATAATAATTCAACAAGTTGAGAGAGAAAAGAAAACTGTTTTATATCTTTTTACTGTTGCGCCTGCTGCAAAATACATACTCTATGTCTCTCAGCCTCTCTATCCACCTTTTCGTCTCTTTCAAGCTCTTGTTCGGCTTTGACTCTTTGTATCTCTCGTTTGTTCGGTTTTTTCTTTTCTTTCGTATTTTTTTCACTTTTTTTTTCAAATCGAAATGAAAACGAATAAGTTACAATAAATGTTGAAAACACCAAGAGCAAAGAGAAAAAAAAAAATGTACACATATATACAGCAGAGAGAAACACCTTCAATACAGTGTATACACATACACACACACACACACACACAAACAAACGAAATAGATTTCGTTGCTAAAAGTGTGAAGCGCACCAAATCGCGAATACTTCAAATTTTGCACGTTTGATAAACTGTACCCAATAAGATATTCCAAACGGAACAGTAATGTGTGTAACGAGGTTTTCGATAAAATAACACAACACAATTTTTGTAATAAAACACTTGTGGCTTACACATTAAATTTACTGAAGTGTTCAAGTAAATCAAAAAAGTGGAAAACACAATCGTTACCAATTTTACTTTGTTTTTAATGTACCAACACGCAATTAATCGAACTGCTCTGTAACAATTGATAAAGTGATAGATGCGATTTAATGTAAATGCCCACTGATTTACCCGATGCACCGGGATTATTGATGATTGTTCACGATCAATTTCAAAATATAAATGGTCGAATATAAATTTTCTACTTATTTTTCGCTTTGATGGCTTCAAGCGATATTTTTTGAGTCCCTAATGGAATTGATAATCAAGTCCGTTTATTTGATTATGTATTTGGTGGATGAATTTACATAAAATTTAAACATTATTTTTCCTTTGGATTGTGAATTTTTTTTTTTTGGTTTGGTTTTGGTTTTAATTTTTCTATTGTTGATAGAGAAAAATCAGTAAATTGTTTCTAATGTGTCTGTTTATTTTTTTGTTTTTTTTTTATGTTTTAGCTTTTGTTTGGGGTGATAGTACACTTTTAGATATTTACATAGATAATTCGATTACTTTGTAAATTTCTACGCACTTGTTCGATTCACGTTGCAATTAATGGATTATACAATGGGGCTCTCGTTGAAATAACTATTTAAATGACAGTCACTGTAATTCATGTATTTTTAGAAGACGTCGAATTGAACTGTTCCAGTCTTTTCGATTGAATGACACAGATTATATTTTTTTCAATGACTTTTGTAGAGGTTTGCTTCGTTATAATGTTTTTTTCTCGTTCAATTTAATAGCGGTAACTGCGGGTACTTGGTTTCTATGTTCTCGTAAACTTTACGTATTTGATATTTTTATGAATCACTTTAACAGTTTTGCATTTATTTTTTTATTTTTTTTTTTTTTTTATTTATTCGCTTGTTCATTCATTTTATATTGTTTTGCACAAATTTCATTTATAAACATTTTTCAAAATTGATTAAATGTTTCAATAAACTTCACTGACATCGAATAATCAAAGAAATAGCGTAGATCATGAAAATGGTTTACTTGATATTGAGTACCTCATGACAATTGCAAATGTGTAGACACTTATCCGGTAAATAAGTACAGTGACGGAATTGATTTGAATTGTTGTTGATTAGGATCGGCAATTATTGAGTTGCTTCCATTTGCAGTCTAAGTGCAGTTATTTTCGTTCTTATTTTGTCAATATGATGTAATTATATGTTCATATATATAAAGACACTCACTCTTTATTTCTATTCTCTGTTCAAGTATAAATAAGCGCATAAAACGGTTTCTCTAAATGGCCATACCACACACCGTTAAAACAAAAAGCGTATCAAAGTAAATGAATAACAAATTATAAAACGAATATACTCAGCCAAATATGAACGAATGAATGAAGTCAAATTTATAGTTTCTGTGTTTGTTTTGTAGTTATTTGTATTCTAAGCCGAATATATGACAGATAAATAAACAGTTATAATATGAATTGGTACTAAGCCTATATGCGGTCAATAGTAGCAATCAGTCAGTATAGCATATACACATCGATTATTCAACTTGATGAAAGAATTCAAGCAATTTCTTCGTTTCTCTGTCTTTCTGTCTCTCTTTTTTTCTTTGTAACAGCAAACAAATGTCAATATTATTGTCAACTAAAAACTGATCGAAAATTGCTGAGACGGAAAATGTGACTTTTCTGTGACAGTTGCAAAGAAAAAAAAAATAAAAAACAACAACAATAGCAGTCAAGTGTATTTGTAGCTTTTGATTTTCCGAATGGATTCTATTCCTTTTTGCGGTTATGTATTGTTTCGTTTCGTTTTTTATTTTATTTTTATCTTTTCCTCTCTTTCTATATGTTTCTCACGCTGACGATGGGGCAATTTAGTTCTCGTTTTTTGATTCTCATGAATGGGGCAATTACGCTCTTTTTCTTTCTTTCTCTTTGTCTCTGTATCTATGTTGCTTTCTTTTTTGATTGCGCGCTGGCTCCTGAACACAGAGTAAAGTGAAGAATTGAAGACGAAAGACACAACAACAAAACAGCTGTTTTTGCCGTGAAATTTCTGATTCCAGTGACGTATGCAACAACAAATATTTCAACAATTTTTGTGCAATTGTAGCAAATGATCGGTATCGGCGCTTTGATTTCTATTTAGATTTGATTTTGCATTTGGTTTTTCTATTTGGGAAAATTTTTTGTTTCTCTCTTCTTTTATTGCTGGTAACACAAAAGTAAACGAACCAAAAAAGACTTGAATGAATAACGAAAAAATCTTTCGAAAAAAAAATCTGAGTGAAATAGTCACTGAGCTGAATTCAAATAACGAGTTTTAACTGTCTTAGACAACGATGTGCGGAGTACTAAATGTGAACGGATATATGAAATGAATGTAAGCGACAATGACGACCGACCACTATGATGTGAATATATACACAATAATAAAAATAAATCTGACACATTAAATGGAAATATTTTGCCATGTCGTTGTATATATGCTGAAAGCATATTGAAGCACACACACCGTACACGGCATACACATTGTACACACATAGTCTCAGCATATTCGAACGCAGTGTGGTTTTGCATGTTGTTATTATTATTGTTGTTGTTGTTGTTTTTGTTGTTGGTGGTGGTGGTGATATTGGTGTTTTTTTTTCTTATGTGTATATATGATATCGCCCACAGACAGGCGACCAAACCAAGCAAATGAGTGTTTATGTATATGGTTGATTTTGAATCTGTTTTATCATTCCATCTCTTTCATTTAATCACAGTTTGTTCAAATTTCTTTCTCTCTCTCTTTCACTCTTTAAAAGCGTTAAGCTTTTGAAAATACACACAGTACACGCTGTTTTCTGTTTCAATCTTACGGCTCCGTTTTTGTTACATTGTATTGAATATTGGTGATACACAGTGAACGCTTTTGTTGTTCGCACTTATGTAGTTGTGAATAAATCAGAGCGCCGAACAATCGTTTAATTGATGGGTTAGTTCGTTCGACTTTGAACAAACGATTCTCCTTCGGTGTTGGATCGACAGAAGTAGCTATGGCCGAAATGAAAAAAATAAACGAACGAAACCGATAAGTATAATTCCGATAGAAATTCGAAGAAGGAAAAAAACGGATAATACGTCATCGCTCGTACACACCGACGAAGACAACGACAGCAACAACGACGACGACAACCGATTCTATTTTTGAAAACAAACACGCACGACATGAAACGGCATGAATAAGTGTATGACACCAGGCATTATTGGGTGTGTTGAGAGAGTGAGTGAGAGAGCGAGAGAGTACGAAATCTGAGTACACGACGAATTAAAAGAAGAAAAAAAAATAATTGAATCGAGTTCGGGCCCATATGGACACATTTGATAAGAAACATTACAGACAATATTCTTTCGTATCATTTCGGGATTTTTTTTCTTCAGAAAAATTTTTTTTTTTTGTAAATCCACATATGTGGTTAATATTTGCCATTGGCTCAATTGAAAAATGAGACAAAGAACGAGAAAATTATATTTTGGTTTTGATGGCGATGTTTGCCACCCAATATCCGATTTTATACCTCTCTTTATCTTTGACTTTTCCCCGGTTTTCTTAAAAATGCGTTTATGGTAAGTAATTCGTTCAGAATATTTTTGTCTCACTGAATATTTAAGAAAGAGTGTTTGTTTTGACCGAATTATTCAACGCTATTTATTTTCTCTCTATCTCTCTTTTCTCATTCTGGTTCTTTTCCGTTTCGTCGTTGTTTTTGTCTCATATTTCACATAAGTTCATGGCACATTGTGTTAAATGTGTATTCAGTTGTTTCGATAGCACTCGTAAAACGTGCTGATGTTTGAATATTTTGGCAAGATGTATATCGATATACGCATTCATTAGTTGAGATCACGAGAGCATACATATAGAGAAATTAGATCATAGCTCATATTTAAATGGCATATGGAATGAGGCGAACAAAATAAGTGTGAGAAGAATAAAAAAATATCGAATCAAATAAGGTTTGTTTTACAAAAATGTTCCAACAGTGGCACGATATTTTGATTTTGTTGTTTATTTAGTCATTTTTCTTTCTACGTTTTCTTCTTCTTTTTCCACGTTTTTTTTCTCTCTTTTTTTTAGGGTAATGTGCTTTATTGAGCGATGGGTTTGGCATGACATGACATGACATGACGGAAAATATAGACGCATACACGTATCTCGTACAATATGCAACCGACACACGATCAATTCACATCCGTATATAAAAGATTCTTTTTTTTTCTGTCTTCTCTTTTTCATTGTGTATTTATTTGATATTTTTGCAGTTGTTTTACCACAAACAAAACCTTCGATAATAATATTTCACATAAAATGTGTGATACGATTTAATATATATTGAACCAACATTTTTCTATGGCCATATTGTTCCCATTTATTTTGAATTATTCTATCTTCGTTTTACTTTCGGACAAATCTATCGAAAATGTTTCAAACAATGTAAATAAAATGTTCACTTAAATTGTGTGATAACTGCAAATAGAGCATTCGAACAGATAATTTACTCTAAGTGCGACCAATCAACCGGTCGGTGTTTTATTTTTTCTCTCTCTCTCTCTCTCTCTCTCTCTCTATCGCGCTCTCTCTCTCTCTGTTTGTCTGTCTGTTTGCGTAAGTACGTTTTGTCTTTCGTTCGTTCGCTCACTCGCACAAACAAATGAACAATCAATACATGTATATAAATATGTCACTTGAATTTCATTTGATACATATATTCCAATTAATAAGTCCAAAACTTGTTGGTTGTGTTTTAAATAGCGAAATATAAATCAATGTGAAAATAAACATAAAAATGAAAACGATAGATAGATTTTAAAACAAAATGATATTTTCCTTTCGAATTGAATATTTGCAATAAGTCATTTCATTCAATGAAACTAAAACTCCATTTGGAAGCAAATTGCGCTCACGTATATCGTTTAATGTGAGAGTAACAGATTGTAATCATGAACATTTGACGTCATGCATCACGTGATTGGGTTATGCTTGTCTGATTTCCAGTCACGTGCGCGACTTTTAATAATTTACTTTTTTTGTTTCTTCTTCTTTGCTTTTCCGTCTCACTCTACTGTGCTCGTTTGCTAAGACATGGTGACATTGTGTGGCTGTACATGTGTTTAACATGCATTTTGCGCATTTACTTTTTCTGTGCCAATAAAATATGTATAAATAATATATAAATTCCTGGATATTGTACGATGGAAAATTTTCCATCGCAATGCTATCGTAATATCAATCGGTTGACGGAAAAACTCGTTTATTAATTCAAGCGAGTCACATTGAAAATTGAGCATTTTTCTTTTGCTTGCGGCAAATCAGTCATGCTCACACACGCTCATACAAAAACACAAACACACACAGAGAGAGAGAGAGAGAAAGAAAAAGAGAGAGAGAATATTTAAGCTTTGATGAGCAATTATATTATTCGGAATTTAGCTGCGAGCTATCTTTGAAAAACATTTTCGGAAATCATAATTCGACTGAACATTTTTATTCTCATTCTAACTCTTACACTCATTTCTTATCTCTCAACCCCTTACCCTCTCTTCCTCCTCTCTCTCACTCCCTTTTCCTCTCCCAATTTTTCATTTTCTGTTTATTTTCAAATGATTCTACATTATCTGTTTGTTTTACTACGGAAGTTTGTCGAAAAATTCAACTTTGCAGACTTATTTGAACCTTTCAAATTATAAATAAGTGAGTTGGAGGCAAATTAAGAAGAAAAATACTTGGCCAATTATGTAATAATGGTTGTTGATGATTTTATTTTGGTGTGTGTGTGTGTGGGGAGTTTTTTTTAAATTAATTTTCAATTTATGTTTATGATTCAACGTAATAAACACGTCAACAAATATTTTATCAACACTCTATTATCTTTTCATAGAGACTTTTTGGTTGACAATTCAATGAAAGATAAATCATAAGTTGGTGCATAATATTCTGTTTGTAATTTTGTAAATAACACCAGATAAAAGCAGTTTGTTGAAGGAAAAGAAGAGCAAAACAAAAGTGTAGCGCACTTAAAAGCAAGAAAACGAATTAAACGATGTCATCGGCGCCCCCTCTCTCTCGCTCTTTCTTTCTTTTATTCTTTCATCTTCTCGCACTAATTTATGACTGTTCGAAATTCTAATCGTTTGTCATGCGATTTTTGAATGGCGTTAAGTGTTTTAACAATGCTTTTCCATTATTATTTTATTGGATCCGGCTTGAAACTCGATTTGTTTGAACTAACAAAATGGAATTATTTTATATTTTTTTTATGGTGTTTCTCCGTTTTCATTTGTGAAACATTTATCATATTTTGTATATGCAAAATGGTGTTTTGTTTGTTCACTTTTGTCTGACAATAATGATTGTCTACTTGTTGAACTCAAAAGATATCCTGAATCAATTGTCATAAACATGTGCAAAGCCGTCCAAGTTTGCTCATCAAGAGAGAGAATATGAGAGCGAGAGAGGAAGAGAAATGGTAAAATGTTTCCATATGCATATTGCAATGTGTCCAATCGATATATTTTTCACATACCACTTTCACAGTACAGTTGAGTCAGCGCATAAAGCTTCACGCGAATACATTGACCGTGTTTCATTTAAATAGATGCAATTTGTCACCATACAATGGTTTGTTGCTCGTAGCCATTGCTCTCGCTCTCTCTATATGTGAATATATCTACATTTTCTTCTCAATTTCATTCTAGTCTCAGGTAATTGTATTTAAATGAGCTTTAACGTACATATCTCTGTCTTTCTTCTTATCTCTTCTCTCTCTCTCTCTCTCTCTCTCTCTCTCTCTTGCTTGCTCTCTCTCACGCCTTCTCGCGACACTATCGTTGTCTTTGTCTACATGTATTGGAATGTATCTATGACCACTTGGCTTCATAAAATGTGGGCTTGATTGTGTTGCCAAAATTGACACGAATTGATTTCGAGTCGAGTCGAGAGCACGTTTTTCGCCACATGTTATCAAACAGTTAAATAGGCACGAGCTTAACGATATTTATTATTACATCTTGTGAATCGTATTGTTGATTCAAAAAACACAAATGTACAATGTACATTTAACAAAAGTGTACTATATTCCATGTTTAATGTATGTAAGAAGCTTTTCATAATACTGTCTGAATAACAACGATAGCGACTACAATAACAAAAAGCATTTTCGACACTTTCCATTCTCCTCCTTTCTTACCATATTAATTAACACGTGCTAAATACGCTTTTCGGATGACACGTTTTGCAATGCACATTTTTTTCCGCATGGCCAGTCGCCAACTTTATCACTCTCTCTATCTCTGTCTCTATTATAATTTTACTTAATCTTAACGAATGATGAAATAAACATGTTTGCTACATTTGTAACGAAATTCTTAAAACAATTTGAATGATCTAAATTTGTTTTCGTCGAGAATTTTCAAATGAAAATTTTCATGCTATGAAATTAGTACATTTTTTTATTTTCGCTTAGAAAATATTCGGAAACAAAAGTAAATCGGTGAAAATGAAAATGATTTTTCAAATACAAAGACTACTAAGTTTGTTTTTTTTTTTTTTTTTCAGAAAATATTCAAAAATGAAAATTTCGACTATGAAAAATATTCGAATACCAAGGGGGGAAAAAAATGATGCAAAAATTATGTCCACAAATGAAATCGGGGGAAAAAAACTCAACGGAAATGTAATTGCGATAGACTTTCATCAATTAAAGTGAATATAAAAATTGATTATCATGAATGAGTCACTGGAATTGAGTTGTCTTAGTTATGAGTGCATAGACAATTGTTTCTTATTATTGGAACAAATGCATTCGTATACATTCGCTAATACCGTGCAAATGTCCATAAGCGCATTTGCAAAATTCATGAAAAATTCGTAAAAATGTACGCATTCATGAGAGTTAAATCCCCCTAGAATTGTTTGTATAAACTTGCTTGAATTTAAAACGAAATTGTAATTTTGAGAGAATAAAAACAACCCAAAACCGTCTCCATTTGCCTAAGTCAAATAACAATAAAGCACATAAAGCTTCATCCAAATTGGCGTGCCCATCGAAATGCATTTCATTTGACATTCATCAATTCATTGTTGTTTTCATAACCTCAAATAGTCCGTACATAACTTGGCACCGAAAAAAATCAATATTTGCATCCTTTTAAAGAAACAAAAAACCAAAAAAAAATACAATACAAAACGTAAGAATTTATTGTGCATTTTTGTGTAAAACTAAGAAAATTCGTAATTATTCTACTTAATCGTGGCAGCATTAAAGTAATTTGCTGTAATTTTACACGATAAAATTATATAACAAACATGCTTGAATCCTCATTTCTATCATCTTCATCAACTATATCCGATGTGTGATTGTAATTTTTGATTATTTCAATAATTTTTTATAGATGGGAAACACAGTATCAGCGGCTGAGGCAGTTGCTGCCGGTATCATACATGTATCAAATAAACCAGATTTAGTTCCCGATCATAGTAAAATGAATTTAAAATCGGGCACACCACCGCCAGAGTGTCCAATGCATCAAAACCCAGCAAATCCATCAACTGATGAATGTCCAGTGAAGCATGATAATGATGATATCAATCCATATAACAGGGTATTTTATTTGTGTTTTTTTTAAATTTTTTTTGTTTGGAAATAATATTTTTGATTAAAAATGATTTTTTATTGAAATTGATTTCAACACAGATGCCACCAGCCAATCAGAATCCAGCACCAGATCAACCATTTCCATTGCCAACAGATCGACAATTATCAACCATACCAAAAGCAACGCCAGATAATTCAAAAGAATTTTGGCTTTATCCAAGTCAGCAAATGTTCTGGAATGCTATGTTACGCAAAGGATGGCAATGGAAAAAAGATGATTTAAAACAACACGATATGGATAATATAATAAAAATTCATAATGCAAATAATGAACAGGCATGGCAAGAGGTGCTTAAATGGGAGGCGTTACATGCTAAAGAATGTGGAAATCCACGCTTGAAAAGTTTCGGTGGCAAAGCCAAAGATTTTAGTCCACGAGCACGAATTCGTAGTTGGCTCGGGTATGTTTGGTATTTTTACATTTCATTTTGACATATTTTTTTTTCTTTCAATTTTCACGAATTCTTCATATTTTTTTCGTTTTCTTTCGTTTTTTTTGAAGAATTTTTTCGATTTGTTCTTTCCTTAAAATTTTTGAATTCATTAATACAACAATTAAAAATTGTTTCAGATATGAATTGCCATTTGATCGTCATGATTGGATTGTTGATCGATGCGGTAAAGATGTACGTTACATTATAGATTACTACGATGGTGGCATGCCAGATGAACACTTTAAATTTGCATTGTTAGATGTTCGACCAGCTATGGATTCAATAGAAAATATTTACGATCGTGCACGTGTTTGCTGTTTACGATGGAAAATGGAATTATTAGAAAAACTCAACATGGAATAGACGTAATTTATCATGAAAAAAAAAAATTCAGAAAAGACAAGAAAATGAATACTAGAAGTCTTTCTAATAATAGCTAATAATAAATGAGTTTGAAGAATGATTTTGTGAGAAAAAAAACGATGAAACTATTGTATACTTAGTTATTGACTCATGAAACATTCAATTTCATAAGAGTGATAAATAGATATTTTTTTTTTTTGTGTTTGAATGAATTTTAGAGAAAAAAAACGATCCCACGGAATTATTGGATTTTGAAACAATTTTCCAAAAATGATTTAAAAACAATCAAATGCATTATTCGATTTATTGAAGAAAAATATACATTTTTGCGAAAGGAGTTGAAATGAAGAAAAACAACATTTTTATTGTGCCAATAGAAAGAAATGCGTTTTTTGTTTATTCAAAAATCGCATTTAAACATTTGAAAATCTAAACGAATTTTTAAATGATGGTGACAGAACATTGTTGAACGATACCAAAGTGGCGATTTTAATTTTTTATATGGATTTATGATTTCTCTTTTCCACCAATCTATAACATATATTTTGAAATTCCATGGCTGGTCAGTTTCGTTTGATTTTATTTTTATTTTTTTTTTTTCAACTATTTGCTTTTAATTAGATCTTTATCTTTCGAAATATTGCTTTTTACATGTCACTTATATATTTTTTCCATGCTTCTGTCAATTTAGATTATTCAAATTACCTGTATTCCCGCCATTGATTGTATCAGTATCTGCATTTTCTGTATTAGCACTATTCGTAAATATTTCCAACTGTCAACAGCTCATCATCAAAATTGTGCATATTTTCGATAATCGGTTGAGTTTGTACGTTTGGAATACTTTTGGTTCATTTATTTCTATTGTTTGTTGATTTTCTGTTATTGAACATGTTGAAGTTCTTAAGATATTATTGGTTATTTCAATTTAAATTTCTAGTTCTTGTATACTAGAATTTTTGTCATTATATGTTGAATTAATTCAATTCGCATTTAGTCAACGTAATATTTTCTTGGTGACAAATGTCACAAATCGAGTGAGACACATGGAAACGAAATGATATTCACAATAATTCCAATTTTAATAGTTGAAATTGTGGAATGAAAGGATTTAAAGGAATTATAGGAATAAAAGGAATGAAAGAATTGGAAGGAATGAAAGGACAGAAAGTCACAACAACTCCAGTTTTACTAGTTGAAATTATGGAATTAAAGGAAATAATGAAATGAATGTTTTTATTTTTGGACTGAAATGTGTCTTGCCCCTAGGTAACCATTATCATCATCTAAACCGCTGTTGAAATTCTTGTTATAGTTTTTCAGATAAAGTAAGATCGTTGGATCTTCTAAATTCTTCTTGGCCCTTCTATTGACTATATATTGATAGTCAACGCTATCTATTTCTAATGTTGACACGATTTATCAATGTATACAAATGGAAGCGGAAAAAGACACCATTTTTCGTTTGCATTACGTAACTGTCTATGTGCGATTTAGTGTATACTATATGATAGAGATCACTTGCAATGAATCGAATGATCGTTGATGTACTTGCATGCGGCATTCAGTACACAGCTCACATGCTTTGGTATGAAAATTTTGTATATAAATCGTGTATGAAAGCACAAACATTCATGTCCACTGAATTTTCGTCACGAAACTGATTTTAAGGAAATGTTGAACGATACCAAGTAAACGATTTGAATTTTATAATGTATCTATAATATCAAATGAAAGTTTATGACAAAATACCTACCATAGTCTTTATTCCATTCTCTGAAAATGTTATCGATCAAATTTTATGCTAAAGTATATGTGTAAGGTCGAACGGGGATTGATGCAGAGAGTATCCATTAATTATATTAAAATTAAAGAAAAATGCCTTTATAGAAAGTGTTGTAGTCGACTTTTGGGACAAAACATAAATTTTGAACATAAGATTATTTTCATATTTTATAGTTGCATACAATATATGTGTCCCTTGGCACCGCTATATAGACATCGTTGGGCTCTTCATCAATTCCAATTTCAAGCGCGCACATATGCATAGTTTGTCATTTCAAAATTCGCCTATTATTATTGTCATTATAGAGGTAAGTTTTTATATCATGATTTCGGAAATAGTAATCTTTCGAAGTTGATTTCACACAACCATGGACTTTTATTAAAATAAATGAAATTTGATTTATTTATATCATAATAAACGGCAATTTAATGAGCTTTAATGCAAAATATTTGAACGAGAGAAAAAGGGAAAGAGAGTCTGTTCATTCTTGGACAGAAATCAAGAAAGAATGAAAAGGACAGTAGAAGAGGAGGGGGAGAAAGAGAAACTGATATGATATTCCATTCTTTTAAATGATCACCATCTCATCATTGGTTAATTTAACTGAAGATTTATTTAAGGAACATATGAAACAAGAAATATATCTTTATTATAATACGAATGGAGGCGTACGGTTACGTTTTTCTCGCACGTTTTTCACTCGCCTTCTTCAAAAGGACGACGACGACGACGACGACGACGATGATGATGATGATGATGATGATGGAGAAGGAGAAGAAGAAGGAGAAGAAGAAGAAGAAGGAGAAGGAAAAAATGGGTTCAAATCAAGGAATGGGTTGCATAAGCGATGACTTTACCATTTTATTGATGCGAAAAAGGGAAAGAATATCGCATGAAATGTTTTAATTACAGCAATAATGCCATGTGGTTTTGTGAAATGGTTTTTCCAGCGATTAAGGCACATAAAATCAGTGAGGCGCATTTAACATGCGTTTACCATGCTTAGAGAGTTATAAACTATTCCATTTTAAAACCGCCAATTAAATGAAAAATAATTAAATGTTTACCAAACAAAACCAGGTCGATAATTTGATGAAAACAATTGCGTCAAAGCAATTTACAAAACAATATAACCAAGCCACAATATATATGTTCGTTAAATTGGCTTCTGATGATGTTGCTTTATCAAATAACTTTCTTTTGTATGCACCTGAACATACTATGAATCATTTTGTTTTACCGTTTTTTTTTTTTTTTTTTTTTTTTTTCAAAAAACTTATTTTGAATAGTGTGAATATTAACGAAGCATCCCTTCGGAAAAATACGGCTGTTTTGATGATTTGCCAAAATTACTATGAGATAGCGGACATATGCTATTACGTAATAAAGCAGGTAAAGAAATTTTTGGAACATACTGAACATGTGTGCCGTATTTATAAGTTTCTATATGCATTAAGTCGATTACATTGCCTCCTCTAATGAAACTCTTTCATTCTATCATCTCACCCCCTCTTTTATTACTTGTATCTTTTGCTTTCACTTCTTCTCTATTCCTTTCTTTCTATTTCTCTTTCTTTTTTATCTCTCTCTCTCTCTCTCTCTCTCTAACCATGATTCCCTTTTGCTCCCTTCTTTGCTCTTCCTCAATCTCTCTTTCACTTCCTCTTCATCTGATGAGCATACAAAAGTCAAAATGTTTGCATATGTGCACAAAACTGTCCAAACAGTTTCATTAGTGTTTTAGTGTAATGAAGCTATTACGAATCAGATGTTTGATCTTACTAATAAAATTTATCAAGAGGAAAATTTGTTCTCGACAACGCATTATTTTTGATTGAATAGTTGAAAGTGAGTTTTACGTCAAGCTTAATTTGTTATAATGTAAAAATATGTGGCGAAAAATTGGATGGAAAATGAAATGGTGGAAAAGAGGTAAAGCATAGCAAAGAGTAAGCGAATGACTATGTGAGCATTGTGATTCAAATAATTAAAGCGTCAAGTGGTTTATATGTATTAGATAGGTAAAGTTGTGCTCTTAACTCATTTCCACTTGAAAAATCTATAGCAACAAATTACTTTGTAAATTAATGGAATTTCTGGCATTTTTGCACTTTGTATTCACAATACCTAATTTAGCATATAATTTATTTGGTTATTTTTTCTTCTTCTCCTTTCGCTCTCTTGCACGTTTGTAAAATAAAAAGAAAAAAAAACTCATTCTATCCCATTTCACAAACATTGAGGAATGCCAAAAAACGAAAATAATTTCTCTTGTACATTTCACGACCAATGTACAACCTTTGAAGCGTAACCAATTATCATCGAGAATCAGATTGATGGAAGTAAAAATGGTGATTTTTATCAATTTAAACGTTAACATTAGCATTGAGCTTTGAAAATGGAATGTTGATTCCACAAGTATACTTGAAAATCTGGTAGAGTTTCAACAGTAGAAGATACTCAACTGATTCTGTTCCACGGATTTGACTCCACTTAAAATGCTGTAGCATACTTCCGGATGATTTCCTTCGGCTTTCATTGTTCCATTTCGCCCTTTTAATCTGATGGCACAACAAACATTACTAAATTTGTTACGATTTCTCTCCTTACTTCTTTCTTACATTTTTCTGAAGACATTTTTCTATCTATTTCTCTCTCTCTCTCTCTCTCTCTCTCTCTCTCTCTCACTTTCACGATCTCTTTCCGTTCACTTGACGATTTCAATTTATTTTACCATGTTATAAAATGAAGCGGTGCAAATATTTGGAGTTACACTTCAGAAAAATACACTACAACAACAACGAAAAACGGTGAAAGAAGATAATTAGTGCACTAATTATCAAGGAAAATGTGTCTGATACACACATATACAATCTCTTTCTATTTTTCCTTCTCTTTCCAACTCTCTCACTCTCTCTCTCTCTCTCTCTCTCTCTCTCTCTCTCTCTCCCTCCTTTCGTTTTGCCATCATTTTAATTTCAATCTGACTCGAGCTGCATGTGTGTGTATGTTTGTGGCAAGTGATGTGAAGTGTCATTGTTTCTGACGTTAATGAAGTAAAAACACCGATTCATAATTGCGAGAAACAGGTAAAACATTAAAGTTCGATATTTCAAATCGTACACTCATTAGTCAGATGATAACAAAGGTCAAAATATACTATGAAAGCCTTTGTATTATAATCACTTTCGTCAAAGTCTTATTTCAATTTCAATGTTGGTTCATTTGGTTGCTTCATCTTACATAGTTCTTTGAAAAATCAAACATTTCGTCCTCCATTCCCCCCGTTCACGCCCACTTATTCATCAAAGGAAAGCCAAAATGTGTTTTCAATGTAAAAATCCTTGATGGGAAATGAATGGTCATCATTAATTGGAAGAATTCATTCCCAAAGCATCATATATGAAGAACTTAATAGTTTCTCCTCCTCCTCAACAAAAAAAATATATATATATATAATTTAAATTGAACTAAGTTCAATTTTCAAAGATATTTCTCAACCAAATAAACACCACCAATTAATTAATCAAACTAATTGAAATAGTTTAATTACATTCAAACCAATAAAACTGATTAATTTCAAAATTTAATGCCATTTGATTCGTAAAATTGATGAGTTTAAATAGTTTTGGATAGTGATGAAAAAAATTAATAGCAACATCTCGAATAAATAACGACGGCAAAAGTATTTAAATTGAAATAAGCGGTAATAATAACGCCATGGTATGGTAACAATGTGATGGGCGTGATGATGGCAATAACAGAGAGTGAGAGAGAGAGAACGGCAATAAGAGATAGAGAAAGAGAGATTCATGGCACTAGCACCGAGAAATGAGTATGGGGTGTAGTAATTGAAAATGGAGAGATATAAGTGATTGGTGTGAGATGGAAACCTGATCCGATCACCGACTTGATAAAATTGCAAATGTACCACCATACTCAGCAGTGGTCTTCTACTTTATTTAATGCCTTGTGAAAAATTTCTATTTATACAATAGTTTGAGTCATTTGTTTGTGTGCACAAATCAACTATGCGGTATTCTATATATGTGAACTGATGATGGTTTATTGTCTAGCATTATAACCTCGGGGTAGATGTACACGAGCAAGTAGCTCGTAATAGCATTGGAAACAAAATTTAATGTGCGTCGCGCGCTTCAACCTAGAAGGAAAGAATGAGTATAAAAAAATAACAACATTAACAGCAACAACAACTACAACAAAGAATACATACATTGAGAGAGTTGAAACGAGACGAATATAGCAGAAGAGATGTTAATAATGGCTATGTCACTATAGTGTAATAAAGAAAGAAAAATTGCGAAATTGGGGTAGGAGAAACGCGAACGCCTCATATTCGCATCGCATCGTCTTGCCCCGTCTGATGGATACAGAAACGAATGAGTGGAAACGTAAGTGGAAGCTGAGGACAATCTCAATGATTTGTGTTAAGTGTGTTCACCGTGTTCAAATAAGCGAGCATATTATGGTTTATCCCATGGACGTTGAAAACGACAGCACACAACATTCAAATCGTTTTGCAAATCTATCATAAATAGATCCCCATGAAATTGAATTAATTTAAATATAAGTATATTACAAATTGGCAGATAATTTATCTTAAATACTTTTATCTTTGAATCAGAAGTAGAAACTTTGTATGTCATTTAACAATTTCACATTGACAATTCCACATAGAATAATGTCGATGAAATGAAAGGCTCCTAGGAAAAATGTTACACAGAAAAGTTCCGTAGAAAAATGTTATTATTTAATGTATTTGTTGTTGTTTTTTGTATGTTGAATACACTGAATAATAACATTTTTCCACCGAACTTTTCTGTGTAACATTTTTCCTCGAAGCCTTTGCGAAAGCACCATAACTCCCATGATAGGGAACTTAATTTTTAAGGAAAACATTTACTTTAACCTTATTATCGAATATCAAGTGCTTCAACAAACTACCAAACTGGAACTGGAACTGGAACTGTCACTCTCCTGTCGTTTTGGTTTCTCTTTTTGTGCATCTCTTTTCTGCTTCCTTTACTTTTTTATTCCTTTTATCAATCTATTTTTCACTCTTTTCTGCTTTGTGACTCTCTTTCACATTCTCTTTCTCACTTTGAAATCCCTCCATCTTCCGACCTCCTTTCTCCTTTCTTCACTCTTTTTGTCTATTTTCATTTTCTACCTCTTTGCCTTCAACAGACCAAAATGAGCTTTTTCTTGCAAAATTGTTTGTATCGAATTACATTGAAATCACCAAAGCGTTTCGTTACGTCTTTTTCTAAAGCAAATAAAACCAAGAACAACATTCCATCAGAAATGTGCATTGTAATATACGTCTCGCAACAAACTGCACATGAAAGCAACCAACTACAATACCAAAAAGAAGATCATTCAATTTTTAAGCGAACATTTTACTTTTGATAAATTAGAAACAGAACTTTTCCATTGATGTTTCACCAGCAAGATGATGGATATTTTTAACGATGATGCGTACATTGAACGACTTTACATTTGTATTGTATATGTACATATCTTCTACATGAACATAAGCATAAAGTGAACTTTCTTTGTTAGCAATGTAACAAACTTGAAAAATTGTCATCTTTCTTCTCGTTCGGTGACTTTGTTCTTAATTTTATTCAACTTTTTGCATTTGGTAGAGTTACTTATGTACATCATCAAATCAAAATCAGACTGTTGTGCAGATGCTCCGAAAAAAAGAAACAAGAAACACAAGAGGATCAAAAAGTTCATTTTAGTTTTACTGCGAACGAAATACACATTTCAGATTAATAAACAAATTGAATTGGATTTTCTTCTTCATTTTCATTTTCATTTATTTTTTTTATTCATTTTTCGTTGTGAAAAGATCAATTTTGGATTACAGAGACAATCACACAAAAAGTGGAATTAAAGCCTGTTCTCGTCAACAGTTTCGCATTTGTGTCTTGAATGCATTTAAATAAAATCCAAATTTTAAGGATCACGTAGATCATTTCGATGAGTCATTTTGCAATGAAACATTTAAATTGGTTTCATTTCAAATTAAAATGACTGTGACATTTGTATCTTGTCGTCTATTGCCAATGAAAAGTGCAGAAAACTTTAGTTAGAATGTCAAAAGAGCTCAAAAAATATAAACAAACACCATTGAATCACATACTTTCTCTCTCTCTCTTTGTTTGTTTTTTTTTTGAATTATTTGAATGCATAAGCCAGTCGCAGACGTTTCTATTTCGTTTGTTGCTAACGAATTATTTGTGGTTTTATTTGGGTATCTGTGCCATTTGATTCAATTAATTTTGTTAAGCTCATTTTTCTCTTTCTATTTGTATCTATCTTTATCACTACACATCCATCACCATCTTCGTCCTTCTCACTCTGCTTATTCGTTTAGTCAGCCTTTAGCCTTTTGTTTCTGCGTTAGTTTCTCCTATAGCTAATGGCCAGCAATAGAAGTTCATTTAATATGTTTGACAAATGTAAAAGAACACAGATGAATTATTATAAACGTTTGTTTACACTGTACATTTGGACACTGTCTGAATCTCTCGATCTGTCTTGCTCCTTCTTTCTATCTGTCTATTACTCGAATCCTCTCAGTCTTTTACTATCTTGCTCCCTCTCTTTCTCTTCTTTTCATCCATTCTCTTTTGAACTTTCCCCCTCTCTCTCTCTCGCCCTCTTTCTCGGTTCCACATTCTGTTTTTCTAGAACCGTTTCATTTCATTTTGACTCTCATTCTTTGTGTCTGTATTATTGTGCAGTGAATGTAAAGCGCGCGAGATGAATTCTCGAAACTGTATATAAATGGGACTTGTATTTTATTGTTCCTCCAGGTGTATTGTTATTCAATTTCAAATTCAATCTTTAACTTAAATTATATTTTGCCAATTTAACTTAAATATTTATTTTGGTATTTGTGAAAATGACAAGGACTGTTGCATCACACAGTGAATATATGGTATGCGTGTATAAGTGAGTATGGCCCTTTTTTGCAATAATATTGTTGGTTTAAATGAAGTTTGTGTATTGTTGTTGTTCGCTCGTGGGCTGCATATATTTACTCATATTTCCCTTAGTAATTTTCATGTTTTCTTGAACTCTGGTTACCAACCATTGTTTAGTCTTCCATCCAGTGCTTTCTATTTCTTTTATTTTAAATTCTTATGTTTTCTTTTTATTTGTTTGTGCACAGGTTTTTTTTTTACTTATGATGAGTGACTCATCCATGGCATATATCTTCTATCTTTTTCTTTTTTCCTTTCCCTTTCCCTTTCCCTTTTTCTTTCCCTTTCCCTTTCTCTTTCCCTTCCTCTCTCACTCTCTCTCACTATCTATCTATCTCATCTTTTAAATCTTTCTCTATCTCTCGCTCTTGCATTTATTTGTTTATCACTGTAGCATTTCTGTGAGTGCTTTCTTTGTCGTTTCATTTGTTTCTTCGTCATCGTCGCGTGTTTAAATATTATGTAAATAAAAGCAACTAAAGCACAAAAACCCAAAGACACAAATGAAATGGAACAAAATAGAGTGTGGCTTGCAATTGTGCTTTTTTTTATCTTTTTCCATTTCTGTTTGCATTATTTATACGGTTTTTAATACATATTTTTTTGTTTCATTATTCATGTTACTCATCGTTATCGTCTTATGCTTTTTTTTTCTCTCATTTTTACCGTTACATTTTTTCTTGAGTTATGGTTGGCCATTTTTACGGTTGTCGATTCACTTTTATCCCCACATGAATATACACCATCATCCATATTTTCATTTCAAACCATCACTTATCATTATAAATTTGTGTGTGCGTGTGTTTGTGTGTTTTTTTTGTGTGTAGAATAATAGAATGCAAGACACAACTCTTATTTGTGCAGTCATAATTTCCATTTTAAAAAGCAAACGCTCACGGGCTAGTAGCTGTTGGATTATTTTATTGCGTAAAATTTTGATATTTTCTCTCGCTTTCTTATTCTCTTTTTCGAACTTTTCCAATCGTTCTTATTTATGTTTGCCAATGATTTAACATCATCATGTGTAACATAATATGAGCATAAACATAATCATACACAGTATTTCGTACAACTCCAACGCATACATGATACTTATAAAATCCAAATGAACAGTTGAGAGTGAAAATGTTATCCAGAAAAGTTCCGGGTAAAAATGTTATTATTTAATGTATTTTTTGTTGTTTTTTGTATGTTGAATACACTGAATAATAACATTTTTTTTCTGGATAACATTTTCACTCTCAACTGTTCAAATATGGTGTGTTGTTCCCTATCAGTTTGCATTTTAATAGATACTGAATGGATATATCGGTTGTTGTTTTCTGCTGCTTTTTTTTTGGCAATGGCTCACCACCATTTATGTTACTATCGGGCATTGTATGATTGAAAATCTATTTTTAGCATGTACTTGATTCGCCATTATTATTACAATGTTTTTTCTCTGTGTAGTTGATTTTCGTTTTTTTCTTTTTTTGGTTCTGTTTCCTCCGAAAAACTCTTTCATGTGTTCAATGATACATTTTCGTACATCTGCGTATGTGTATATGTGTTACGCCAAAAGCACTAAACAAACAGACAATCTCATTGTTTTCGCATTTTTTCAACAAACAAATAATAGAGAGGAAGAGAGAAAGAGAGAGAGATAGGAAAAAATAGAGAGAATGAAGTGAAAAAAATATCAGGGAAGAATTGTCGAATTTAACAGTTATATTGTTTGCAAATGAAACCAACATCGGGCATCAGTGCATCGTTCTGATTTACCATGTAACATTTTACCGCTGTCATAATTGTAAAGCGGATTTAATATTAACTAGAAGCGATGCAGTTGTCAGTGGAAGAGATTTCCCCGAAGCTATTTTGCATTAAGAGCTTTCAATTCATATTTTAATTACTGGCAGTTTCCTCTGAAGACCTCGTGTTTGCATTGCAACAACAGGCTTCAAACCTTTCTCTCTATAGATTTGACATTTATATTTAATTAGAACGTTCCATTTTTATTCATTGCTTGAATTCCATCAGCGTATAAATTTGTTTGTAATAAAAAAAAATGAGCAAAGCGAAAATAGAAACGATGAAAAAAAACACACAGAGAGAAAAAAAAATATAATGTGGCCATGAAATTCCATTATTCTTGTACTTAAAACATATATTTTCTTTCTTTTGGGCTTTTATTAACGTATTATCGTTACCGCATCAACTGGCAACAACAACCGTTAAGCATTTCATTTATTCATATAAAAACCACATTGATTTTAATATTTTGAATGGTGGTTAATATTTGACTCGGGCACAAATTGACTTTGTATGGCAGTCATACATACATGTATGCGTGCATGTGTTTGTGTGTATTTCCTTTGCATGAGTCAAAAATTCTAATCCACATGGCATGCTACTTAAATTAATGTAAAAAAGTCAGCACCTTTTTGTTAGATTCATCACCGTGGCCAAGCAATTATTTGAACTGAGAAAAAGCACAGGAAAATTCACACACACACACACACACACACACACACACACACACACACACACACACACACACACACACACACACACACACACACACACACACAAACACACACACACACACACACGCACACAGATACAAACACATATAAATGCCCACCTGAATGACCTAAATGTGTCATTGTGTTTGTGTGAAACCTCAAAACGGTTGTCGTCGCCGTTGTTGTTGATGCATTGAAAATGGATAATTTACCAAAAAATTAGCTAAGCCTCTACTTGTTTCGATTTTCTTTTATACTGCTGTTTTCTTTTTTCCCTTTCTCTTTCTCTTTCTCTTTCCTCCTCTCTCTTTCTCTCTCTCTCTCTCTCTCACACACAATCTTTACCATATAATAAATGCGTTGTTCTTCCGCTTGGGAATTGGTTTAGGTAAGATTTAGCCTAATTCGGATCGATATTTATAATCTAAATAACACGGTTCACATATTTTATTTATTCGAGCAAGTTCAAACGGATATATGGCGATGTGGTTTGCAGATAGAGTCAGGTCGGCTAGATGCTAAAGATGAATTTAACTTAAAGAAAACCACTAAAACTGATTGCCCAGTCTCTTTTACTCTCATTCTCTTTATCTTTCACAAACTCCCTCTCTTTTTCTTAGTCTTTCTCTCTCTCTTTAATTTTATTAGGCCCATTAATAATACCATAAATTTTACTTTCTTGGTTTTCGTTTGCTACCAAATACATATGTTTTTGTATGCGTGTGTTTGGCAAAGTGTCATTGATTGGTTAAAGATGTAGGGAAAAAAACATTGTGCTGCTAGTTTAGTGCATAGAATTAAATATTTAATACAATATTACAGCCAAAATAATCCCATTCAATGGTTATAAAACATCGAATTTACTATAAATAACTTTCACTGTTTTCGTTTCACTTTCAAATGAAATGTAAACTTATTACATTGTAAGAAACAGTTGTGCATATGACATGAAAGTGGCGAAAATTTCGGAAACTTTAGCAAAAACATTAGCTAAAATGTAACCTTTGCGTCTCTAATTCTCTCCTTATCTCCCCCACCTCTTGCTTTCCTTGAAAGTTCTTGTACGCGTATACGTGTATAATTTTTTCGGCAAATTAATATTTGACCCTGTTTTATTAAATTATTATTTATCTGAAGAACAAACGCATCACTGAAGATTTAGCATCAGACACATTGATCTTTAGTAAGCAGCTCATTGAAAATTCCTAAGATGTTTCTAAACAAAATTGTTGACCAGAAGCTATGTTAATGGACTTTAGCAAAACTTTACTTTTTGTATTATCTTCTTAGTTCCAACAAGTGGAATTGATTCGGATTTAAATTATTAAGCAGGATTAATTTGTTCATATTAAACAGCTAATAATCAGAGAGAGTGGTTTGTTTGTTCATGAATAATTTTCATATTTATTATGACAAGTGAATGAGAAATTTTTCGTCGAGCAAAGAACAAAAAACAAAAAAAAAGAATATCCGATTTCATGTGCAGGCAATGCAATCGCTTTTGAAACGATATGACATACAGTGGAAATGGGAACATTTATGCTTTTTACTCCTTTTTCAAAAACTGCTCACAGTATGTAAAGCTTAAAATCAAAAGCTTAAGCAAAAGCATAAACAAGCCAAGATACCAGTTAAGCCGTAGGCAACAAACCTTAATGCCATATAGTGTGCACAATGATGCGCTACCAGCCATTGTAAGTACGTAGCATATTTAATTCAAATGACATGTACAGCAAGGACAAACAAACATTAAATAGTGAGAAATTATAAAAGAGGGAAAGAGAGAGATAGAGAAGAGGAGGAGGCGAGTGAGAGAGAAAAAAGAGAGGGAGAGAGAGATAAAGGAAGGAGATGTCGCTACAGTATGTAATAAGATATGTATTAATTCAGCATTTAATGTACGAAAGATGATTAATTAGAATACGAAAATTATACATACATATGAAATGCAGTGAAATCATTACTTCATTTTTTTCTGTTTTTCATTCTCCCTATTTCTCTGTTCCCTTCATTTTCTCTCTCCCTCTTGCATTTGTTCCCTCTTCCTCTCTACCGTTATCTTTTACTCTCTGGCATTATATTTTTCTAATGTTTTCTTTCATTCTCTCGTTCTATAATTCAAAATTTCAATGTGCTCATATCACAATTACAAATTCCGTATTTTGCTTATGTTCAAAGTCATCTTAAAATGGGCAAAAAAGCATTAAGACACGCTTTGATCGGACCCATTTGGAGCAATATTAATCTAAATTTAGCCAATTTTCCAAAAACGTCATCATTATTACGTGCCTGGTCGTGACTCGCAACAAATTCATTTAAACATTGCTTTTCAGCTTTCTCTTGCGTTATTATCATTGTTGTTTGTTAAAATAGATAATTCACCACCTTTGTCGACTGGCCTTCTATCAAATATACCAAAAAATAATAACAATTGTCATTGTTATGCGCTGCAGAATGATTAAATGTTAAATAACATGGAAAGGAAAAAAAGCAGCAGTAGATAATGTACAATGCAACAAAACAATAACAACTTAGAAAATAGAAGTTCAGTGGGTGTGCTTTTATAAATGTCATTGAATGATTGTATGGCCATACTTGGATATCTCACAGTTCAAAGAATTCCTGTCGACTTTTTCAAAAATTCATCAAATTTCATTCAAATACTGGCTGAATGTGCTCAATGATTACAATGCCGTCATACACCACCACTGTGCGGATGCTCTGCTTGATGTGTTTTAATGGTTTTTCTTCGCATTTGAATATTATTTTTTTTCCTGTTATTTTGGATGAGATGGTTTGAAACTAGGTTTTTGTTAAGCGGACAACAGCTCCTTCATCTCATTCTCTCTCTCTCTCTCTCTCTCTTCGTATCCTGATCACATCATCATCATCATCATCGTTTTCATTCTCCCCCTTGGTGCGCGCACCTAGTGCTCCATTGTGTTCTGTGGTGTGTAGATTTTTCATTTGGACACAAGCACACCATGCGATTTAATTCAAACGTAGTGTGAGAGGGTGAATTGCAATGGAACACACCACCAACCAACACCGGATGCTGTGCTCCACAAAATACAGGGGCTTAATACACAACACAATACATATTTCAAAACCTCATCAGACCTGTAATCCTTCTTGTTTTTTCCGCTCATTCACTCTCTCTCTTTCTCTCTTTTTCTTTTTTGTTTTTCTCTTTCTCACTCTCGCCTTTTACGCTATTCCATTTCATTTCAGTTCGGTTGCTATGTGGCTCATAACCGGTGTTTCACAAATGCACCGTACATTTTCATTCGTTGGATATTTACGCAACTTTTTTCTATGACGTTCGCCGCATTTTAAGTATTTATGAACAGGTCTGATACAACAAATATAACAAAAACAACAACAGCAACATCAACATTACCATTAACATATAGTGAACCATACATAATGGCATTTAATCCATTTCCAAAGGTGTTCCGAAAATGTCTGAATTAATTTCATCATAATGCCATATTCCGGATGTTAAGCCACACACAAGATCAAATTTTTCAATTGCCCGTAAATAAATAAAGAAATCATACAAATATTTTTTAATCTAAAATATGAATCTCCAAGAACATGAAATCGGCACTGAATACATTTATCGCAGCACACCTATCGGAAAAAAAATAAAACTCTGTACAGTACAAAGCCATTTTCAGTTCTTGTCAACAAAATCATACCCAAATATAATGCTTATTCTACTTTCCACCAGATTTGTGACGATTTTTTTTGTCATTTGCTTATGTCTAAATACTTGTTATTGTTGTTGTTCATTTCATGGCCCTGTGAATCTCTAATTCGATTCTATCTCTTTCGATTTCACCTTTATTCCCTGCTCTTTCTCTCTCTTGGTCTTTCACTCTCAATCTGTCTCTCTCACTCTTTGTATGTCTCACTCCCTCCGCTTTTCGCATTTGTAAAAATGCATTCTGGTTCGCGGGCTGATGCCGATATTTTTTCATTACGATTTTATATTATGAAAATTTAAGCCGAACATTTCGAAATGAAAAAAAAGATGCCATATATTTATCAACAGAGATACACAGTGACATATTAAACCAGATTGATAATCAAGACGTAGCTTAACTTATTTTGGTTACATTTAGTTTATTTACGCGATGTATATGATGCGATATGTTAACTGTTCTCTCTCTCTTTCTCTTTTTTTTTGTTATTTGTTTAACTTTTTCTTATGGGAATTTATAAGTTGCACACGATCAAGTTGAATGAATTCAATAAGTGTAAAACGAACGAGCAATGTGTTTGCCCTTTCGAAGAAAATTGGCACATGGATAGAATTGAGACTAGATTGTATGTGTGTATAACATTGTCAGTATACATAACAATGTGCATGTGTATTTACTTTAGATTGCTGTTGGATATTAAATTGCACAATTTAAATATTATTAAAAACGATATTTTGCAGATGTTGCATAGTCTTTATAGCAATAATATTGCATTTTAATACTCAAGTCAAAAGGAATAACTAAAATAACATACAAGAAGGAAAAATGTGAGCAAATATGCAAACAAAAAGAAAAGAAATGAGAAATGAGAGATGAAAATAAAAATGAATGTTCTACTATGAAAGAGTTGTGACGCAAAGTACACAAATTAATATCCCATAATAAATGCAAAGCACAAATATCCATCTGATTGGATTCTATCTTATTTTTTAGGTTAGGTCAAAGGTTTCCAATTTCATACACAATTCAATCTGTGCGATTCAAACTGAACGCAGTTATATGTTCTGCCTCTTCTGTCATTGGTTAATTAATAGCAATCGATTTATCGACATACAACCTACACAGAAATAGGCACAGAGAGATGGAGAAAGAAAAAAAAACCCTAATATTAACCATAATGAGATGGGTTTTAGTTAATATGTGTCCGTTTAAGAATCAATAATAAATACGGTGAAGAATTAAAAATTAACAAACCGAAAAAAAAAATGACAAGATATGTATACTTATCAGAATAAAAAAACCGCCGCTAACACATACATCAATTTGTGTATATTGGTGGTGTGTTTTTTCCCTATACGAAAAACCAACTAGAATCATACACATTATGTTTGTGTATAAGTGAGCGTGAATCATCACCGTACCCATATATCCCATACAAACCCAGAGATAGAAAGAAATACAAACACACATACACAGCCAGGCGCTTGCACAGTAAGTATGGAAAGTTAAAACCAACAGAGACAGCAATGTAAAGGAGAATAAAGTATAAAAGAAAAATGAAATATAAAACACCGGGCAGGCGCTGTCACTGCATACACGATTGTGCATTGTGCTGAATGTCAAAACTCGTAAACACACATACACACACACACATCATCATTACCATCGAATACAACGCATACACTGATATAACAACCGTACATCACGTTCAGCGTTAACTTTTTTACCTTTCCCATCTCGTTCTAATTTGACATTTTATTCTCACTCTATCGGGTTGCTCTTATTTGCATGCTTTTCAATAGGGGAAAATCGAAAAAAATTGTATGTATTGGATGCATTTGAAATACACAGAGTTAAAATAAAGAGAGCGTACAGATTTAATAACAACATCAGTGCGATTGAGAGTATCGTTTCATTTTTTTTCCCTTTTTCCTCAAAAGTTTTTGTTGGTTCTTCATTGTTTGTGTGTATGAAATTCATAATGCAATAAGGTGATGTAAAAACAAAATCAAAAAACAAAACAAAAAAAAAGAAATTAAATAAAGAATTTGAGATAAACAAAGTTAAAAAAGGGGCACAAAGAGAAGAAGAAAAAATTTCGAACCCAATATAGAATAAAATGTTTTTTGCATCGAGCCGAAAGAAAAAAATCATTTGACAAGAAACAATCACAACGACGACGACGACAAAAACATCAACAAAAACGACAACAACGACGATAGAAGAAAAGAAAAAAGGAAAAAAGAAGAAAAAAAAGAGACAACATCAAGCAACTAGTTAGAACTAGAGTCTCAATTTCCCATTTAGTGAAATTCTCATACATAGCGTGTGTTGTATCAATCACTCTGGCTTTGCAATCAGGTGACTTGTAATGGAACGGTGTATGTGTTTTTTATTCGCTGCTTCTTCATCATTTGTTCATACTGTCTTTTGTCCGTATATTACATTTGCCGTTGTTCAATGTGTACCGTTGTGAATGTGTTGTTAACCAAACTTAATATATTTCGATTCGCCATATTGTTTCATTTATATTCGACCACTTGTTTGAACTAGAAGAGCAACAAGCGATATTGGTGCGTCTTTTTTCTTCTTTCCGATATAATATATAATATATATATATAAATCGGCATTTTTTTTTATTTCGTTTCATCTTCTTGCATTTCATTTGTGTGCCATTTGTTGTGAACATTGTCACAGCTTTAAAAGTCAGTGTCATCGAAAACAAAAGTTTACAATTCACACGACACACGAATGGGAAATAAAAATACACACAAATGCCCAAGAAGAAGAAGAAATAAAAATCAAATGTACGCGTAAGAAAGCACAAACACAGTATTTTGCTATTAATAGAGACAATAAATGCAACAAGAAACATTAAAAAAGAACAGAAAAAGTAAATAAAAAAAAAACAAAAAATCAAATGCCATCTAAATATTAAACAATTTTTCTTTTGTCTTTCTATTTCAACCAAACAAAATTCAATTGCTCATTTACAATCAAGTGGAAAAGTGTAATTGAATCAAAATAGACAAGAAACAAGGAAGAACAAAACAACAACAACACACGAAGATACTGAACGACGATTTGACACGAAATGAGCATGCTGAATCAAACATGATGTCATTGTATTTGTGTGGATGTATGGCATAAACTGTTGAATATACCGTATAAACTACAACATTCAAACATCAGTTTGTGCCATTTTTTCGGAGTTTTTGGGAAAACTGTTGCTCAAATAGATTCAAATGACTTAATAGATAAATGAATGTTTAGTTATGAATTAAATTTGTCTATACCGTGTGCGGTTTCGTTCGTGAGTTTTTTCTTTGTTTTTCTATTTTAATACAACAATATTGCCATTTTGAAAGACATTAAATTGTAAACATTGTGTTTATGTGTGTTTTTGTTTAAAATTGGCTGAATGTTTGTATTGTCAAAAGAGTTGAGTCGAAAATTATGCTATGTGTTGATGGTTAAATTTTCAAGTGAAACGCCCTTGTATCGATAAAATAATACACACATTCTAAACTTTATATTGTGTATTTTACAAAACAAAAGGATTTTGCTTTGAATTTTCGTTTTGAAATAATTTCCGTCAATTTTTGAACAATTATTTGTGAATTTTCGCAGCAAGCCTTTTATAGATTTTAATTGGCACACAGAAACAACATTTACGGGCAAAACAATAATTATCGCATTGCCTGAAGTGGCAATAGAACATGCTTGGGTAAGTTGATTTTAATAGTAAACATCCATAATATTCCTGATGTAGATTGTCTCTCCCTCTATGTTCTTTTTTTTTTCTTTCACATTTAATTCTAAGAAAGTAAGATGAAACGTAAGGCGATTAGTTAATTTTCTTAGATCAATACACACTTCGATTGAATGAATCAAACTTTAAATGTGTTTGTGTGTGTGTGTGCATATGACAATATTCATTCTCAGCTATCAGCCCCAATAATCGATATGTTCCGTTTTGATTGAGATGCAGTGGTGATGTTTAATGTGAAATTCACCTTTCATTGTCAATAATTGAATCTGAAGTATACAACGTCCAGATAGTAATGTCATTGCTATTTCTGTTTAAAAAATCTTCTGCAATGGTCATATAAATAATAGCTTGCATTTTATATGGAACGACTAAAAGTTTTTGTATTACACACGTGTATCGTTGTTTTGCTGATGGAATTTTGCGCTCATAATCTATCGAAATGATGATGCTGCTGCTGCTGCTGCTGATAATGATGAAATTGTTGCGAATGACAATGATGATGATGATGATGATTCTACTTATGCTCACGATGATGAGATGTGGATGAAACAAATGCAACGGTGAATGATGGCATCAGTAAGAGAATTAGAGCTGGAGCCAAGGCAAGTATAGCCATTCAATCCATTGTTATACATGAACCTTCGCTATTTTCATAATAAATGCCAAGAGTTTGAGTGGCATGGCTAATGCACGTGCTCATTCGTTTATTGAAGCTTGTCATAGCAATAAAAAGGAAAACACACGAGAAAAAAACAGAAAAAGAAGAAGAAAACAGTTGTCGTATGACTCAACATGCTAATGGATATATGCGTTGCATTACGATTTTATGATCTTATCGTAACGTTACGAGTTATCGGCTGCCCCTAATAAGCAATATAAGCAATAAACACAACACTGATAACAGAAAATGCAAGGTTAATGAAATATCGACTAGCACACGAAGCAAAACTTCTAAAAAATCAAGTAAATACACACACACACACACACACACACACACACACACACACACACACACACACACACACACAACACACACACAATAACACATTTCCAGCTCGGCCAATGAAAATATTTCACCTGCCGTTAACCAAGTGCGCATTGTACTTTTGTTTCAATTTGTCACAGTTTCATTTCATTTTTGATGTGTTATTGTTGGTGCTGTTTTTGTTGCTGGTGCTGCTGTTATAATTTTATTATGATATATCCATGCGTTTTGTTCACATTCAAGTGCTCAAATTGCCTGTACCGATTCGAGCCGTTTGCGCCATACTTGAATTTCTATTAGTTAGATACAAGCTGTGGTTGAAATTCATATTTACACTTAACCACGAATTCGTCATTCATTGTCATGGGATTTGATGCAGATTTATGTTTGGCTCATTCAATTCAAACAAAAATGAATGAGTAAATATAAAAATGACAAAATGGAAAAGAGGGAGAGAGAAAGGAAGAGAATGAAAGAAAGAGAGAGAGAGAGAGGGAACGTTCGGAGGATATATTATTATAGAAAGAGATGGAGGTAGGTATACAGTGAAAGAATGATGTTGAAGCGATGGAACGAAAACCGTCGCACTAAATTACATTCAATACTATCCATTATATGTAATGTAGTAACCGACACAGCAAAGACCAGAGCCAAGCAAACAACAGCAGACACGACCGTGTATTGTATAAATTATCTACGGAAAACAGCTGTCTAACTTGATGCTTATGATATTTACAAGGCATATGTCTTACGGTAAAGTCAAGATCTGATTAGAAAACCACAAGAGCATAACCAGTTGTTTTTCTGAAAAACAAAACCAAAAAAAAAAAATGAAAAAAAAAGAAATCACCAACAAACATTTAGGTATTTTCTTATTATTTGTTGGAACAGTAAATGTTCGCGAATGTTAGTTCATAGTATGGACTCCATACCGCTATGTTTTATTGTCATTGACATGTAAAAAATGACGCTTTTCACAAGCAATTTGATAGACATTTACCAACAGTCACCATTACTCATGGTTGGTATCTTATGCGGTCGCTACTGTCAAGCATCAACCTGTTTACACAACAAAAATGGCAACGGTTACAGCATCCATTGCCATTTTATCGGTTTTGGTCGACGAACCAGTGGTATATTTGGTTTTAAATTTCACAAAAGTCCCATTCTTCTTCTTGATTTTTTATTTTATATCATTTTATTCTTGTTTTGATGAAAAACTTTTTTCATTCAATGGCGTCTGCGTGTATATACAAGCGCCTGATTGATTGCCATCGGACAAATTGTGAACATTTCAGTGTACAATGTACATGAGAATATGAGAGAATACAGAAACATGAATATACACAAAGGGAATGTAAAATGCGTTAAAGCGCTCGAATTCGTTATAGTGGAAAATAAGGAAACAAAGTAACTTCGATGTCTAACGATTTGCTTCTTTCCGTATGTGTAATGATGTTGCTAATGAACCAAAAAGAGACCCTTTTTCCCTATCAATGATTTTAATTTTCGTATCCGACACCGTCCTAAGTTGTGCATTCTGATCGAACAATTTTACAGCATCATCGTCATCATTTGCGTGCTGATGTTGTTGAACATTTTCCAATGTTTCCGCATTCACTCTTTTTCTCTCTCGCTCTCTCTCTCTGTCATTCTCTCTCTTTCTTACTCTCTTACCTCATTCACTTTCTCAGTTTTCTCAGTACAAATAGGTACATGTTATATTGTATACGATGAAGAACACATCGTATTTTTATAATAGAGAACAAGCAACGAGTAAACCGAGATCGAGCTCATTTTTGGTTTGGCATTTTTACTCACTTTTTTAAAAAAAAAATTGATTTAATTTCGAATCAATGAACTTAGAAAAGAGTTTGACCTATTTTTATGTGATCGGATGTGGAAAATACATACAGCAATGAGCAAGAATGATATCATGACATTTCATCAGATCAGAAAATTGACAGTTATGTGAACAATTTAAAACGATGTCATCGTATTACGTTGATGAAATTACAAATAAAAGTGTGTTCATTTTTCGGATGTGGTTTCGTCTGTGTGTGTGCTCAAACAAAATATTTTAAAAATTTCACCAGCAATATTGATACACAAATTCTCGAAATGCAATAATATATAATTACCATGAGCAGATCTAATCAACAGTATATAAATTAAATAATGCGAACAATGTTTCCCGAATTCAAACTATGAGTCAATCGTAAAAGAAAAGGCCCAAATTGAACCGCAATGAAAAACTCTAAAATGAATGTTTTGGCCCCATTTGACCTTGAATTGTTGCATCAACCATTTAGCTGTAACAAATTTCATCATTCATCATTTACAATTTAGTTTCAACTGTTGTAACCAGGAACGGTGTCATGTAAGTCATTTGAATCGGTTTAATTTACACGAAAATGAAAATTCCCAAACTAGAAAAAGAAAACAACAACAAAAACATCATCACAACTTTTATACCCATGACTGCAAGGGCACATTCAGCATGATGACATAATGCTATTTCCCTTACTGTGGGACATATAGGCTAAAATGTTTGTTTTTTTTTTTCTTTTCATCATCGTCGCCGCCAATGATCTGTTAAACAAAAAAATCGATGCAAACAAAATGTTTAATTTGGTTGTTCTCTTCGTCTCCGTTTGTGTTCATGCAACTGTTGTTCGTTTTACGGTCGAAGCAAAGCATCAGCACATTAATAGATAGGGTGTTTCGTTGTTGCTGCTGCTGTTGTTGTTGTTGTTGTTGTTGTTGTTGACAATGTTACCTTTAATTATGCATGAAATTTACATCAAATTATTCTCTTATCTTTGTCACGTCCTCGCATTTTTAGTTTAATTTCATTACTTTCTATCTGATATTCAATTTGAATTTTATGTCAATGGTGGTAATGTGAGCAGTACCATAATGATATGTATAGATATCGTGCACCGCATAGAGTAATATGAAAATCGTCTAAATGGTAATGGAAAAATAGACGAAATGAGCCTAACTTGGCAAAAATTGTCACACAGAAGAAATAAAAGAAGATGATGACAACTGAAAAGAAAAAAACACTCAAATATGTGTCCATGTCATTCTGTATGTGAAGCAACAGCTCTTGTTAATGGCAAATATCACACAGTCGTTATCATTAACGATGACCATTCGCAATGATAGAATGAGTGAGCGCGTTAAAAGAAGGCTTTCATACAAATTAATGTTGTTTTTTTTCGCTATTTTGTTTTTCTCCCTTTCTCTGTATGTTTCGACAAATCACTCGTTTGTAGCTAGTTATTCAGGTGCTCAAACGGTATCTACATACAAATGATAGAAACGTTACGCATGATTGTATTTTTCATTTATTATTTCGTCAATGTTGAAGCTTCGGTTACAAAATACAACTAAATTAACTTGTTGACGTTGATGTTTGACAAGTAAATGAAAGAAAGACGTTAAACAGCTGTAGTATTTCATCAAGAAGCGGCTCGGTTATTTCAAAGAAAACGTTTATGATACGAAGTTTTCATTATGTTTGTGCGTGTGTTGCTCTCTTTTTCTCAGAAAAAAGTTGATTTAATTTCAATTAAACGCTTCACAAGCGGAAACTTGTCCACTTTGTAGGTTTTTTTTTTGGCAAGTCTAAAACGATTTTATTTTCTTGTGTATACTGTGCGTGCATTTTGAAGGTATTTGAGAGTGAAAGAGCAAAAAAAAATACTTTTAGCCAAATTTCAAAAGCATTCATTGTCGATAGACTTTTGTTGTTTTAATGGCCAATCATTTTGTTCTTAGTCATAAAATGGTTTGGTCGATTTCTTTTGGTCATAAGCGTGGATGAACAAACCAATCAACGAACATGGTTTGTCCCGCAAAAAAGCGAAATATCCTTACGCACTTTTGTGAAGTGAATATGTTAGGTGGAGTAAAAGATTTTCATTATTTCATGGGCATAATCGCAAAAAGCATCCTCAAGTAATATTTCCACCAAATGGAATGAATAAAAATGCCCTTCAGCTGCACATGATTCCTTTCATTTCTATTTATCTCTCTTTCGACAACCTGAGCTCATCCACCATCTTTCTCTGTTTATCTCTCATACTCACTCACTCTCTGTTCCTCTTTTCTCTTTTTTTCTTTCTATTTTCAGTTCAAATTGAAGATTTACTTTTTTTCCCATAAAAATGTTCTTTTTTCTCTTTCTGCTCTTCTCTCTCTCCCTTTCTCTCTCTCTCTCTCTCTCTCTTCCCTTTTTACACTCTTTCTTTGTCTCTCTCCTATTCTTTTCACTTTCTGTCCGTACTCATGCCACTCGTTGTACTGTTTCCATTCCCCTGCAAAAGGACACGTTGTTTTTATCTTCTATTTTGATAATTTCCAAAGCGTTGTTGTTTTGTATTGCTGGTTTGGCTGTCGGTCGGTTGGTTGGTTGATCGGTCGGTCGGTCGTTCGTTCGTTCGGTGTGTGTGTGTGTTTTTATCCGACTCCTTCAGATGTTATTCGTTTTCTTTCGTTTCCAACTTTGTTGTTAAAAGCTCCACTTCAATATATTAAGTAAATTTATAATTAAAGTGTGTACAGAAAATTCAAGCCAAAGTCTGTACACAAACATTGGCATCGCACATCCTTTAAAGAGGATGATAAGTGTGTGTGTTTATGTTTTTGCACATTCTCTCATTTCATCTCAGTTGTCTTCGCATCCCATATCATAGGCATTGATGTAAACTCCCTCGCACTCACAAGAATGTCATTCAATGTATCTGTCTATTGTATATTGTGTGTATGATATGGTATGATGTTGTGAGTTACCGTTTGTTACTACTGTTCTTGTCGAACTTTATTCTTTGAACATATTATTTTATGTCATTGCCATAATACAACGAAATCAGC
Source organism: Resseliella maxima (assembly GCA_029041755.1). Classification (NCBI taxonomy): domain Eukaryota; kingdom Metazoa; phylum Arthropoda; class Insecta; order Diptera; family Cecidomyiidae; genus Resseliella; species Resseliella maxima. The sequence goes on along the minus strand of JAQOWM010001006.1, from coordinate 1,755,533 downwards.
CACGCGTACTATTCGCTTTCTCTTGCTCACTTGCTCTCTCTAGCTCTCCACATTTTCTATTGTATCATCATTCGACGACACTGGCATCTTTCTGTCTCTATTGCTTTCTCCTTTTCATGTGATTATTATTATATTTGTTTATGTTATGTATTTTACCTCGATGGAGTATTGTACTTGGCTGTACTTTTCTTATTAGATTGTTGCCACTGCTGTTTGTATTGTTGTTATTATTGTTAGCTGTTGCCTTTGTTGCATCCCAACTGACATCAAGAAGAAGAAGAAGAAGAAGATATAAAAAGAACAAAACAAAAAAAAAACATTCTTTTCGTTTCCTCTTTTTGGTTCTTCTCTCGAGCCAAAAACCTCTTATACACGCATATCGCTAGCACTTAGATTCAATTCCATTCATCTTGTAAACCGCACTAACATACACCCAAAATACTTGTATAGATTCGTTTATTTATTTATTTTGTGTGTGTGTGTGTGTGTGTGTGTGTGTGTGTGTGTGTGTGTGTGTGTGTGTGTGTGTGTGTGTGTGTGTGTGTGTGTGTGTGTGTGTTTTTGTGTGTGTGTGTTGTATGTATGTATGTATGTGTACCAGACAATGAGCGCGATATTTTGGTGTATGTTTGCATTTATTTTAATAGGTTATTTGGTTATTTGTTAGAATATAGAGAACAAGAGATGTGACGCTGTTCTGTTCGGTTTGTTTTTATCCCATTCCCTTGTTCATTTCTTTACTATAATAATTCTTAAAGGTGAATGTATTTACTGTTACCTACCCTGGTAAGCAGTCTATATAGCCCTGTACATTTGTATGTGAGTCTCCCGGTTAAGTGCCATCTAAATGAACAAACATAAATTAGATTCACCAACATTTGATACTGAATCTGAATAAAAATAGATTATGTGTAAAAATAATTAAATATTTATGTTCAATAAAATATTTTTCATTATTAAATTATCGAAATATAAATATTTTTGAAATAAAATAATAAAAACACTTCATTGAGAAATTAAAAATACAACTAAAGCAAAACAAACTATTTATATTAAGTCTCCGCATGTTTATTCGATTGGCGTTTGTTGTATACATGTACTGGGTATACAATACAATACATGGGAAAGCTTATGTCAAAACTGTCAAACGCATTGTTTACATTTTATAAACATAACCTTAGTGTGGATCAATTTGCAACACGATCTGAATTACGGCATAATTGGTTTAATTTAGCAAATAAAATGTCACTACAATTGTTGTTTACCGTTTTGGACAATATGCAAACAAATAACAAAATGTTCGATCAAATCAATGGAATTCGATTGACAAGTAACGCAATTTGTTGTTTCTTCCAAAAATAAAATATATAAAAGAAATGTACAATCATTGTATTTCAATTCAGAAAATCAAAATTCACATTTTTGTTCACTATTGTGTGTGACTTCAGTAAATTAAATAAACTCTTCATAAATTCACTTCGAATAGATTTATAATTTTCATATTACAATAACAAATGAAATGTCAATTTGTATGGAAATAAACACACTAAACAATATGCGGTTATGTTTTCAATGAGTTATATAGTAAACAACTTATGTCAAGTCAGTGTCGCCTGAAACGATTACACAGCAACTACACAGTAAAATAAAATTGAAATAAAACAACGGATTGTTGTCGCTCAACAAAGAATTGGTGATTGTTGTTTCTCCCGAGTAAAATGTTTATAAAAATATTGTTTTAGTTCATAGCACGCAAAATGTTTTTAATTTTTTCGAGTCAAATATTTTTAAAGATATATTCTAATCTATTTGGGTTTATTTTTAATCCATTCGGATTTTTGACTATAAAAATCCAAAAAACTAATTAAAAAATTCTTTTGGTTTTACAGTGTAAGCTTTCCCATGTATTGTATTGTATACCCAGTATACAACAAACGCCAATCGAATAAACATGCGGAGACTTAATATAAATAGTTTGTTTTGCTTTAGTTGTATTTTTAATTTCTCAATGAAGTGTTTTTATTATTTTATTTCAAAAATATTTATATTTCGATAATTTAATAATGAAAAATATTTTATTGAACATAAATATTTAATTATTTTTACACATAATCAATTTTTATTCAGATTCAGTATCAAATGTTGGTGAATCTAATTTATGTTTGTTCATTTAGATGGCGTTCGGGAATGTGTTTGAATTTTTTTTCTCACTGCATAGCTCCCTAGACTGTTACGCACATAATTATATAAAATTCTCTTTCTCTTCATAATTTTGCGATTTTCTCTCGTACTCTTGGTCTTCCCTCCCCATTACTTTCGCGACCGCTTTTGCTTTTTATGTCTTTACGAATAAGAATTATGTGATATTGGTAGTGTTATTATAATTAGAATCGCTTCAAATATATGTTTTGTTTATAATATTTATTCTGTTGTTGAAAGATGCAGTTATGGTTTCCTTCCACAATTTCAAAGTGTACGCATACAAAAATTTATGGAAAACTCCATTGCAAAACTATATACAAAAATGACTTTGTTCATTACAAATATGATTTTGTTCATACACATTACAAAATGAAATCATTAACAATGTTCAAGTGGCAAAACAAAAACGAAAAAAAAAGAAGCGTATGAAATCGCCCATTTCAATGAGTTTGAAACGTTTAGTCAAAATACATAAACGAGAGAGAGAGAGAGAGAGAGAGAGAGAGAGAACTAAAGAATCAATAACAACAAGAATTAAGGAGGTGGAATTAGAACGGAAAACTGAAAAAGAAAGAAGACTGAGAAATGGAATGGACTAAGAACGAATCTAAATATAATGAGATAAGCGAAAAAGCTGAATACAAAAAACGCCAACACAGGGGGGGGGGGGGCGGTGGTGTGATAAAAAATTATTCGAATCATGAGCTCGTATAAGTACTAAACATTTCCGACAACGTTTCCGTTAACACTTCACCAGGAAAAAAAAACAAAGAAAATTTCAACAATGGACAAATCAAATCCACCGCTTCGTCCAATATTTAGCCAACCGTATGCCACTTTTAAAACTAACAATCATGTAATCGTTAACGATAAAATTTCAATAGAATACATGTGGGTGTGTGTTTTGTTTCTCTCTCTCTCTCGCTTTTTTTCGCCGAAGTAGCTTTAGCAAAGAAATTCTCGTCTCTACGAGTACGGTGTAACCTTAAATGAATATCAAACAAAATTCACACAGTGGCCTTTTATGCCGTGAATAAGTACATCAACGATTGATTATTGTATTACGGCATAAGTCGTTCGGTGTTACATTGCAAGCGATCTCTATCATATATACACTGAAGTACACATACACCATTACGGAATGCAAACGACAAATCGTATCTTTTTGCTGTTTCCGTTGGTATAGTTGATAAATCATATAGATGGCGTCAATGTCTTGAAATCAAAGCTCTTCACATGTAAAAATATACAACGAATGCCACATTGCTTTCGCTTTCTCGCTCTCTCATCTTTTGTCCATTCATTTGAGTTAAAAATTCAGCATACCACCGGCTATCGTTCTTTTGCCGTATTCAATCGGACTGCTCTTTTGTTTTTTTTTTCTCAAATGAGTTCCTTTCTTTCTTTATTCATTTTCATACACAACTAAGTCCAATTCAAACATATTCCTCGGAATATTTTTCATTGACTTAGTGTGTTCAGATCGTCATCGCATTGTGTTTGAACGCAATATAACACCGCCATAATAATTCGATTGCAAAATCATTTTCTCTTTGATTTGTTACCTTCCTTTTTTTGGCGTCTGTCTTTTTAATTTGTTCTGACACACACTCACAATGAATGTTATTCTTTCTCCACTCTATCTCTTTCTCTCTCTTTATTTCTCTCATTTTCTCTCTCTTTCTCTCTCATTCCACCTCCATGTGTATGTGTTCCATTTCTAATCGAAAAATTTAATTAATACACGATACGTGTGTAAACTTTTTTCTGTTCAGCCACCACAACGTGTATTTGGCATCGTTACACTGTCAAATCCATTGCATACGTTAATGAAGTTTAGCGATTGTATAATAATCGGTATAAAATGGTAGCAATTATTTCGTTTATTAACGAGTGATAATTTGTTGTATATTATATGGTGATGTATATAGCGTAATCTTGTTTGCTATATAAACATGTCATAGACACTCTATATTATGATTTTCTTGATAAATTAAATGCTTTTTGGTCAATCGTTTGTATACGACAAACGACGATTACACCATAAACAACACACATTAAAAAGATGGAGGGGAAAAGGAAGTGTGAGAGGGTGAGAGACAATTGCAAACGCATAATGATTCATTCAATAAATGAGTTATAACCCGGCCGGAAATTTATGGCCAACACTTTAATCAAATGATTTTTGTCCAAAAATCACTTGACCATATCTGCCGCACACAGTTGACGCAATGCCAATTAATTATCTAGAAAATGAATTGGCTACAATATAATTATGTTAAATAGGCTGAAAATTGTAATCAATTTCATTTTTATTTTCAATTTGCCACAAATGCACACACACTCACTCGCTTTTAACAGATTGTACGAAAATATCCCGAAAAAAGTGTCAAAAAATTTAAAAATTTAAAAAAGCTTCTGACAACAAATAACATCGAGGGGCAGATCAATGAAAAGTAATTTAAAAAAAAAAAAGTAATTGTGAAGTAATTTCGTACTAAAAAGTAATTGCATTAGAGAAGAAATTCCATCTATTGTACTAAATATTTTTTGACATTTGTGTTAGTAAAAAAAAATAATTGCTATTTTATATGAAAAGTAATTGCTAAAAAAGTAATTGCAGTAGTAGTTGCAAAGTCATTTCTGAGAGTGATCTCCCCCTTGAATAACATTCTTTGAGCGATTTAAATATTTCATCGCGAAGGTTCAACTTGAAAATTATTCGAAGAGTGAGAAAAAAAACACCATTCACTCAAAACACAATGTTCGCTCATTGAAATTCATTTTGCAAAACTCTATTGTAAATGTCCAAGAAAATAAAACCCCTGGAAATTAAAAGGGACAAATATCAAAAGCTCTAGACAAATTGGATAACAAACAAATCTTTGTAGATAGTCTTTACGGTAGCTGTTTATAGTCCTTTGTTTTCGTTTCGATGCAAAAGGATCAACAATTCAAAAGCACCTGCTTCTTATTAGCATAATAATCTCACTTGGATTTTATTAACTTCACACGGCCAATTCACCCAGTAAACGGTAACACAATTCACTTTATATAAAATGGATAAATTGACCGGAATACTTGATAATTGATATTTGATAAATTATTTAAAGCCAAATAAATTGAATTAAGCATTTTCATTTGAAATTACAACTAATTTTTCAAATGAACATATTTTAATCCTCTACTGCATATAACAGTTTCATTCGATTCAGGCCATTATTTTCAATTTATAAGATTTCGAAAAAAAATTAATTATTTTCTTGTTGAACATTATAACACTTTGAACAATGGATTTCATTGTCTTTTTTCATTATCAAATGATATTTTAGAACAAACTTAAAGGAATAATTTTCACTGTTGTTTCAAGTATTTTTAAGCCAAAATAAACCATTTGGCTTAACACAGAACGCTGTAAAAAAATCATGCACTAGAGGGTTGAACACTTGTTATTGGTTAAAAATGAAAATCATAAAATAAAAACAAGCATTGTCAACGTTGTTTTTACTAATTCAACCCTCAACAATTATGAGCCGCTAAAAGAATGATATTTTTAGATAAATCAAGTCATATATTTTACAAATGGCTACAAATAAAACAAGATGCTATGCTTCATCATGGTTTGATATTTGTTTTGCGTAATGTGTTTTCTTAATAATAAGGATGTGAACGGAATTCGGATTTTTTTTTCATCTTTTTCCTATTTCTTTTTCTGTTTGTTCTTTGCCATTGTCAAACATACAAGTACATGAATAGTGAAAACTAAGGAATCATTTTCAAAAATCATATGTACGGTTTAACGATGGGAAAAGTTGGAAAAAATGCTGCGAAATAGCGCTCCAACCTAACACTTAATTTCACATATTGTGCAATATATTACATGGGAAATGAATGTAAGTTTTGTTCTCGATGTCTGTATCAGAGTAACTAACAGAAAAAAACAATTTTTCTCCATTGCGATTTCAACGTTATACCACGGAACGAATAAATGTGAATGTGCGTTGAGCATAGAGCATTGAGCACACGTTGGACATTACGACTAGAAAATGCGAAAATTTAACATGTTGTCTACAATTCGCAGACTGCAACGAGAAAAAAAAAATTAGAGACAGAGAGAGGTATAAGAATAGAGAGAGAGAGAGAGAGAAAGTTTGGTAGAAAGAACGAAAGAAAAATGGCATGAAAGTGGAAAATACGAAAGATTGAGCGAGAGAAAGCAAAAGAGAAGCAAAATAGGGAAAAAAGCTTTATTTAAATGTAGCGCAACTAGTAGTATAACATTAAAGAGTGATGTGAATGTGAGAAACCTATTTATTCGCACTGTGGAAACAGAGTCTGTCAGAGACAAAATTATTTCATACATCAAACATAAAATATTTACACCTAGGAAAGTAGATTTCTTGATTTCTCTCCCTCTCTCTCTCTCTCTCTCCCCCTCTCTCTCTCTCTCTCTCTCTCTGTCTGTCTTTATCTCTCCCTCTCTTCGCACAACCAAATGTATTTTAGATTTGTAAATGTGTTTGTGTGTGAGTGTGAGTGAATGTATAAGCGGAAAGTGAAATAGAAGCGTTTTCATCTATGAGCTAAAGTTCAGTTAGCGTATAAATTGTACATAACATTGGATTTCAAAGATGCAAACAAAATATAGTATTTCTTTTGGGGTACATCAATACAGAAATCGCATATTAAATAAATTATAACCAGAATAAATGGCACTACATTACGTGATGAATGTCTAGATGGCAGAAGTAATATGCTTAGAGCATCAACATGCATCGTATAAATAGTCACTTCTTATAGTCAAACTGTTGGCTGATGACAGACAAATACCAACCAAATCTATTTGAATGAATGCCTATAAAATAATCTAGAAATGATATAATGTAATGTGATGTTATAAAATGGTGCAAATTTCTTGATCAAAAGCCAATTAATCTCTTCTTCATCTATCCAGAATATGGTCAATGTTTCAAATATACATTTCACGGTAAAAATCATTTTCTCTCTCGTTTTATGGCATTGAACGGTACTTAAGTGGATTGAATTGAAATGGTGTGCATATTTCCATTAAAATGATTAATGGCATCGGTAAATGTTTTCAAAATTGTTTTGTTCAAAAGAAATTATTTTCATTTAACAGTGTCATGGAAAATTGCTAAAATCCATTTATACCATTGCATTGCAATGACACACATACACATTTTTATGTCTGTTAGCCCATGCTGAAAAATGGTCAAACACATAGATATACAGTGGAATCAAGATAAAGATTGAAAGAAAACTGTGAAGGGCGGGAAAAGAAGAAAAAAACGCAATCACCTCGGTATAGCGATGGTGAAAATGCAAGAAAATTAAGACTTGAAAATGTGAATGAGTAATAATGAATAGAAAAGGGAGCATGAATGAAAAATAGAAAAAGATATAAAGAAGGGAATACGAAAAAAAGAAAAATTTATTGTTCTTTGCTCTCATTTAGATGAGACTTGTCGTCAAATGGCCTACAGATAATAATTGTACCGGGTGCTTCAAATGAGTATTGTATCTATTTCTATAAAAATCATGCCCACTCTCTCCATTTTTCTTCCTATCTATCTCAATTTCTTTCTCTCTCTATCTCTTCCTCTTTTACCAATTTCTCTCTATAAACAATATAGTGCAATTGTTTTGTGTGCAATTTCTTCTGTTTTTATTGCAGCTGTTCGTTGCATTTAAGAACAATTCAAAATTGTCGCTGCATCGAAAGATAGTCAAAATGCTTGCACAAAATGATAACAAAAAAGTACACATGCAATTGAATACTAAGGTTGTCATTAAACGGTTGCATGACGTTGAATTCATGTATGCTCATTGGTGTTCCGTATGCATGTCCGTTGATGATGCTAAATTATAGCACCTTTAGCAAGTACACAGTACAAATACACACACGTACTCAATTTATTAGATGACAATTTCTCACTCTTTCTCACTCTCACTCACTCACTCACTCACTCACTCACTCACTCACTCACTCACTCACTCTCTTCGTCGTTCTTGTTCCATCTCTCTTCGTTATTCACTTTGCCCCTGACACTGTTGTGTTTAGTTTAATATTCATGAATAAGTCCTCATGTGCAATTTATTACGTCGAAAGTGATTTTGTTGTTTAGCGCTCAAATCTATTTTATAAATTGTGTATGTGTATGTATGTGTGTGTTATTTTCGTCCACCGTTGCATATAAAGCTCATCAGATGCACCGGGTGATTCTCGATGGCAAACGAGTCGGAAAAATGAAAATAAAATTCACTCTATAATACGATAAAACGGAAGGAAGAAATAATGTCCTTTTATATTTTTATGGATTCACATCATTCTCAACTTTATTTCCATCGTTTATTTTTTTTCCGTTGGTTCTTGTTCTTCTTCTTGTTTCACTCAAATGAATAGCTCGTCGTTAAATACATTATTCTACTCAATCTACTTTTTGTTGTATTTGTTGTTGTTTTTTTTTTTTAAATAATCCGATGCACAACTTACGAAAGATAAATGAAAAAAAAAAATTAGCAATAAACCATAGGAATTTGTTCATATCATTGAAGATAATTTGTTGATATTTGCAAGTATGAGAAAGAAAAAAACGTCAAAGATAGAAATAGTGATAGAAAAAAAAAATAAAAGAGAGTTTGTTTGATTGAATTCGCGATGCTTTTGTTATTAGCCTATGCGTAAAAGCATAATAGCAATAGGTATGAATGAGAACATGGTTCATATATTGTCGACAGTTTTCGCACTGGATATCAGTTTGTGCAATAAATAATCTGGCAACTCTTGAAAAGGCGTATGCTACTCTAATGAGAAAGTTAGCCATGTTTTCCTTTACAAAAACCTATACATAAAAAAAAAACCTATATATACTTACAGTACTTATTCACTTGCTCACTCAGAAGAAAAAAAACATTCTCTATTTACTGAAAATGGGCAACTAAAAATCGAATTCTTGAAAAGCATTTAAAAAGTTTTCATTTTTCCAACTTTAGGAAACTTTTCAACTCGACGTTACAAAGTGAAAGAAGTTGTACGATGTCCTCAGTAACAGTGACATATAGAAATAGAACTGAGGGAATTATACTTATGTTTGTTGATGGCTGTGTTTCATCTATCGCATTTTTTCAATTCTGTGTTTTTGTGTATGAAAGAAATTGACAAGTTTAATGAAAAGAAATAAAAGAGGGAAATGAACAGAAAAATAGGAAGAAGAAAAATAAAAAGAAAAACAAAAGAAAAAAAAAGAAATAATGATGACGATGACAACAACAACGACAAAGTTTCTTTTGTTTACCGCATGTTCCAAGTATCGTAAAAGTGAATTCATGTTAAGTACTTGAAATGTGAACTACTGTATGAATCAATATGATTTGAACCGCACAAATACATTATTTAGAGATAGACTCATCTCAAATCCAATGAAGAATCAAAAACAGAAACAATAAAAAAAAATCGAAGACGAAAAAGAATAAGAAGAAAAAGAAAGTATTCAAAAACATTATCTAACATTGTGTGAGTCATTAACATGGGCTTGGTAAGTGATTTTTTCGTATTGGTAAAAAGTAACTAAATCGGGCATATCGTCATGTGAAATGTGTATGAAAGTATGAAGTGTGTCTGAGCGTACGTTGCTAAAAGTCTACTTGCCATCACATTATCGACGACACTCCTGAAGTTCTCTTTCTCATTCTTTTTCATTATATCTCTGTGTTTTTCACTGATTTTACCCGGTGCAGTGTTGGGTAACAACGAGTTTTGCACACTTTTTAAGTGCTTTTTTCTCTGTTAGCTTTTAATTCTCTGTTGATTTTAAACAGATAAAAAATTGTGTTCTGTGTCTTTTTTGTTTCATTCTCATCTTTAATTTCCATTGTTGTTGTCCATTTTTGTTTTTTTTCGAGTAGTTGATATGCAAATCCCGAAAATGATATTCATGTTCTATTGAAAGGCTTTCATTTCTACAGTTTTTTTTACTCTCTCTCTCTCTCTCTCTCTCTCTCTCTTTCTCTCTCTTTCTCTCTCTTTCTCTCTCTCTCTCTTTCACTCTCTCTTTCTCTCTCTCTCTCTCTCTCTCTCTCTCTCTCTCTCTCTCTCTCTCTCTCTCTCTCACTTAACGGAGTGAGAGACAATACGAAGAAAAAATGGGTTTGAAAGATGGAAAAAACTAAACATCATTATATGAATCAACAATTCGAATATATTTGGTAACAATTTTAATGATGCAGTGCCAAAAATACCATAAAAATGTTGAAAATTTTATATATTTCCTAATTAAACGCGATAAACATTAGTACTTTACGCTCATTCTCATGTTCATGTCCACGTACAAATTTTAGAAAACTCTTAACCAGATCCATATCAAATCATCATACTTTTCACTTTGACAACTCAACTCAACTCAATTCAACGCAACGAGGTGCATGTGTTGCCTTGGTTATATAGCCACCACAATTATTGCAATCGGTCATGAATACAACAACAACAACATCAACATCAACAATAATCAGAGAGAAAAAAAAATATCGGTATCTTCATCCCCAAAAAATTCATATCTCCAAGCAAATGCAAACCTGTGTGAGCGCATCAGTCAATTTCATAAATGAATTTACAGCCAACATGATGGTGTAGTCAGCTCGGTTGGCATACCACAGAGAATGAACAGTGATCACACACACACAAAAAACATTTGGGGTATGTTCAACATATTCATTGGTGACAATATATGTTTACCACAGTTGTATCTGATTCTACCACATGCAAGTTTTTATAAATATGTGAGCATGTCGAACAGACCCATTGTGAAAAAGTTTTGCTGTCAAACTAATATTATGTCACATTTATTACGTTGCATGTGGTAGAGTCAAATACAACTGTGGTAAACATGTATTGTCACCAATGAATATCATGAACATACCCCAAACGTTTTTTGTGTGCACACACAAAATAATGCACACAAAAAAACATACAATTTATTTTTTCGCTATCGTCCGACATTATTGATTGGGATTTTAAAATAATATTTGTATGTACTGACACCATATTCATAACCAACATAACCCTTTATCAGCTTATCCGCGCTCCCTTTCTCTCTATCTCTCGCTCTCTCTCTCCCGGCTTTTCTCTCTCTCTTCCTCTCGCTCACAATCAGAGACTCCTACTCTTTTCATTTTACTGGAATTTATTATAAAATATACGCGCATATTAAATTAAATGCATTCCGAAAAGTCATATTATTAGCTTTTGCATTTTTCAATTTTTGTCATGTTTTGTTTGCATTGACTTTAATTAAAATCAATTAACCTACCGAAAAAACTGCTTCATTTGTGTTAATATTTGTGCGTTTATGCAAAAGGCGAGAGATGTGCATTGATACGACACTGTCATAAAACGCCATCTTTCAAAAAGAAGCCAACTATAATACAAAGCCAATGCAATGGTTTCTTTTTCTTTTACTTCTTGTTCTCATTCTTCGCTTCATTTACATTGTAGTTAGCATCTTTTTGAAAGATGGCGTATATATTTGGTATTATGACATTACAATGTATTTACTTTGACAATGCGCGTTTTTTTGCAAAAAGGAGCAAGAGGGATTGGAAAAAAAAGCTACAGAGCAAGGGAGATAAAAAAATGAAGAATGAAAAAGAGTGAAACCGAAAAGGAAAAAAAAAAGTCTGAAAGAATGAGTATACGAGAATAGAAGAACAGTAACGCAAAAAAGCACATTCACAGGAGAGTCACGAAAAAAAAAATCATTCACTATTCCGTTCCTTGATGTGATTTAATATGTTGTTTTTGTTTTTCGTTTATTTTGTTTTATTTCCGCAATAATTTTTTTTGCGCTTGCTGCATCAAGCGACCATATAATCGAATGTATAATCAGAGTCGAGTTCTATGTATGTTGTTCTATTGAAGAGCTTTCATTTCATTACATTGATGCCACCTACACGGGTATAAAAACTTTGTAGATAGATTGAATATGAAAGCACATCTATGAAAGTTCACAACATGTGCTTTCACAATATCGTTTGATATTCAGCCAAGTTCATATCGTACTCGTATAGATGGCATAAATGGCAGTGAATTTCTTACAAACTCGACTGTGGTATAATCGGTATTGACTTTTCAGTATCATAAATTTGTTATCGTCATCCTTTTGTGTGCATACAATGTAATCGAAGGCCGACGGCAATTTCATATAACATTGATAGATGATATACGACAAAGTAATGCTAGTTGATGTACAGTAGGGTGAATTAATCAATTCAAACTTTTGTTCGCCAATTCAATTTTATTTTTTTTATTTTTTGGATGAAGCCTGGCATGCACATATATTTCCTTTTATATTTATGTTCTTCTATCTATCGTTGTATAGTTTTTTTTTGTTTTTTTTTTTTTCATTTTCTCCTGAAAAATGCATTATCTATTACTTACCTCGGCATTTGAGGCCATCTAGAGCTCATGTGCTGATGTAAAGTAACGCCATTGTTCACCAAGTGCATATTACAATATAGGATGGAGTTTATGATATATATATGTGTGTGTATATGGGCATAGGTGTTGATGAGGTACGAAATGATCTTAGTGACGATAACTGTTTCCGGTGATCTGTAAAATTGACCCGTTCAACAGACGCGATTTGAATTTTAATTTACTAACGTGCGTTTCAATTTTTTCCTTCTTTTTCTCACTCATTCTTTCATTTCATATTTTCGTTGTGCACTTTGGTGGATGAACCAGCGATGAATCAAGATCGCTGGAGCATTCCAAAGCAATTTCACCTTTTTTATCATATTCATTCGATTGAAGTGCATTTTGTAGCATTTTGCTTGCCGCTTTAGCTACCGGCTGAAAATATGTTAAAATGTTGCGAAATGGTTTGAGGAAGCAGAGCGAGCGAGAGAAAGAAAAAAAATTAAATCGTTTGTGATTCGCATGCATTTTAAATGCAAATAAAATGGCTGTGAGAGTGTAAGAAGTGCGACCAGGTTTATTATGGTGATGTGAACAATGACATTGCAAATGCTCGGGCGATATAGAGTGAAAGGCATGAATGTACGATACGTGTATGAATTTAATAAACACACAGCTACTATATTTATATTGATATTTAAATATCACACATGATCCTGTCTATCATATGCAATCATTTTTTTATCCTGGTGCAACTTGGTTGAGGTCGGTCGGTCGGTCGGTCGAGTGTGCTCACATATCATGTAGTAGTCAACGGATTCTATGATATTATTGCAATATGCAAATATTTTTGATTTACCAAAGCGTGTGCATACCTGTATGGCTATCTATTTACAAGTATATATATGAAAATATCATTTTTTTTATCTCTCTCTCTCTCCCTCTCTTATTTTTTTTTCAATTTAAATAAAACACGAGCAATGCCTTTAACAATAACAAAAATCATAGTAGAGCGGAAAATTCATCGCTATAAATGGGGAGAATAAAATAAAATGAAGAAAAAATATGCACACGCAAAACAAAGCTGCTGGAGTAAAAACAGTTGATTGAGCTGAAAAATGAATTTTGGTCGCTGGAAATGTGCTCAAAGGCTAAAACTATAACATATTTTTGCACATTCAATTATCGACGTCAGACAGTGATCAGAATATTAAGAAGGATAAATGGTAATCAGCAGCACATTTGCGCTCTATCGCTATCGCTATCGCTATCGCTTTCATTTTCATTCTATTTCCTTCTCATCATCGCTTCTTCTTATTCGTTTTTCTTCTCTCTATTTTTCACGGCTTTTATCAATGGCTATCTCTCGATTAATCTTTTTCACAATCTATATCGACAAAACTGATATACATTGGTGGCAACACGATGTCAAAATCAATAGGTGAGAGAGAGAGAGAGAGGGAGAGAGAGAGAGAGAGCACAGCTGCCAATAAAGTTGTACATAATTGTGGAACTTTATTATGATTTTTCTCTCATTGGTTATCAACGACTATAAGAATGAAAGTGTGAAATAAATTTGACGAATGAACGAGGTACTTTTTTAATTATTATTAATAAGTTATGAGATTTGCTTTAATGTATTTTCAGAGGTTGTGGAAATATGAAAGCAAACGAGTGTCGATTCATGTTTTATTTGAATGTTTTATTAATTTTGTGTTCATGTTTTTTATTTTGGAGGGAGGCCAACAAATGTCCAAACAAATGGTTCTTTGACTTTTTGTTTGACGAGCTGCTGTTGGTGGAAACAATATCAGCAACAGCACCAATGAAATCCTTATCGAGCAATGGCAAAAATTTATTTTCAGACAATTTTGTGGTTTAATCTGTCTATCCTTTATTATTCTTAATATCATGTGCAGTTGTGTGTGTGTGTGTGTACACGCGGTATAAGTAAAACGAATTTTGCTTGACTTGAATCTTGAACTTTCTGCTACCTACATTCAAGAGATTCTCTGGCTTCTCCTTTATTCATCTTTTAAATCATTATAACATTGTTGAATGATCTCTGTACAGCAATACAAAATTAATTTAGATTGTCAATATGAACAATGCGGCTAGGCTCTTTTGTGTGTATTCAGTACACTTGAATGGTATATCCACAAGTAGGTCCATGCTCACTTTATCAGCTAAATAAGAAGAATAAGGAAGAGAAAAGTATATAAAATGAAAAACTAAAAATGAAAAGAAAAGAAAAGAAAAGGAAAGAAAAAACATAACAACGAAAGAACATGGAAACAGAGGGGTGAATAAGACAGCAATCGACAAAACCCATACAAGAATCATATCTGGTTAGAATGAAACGCAATTCATTTTCTGTTATCTATCGATGACTTCAATTGCATTTACTGAATGAACATGAGCGCATTGTATGAACACGATTGTTATCAATCATTCCATCATTTATTACTCAAAAGCTTCTCTCACCCATTTTCTCTTCTTCAGCTCTCTCTCTCTCTCTCTCACTCTCACTCTCACTCTCACTCCCTCTCTCCTTTTCTCTCATTCTTTCTGTATCTCTATCATTATGAATTTAAGTCTTTTGTCCCCCGGTTTGTGTTCATCAAGAGTATGTGAATGAGTGAATGAATCGAATCGAATCGAATCGAGCCAACGATAATCGTGAAAGAAACGCGAAATAAGTCTGGAAACGAGTACTCGTAAATGTAACAACGGGAAATCACAATAGTAACAAAATGTAAACGCAATATCGACATATTGTATAGATGCGGCAGATAATAAATCTTACAAAAAGGAAATCATCGCGTAACTTTCATTTATGTTCTTATAATATATAACGAATGAATTTTGATAGGTAAAAAGAAACACAGAGAAGGAGAGAGCATGCATTGAATGGAAAGGAATTTTGCCTAAAGAGTCCAAAAACTTTTTCTTTTTACCTTTGTAATTTGTGGATTTCTTTCTTACTTTCTAACACCTCACTCTCCCCTCTTCGGCTGTCTTCCACTTCGTAAAATTCGTTACAAAAGATTTTCTTTTTTTTCCACTCTCGTCACCATAAGAATGGTAAAAAACGAAACATCTGAATTAAAAAAATACTTGGATAAATTAAATTTCCAGTTTAGATCACAGAAACACATATACTTTTTCATTTCTGCTATGAAACTGGAAATCCATTTTTGTAAATAATGTTTTCACTGTTTTTAATCAATGAACTGCGCTGTTAGCTAGAATTTCATTCCGAGCAAAATGTTCACCGATGAGAGAATGGTGATTTTGTACTTTGCAACGAAATAATATTCACAATGAATCGACTTCAACAAATTATGGAATTGCACCGATGTTTAAATACATATACACATCATAGTTTGGAGGGGAGGAGGGGGGGTGAGTAAATTACTCGCTCGCGCGCAAACACATCGGGGATATGTTCACCAATTAGTTGCATCTAATGCATTTTCTCTATTGTACATATTTAATCGATTTGTATAACATTTAATTTGCGCCCATATTATGACAAAAATTTTCATTCATATGATTAAATTCGCTGTGCTCTGCGTGATATGGTAATACATTGTTCATTATTAAATGAATTGCGCGTGCTTTAATATTGTTATTAAATAAACAAAAACCTTTGTGGTGGATGCTAACAATAACAAAAACAACAACGCAAATTCGTAGCCAACCGCAATGTACTCATAACCAATGAACTTTTTAAACCATGTATTTTTGCATTAAAAATAGCTTACGACTCAATTCTACCTTTCTCTCACTCTCACAAACTCTCTCTCTCTCTCTCTCTCTCTCATATTTCTCGCTCTTTGCGATAACTTTTTTTTTCTCCCTTCTTTTTCCTTCTCTTTGAACCGAGAAAGTTGAACATATTCGGTCGAGTACATCATTTCTGGTATGTTTTAATAAATAAAATTTCTAAAGAAAACGAGAAAACTGAAATTGCCAAATAGTAAATGCGCTAAATTAAAAAAAAAAGAAGTTCCGTCGATGAAAAAACATTCGGTGCGCACCATGTATAATGTTTACTTTATTATATCAAAATTACCCTTTGGCTATTTTACCCCAAATTTGAATGGCGTACGTGATATACACAAATTGCGATTCGGCGAAAATAACAACCAACGAAGAAAAAAAATCAACATAAAAAACAAAACCAAACGATGGAACAATTTAGCGTGCTGCGATTCCTGAAGCAATTAATACGTTTTGATGTTAGCTTCGTTTTGGTTTTATTTTATTTTTTTCATTGTACATTTTCAATCTTTCTCTGTATTTTTTTCTCTTTTTCCTCTCCGATTTTTCACTTGATGCTCTTTGCTTTTTCTTAAAAATTTGATTTAAAATTGCGTGTTCAGAGTTTTTAAGTTACAAAAATAAATCCTAGAATACAGGGTGGGCCAGAATAACTGCAATTTTTATATTTAATTAAAAAATGTCTTTTTTTCTACTTAAATCAACAATTTTTTTTATTGAATTTTAAATTAAGCTCCAAAATTTGTTTTTCACTTTTTGTTTTTGAATCTTCCTCCTTTGTTGCGGATCACCAATCGCAGACGTATTGAAAACGAAACGATTAATTTAATTCTGGAGACGATGGCGGCCATTCGTCTTTGTTAATGAAATCCGGCACATTTTCAGTTAACCACTTTCGCACTGTGTTTGCTCGATATGACGGTGCTCCGTCTTGCTGAAACACCCATGGTTCATTACGAAACACTCCTCTGGCGTGTGGTGTAACAATTTTGTACGCAATATTTCTTCTTTGTACACAGATGCATTGATTTTAACGCCACTTTCAACGAAAACAAGACAAAATTTGTGGTCGGCCGAAACGGCGCCCTAAACAATGACTTTTGGTACATTCTGAAATCATTCAATCACCAAATCATCTTAAAAAGGAACAATTTTTCATCTGAGAAAACGATATTTGAAGTTGCGTGCCGGCGCAACAACTCTTTGCATTTTTGGATTCTGTCTTACTTGTTTTTGATTGTTAATCCGTGTTTCTTGGTTTTTTTGTACGGTTTCACTCCCAAATCTTCTTTTAATACTCGTCGCATGGAAGATCGACTGATATTATGCTCACGAGCCAAGACTCTGGCACTTCTTCTCGGATTTCGATGAATTTTCTCTCGTACCTTTTTGACCAGATCTTTTCTTCGTGCAGATCTTTTTTGGCACGTTTTTTTCTTTGTATCCACTGTTCCACATTCCTCGTATCGTTTTGCAGTGCGATGAATAAAATTTAAACTGATATTTTCATCGTGAAGCGGCCGAAAAATATCCACTTGCCGAAATTATTCACATCCATTGCTATTGCAAAGTAAATAAGAACTGCGCAATAATGCTTGTCATTACAATGGATGGCCAAAACATGAACAAACATAACGGTAAACTAAAGGGTGATCGGAAAGTAAATGTAGTTGTTTCTACTTAGGTGCAAAAAAAATACTTGCAGTTATTCTGGCCCACCCTGTAAATCTGTATGATTTGATATACCTTTAAATGACTGTGCTTTACGTATAGTAATCACAACAAGTCACACGAATTCATGGAGACTCAAAAACAACAATTCGCCCTCTATGCGCGAAACATCGCAGATGGCTTAGAGCGCTTCATATTGAACGAGTACGGACAAAAACCTCAAATCTCATATGCACATGATAAGCGATGTAATTACCAACGTGAGTTGACAGTCACAAAATTTGCCGTCAAGTTGCATACACGTAGAAAGTAGCGACGCTCGTGTCCTTTTTTCATAATCACAATATCTGAAGTTATTTGTTTACATTTTTTTTTAAATAAGTTCATCGAACAATATGAAACCAAATCTCAATTGTAATTCTTGTTTATATGCTCACGCAAAATCCAACAGGCAAAAACAAAAATAAATGTTGCAAATAAACGAATTACAGAATTTACCTTTTTTTGCTCTTGTTATAATGTTGATTTACCGAATTTACTTCGCCATCAAGATTTTCAATAATCATTTCCATATAAAATCAACTATGCATTGAACATTTAATATTATTTTCGATGTATAACTCAAATCTTATCATTAAATTTTGGTTTTTAATCATATTTGTCCAATTAATACATTGCGAACAATTCGTGCTTGAATCACACTTATTCATTTCGTAGCATTATAATAATTACATTTTTGTTCATCTCACTATGATTAAATGAATTGAAATTTGCTGCATAATGAAGTTTGTTGCAAAGTCTTCTCTTTTTTTCAAATTTTTGTCTCCCAAATCAAGGATGACGAATAATATTATTAGTTAATTAACTTAAGTCAATTTATGTGATATTGTAATGGGATGAAAGCCTCAAATTTGAACAAGAAAAAAATAATGGTTTTTCGAGTTTGCTTAAAAATCGACAAAAACAAAATGTTTCACTCTTGTCTTTTTCCTTTTTTGCTGTTTTCCGTAAGGGAAATATACATATTTTTGGACAAGGAAAAACTATGTTGCATTTTTTGCATTTCACCGAGATTCTGAATTTACCTCACATACTTCACTACATTGGTAGTATTGAAAACTGCCACATACAAACACACACACAAAACATATAAAACAAACAACAGCTATGTTTATTAAGCTGATGAAATAAACTTTTGCCAGTAAAAAAAAATAAACTTTTCAATTAGGTGAGATCGAACAACAGTCTGAAATGTCAAATAAAAAAAAAAATTTTAATGAATATGAATTCATTTTAAACATTGATTAAAATGTACATGAAATTGGATGTTATTTCGATTAACATATTCACTGTATGCATACCAAATGATTGGAACCAGGAGAGAAAAAAACGAAAAAAGTGAAAAAAAAGCAAAAATTGTAAATGGTTTGTAATTATTCAATTTAAGCTGGAAAAATGCCACAATTTAAATCTCAATTCTCAGAAATTATGCCATATAATGAACACATGAAAACATTACACAGTATCAAATTAATGCTTACATTTCAAATTTTTGCTTATCGTTTGCATCGCTTGAGCGTACATTTATCGATTTTAATTCAGAGCACAGTCATAAATAGCTCATTTCAAGCTGTACTTAGAAAATGTGCTGTGTTTACATTTATTTGCGGTGTGAGCTCACATATTGTATGTTTGTCTGTGTTTTGTGTTGTATATTTTTCATTCCATATAACCACTTTCAAACAAACACTTTATATTTTTATTTGTCTATCTGTTGTTGTTGTTGTTGTTGTTGTTGTTATGTTTGCCGTTTTTATTTCTTCTTGCACGTATAACTTCAATGTTGTCGATTCAATACATTTTCCATTCCGCTCTTTCTCACTTTTCTATTTATTCTCTTAATGTTAAACACCTCTTTCACTGTACTATTCGCTTTTTCTTTCTTTTCTTCTCATTTTCAGAAGTCTTGAGGCGGCCAAACAAAATAATTTGAACAAGGTACGTATTTGTGTGATTCGATTTACTATTTTCTATTTTCGATTTCTCTTTTGCATACTACATTGTATCTCTAATATGTATATTAAGAATTTCTCTTCATTCATCTTATTCTGTCTCTTCTTATTCTTTATAAGTCATCTTGTTAATTGCATGCATCGATTTGGTAAATTGCTTCTTTTTTTTGTTTTAAAGGTGTATTAATTCATATGTGTTTTGTATAAAATTCAATGAAATCACAAACTGTTGTTGCTTTTTTGCTCTCAATCCAATCTTGAACCAAATAAATGCATTGTACAATGAGAGGCAATTTTGAGAAGATCATACAAGTTTCGTCCCCATTCACAAAAATAGGAGAAGACAATAAAAAAAAATACAACAGCAACACATACTCACAAAATTTGTTTTCATAATAGCACAAGTGCTTTACGGTACCAATTTTGTTGGTATTTTTTCCGTTGCCTTCATTGTATAGCCGGATAAACAATTTTGAATTTCCGCAAACTCGTAATGATGATCACAGTCAATATATATCGACATTATTTTTCTTCAGATAACAGCACTTATTGATTGTTTATGTGTTCGGCACCAATAGCACATTTGCCCAAGGTGGTTTATTAAATAATTTATGGTTATAAGATATTTACATTTTGGAGATATATAAGATATTTCTGATTTACAGTTTTTGAATTTACAAATTTACAAATTTACTAGTTTAAAATAATTTTTCAGTGTGTGCTTTACATTATCGTTACTCATTTCTAAATTTAAAATTTCACAATAGCGATTATATTTCATTTTCATTCTATAAAAGGGTTCATTTAAATTAACATTTGAATTTGAATTATCGAAAAAGGTGCTATTTCTTGTTCTTCTGGTAGGAATTCTAATGTTCAAGATATTTAGCAAAGGTGGTGATGAGATATTACCATTGAGCAATGAATGAATGAAAATTAACTGGGCAATAATTCTTCTGTCTTCTAATGTGTTCATTTGTAATAACAACAGCCTATGTTTGTATGATGGCAATATGATACGGTTATCCCAGAGTCGACGTAATGCAAATTTTAGAAATTGTTTTTGAATAGATTCTATTCTGTCAATATGTACATTGTATGTTGGTGACCAAACAGGCGATGCATATTCTAATACCGGGAGGACGAATGTTGTAAAAAGTAATTTGATAACCCATGGGTCGGTGAATTCTTTTGAAAAACGTCTTATCCAAGCTAACAATTGTTTCGATTTGAGAATTATATAATCAATGTGATTTCTGAAAGTCAATTTGTTATCCAAAATTATTCCAAGATCTTTAATTTCAAAAACTCTTTCGGTATCAAAACCATTGACATTATATGTGTAGTAAAACGGTGAATTTCCTCTAAAGAACGATATTATCTTCGTTTTATTTTCGTTCAGTTTGAGTAGATTTATATCGAAAAATTGTTTTGCATTGTTTAAATCAACTTGGAGATTTTCGTAATCTTCATGTGATGTAATATAATGTGAAATTTTGGCATCGTCAGCAAACAAATGAATGTTGGAGTTCGTTAGATAAAATGGTAATTCATATAGGAAAAGAGTAAATAAAGTTGCTCCAATAGGGTATCCCTGGCCAACCCCGGACAAAACTTGTATCGGATCAGAGATTATTGAATCGATTTTTATTAGTTGTATTCGGTTATTCAGATATTCAATTAGCCATTTCAAAATTATTTCATTCAATCCCATTTTACCCAATTTATGACACAATAATTTGATGTTTACAGTATCAAAAGCTTTTGAGATATCCAGGTAAATTGAATCGATTTGTTTCTTGTGTTGTATAGCAGATGATAATGTACTTGTGTATTCAATCAAATTTGTCACTGTTGATTTTCCGTTCATAAATCCATGTTGATGCTCAGAAATTATGTTTTTCAAATACATATTAATATGACGTGACACAATTGAATCGAGAAGTTTTGAAGATGAAGAAGAATGATAAGGATGATGAAGATGCAAAATAAGAAGGGGAAGAACCAGGACAAGAAGGAGTAGGAGAAATAGATGGAATCCACATAAGAAGGAATAAAAGTAAAAAAAAACATTCTTTGATTAAGTTGATTTCGTTTATACTTCTCAAATCAGATGACCTTCTATTGTTTGGTGGCTCAGAATAGGAGCTACAAAACAGTATTAGCGATTTAGAAGCGGCCTGTACGAATTTTGGAATGACCATTAGCAGTTCTAAAACATAAGTTATGCATATTGGGAAAAATCGGAAGCAAGTGAATTGTCTGTTGAATGGGAGTGTGCTTGAGCAGGTGTCTCAATTCAAGTATTTAGGCTGCATCTTTACTGAAGACGGCAAGCTGGATAAGGAATTTGAACATCGCAGAGTGAATGGTAATAAAGTTGTTGTTCAACTTAGGTCACATGTTTTTAATAAGCGAGAGTTAAGTAAAGAAACGAAGTTGATGATTCATGGACCAACTATCACGTATGGTAGCAAGAGCTGGGTCGACTCAAACAATTTAATTCATGGTTTGGAAGTGGCTGATATGAATGTTTTGCGTATGATTTCGGGATTGTCCGTAGGGACCAATGGGAGAATAGAATTAGAAATGAGAAAGTGCGTGAGGATTTGAATGTGGATTCGGTTGATGACGTAGCAAGAAAGTCGAGATTAAGATGGTTTGGGCATGTAAAACGTATGAATGAGTATCGTTTACCAAAGCTAATTTTGAATGCGGAAGTGAATGCACCGAGAGATAGAGGTAGACCGCGGAAGCGATATTTGGATTCGGTTAAGAACGATTTAAACGAAAGAGGTATGATTGGAATGGGGAAACTCAAGACCTGGCTCTCGATAGGGTTTGCTGGAGAAGAATTGTTATGGGGCTGCCATTACGAAACAGACCAGACGCTGAAGGGCAATAACGGTCTTTAAATGATTGTTGTTGTTGTTGTTGTTGATGATAATGCCAAGCCACATCGAACAAAGATCGTTAAAAAAAAAGAAAGAACACTTCGGTTGGGATCAGCTTGATCAACCCGCGTACTCTCCAGACCTTGCCCCTTCGGACTACTATTTGTTTCGATCGATGCAAATTGACCTGGCCGATGTTCGCTTTAAAAACTTTGAAGAAATACAAAAATGGGTCGCTGACTGGATAGCTTCAAAAGATAAGGAATTCTTTCGACGCGGAATCCACAAACTTCCTGAAAGATGGCGTGAAGTCATAGCTAACGATGGAGAATACATTGGTTGAAGTGCTCATTCATTTAGTTATGAAATACAATTTTCTTTTCACCGAAAAAATCGACATTTTCTTTGCATACACCCAATATATTTATTGAATGAAGCTTAACTCACAGACACTTTATTGAAAGATAAAACCAGACCAAGAAAAGGAGCAAATGCACTCATCGTTTATTCAATGGACAACAATTTTTCAATCTAGAAGAAGAGTCATAACAATAACATCAAAGACATTCAACATTATGACATCGAATTAAAATATTTTCAAAACGAACACATTATTTTCATTTTATTTCCAATAAGATCAAATAAAAAAACATAAAATAAAAAGAGAAATGCAAACAGATTTTTGTTATCAGATCTTACAAGGCAGTAAATGAATCGAATCTATAAAGGGAAACGTTGTATTTTTCTTTCTATCTCTTTCTCTCTCTCTCTCTCTCTCTCTCTCTCTCTCTCTCTCTCTCTCTCTCTCTCTCTCTCTTTCTCTCTTTCTCTCTTTCTCTCTTTCTCTCTTTCTCACTCGGGCGTATCAATGTATAGAGAAAAACGGGAAAAATCAAAGCAAATGTTTTGAATCCATATGAATATTTTATCCAAAACACACTCCAAAATATATGTATAAGTGTATGTATATAAAAAGCACTCACAAAAAGGTTAAGAGAGAGAGAAAGAGAGAGAGAGAGAGAGAGAGAGAGAGAGAGAATAAAAAGAAAAAAATGATTTGATGACAACGAAAATCCTGTTTGAAATATTCGGCGAATGTAATGTTTTATTTGCCTTTGTTCGATATTATTCATGAGTTGCAGGATATCTGAGATTTATTTGCCCATCGATTAAAAGACAGGTAGAGAGTATAAGGTTGAAGGAGAAAGTGAATGACGAAATGAAAAAGCGCACGAGAAAGACAGCAAGAGAAAGAGAGAGAAAGCGAGGAAGAGTGAGAAAGAGAAAGCTGAGAGCCATTTGCAAAATTTTTTTATTCATTCGACGAACAATATTAACGATGTATGGCAGAAAATTCATATCGTGTTTTCGAAATATTTAGTATAATTTTATGTGTGTTACAGAAAAAGAGAACGAATCAGAAGCGCGTTGTTTTAACAAGACCGTACATTTAAACATTGCTTGTTACAATGTATATTAAGCGCTTCACAGGTTAGCGATGCATATTAAATGACTATATGAATTTAAGAGATGCTTAAAAATAAATAATCCAGTACCGATGTGCACTACACACACACACACACACACATGCATTCATACATTCAGATACTGTTACCGAAAACATCGTTTTCCATTCATATTTACATGCACACATCAACCGACACATCCAGAGATAGCTATAGAAAGAAAGAAAAATGTATTCGGCTACATTCGTATAACACATGACACAACCGAGGCAACAATTCATGAATACGTCTAATTACAAGCGAAAGGAACGATACTCATAAAAACGGCAATATCAAGAGTGCGCTTCCAACATCAGTAGTGAAAGCGCAACAGAGGAATTGAGAAAATTTGAGAGATGGAGAGAGGTAGAGAAGATGAAAAAGAAGAAAAGAGAAAGAGAGAGTAAGAGAGAGACAGAAAGATAGATAGATAGAGAGAGAGAGAGAGAGAGAGAGAGAGAGAGAGGCGAGAGGAAAGGAGAGTGATAAAAATGGGAAAATAGACAACGACAGAGAGCGAAACGGAGATAGAATGATTAAGAGAGAGAGAGAGAAAGAATGAGAGATAAAATAGAATGGAGAGTGAGAGAGCAAACACGATGCGCAAATTTGATACGAATGACGTTGATGGTGGTAGTATTTTGTTGCTTCATTGTTTACAAATTGTTGCATTTGTTGAGACAAGCTTTGCGGATGGTTTCGTTGGCTGGTAATTAAAAGTTTTTGAAATTAGCACCCATACATCTTTTTAACAGAGTTTGAGTGCAAAATTATTAAATGATTTTTACTTGCTGATCCAATTTTGTTGACGTCCTTTGCGTGCTCGAAGTGAAAGTGCTTTGACTTTAGTCGTTTTGGTGTATGCTTTTATGAAAAAGCTTGAATTTCGTGCATACGCTTTTTGCCAAACATACTTTTACTCAACTTTAACTGAACGCACAAAAATTCATGACTGAAGAAAAAATTCGAACGAAAAGAATGAAGATGACAAAAAAATGAGCAGAATTATAGCAAATGAACAGAACATGCAAGGTAGAGATGGAGAAAGACAGATGTTGTTAAGGAGTGGGATAGCGACAAACCGAGAGAGATGAAGAGAGAGAAAGAGAAAGAAAATGTGGAGAAAAAACAAAATGATGGAAAAATCATGTTCGCATAAAAAGTGTTTCAATTAATTTAAGCAATTTCACTGATTCTTCCATTCACCTGTGTGCAAATGAAGAGAATTTTCAAGCGTTGTCGCTTCACAAAGATGCTTTTACGAAATAAATATTGAATGAAAAGTCCAGGGGTTTTTTTTTCTTCTTCTTATTCTTTAAAACAAATAAAATCAGAAGCATGAATTGATGTTGCAAAATATTTATACGATTTCTCATTGAATAATGATCGGACAGTCGCATAAAGACTTGAAAAACCATAAGCAACATCTGTTGCAATCCCTCATTTCCATTCAACATCTCTCGCACTGTCAATCACTTTGTCGCAAGAAGTAATTATTGCAAATGGTTCTTTGCAATGTTTTTGATGGGTTTTTCTTTATCTATTTATTGCCTATTCATTCACACAAAAAACATTTGGGGTATGTTCATGATATTCATTGGTGACAATATATGTTTACCACAGTTGTATCTGACTCTACCACATGCAAGTTTTTATAAATATGTGCGCATGTCGAACAGACTCATTGTGAAAAAGTTTTGCTGCAAACTAATACTATGTCACATTTATTACGTTGCATGTGGTAGAGTCAAATACAACTGTGGTAAACATGTATTGTCACCAATGAATATCATGAACATACCCCAAACGTTTTTTGTTGTTACATTATTATCAATAGACAAAAAAGATGTGGCAAATGCTGTATATGTGTGTATGTGCATTAAATATGGGCGCATACCGGTAGCTTCAATCACAGACCCCAAGAGGACAATAAAGAAGCCCTGAGAAATTATATAGCTGTATTTAATTCGCAATTATAATTTCAATAGCTCTATATTATTACATATAAAGTGCATCCATTGCTCAAAACATTGTTCAAACATTGAACAGAATCTATAACAATGCTGTCTTATATCAATACCTTAATAACAAATGGATTTAGCTGCCATTTAAACATTACGAAATTGACCATCAATGTGCTTTTGAGTGATGGTTTTTTAATACTATTTTAATTCAAATTTCTTTTGAATAATATGATTGAAACACCGAATTTAACATACTTTTTGGTAATTCGAGTAAAATACACACCCACTCCCAGAGAATCTCTCTCTCACACACAAACACACGCACGCGCACACACACACATCATGTTCCAAAATTGATGCCAAAATACATCTTAAATCCAATCAATGGATACGACAAGAACATGCAAATTAATATCTTTTCATTGTGCTGAACAATTTAAGGGATTTTCACCACATGCAATTTCTCATGATTTATATACGTGATGAAGAATTTGATGGAATCCAATTTGGTATTACTTTTAAAATCCATCCATTCAGTTTCTATGCAATATTTTTGGCTGGCAAAAGTTTTCTCAAAACGATTTAGCAACTATAATATATCTGCACAATATTTAAAATGTTAAAATTTGCTCAAAACGAAAAAGTGGAAGAATCAGAAGCACAAGTTGAACTGGAGAGAAAAAAAAATCACTTTTGCTCGAGGTGTTCTTTCATTTTTGCTATTAATACGGGTTTAAAGTTAATTCGGAATCATGCTAAACTTCTTGTTTCATTGCATTGCCTTAGTTTATACAGCTTATTGATTACGGTTCTTGTTTTACACCACTTACCAAATTACTTTTCATTAAATTGAGCAAAACTTGATTGTTTCATTGTATATGCATTCACTATGAGACATTGGCTTGGCATTCAGTTAAACTGACTGACGAATACTATTTGGCTATTCAACTGGCTGGTGGCTGGTGGTTGTAAGCATGAATAGATGCTTGACAATTGTTTGCTTGGCGTTGTGCAAATCATAATGGCAAAAGATTGTGGTGAAAACGTGAAGATATAATTCAGCAGCACGTTTCAATGAGATGCACCAACGACCGTAATTTAAATGAGAAATTTCAAGTAGATTTTGATTAGCCGAATTCAATAACATTGTTATGACAACTGTTGGCATAATTTTTGATGGGAAAACTTTTTCCAACTCAATGAAAATATCTTCTATCACCTCGACTAAATCTCTTTCATTCACAATTCTCTCGTATATTCTCTCTCTCCATCTCTCTCTCTCTCCCTCTCTCTCTCCCTCTCTCCCTCTCTCTCTCCCTCTCTCCCTCTCTCCCTCTCTCTCTCCCTCTCTCCCTCTCTCTCTCTCTATCTCTGATTTTCACCTACTCTCTCTCTTGCTCATTCTCTCCCTCTCTCTCAATTGCAATCTTTCTCTCACCGAATGAGGGGCAAATTCATCTTTCTCGTTCTTTCTCCCATTGAATTAGAGAGGTGTGTACATCGATTCGATCAATCTTCTAATACGAAAGCATTCAATTTACCAAATCAAATTTACACTAAAATGAAAAATTGTTTGAATTTTGTAATCTAATTTTCAATGTTCATAAATCGAATTTATTCAGAATCATGTTTGTCTCTGGTTTTTTTTCTCTTGCTCTCGTTTAAACGAATCATTCGTCGTATCCTTTTTGTTGTTTGATCGGTAAATTGGGATTTTCGTTTTTTTCTTCTTTTCCGAAAATTCTTGACATCTTTTTGTCATAATAAAGTAGCAGGGAATGTTAGTGTTGTTGCTATTTCCTCCTGTCTACTTTCTTTCATTTGCTTGTTTTGTATATCAGTTAACTTTTGAAATGGTTAAGAAGAAAGTCATTAAATGGTTACAAAGATTCGAGATTAGACATGAAGTTTATGCTTTTTCCCCTAGTTCCATTGATTTCGATGCAAATGTCGGTATAGTAATAAAGAATAATGGCCAAAAATTCATGGTGCTATAGCTCGTATTTTTGATTAACTTAATTTTCGATAGTATCATTAAATTAAAATTAGATGAAAGTCCTTGCTCATTCTATGAATTGCTCATTGTTAACCAGGTTTTGAGAGAGTGTGAATTTGAGTGTATTAATATCGCCATGTGAACATTAGATTTCATTCTCTTTCACACGCACAGACTGAACAAAATGTAGACAAACAGCCAATGCAATTGTTGACGATCATGTTTCTAATGGCAGCTGAATCGAAACCACTCTGTTTTTGGCTTTTCAGTTCGTTTTGATTTCCGGTTTAATTTATCTGAGTTATCGGTTATTTTGTTCATAAATCTCGCGATTTGATAAATATCATTCCAACTCATTTTCTTTTCAGTGTATTTTTTTGTCGGTTTCTCTTTTGTCACCTAAACCTGCATATTGTATAGCATTTGCTTAATAAATTATCCATTTCGAAATGCCATTTATATTTAATAATAACTAAATCCATTGTAGAGCAATTTTTATCGACACAAAACACAAAACGATTTCGCTTATTCTCTTTCTCTCTCGCTCTGTCTCTCTTCCTCTATTTCTCGCTCCCTCTCCAGAGATGGAATTTTCACTCAGATGGTGCGAGCACAAATACAACATCGCACTCACATCTAGTGTGCGGCGCACAATATTCTCATGTTTTTCGGGTGCGCGCACACGCCTGTATGTTTTTTGACTCAAACAAAAAATCTACATTTATTTGCAAATCTACAAATTTGTCATTAATCGTACCGGCGTGTGCGTGCACCCGAAGAACATAAGCATTTTGTGCGTCGCACACTAGATGTGAGTGCGATGTTGTATTTGTGCTCGCACCAACTGAGTGAAAATTCCAGCTCTGTCCCTCTCTCTCTCTCTCTCTCTCTCTGCCGCGCGCTCATTTTCAATTAAAGCAATTTTTCCGTTGGTAGAATGCGATTTAATACACATAAATTATGATGGTTATGTTCCATATTCGTTTAAGATTTCTGTTTTTGAACAAAAGGAACTGATGAAATGAAAGAAAAAGCGCGCTGAGCAAACGACACAACAATAAGGAACACCTTATTAAATTGATTCATTCCTAACGAATCACGAAAAGTGTTTTTACTTCTCATTTTCTCTGCCCCTCTCTCTCTCTCTCTCTCTCTTTCTCTCTCTCTCTTTTATTCTTTTCATATTTTGGACTTCAATAATCGAGGGTATGAAATGCGAAACAATAATCACCATCATTATTGTTTGCTATTGCCATTGCCATTAGTATTTACCGTACCGATTTTCCGTTTGCCGTTTTAAAAATGCTATTTTCACAATATGAAAATGAAAAAAGAGAGAAAAAAAAGAGGTGTGAACGAGAGACGATATTCTTACCGTTTATTATTATTTCGGTTGATATTTCTTAATATTTGCTCATGAAAATGCCATACCATGCACCAGTGGTACACTGAATTAATGTAATAATATTCTTTTCATCTCATAAGTATTTGATTCCATTGTTAGTTCAACGCAGGTGAAATAGAAATTTTCATTTATTGTTAGGTATGAATAATAATGCACACAATAAAATTCCCTTTAAAATGAATGGTAACATACGATGCAAAAAAAACCAGCACATATTCTCAGCCCATGCAATATCAACATTGTATTTATTTTTCTTATTTATTTCATTTTTTACTGAAAATTTCAATACTCTTTCGGTCACAAGTTAGAGAAACAAGTCACAAAAACTCTTCCTCACTCTATTCGTCTGATGTTAATAATTTTTTTTCCATCGAAAAACTCTTCATGAACGCATTTCCATCATTTACCTCGATTCGTGCGTCTTTCACACATTCTAACTTTATTTCGGTGAGCGTGCCATTGTCATTCGATAATTAATTTAATTAAAATGAATCTTTTATTCAAGTTGACTGAAGACGAGTGTGTCTTGTCTGTCAGCTATTCTTCAATTTTGACATGCAATCACAACGTTTGCAAGCGATTTTCTTGTACAAAATTTGTTATTTAAAAGTCGACTTACTGGCTTTAATGTCCATATTTCAGACTTGTCGGTACCACTTGCTGCTGCCATTTTCCTTCTTCTTCATCTTTTACGTCTGCTTTTGCTTTTTCTTCTTCTTCTTCATCTTCTCAATCTTATTCTCATTCTCATTATGCTATAGCTTTTATGTACAGATTTGTGAAATGTGCTTTTACACTGGTTATATTCGTAACACTCATACTTTTTGTTGGTGCCACAATATTGTTATTTGTTTGCTGCTGCCGTTTTTGTTGATGTTGTTGTTGCTATTTGCTACCGTTATCATCGCCATCGCCATCGTCATCTTCAGAAAACGTTGATTTGTTCCTGTAGATCCTTGGCTTTTTTGACTGTTTTCGTTTGAATCGATGCTGTTAATATTATCAACCTTTAACCCGAATACAATTTAATTTAGAAAAGGGTAGTACAGTCTATTTAATAACAAGCGACAATTTAATATTCATTATTTTCATTATTTTCATTATGCGTTCTAGGCTGTGCTTTAGACTCTTTTGTGTGTGTGTGTGTGTGTGCGTGTGCGTGTGTGTGTGTGTGTGTATGTGTGTGTGTGTGTGTATACATAAAAGATCCATTGAAAATGGGCTGATAATGCGATTTCATTGGGCATCAGTGCTCATCAATACAGTGTTTATTAACAATGGCCTTCATCCGTCTTTTGTCTTGTTTATTTTATTTTTATTTTTTTTTAACTGACTCTTTGGTATCCTTCATTAAATGTGTCCGCAATGCTCACTCTGTATTTTTCTAGCCAACATCAAAGCACCTCCGAAGGAAATCACTTTTTTTATTCGTTTTTGATTGGTTTTATTTCGTTTTTTTTTCTACATTCAAGCCAGTTGTTAATGAAATATTTATATTGCTGTTAATCAATTATATCAGTTTTTTCTGCTGATGTTGTTGAAAATTTTAATGGCCATAATAATCATTATGCACGCTTAAAAATGCGTTAAAATTGTACATTGTTTGGCGATCGATTGATTTCCGGGACTCTTTTACTACATACATATATACCCAATATTTTTCGCATTGCAATGCATATTTTCCACCTGGATCAATCTGTTTTCCCATCGAATTGTTTTTCATAGTGAACAATACACTATATACAATGTGGAGAGAGAGAGAGAAAGAAAAGAGAAAACCACAATTTATTGGAAGGCATAATATTATAGGCAAACCAAACGTCAATATTATTGCAATGGTAACAGAATCGACGCCATCATACATCATTCAGATCAGAAATCAAGATAAATATTTAACCGTTTTTAATGTAATGGAAAAGTATATTCCGGAATTGAATGAATGAGTGAGAATGAGAAAGTGAATGAATTGCACGATGCGTTAGAAATTGCTGGATTCAACACATCTACATTTAGCAGTAGAGTGCTGCCTATAATTTACTGATTAAATAATAGCCATTTCATAGATATCATTTGTACAATTGCAACTACATATATTTATGCAAAATTACGTGAGTGTGTGTGCGTCCACTCATCCATACAATCGAAATCTCATTATTCGGTTCATATTATCTAACGTTATCTAATATTCGATACAGTCATAGATTGTGCGTTTATTTTTCTGTATTTGATGACAACACACATATGATAATAATAATAATGAAATCATTTTCAAAATCACCTCGATTTTTGGTGTCAAACTAATATACTTAAACTATTGTCATGCGTAACGCTTCAATCTCAATCAATAAACATTTGCATTCGGTTAATTTTTATTTAAATGGATTTTGTGTGGTTTATTATTTTGTAATGCATTTCAATCCATTTGCTTTTATTATTTCTCAAAAATCAAAGCTATTTACCACATTTTCCCAATCAATTGCCGAACATTACACACATTCAATCAATTTGCGGTAATCTTATACAACAAACGGGAATAAATTGTGCGAAAAATCATCATCAATATTCGTTTGATATTTTTCCTGTGAACAATTTTCGAGGGTTTGTTTTTTCTGCATTGCAATACAATCTGATTGATGTATATTGCATTTGTGTGAATTACAACTGAATTTGCTGTGATATTGTTACGATATTTTTAACGGATCAAATTCAATACATAAAAGCATATCATTAAATAGGATTATTTATCAAAATTTTCACACGCACCATAATTTTTAATCGATTCGATTTCTTTCGATGATTTATTTCATTCGACGGTTTTTTTGGCGCATTTCGTACGTTCAGAAGTTGAGAAAGTGACAAGGACGTCATAGAGAGAAAGAGAGACATTTTTTTTTGCAAAGCACTTTGCTTTTGTTCGCAGCTCTTTTCGCCAAATGACAATTTTTTCGATTTTGGTGTTGAAGCTGTTTATCCACCCTA
Organism: Resseliella maxima; assembly: GCA_029041755.1. Classification (NCBI taxonomy): domain Eukaryota; kingdom Metazoa; phylum Arthropoda; class Insecta; order Diptera; family Cecidomyiidae; genus Resseliella; species Resseliella maxima. The sequence goes on along the minus strand of JAQOWM010001006.1, from coordinate 1,722,687 downwards.
TTTAACATAAAATTTGGGAAGAGCAAAAGAATGAAAAAGGAAACAAGAGAGAAATAGGAAGAGGAAGAAAGAAATAGAAAAAGAGAATGAAGAGGTAAAAGATTGAGAGAGAGATTGAATAACAGGCGAGTAAAAAGACGAGTGTCAGCCACATGGATGACTGGAATGCAAGCCGAGTTTATGTTATTTGAAATTATGATTCCATTTATCAAAAATTATTTGCTGTAGGTGCTATGAATGAATGAATGAATGAATGAATGAATGAATGAATGAATGAATGAATGAATGAATGAATGAATGAATGAATGAATGAATGAATGAATGAATGAACGAATGAACAAACCAGCAAGTCAGTCTGTGAGCACTAGAGAAGCGCGCACAAAATGAAGAGAAATTGAATACTTTAATTCAAACTGCTGTCGTTGTGCAGTGAGCGTTTCGCTTATATTGTGTTGTATATACATAAATAAGATGCTAAGCTATTGTGCAATTTTAAATCACACAAATCATTGATTTATAATTCGCACCTATGAGACGCAGCAAAAACACCAACAACGCGAACGGATTGCGATTGTGATGAAAGAGCAAAGATGCCAACCAGAGCTGGAATTTTCACTCAGTTGGTGCGAGCACAAATACAACATCGCACTCACATCTAGTGTGCGACGCACAAAATGCTTATGTTTTTCGGGTGCACGCACACGCCGGTATGATTAATGACAAATTTGTAGATTTGCAAATAAATGTAGATTTTTTGTTTGAGTCAAAAAACATACAGGCGTGTGCGCGCACCCGAAAAACATGAGAATATTGTGCGCCGCACACTAGATGTGAGTGCGATGTTGTATTTGTGCTCGCACCAACTGAGTGAAAATTCCAGCTCTGATGCCAACTTACCTATTCGTTTTTCGCTATTTCGCTATTTCGCTATTTTGTTGTTGTTGCTCGTTTATTCATTCATTCATTCATCCGTTCTTTCGTTCATTCATTTCGTATGCCGACATGTGTTCATATATATATATATATATATATTGAGATGCGCGTAAGGGTTTTGGTGCATGAGTTCATATTGAGTTTTGCTGTCATTTTTCCACCATTTCATTTCTTTGGGTTTGCTTAACGAAAAATTCAATTTCTATAGTGTAGTGTGTTATGAAAATATTGGTGTTGCTGGTGTGATTGTCGAAGTACAATAGGAAATTCAAGCATGCAATTTGATTATATTTTTGATGGCAAAAGATGAAGAAAGCTATGGAAAACCTGAAGAAGATGAAAAAAAAGAAGAAGAAAAGAAAGAAAATTGAGAGGCATAAAAGAAATCAACATTCCTGCTGGAAATGCGTTCTTTTGAAAATTGATTCGGCATTCCTTTGAGATTCTTCACACTCGCAATCTTCATTTCATCGCCTGAGAGGTCGTTTCCATTCTATTTTTTTCCCCCACTTCGTATTCATCTGCTTCTTCTTCTTCTTCTTATTATTATTAATATTATTACTATTATTCTTTTTTAAAGTTTTTTTTAAAGCTTTTTTCGGACAAAGCGGGAGCGTTTATCCGTGAACACTGAATACAACACGCTAATAATAATTTTCGGCGTTCGCATGCCATACGTTCACGTGAATAGATTTTGTTTGTGCGTATGTGAGTGTGTATGTCGTTAGGAGATCGTTTATTCAAGCTTGTATATTTGTTCGAGTTTGATGCTCGATATCTTTATTTGTATGCACAATGGCATTCAAACGATTACTGTTCACTTTCATACGATGCGTTGCCCCATAACATTTTATATTTTCATTGTAGTTGGATTTCATTGAGTATTAAAGGAAATGGAGACTACTAAATATTTTAGTGTTAATCAGTCGAAATGAATAATACGTGAACATATATTATATTTGTCCATTGGGAGACACGAAATCATGGTTTCCATCGGTGATGAAGATGAAGAAGAATGAAATGGGAACAAACGAACCAAACGGGGGAGAAAAAAACAAAAATGAATTGCTATACTGAACACATTTTCGCATTTCGTTTAATTCTACTCCGAAAAACCAAACTAAACGAACTAAATGGCCACGTATTCTCAAGCAACGAATGAACTTGATGACCAGCAATGCTCAACAATATCCTTGCTCTAGCCAATTCGATCTAACTACATACTTACCTGACTGACTGCATGACAGCCAAACTCATACTTAAAAACCCAGTCAAAAACTGTGATGCTATCAACATCCAGCATATACATGTTTTATAGGTGTACACACAATGCATGATTATTACTATTATTACTGTTATTGTTATTAGTAATAGTAAAATTGTTTGCAGAATTACATTGAGAGACTAAGGTAGAAAGATGAAGAGTGTGAGAAAGAGAAAAAAGAGTAACGAGCGACGAGAGCGAATGAGTGAGAGAGCGAACGAGTGAGATAGTGATAGGTAATATCTATTAGGTATTAAGCAATAGACATAGAGAAAATGATAGGGAAAATGACAAACACAGAGGGTAATCGAAAAATGAACACTTTCAATGAATACGCACGACTCGCAGATTATATTTGCTACAATCGACATTGTGCACTGATGTTTATATAATAAGGAATCGGGAGGGGGGTATGTGGGGTGGTTTGGTAAAAATTTATCCATTTTCGGGAAGGTCGAAATGAATTGTCTATAAAATGAAATCGCATCAGGTCAAAAGTGTTCGACATACAAACACACGGATGATACGCAACAAAAAGAGGCGCTACATTGCTATGAAAGGATTTTCATATTATCTTCAATATAGAACAATGAAATAATGTGCAGTGCATTTCGATTTAGTGAATGTAGTAATACAATATAAACGTCACACACTCGTACTCGCATTCGCATTCACATTCGCACTTGCAATCGTATTTTGTCTTCGTCGTCGGCGTCGTTTGAATTCCATCTCAACACACCAGCATATCTGGTGTACTTCAATTTGCAATACATAACAATAAAAGGAAATCCACATGCTCAAGAATCCATTCATATGCGTTACACAAAGAGCAAATCATTTCGGTGTTTGTTTTTTTTCTATTCCTTCCTTTCTCTTTCTCGCTCTCTTTTCCATTTCTCTTCCTTTTTTTCCTATCGCCATTTTCACTTTTCTTTGAGTCCTTTCAATGGTAACATTGCCGTCATTCGTACGCGCGAATGAAAATATTCGTAATTTGGTTCGTCTTCATTCACTTTTCTCTTTCATTCCTCCCTTTTTTCACTCTCTTCATTTTCCACTCTATTTTTAATATTGCTAAGTAGTCAACATGTGTGTATGTGTATATGGCAGCAATAGACTGACAGAACGAAAATTTGAATAAGAATGAGAGAATGAGACTATATGTATCGAATGCATGTAGTAAATTTTTTGAACAGTCAGAACACTCCTTACCTTATTAACATTAAATTTGCATAAAATCATAATCTATATTGTACTCCGTTTGCTTACATATGTTTTTCTACATAAAAAGAGATAAAGTGAAGCGCGAACCGGTTTATTTTTCATTTATTCAGTCAGATACGTTCGAAAACGAGCAAAAATGATTCAGAATATTAGATACTTCGCACCTACATGATGTACGCTATTCCCTCGTCGAAGTTCATTCGCTCAATTCGCGTTTTCTGGTTACGAACAATCACACACACACAAACACAAACATACTCTCCTGATTGCCTTGATACGGAAGAGTGCAACAAAAGCCAACATATTCATCGTATTTTCTTTGCTTTTATTTTTCAATTTGCGTTTTGTTTCATCACAAGCATCAATGTGTCAGGAAGACAAACCCGACCACGATGGAAACAATCAAAACAGTTAGACTTTGTTGCTATTCAACAAACATGCGAGATGAAATAGCGAACATGAAAACCTACACGATAATACTTGATATTTTGGATTCTCTCTATACAACATTGAAGCCGAAGCCTTCAAACAATGACTTGATTTGGCCAAAAATACTGAAAATTGTTTATTTCAGAACTTTCAACATCACGGTAATTGGTGCGATTGTGCAACAAAAACTCACAACATCAAATGTATTCAAACGCAATTGTATGCATCTGGAATGGTTTGATGATTGAATGAACGAAAATTACAGAGGGAGGACCAGAGAGTGGTTGAGAGGGAGAGGGAGAGAAAGACAGAGAGAGGGGGGTCGTTCTCTCAACTGGGACATGAAACAGAGAATAGGAAAAGACAGAGCGAAGAAAAGCAGGGGGAAGGGGATAGTTTAGAAAACGAACAAAAGATAGGAGAGAAAGTAAAAAAACATATTTCGATAGAGCAAGAGAAAAGAAAAAGTGTTTGTTGTAACAATTTTGGTTAACCCAAAATATTTCAAACCCAAATTGGCCATTCTAAATATTTATTTATTATCCTTTTTTACAGTTAGTTTATACAAAAAAATTCTCTGACATTGAAAGGAAGTCAAAAATCCAACGAAATAAATAACACCCGCAAAAAAGTAGCGAACAAAAGAATAAATGAGGCAATCATATCACAATGAATAATTTATTATTTGTCAAATAAGAGAGAGAAGATGAGAAAAGGGGAGAAACCGAAGGAAAGGAAATGTGTGAAAAAAACAGAAAAAATTAGATTGAAATAGAAATTGACATTGAAAAAAAAAAAAAAATTTCTCGTAGAATGGTGACAGAAATGTCAAAAGGATAACACTTGAAAAAATTATTCAAAGTGAATAAAATGCGATTTCCTCGTTTGTTTTTTTTATGAATCAAACAAATATAAAAAAATAGGAAAATTCCCCCAACAAAAAAAAACATTATTGAAATAGAATCTGATTAGATATGTGGTAAATTACGCTCCGTATTATGTGTATTTATTAATTCCATCAACAATAAGAGGAGCAAAAAAAATTCTATTAAAAAAACGAAAGAAAAAAGACACGCGCTTACGCGATGTGCGTGTAAAAGCATTATAAACATATGAATACGACTTTATTATGCTTTGATACGAACAAGTTTTGCCACTATTCAAAACAGTAACCAAACAACACAAATAACTAATCTATTCAGAAATATTCTTTTGTTTCAATTCGAAAGAATAAACGCTTTGCGCTGAATTATGAACAGCAGCACGTTTTGTGTGTCCGTTCAGATTGAAATGCATTCGATGGTGTAACAAAAGTGGAAAATGCATTATCATTGTGCGATATGCGAACAATGCGAGGGGTCGCACAGTGATTGTGTTTATTCTCTTCTTGGAATGTAATGAATTGGCCATTATTCTACCAACTTCCTTACCATTTTATCTTTATGAATGTCACTTGAACCACTGACAAACTCAGATTTATATACGTTGTATCCGTTTGGCTATTTGCACATTCATCTGTTAGATGTGCGTGTTTTTTTCTTCTTCTCCTCCTTCTTCTTCTTCTTCTCCGTCGCTCACCTGTTGTTGTAGTAAAAATTAATCTTCATTAACGACAAGTAAGAAAAAAAGACACACTTCTACCCATACTTATACTGTACAAAGCAAAGCAAAGTATGGCATATAGAACATGCGGCACACAGCAAAAGGGAAACAAAACAACAAAAACAACAAACCTTTTCATTCGCTTCACTTTCGTATTTCCTTAATATAGTTTACAGTGCAATTATTGTATTTTTCATATCACACACACCCTCATAGAGCACAGTAATGAATTTTCTTTTAATAATGCTTATAGTGTTTTTTTAGTATTACATGCGCGACCGGCGACTGAAAAAAAAATCCAATCTTCCAAATGTGAACGATGATGATATTTCAAAAAAAAAAAAAAAAAATAAAATCCGAAAAAGAAAATTGAATACGGAGAAAGGGAAGAGGGAGAGACAAATGGAGAAAGAGAAGGACAATCGGAGAGAAAGAAATAGAGACAGTGATGGAGATTGAAAAATGAAGGAGAGATCGAATGAGAGGGAGAAGACGAAGACAAAAAAAAGTAATTGTGACAAAAATGCTCTTTTTTCGCCAAAAACAAGAAACAAAACAAAGGAGCAAAAAAATGGGATTGAATAAGTGCGATGACGTCGATGGGGGCATCAAGAACAAATAACATCTAAAGCGAACGATGACAGCAGCTTAGCATTCAGTTTAAATGCGCAAAATAATTATTTTGGTAGCGAACAAGTGAATATCAAATACCTTTCTAGAGATTTTTGTTTGACCATCTTTAACAGTATCACTAATTCAATTTAGTTTGTTTATGCAGTAAACAATGACCATTAATGACAGCACATGCTATTAAAAACCAGTAAATGTGTTGCTAACAAAATACATAAGCCAAATAGATGCGTCAATTACATTAAAAATTATGTGTATGTTTTTTGTTCTCATTCACTCAATAGATTCTGAGTCGTTATGTTAATATTAACGTTTATTTATTGCCATTTTTTTTTTTTTCATCTTTAAATTGAAAACCGGTGAAAAAAAATATGAGAAATGGACAAATACCAATATTCAAATCGCACTGTTCAAATCTCCACATCTTTGTTCGGCGCACGGAAAAAGTATTAAACAAAGGAAAAAAATATGAAAGAATGACAAATCCGGGAAGTATATTTGAATTGATCGTGTGCTTGCATTACGACGGGATAAAAGTGTGTTGATGGAATCCATAAGATTACATTTAGAATTTATATTAATGCATTCATCGAAAAGCATCCAAACAAATCAATTCATATCATTTCATTCAGATAATACAATTTCTTCTTGTTGTTCTTCATTCCAAGAATATCTGACTGAACACAAATGGCACACTTTGATTATAATTTTCAGTACATATTTGATTTTTTTGTCGGATATTTGGCATAAAAAGTGAATGGAAGCAAATGAAAACGCGTTGAAACGACGGCGATAACAACAACAACAAAGTAACAAATTTATATGAATGTAGAAAACGCGATTGATATCTGAAGCGTAAAATATTGGAGACGAATTTATGAAAGAGATAATGACAGAAGAGAAAAAAAGAGGGGCGAGCGTATGAAAGAGGGAAAAAGAATCACACAACGTTAATATGTAAGAATATTCAATTAACCTTGAAAACGAATTAGTAATATTGATGTCATAACGCAACAGCCACAAACCGACTCCATGCGAATCAAAATTAAATTTGAACAAACAAACGAATAACCAAAACGAAACACCAAACGACAAAATAAGAGAGAGAGAGAGAGAGAGAGAGAGAGAGAGAGAGAGAGAGAGAGAGAGAGAGAGAGAGAGAGAGAGAGAGAGAGAGAGAGAGAGAGAGAGAGAGAGAGAGAGAGAGAGAGAGAGAGAGAGAGAGAGAGAGAGAGAGAGGGGGGAGAGAGAGAGAGAGAGAGAGAGAGAGAGAGAGAGAGAGAGAGAGAGAGAGAGAGGGAAAGAGAAAATCATGGTTTCGAAAGCAAATGCTGATCATGTCTGTTCGCAATGTGTGTGACGGCCGGCCTCAGAAACATTTATTTTTTCAATATCAACAAATGCGTTACGCAAACCATTCTTCATTTTTCTTTTCGCTTGCTTTCGATGGCATTTTGGAATGCAAAGCATGAGCAAACGCTTTGCCAAAACATTCAGAATTCACTTGAACCTTTCGTTTTCATTTTTTTGATGCACTAAAGTCAATGATTTCATTTGAATGTTGGTGTGCGTGAATGTGCCTTCGTATTCCATTATTTCTTTTCCTCTCTGTCCTTCTCTCTCTTTGTCTCTCTCTCCCTCTCTCTTTCTCTCTCTTTCTCTCTCTCTCTGTGTGTGTATGTTTTTCATGCAAACGATAACAAGGACCTTAGAGATTTGAACGTGTACATGAAAATGACCAACAAGCCTCGCATTACCTGGCGGCTTGTAACTTTACAGCGAATTTCCAGTCTTTGAGTACGAGTTTATCATAGTTTTATTCCGCAAATGAACGAAACTAAAATGAAACCAACGATCGAACAAATGAAATGAAAAAAAAAATGTTGCCACGAATTTCAAACGAAATCAAAACTTCTTCTTTTTTTGTTTTTATTTTTATATATTTTTTTTAGTTCGTTCGCTTTGGCTCACTAATTCCCTTTTCCTTTTCAACTACATACGTTCGCTTCCCATTCGCATTCACATTCATTATTACATGTGTTCCATTAACTTTTTGGCCGGGGAACACAATTTCAGTTTGTGCGCACCATGCGCTCATTCCAATCTAAACCAATGCTATGTGCTCATATATCAGCATTCGGGTTGAGTTAAAACAGTTTGGAATTGCCTAATTTGTATGATCACGCAACTAACAAAATCCGTCGAAAAATGTTCCCAAGTATAATTTTTGGTTTTGTTTTCTGCTGATCCGGTTTGCTTTATTTTATTTTATTTAGTTTCGTTTTTTTTCTCATTTTCTTCATTGTACAGTTCTTGTTGTGTGTTTCATTCTTTAATATATGGTAAATGTCGTTGGATGTGTTGGTGTTGATGTCGCGCGCGGTTTTGTTTCAGTTTCTTCTTGTCTCTTTTGACCCATAAGAACATTGTTGTTCTACTTGAAAATGACGTTGCATCCGAATGGATGGGAATCACCCGAGCCATCGATCGAAAAAATATACATTGACGGTGAAATTCGAAAATTAGAAACATGATGACGCATTCAAAGCATTTTATTCATGTCTTGATAGTTGCTTCGATTTCTTGGTCATTTTTCGATGAGTCCAGTTATCATTATTCCAGAATGTTCTGTTTTTTGAAAAGGCAAGAGATAAAACTAAAAAAAAAAAAAAATCACAAACAAATTTTATTCATAATTGGTTTCAAGCACATTTGTAATTTAATTTGATTTTAAAAATGATATCGTATTGCTTTAACAAAGTATCGCACGAATTCTAAAACGAAATATCGTTGTGGTTCTCGGTAATTGGATCCAAAACCGTCGATTAAGCATGAAATTGTCGTTTGCATATACATTCGAAATATGATCAATAGCATGCTATATACAACGGCATAACAATTGATTGGAATTAAAACAGTGAGTTGCTGCCGTTGTCTTGATTCTCATATGATCCGCAAAAGTGTCATTTACTCTGTGGCATTTAGTTTGTGAATTGAAACTGCAATTGGAATAAATGTTGAAAATTCGAATCAGACTAAAACGTAGACACCGAATATGAACATGGTTTTTCATTTTGAATGGATGAATTAGCGAGTGAATGAGAAAGACGGAGAAGGAACAAATGATTGAGACGAGGAAAGAGCGAAAGAAGGAAAGAGCGAGACGAGAAAAGAGCGAAAAGAAATAAAAACCCTTCAGTATTATATAGACAGAGACATCGAGTGAGGCCTATAACAATTAGCAGAATTCAACGAAAATGGTTAGTTATGCTAAACATACAGTCGTAACAAACATTTTTTTTTTTTTTTTTGAGGGAAACACAAAACGATGAAGTCGCATAAAAAATCATCAAATAATATTCAAAATAATTCTGTAACGCATACACTGGCAAACACAGTAATAATTTGTTAATAGGTAACGCATATAAACCGCGATGATGATGATGACGATACTATTAAAATACACGGCACTGTAATACCCGCACATACATAAAATAGTCACATAAACGATCCGCAAAGCGGCTTAAAATATATGTATGAATACAAAATCGAGAGATGGAGTGAGACAGCAACGAAGAGAGAATTGAACAAAAAAAACAACATATAAAATCAAAAATGTACGCTAACAAAGGACGGAACAGTGTAAAAAGAAAGAATGAAATGAAATATAAAAAAAAAAAAGAAAAAAAAAATTGTAGATATAAAGACCCGAAACACACTGAAGCAAGTGATGTGAAATAGCGCAATACACTCACAAATAGTCAAGCGTTGTGTATCGTTTGATTGTTAAGGAAATGATCGCTTGTATGAGTTAATAATTGAGCGTATGAACTGTGTGGTTCGGAGAAGTTGAACCACAGCAATATGTATATATAAAAATCAAGCACGTATCGAATTGATGTATACAGAAAACTACACACAACACCAAATTGTTTCGACTGTGAATTTTCGATATAATGTTTCGCTCATTCTCTAGATGTATGTATTCGTTCGTTCGTTCGTTTCTCTTTATGTATGTGTGAGGCACACAAATACATTTAAGCGCGGTGTTCTCTACACACATGCATCGAAATATATGAGACGAACACGTTTCTTTGCTTCTTGCTTATTGAAACTGAAAACAATATCAAAAGCATTTTAGTACAAACCTTTCGTTCGTCAGAATCACGGCGCATGTATGATCGTTTTATTTATCGTTTGTTGCGTTTTTTTCTGTTGTTTTTGTTGTTTTCTGTCTCTCTAAACAATAATCAAGAACTTTGTGTGAACAAGAAGACGAGCAACAAGTATTTTTTTTTCACTGTATTTTCGGTATTTAGACAAATCAATGTTAATATCGTACAATTCAATCGGACAAATTTTTTAAGTTGGAATAATTTTTCCACCGTCATCGTTTTAACAAAAAGAAAAAACTTGAAATTAAAGAAAAAAGAACAAATTTATTGTGCGTGAATCTTTGACTCGTTGAGTTTTCTCGTTCGGTTTGTGTGTTATATTTTTTTTTAAATAAATATAATTCTTTTTCTCCGTTCGATTTTATTCCGTTTCCGTTTCTTTGTTATTAAATCAATTCTGTGTGCTCTATAGTTATAAATCCAGTGGTGATCATTTGCGTGTAGAATTTGTGATATATTTCAACGCTTCCACACTATCTCTATGCGGTAAATTTCAATTTAATTTACTTAAAATAAGTAAGCTAAATCGGACACACAAGCATGGAATAGAATCATTGAGTGAGCAAATGAGAATGAAAATGGTTTTCGTTTTGTTTTGTTTTTGGTACAAAAAAAAAAAAAAAAAAAGAAGAAGGAAAAAGAAAAAAATTTTTTAAGTCGAATATCGATGATGAGTGCACTACAGATGGAGAACGCGATTATGTATTGTCTTCGAGAAGATCGCACTCACAGCGATCACAGTTACTAGAGAAATAAGCGATATATCTATATATTTGTTAGTTAATTTGTTGTTTTTTTTCCTTTCATTTTGTTGTTGGTTTCGTTTGTTTGTCGTTGTCTAGCAAAGTGAAGTTGTGCTTGAATAAAACGCTACTAAAAATTGAATACTGTACTCATGATGACATCGTGCTTGAATATAGTTAAATATCGTCACATTTATTGCTTTGATGTCAATCGCGTTAAAAGTTTTATGATACGCACCACAACAACAATAACAACAAAAATTATTTTTATTTAAACCGCAAGTTGAATCAAATAGTGTGATAGTGTTGACAAAAGTTTTTTTTTTTCATTCAAGATGAAAATGAATAAATTGAAATGAAAATAACCAATGAAAACATCATCATATGAAAAGATGAAAAAAAATAAATAAAAACAAAAAACGAAATGAAAAAAATGAGACAGAGAAATAGAGGAAAAAAATAAATTTTTTTTCATCATCCGTTCAGCTTTGTTTCAAGAGCATGTGGAAGTAATTTGAAGGCGTTCGTGAGTTCACGTTGATTTTCATATTCATTGATCAATGTTTCGAATTTAAGAATATACTAGTACGGCTATGTGTGACATCACACATCATTTGAACACCATTTGTATGGTGGTTGTTTTTATTTCATACACACTTCTCTCTCAATCAATCTCACTCAATCTCTCTCTTTCATTCTTTTTGCTTCATTCTCTAACTTTCTCGCTCTCTTTTCTTTCTATCTCTTTCTTTCTCTCTCTCTCTCTCTCTATATATATATATATTATCTATTCCATCGTCTCATTCTCTCTATCCATTTCTGTCACTCTATAAATAGCGATATATAAACATTTCGTCGATATTAGTCGCATATTGAATCGAATTGCATTGGTACAGAGAGAGAAAGAGAGAGAGAGAGAGAGAGAGAGAGAGAGAGAAAAAGTTACACATCAACATCATGATCTCCGTTTCAGGCCGATTAGAAATTCGCGAATTGAATATGAAACATTGTTCGATCATGAAGTCACGTAATTCCAAGTAGAAAATTGTTGTATATATATGAATTCTCATTCCAATCCGTCGAATGTTGAATATATTGAAGTTAGTTGCCGGGTCCAAATGTATGCGTATTTGTTTGTATATATGTAGATATATGAATGCTTCGTTTTTTTCTTTTCTCATGTATTATGTGTATTTGTGTACAGTATAATAATGATGGTAGACAGGCGTATGCCTTTTGCATTAACGTATTATAATACCAGGAATCATTTTTTATTGCGTCGTTTTGGCCTTCTTTTTGCTCGATATGCAGTTTACCAACAACATTTTTTTCTCTTCATTCTTGTTCTTCTTCTTCTTCTTCTTTATGCATCTTCTTCATATACACATTGAATCAAATATATATCTTTCGTTCCTTCTTTCTTTTTCTCTTTTTTCTTTCTTTCTTCATTTCGTTGAGTGCTCTAGTGTTTGGTATTTTGGCGTTGTTATTGTTGTTTTAGCCATTTGTTTGCTGCTTCGATGAATTTGAGAATACCAAATGGGAATAGGAAAAAAACCAACAAGAAGAGAGTTAACAATGTGTTGGAATGGCTTATGTATAAAAATGTTCGAATACTGCATAGAAAGAAAAAAAAAGAAGAAAAAGAATCAAAAGCAGAAAAAAGCACATACAATTTTGCATTTTATAACATGAATTCGAATGGTCAAATAACGAATTTAAGCCTGAAGACACCTGAATAAAAAAAACAGAAGAAGACCATCGTCAAACATAGCACATACATGAAAAACAACAATGAAGAAAATGGGCACCGAATGACTATGCTATATACACATAACCGATTTCGAACAAAAAGATCAGTGAACGCACCGATTACAAAAATAAAATCAACCGATTCGATTGTGTGTGCAACGAAAGGGAATGATGTTCGAAGTGCGTTTTACACGTGCATCGAAACTATCTGACGACGGCTACTTTAGTGCTTGCTGCCTCCACATTTATATGTATTATATACATTTTCTACCTTGTGTCTTGTGTGATCTGTGTTTTATTGTTGTTGTTTTCGTTCTGAAATTCTGGTTCAAACGAATTCCAACGAGAAAAGGATAGAAAGAATGAATGAATAATGAAAAGAAAAAAAAAAGCGGATAGCACCCAAAACACGGATCGAACGATGAAGCGAATTGAAAACGATAGCATCAGAATGAAGAGAGCTTCAAGCAATAATGCAGATACCAATGATGGTATAAAGAGGAGCGGCATATTCAGAATGAAAGAAGAACTAAAAATATCAGAGAATAAAATCACTAGCCTTCCTTCGTTTTATTCTCTTCCAATTTGTTGCGTGCCTCAGCTTTTGATTCCCATTCTACAGACGAATATCTCTCAATCACTCTCACTCTCTACTCTCTACCTATATTCCCATCTTTTACTCCTCTCTCTCTCTCTCTCTCTCTCTCTCTCTCTCTCTCTCTCTCTCTCTCTCTCTCTCTCTCTCTCTCTCTCTCTCTCTCTCTCTCTCTCTCTCTCTCTCTCTCTCTCTCTCTCTCTCTCTCATCATCGTCGTCGTTGTTATTGTCGTCGTCGTCACATTTTTCACTTGTTTTCGCTTCGCATAGCATTGCTCGCTTGTCCCATCCATGTAGAACTGTTACAATTTTCGTTTACTCTCTTCGTTAAATGCATGCGCGCCTTTCTCGCTCTTTATATATCTTTCTCTCTTAACACACCATAGCGTATTTTTCCATAACACGAATAGAACATGCTTAACGGCTTTTGTACTTAGCAAAAGCCATCGGAGAATGAATGCATGGTAAATTGTGTGTTAAAGTGCTTGTTACATTTTGGCATAAATATTTTTCTAGTTAATTAAATCGCTACCATTTTTGATGCGCGGCATCATACAAATAAAACTACTGCAACAAGGTGTTTGCCAAACTCAATGGGATACGAAATGAGCGTACACAATAATTGGTGATTTGATGATGAATACGTGCAGATTGTTCTATTTGTGGAAGTGAGAGACACGTTATTTTGTTTATTAAAGAGAAGCAAAACGTAACAAAAGATGCGGTGGATCCTCCAATGAAGTGGCTATAATGTATTGATGCTCTATCCTTAAGAAACATCACATTGAATACGGCAATTTTCTGGTCATAATTTTGGCTTTGGGTGATTTGAAATCGTACGCAATTCATAAAATCTCTTACTAGTAAGAAAATGAAATAGTGAGAATGAGAAAGATAAAGAAACCGATTGTAAATGAAGCAGATATATAGAAAGAAAGAGAGAGAGAGAGACAGAGAGAGAGAGAGGCCGAGAGAACAAAGTGTGTGCACTTTCATTCATGGGCCAGTCCAAAACAATGACGCTCACCATAATGAATAAAAACGTTTTGTAACCACGTCAAATGTTTAGATTCCCGTTTAAACGAATGAATGTCACACCGTTGAATGCATGGGCATGGCCATAGATTCATCGCAGTGAACGTTGTGAATTATGTATGCATCATACAAATCTCTGCATAAAAAGCAATAAAACCATGACAAAGACAATTTTGAATACGACACATTACTCTTTTATCGACACATTCGCTGCTATAACATTCTATCTCTTTTTTATCTCATCCTCTCTTTCTGAATTTCTCTGTTTTCTCGCTCTCTCTCTCTCTCTCTATCTCTCTCTCTTTCTCTCTCTCACACAGTCTTTTTCTATCTAGAGTCTGCCTAATTTGTCCCACCAAACAAAAATCATATGCAAATCGAATGCAGTTCCATGGATTAAAACTCGTTCTCTTCTTTCACTTGTTTCTTCGCATATTACGTTGTATTTTTTTCGTCTTTTTCACTTCCAAATGCTTTTGACTACATTTTTGGATGAATGATTGATTAATAAAGCCCAAAAATACGAGGAAAAAAACTAATTGTTCTAAGCTGGAAATGATCGAATGCATTCCATCCAAATAGAAACCGATTGGATTCGTTTGGGTTTTTGTGTTTTTCTTTTCTAAATTTATATAATTTATACAAAAAAAAAAGTCATTTGAACACATTTCGGAAATTATAAGAATTTCAAGGATTGTGTTTTCTCAAATGGATTTCTTATTTTTAAGAAAAAAAAAATTGTATGTGTTCAATGAAATCATATGAATGACTATTGAGTCATTTCATTTTGAAGTAATTTGTCCCCCTTCAGATGTCAACAAAAAACAAAAAAATGAGAAAAAAAAAATTAACTCCGAGACAAAATAAAGAGAATTGTGTGTGTTGAAATCGGCCAAGCCACGTACAAAACAAAACTCTTTGTCATTGAATTAATTGAAAAAGTCAAGTAAACTCCTTTTATCTATTTATTTTTGTTCATTGTTGCGTTTGGACCATACAAACGGTCGATACAATCATGTGAAAAAAAATATAACAACTGAAAAGGCTTTGGCAGCCTAAAATGTGCGATCAATTCAATGTTGTTGAGCAAAAGTGGATAATGTATACACAATTATGACAGCCGACAACCAAATGACATAGACAAATCTAAACGAGTGTGTATAGAATCAAAAACAAAAAACGGCAAAGATATTGTCTTTGTGCATCGTGCAAAGTATATTTACCAAATCCAGTATTATTATGCAGTCTTTTCGATATTTATATATATGCGGGAATTCTCTCTCTCTCTCTCTCACTATGCATCATTTCTGTTTCATATGCAAAGATATGGTCATTGGTCATAAATTCATACACAAATATAGCATTCAGTATGTATTCAAATATTGCTAAAGTGACAACTAGCCGACCATATATAAACGAAATAATATTTAATTTAATAAATTTGAAGAGAGAGAAACGAAAAGTGAGAAAAAGAGATAAAAAAGGAAGACTAACGAATGCTGGTTGAAAACGTTGATATGATGGGTATGCAATTTATTTTGAATGTTCGCGCATGAATTGATGTTCGTATTCATCACTTATTGAGCGCCAAAAAAAAAAAAATTCAACAACAATAACAGCAGCTACAACCAAAGAATGAAATCATAAAAACCATTTAGCACATGGTATGAATGTGGTTAAACCAATCGTATGTGAACATGTGATTCCATTTTTCTGCGGCCAAAAATCGGCACTCTTTCATCATCACATTTGTCTCTATCGCATTATTCTTTCAATCTCTTCGTCGTTTTTTTTTCTCCGTCTTTCTTTTCATCTTTCATTTGTCTCGTCACACCATCAAATCCAAATTATATCGAATACAATAAAAAAGCATTCAGACTATTAGTACCAAAATTATTAACGCATATAATTAACAATAAAAGAAAAAAATAAACGAATATTATATACGATGCTCAATGAACTGTAAAAATGTCATAGTGACGGAAATCAGCGTTGGATTTTGATAGCGAAAGTAAGAGTCAAAAATGCAAAGAAAAAAAATAACAATATTCATTTTGCAATTTAATTTGTTAAAAATGAACACACACACACTCAAACACAAGCATATTACCCAAGAAAAAAAATACTCCAAAAGTACACTCAATGTACGCTATGTTCCAAGCGTATGCCAATCGACTCGGTTTACACACTGTTTTTTGGAATACGCTTGAGATATAGTGTGCAAAACGATGTTTTTTTTTTGAGAACATTTATTTAATTCATAACAAAATGGAAAAATTGATGTAATATTTTGAAAATATTAAAAATCTTACCCATTTTTATATGATTTTTTTTTTTTTTGATTCTACAATGATCTTATGTGTTTGACGGTTGAATCCAAAGAAATATAAAACATGCAAATCTTACGTGCACAAACACATTCGAAAAAAGAAATGTTTTCGTATGAGTCATGCTCAATGCTCATACACTTCGTTTTGCACACTATATTTCAAGCGTATGCCAAAAAACAGTGTGTAAACCGTGTCGATTGGCATACGCTTGAAACATAGTGTACATTGAGTGTACTTTTGGAGTATTTTTTTTCTTGGGTAACGATTATTTCTAAATTATATAAACGAACAATAATGAAATTCAATTTATCTTTATAAATTTTTTTTCATTTTCCTTTTTTCATTTCGTTGAAATAACAAAAATGGAAATGGCATCCGTCTGAATAAAAGAAAGAAGAATTTTTGTATTTTGTTTGCGGGCCGGATGAAAATTGATCGAATTCACATAGTGAATATTCTAGTCAGTGTTTCTTGTTATTTCCGACTTAAATCAACAATTTAACGAGTCCAAATGCTCCCATAAATGTGGCAATACGCTATGAATAAGCCATCGCGTTATAAAATGCTCTCTTACTCGTTTGCTAATACGCGCGCTCGCTCGCTCGCGTTCACGCACGCACACATTATCCATAGAATTAACTTGAAACGTCTGTGCAAGTGCATTGTAAAAACATTTTTGTTTTTTTGCTGAGAGAGCACAGAAATAAGTATTCAATGTTAAAAACGTATTGCCACATTTCATATTGGAATCGTTTTATTCGCATTACATACTGTAAATTACTTTTATGCTAATGCTTTTGGCCTGTGTATTAATTTGCTCATAGGTTGAGGCTTATAATTTATAATAAGAAGAAGAAAAATCAAGCGGCTATTTGACCTGTCACGCTTACTGAAATTCTCGTCTTTATGTCACTTTAAACATTATGTCCGTGTATGAGTCGTGCTGTATTGTCAATGTGTATTTGAATTTTGTTTTAGAATTTTCTCTATGTCTCCTTCTCTTTTTTTTTCTCTCTCTTTCTCTCTCACACACACACACAGTCATTCTTGCTCTCTTCCATTTACTGTTTTCTATTTTAATTTTGTTTGATAATTGTGTGGCAAATATAAAATGAGAATTAAATATTTCATTGTTTTATGCTTAAATAGCTAATTGTAAGAAGTACTTTGATTAACACTACCGACAAATGCATAACAACAACAATCATCAGAATAACCACAAAACGAAAATTGAAAAAAGAAAAAAATAATAATAATAAAGAAATATTTAGCGTTGAACTTCAAGTCAGAGGCCGTTTCTATTATGAATATCTTGCTTAATGTTTCGAGTGTTTCGGCAATAAATTTCGACTTGAAAAAAACAAAAAAAAAAGAAACAAAATGGAATGAAATCATTCCAAAGTTATATTATTGCATTATTCACAAATAAAATTGAGCGTTACTTGTGAATAGCAACAGCACGATCAACAAAAATCACTTTTTAATGCTGCTATTGTGTGTAGTATGTGTATGTTTGTGTGTGTGCGTGTTATTGGTTGTTTTCGACTTGCTTATTTTGTGTGATTTAATCAGATCCAGCTTGAAGGATAAGATGCGACTCTAATGATTTTTACAAAACCTGCTTAACTAGCGAGACACATTCAATATAATAATTTGTTGGCGATCGTCGTGTATATTTGATTGCCGTTCTCTTCTGTACGCGATTTGGTGTTTTGTTTCTTCGTCAGAGATATTGTGGTAGAAATGTGAACATGGCTTTTATGTGTGATTATGTGCGTTTTATATATGTTAGCGCAAAAATGAGTTCGGATCACATGTGCTCTTTTGCTCTCGACTATTGATATGCAAAAACGACATTGACTTTTGCTTATACTGTAATTATTATTGTTGCCGACGATTTTTCTATTAAAAAAAAGAAAAAAAAAAACAAAACGAAAAAATTGCTTTTTTGTTTTTTCCACTTGATTTTGTAAATAAAACTTCTCATTGGTTGTGATTCAATCGATTAAAATTGACAAGACATACTATCTGTGTATGTAAAAGACGAGTTGTTATTTATTCGTGCTTTGTTAAACATGTGCGTGCAATGGTAATTATAATTAAAGTGCCATAAAATCGGTCATGAAATTCCGTATTTTCGGGTCATTTCATTTTTCAAACTACACACAAAAGAACGAACGAACACACACACACTCTTTAGATTCTATTAATTAAATTTTACAAGACAACAGAACTGAACAGAAAAAAAAAATTAAATGCGGACTCTCCATTTTGCTTTCATATGATGTGTGTGTTATTGTTGTTGAATGCCAGAGATAGAGAGGGGAAATAAATCTACTTAACAAAGAGACTCGATTGTTATACTAAAATCATTCGAACATTCAATGTCATGTATATTAAGTTGGCTGCCATCGACGTTGTTGTCATAATTTGTTGTTGTTTTGTTTTTTTTAACTTTCGTCAAATAATCTTTCGTCTTAATTCTTCTCGACGAAATCATTTATTTTAGGTAAATTTAACAAAACACCCATCAAAATATTCGCCAATAGACATTTATATTGACTGTTAATACGTAATTATAATTCATCGCTTTTGTATGAATAACAAATGAACATGATTGGCCATAACAACAACAGCACAGGTTTTAAATAATCGAAAAATTCACAAATTCAAAATAGTGCTCACAATCATCGTGTTCGTTGCTGTTGTTGTTGTTGTCATGATTGTCCTCGTTGTCGTTGCCTTCTCATCATTTTCATTCTCACAATAATGTGGCCTATGCCATTTTATTAAAATCAATGTGACCTAAACCTAGTCAAATAGTATAATGGGTTTTTTTCAATGTTCATTGATATCATAAAAGGTTTAGTTGCATTGAACTCATGCAATATACACACAGAAAAAAAATTATGCACTATTCTCAACCGTACGTTGTAATTGCCAAAATTCCAACATTTTCTATATGAAGGTTGTGAATTGTCCAACAAATGTTGTAATTCACAATGGTTGGAAAAAAACGGAGTATTCACAACCTCCATACAAAAAATGTTGGAATTTTGACAATTACAACGTACGGTTGTGAATAGTGCATAATTTTTTTTCTGTGTGTATATTTGTTTAGGAGATTGATATAATACAAACGAAAATGAAAGACGGTAATTGTTGATAATATGATGAAATTTGTTCGAAAGCGATCTTTCAACATGTGAAACTTTGCTTCTTTTCTTTCTTCTTCTAATCATTTTTCGAAACCTGTTGACAACAGACTTTCCTTTAATACCATTATCACAATTAATTAATTGGTCAGTTTTCATGTAGTAAGCCAGGTAAGTCGAATCGAATACACTGAATATAGAATAGAAAAGCAAATGCTTAATAATATTTCGATAAATTTAATGGTTAGATACACCGAAGATTGTCAATTTGCATAATCAAATGGTGAAAAAGGGAGGGAAATCATTTTCGAAAATTGTATCCGCAATCGATATGTTATGCCTTCCCGATAATTGTTATGCTAAACAAAGAAAAATGAGGATAGCTTCGACTTTCCAATGGAAAAATGAATGGAAAACGAAAGGAAGAGAGAGAGAGAGAGAGAGAGAAGATAAAAAGATTGAGAGCGAGAGTTAAAATGGAAAATGCACCCCATTCACCATACATGAATTTGGCATTCTGCTCTGCATTAGAGCTGCCCATTGAACCGGACTGTTCAAGTTCGTTCGAGTTCGTTCGATGTTTTAAACGAACACGAACGAACATGAACAGACATTTTCTTCTTTTGAACACTTCGAACAGAACATGAACCGAACATGAACAGCACTTTTCAACTTTCGAACAAATTGAACCGAACTCGAACCCAGTAAGGGTGTTCGAAATTTCAATTTTTCTTTTTATCAATTTTATTAGCACAAATGAACAATGAGATGATGTTGGTCTTCATATTTTTCTGAATTTTTGTTTGATATTTTACGCAAAATGTGAATCTGATTTGAATTTAAATATTAAACATTTTAAATGAAGATAAAACATTCATTATGAGAATGGAATATTTCCTTGCTAAAAAGCATCAGAAATTAAAATTGTTTTAATCAAATAAATAAAATGTTTGAAAAAGAAACAATTGCGATTGATTTTCATTCTGATTACGATTCACAGTCGAAAAATGCACAAAGAAATATTCATATGACATTCGTAAAATATAATTCACACTGAATCGAACGAACATGAACTGAACTCGAACAGCTGAAACAAAACCGAACCTGAACTTGAACGAACACGAACAGTCTTTTTTTCTTTTTGAACATATTGAACCGAACATGAACGAACAAGAACATGAAATTGTGAAAATTTTCGAACATGAACCGTTCGAGTTCAGTTCAGTGGGCAGCTCTACTCTGCATGTCGTCAACATCATCCTTAAATTTTCCATCGTGTTGATTTGCGTAAAATACATTACACAATGCCATTTAATGATAAACGGTTTGATTGCCGAAAAAGCAAAAAAAATATATGTACACATAAAATACGGAAAATTGAACAAATACGCGAGAAACAAAAAAATACAAAGACGGGATATGGTAAATAAAATAGAAAATTACCTTTTGACATTGTCACCTGCAGGCTAAATGTGTCTTTCAGGCTATTAAAATTGCAACAACATAGAGAAAGAGAGGATCGCTATAAAAAGCGGTCGTAACATTTCAAAGGCCAAGACACCATACACGTGTTTTGTGGTGCTTTTTCGCTATGACTTCTCTCTCTTGCTTTACTCTTCTCTTTCTCTTTTTCCCCCTTTTGCTCTCTCTCTCTTTTTCACTCTGTTGCGCGCTCAATAACTCACACTCTTTTCCACATTTTCTTTCTTTTTCTCTCTCCCTCACCTTCTCTCTTTTTCCGTCTCAAAAACTTTTCACAGTGTGTAACACTCGTATGCGTGTTGCAGAGAGGGTCGTAACAGGAAAATTAGATGTATCCTGTAAGTGATATGACAAGAGTATCGTTTTAACCGACTTTTCTAGTTACACGTTCATAATGAATACGTGTCACATGTCACACATCCCTTTTCCACATCGATTTCACTCTCTCAATCTCTCTCTCTCTCTCTCTCTCTCTCTCTCTCTCTCTCTCTCCATTATATCTCTCTCTATCCATTTTTCATCCGATTCTCTTTCACTGTGACTTTGGCTTGCTTACCTCCAACTTTCTTTTCAATTTGAGTTTTCAGTTCGATTTCTTCTCATTTTACTCATTCGTTTCTCATCGATTTGACACTCTTGTGTTGATCCCCAGGTTCATCTTGACAATCTTGAAAAGCGAACGAATGAGCGAATAAACGTTTGCGCGCTCGCTTGTTTTTCTTTGATTTGAAATTCACCGTCTTATACTTTGTAGCTTATTTCATTCAATGTTTCCGTTTCAACTGTGCAGCAAATGCTGTTTGCCATTTGCACAGCAATACTTATTCTACGAGTATTTATTTTTATTTATTTGATTTCGGCATTAGAAACAACAACACAACAACATACATACATACACACAAGCACCGAAATCGTATCATCAATCCGATATTATATTATGGTATAGATGATGCCACAACAGGCAAAAATAGAAAACACAGGTGGTGTCGCACCACAGCAAGAGTAAAATACAAACAAACGCATCGAAATACACACTTACAAAAAGTGGAATGTAAAGAAAGAATGAAAAAAAGCAGAAGAAAAGGAAATGAATGAAACACACCGAAGAACACGAAAAGTACCAAAGTAGAAAAGAAATGACAAGAAAAAGAAAATAAGAATCTAAAAATCGCGCATCGAAAAAGCAAAGAATAATAATAATAAGAAGAAGAAAGAATAAAAATCGGTGAAGGAAAAAATGTCAAAATCTTAAACGGTGTATATTATATATGCGCTAACGAAGCGCACCATTCGCATAAAAAACGAGAGAACAAAAAAAAACACATGCATGAATAAAAATTCACGATGCTGTTACATTGGAATAGATAGAAAAGTTGGATAAAATAAGCCGTATCATTTCGAAAATAATATTTGACAAAAGAAATTGGCGTTGAAAACGCTTTGTGTGGTGTGTTTTGATTTGATTTTTTTTTTTTTTATTTCTTTGCATCACACCGCAAAAGTGAGAATAAGAAGAAGAAAAAGGAGAGAGAGAGAGAGAGAGGTCAACCAAAAATCAAAGTGAACTATATAAACGATACACGATATGTGATGTACTCGTTCAATGTACTGAATATCTGTGCAACATGATTCTTTCCGCAATTTGAATGCGTAATTGCCCAGACAGCGTTATAAAATCGCAAATGTGTGTATATCACAGATAGATATATGCCGAACAACTAAATGATGATGGTTGGAGCCTGACTGACTGCATTCTGCCATTACCGAAGTTAATATTCGGGCTGTTTTCGCGGCTGGTTTGTTTGGCTCTGGCTTCGTTCATTTCAATTGTTTGGCTTGAACAGCTTGAAAATGCGATTTGTTTTTTATATTTTACGCGCCACTCATACTCATCACCTATATATACACTGAAAAAGTTATTATTATTATTCTTATGAATATAGAAATACTTACGAGCCGCAAGTATACAAAACAACCACACGGTTGACGTAGTTTTGTGTCTTTATTTGGTGGTTTATTTTTGTGTCTTTATTTGGTGTAATGTACTATTTGAACGCAGCAACAAGCAAACCAAAACAACACAACACAAAAACACATATCGAGTTATTTGAATCGCACATTTACACATCACGAACACCATTCTCGTGTTTTCGCATTTTTCCAATGCATCACTTTGTACATGTACGCACAATTACCTTTATTGCTTGATAAGTAAACATAACACGGCGAATTTTTCGTTTGGCTCTTAAAACCATCGCGTCATTCATATGACGATACATTGGCACCCCGTTCAGCATCGCAATCTCTCTCTCTATCTCTTTCTTTCTCTTTTGCTTTCTTTCGCTCACTCTTGTTTTGGCCGTATTTCAATTTATGTCCCAGTTCATGAAATTATCTTGGATTTTTCCCGTGCATACACTCAAATCCATCCATTTACATGTTATATTTTCCGACTCAAATCTTGTTATTTATTTATTTATTACATTGAAAATAAATTCGATTCCCAAATAAATTCCATTTATACATTCATAGGAACAATGAGTAAATTTGGAGATGAGTGAAAAGTAATGTTGGCGACAAAATATTTGACGCCAGCATAAGAAAAAAAGAAATGAAAAGAAAAATAGGAAAATAGCGAAACAATATAGAAATTCAATTGCATTGCATGTGCGCGTTTAATGTGGCAAAAACAAAAGATATGTCGGCATCTTACAGACTAAATGGTATAAACGCGGATATCAACAAAATGAAAGAGTTAGTTTGATTTGCGATAATTTTAAACATTTTTGGCAACGATGCAAATACCACTCATTCATTGTTGATTTGTCGAGGTTGTGAATTTTTTTCTTCGTCTTCTTTTTTGTCGTCGTCGTCGTAGTCGGCTATGACAAACGCTCTTACTGCCATTGGAATATATTCGCCACACGATTCCGACAACCCAATAAAAAACGCACATTGTAAAAATGAAGAAAAGGAGTTTATGAAGAAATATAAATTGCTCAGCAGCACCAATAATGAAATTAGAGTGTGACGACGGTTCATGTTATTTTGGTATTTAAATTTTAAATATTTCATACTTTAATGTGTACATTTCACATACATGCAGGCTTGTAATCAAGTCAAGTGGGAAAGAAAGAATGTGTGTGAGTGTGTGTGTGAGAGAGAGAGAGAGAGATAAAGAGAGAGAGAGAAATGGAAGGAGCGTGAAATTTGTGAATCAGTGAAACGTAAAAACCGTGTGGAGTTTCTCTCCATTTCGGTTTTTCGCTTGTTTTCACTCTTCGTATACACATTTATTGTTTGATGCGCGTGCAACATTGCGTATGTATGTTGCGTGTGTGATTTTCAGAAAATCTTAATTAGCCGCAACAGTGACAGTAATTACATTATTTACATTAATCCATTGATGTGCTAGCACCGAAAAGGGAGGTTGTACTACATTACATCATCCAAATCATATATGATATTTCAACATTGCACTTAATTTCTTCTTTAACAGTAGCCGAAAACGTTCTCTATTGAGCGTTTTGTGGATATTTTCGCCAACACTTTTTTCTATTTCTTCTTCTTCTTCTCTTTTTACTTTGTTTGGTTTCTCTTTCCTTTTAGATTTAGAAATCTATTGTGCATATGCATGTGTTATGTCGCACGAGGAAAAAAAAATATTTATTCACGTGATGAGCGCACATCGACATTTTCCCAATGCGATGTTCCAATTTTCATGTAACGCTCAAAATGCCATCCAAACTGTTCAACACGTTTTTGCATCGTTCACTTCTAGACACATCATCGAATGACGAATATATCAACATTAACAAATGCGATGTGCCGCATTGCAATGTGTTGATGTTGTTTAGTTTACTAACTTTTGAACATAATTAATTCCCGTTGAATTATAGATGTGTAGACGCGTTCATATCTTTTCGGCTTCTTTATTTCCAATTCTCTCTCTCTCTCTCTCTCTCTCACTCACACTCTTCCACTTTTTTTCCACTTTCAGTCCCTCTCACTTTATCTCCCTAGCTTTCCCTCACATCAGTCTTGCTCCCGTCTCTCTCTCTCTCTCTCTCTCTCTCTCTCTCTCTCTCTCTCTCTCTCTCTCTCTCTCTCTCTTTCTCTTTCTTTATGCATGTGTGCTTGTGTAGCATATTTCATTTGCAAAAGATCTTTATTAAGCTTGGTTGCTCGCATAGTTATCGCGTGTGTCAACAAAGACAAAGGGCCCCCTATTTCTAACTGAATATATTAGGCACCAGCACCGACCAAAATCTAATCAGAATAGTGCGGTAACATATATGCGGGGAAAAAATATACATACATTTTGATTTTCTTAAACTGTTGTAAAATTAACTCCCTTTCTCTTCCTCTTTCTCTTTCTCTTTCTTTTTCTCTTTATCTCAGTTCTGTCTGTCACTTTTCCGCTTCCACTGCTTCTCTTAAAACATTTGCATTCTCTCTTGTCGCTAATTTTTGCTCGTTGTTCATTGTAGTTATTAAATATATTTTGTCACAAGATTCATTTGTGCCCACTTATTCAAATTCATTATATTTTCATTTGCTATGTTTGTTGGAAAATGTCAAGCGAAAATGTGTTTGCTATTATTATTCGAATATTTCTATATATATATATATATATATATATATATACTATAGTATATCTATTTAAAATATGCTCAAGATATCGATGCATTTACCCACATTATTTATCTCTCAAAAACAATTAGCTGGAAAATTATATTGAATTGTAATTGAATACTTAACATTGACGACCCGTTCGATTTGTACATAGTACATTGCACCACTCATCTAGCTTGTAACGCAGCCATATCCAAAAAACCACAACAAACAGTTCAAAGCACTTTCAAATGGTTTCGATAAAATTGCAATTGTTGTTTAGTTTTTGCTTTGTTTCATTTTGTCGTTTATGTTGTTGTTGCTGTTGCTGGTTGGTATTTGTTCGTTTTTCTCATTCGTTATTCAAAATACTCATGCTAATTATATGCAATACGTGATCAAATTTACGTTCTGAAAATGTATTTTGTTTGGTGCATACTGCTGGTATTGGCACAACATTCACTTTTTCTGCAAAGATAACACACATTTTTGATATAGAATAATAAACGAACGCACTTTGAATTCTTGGTGAATGTTTTTCATGAAAATCGGCAAAATCATGAAATTGCGTGGGCAAAATAGATGCATTCTTTGCTACTTAATCATAAATCACAATTTTTATACATTTTCCAATACGAACGAGAAATGAAGACAAAAAAAAAAATTCAACAAAACATTCGCACACGAATCCAAATGACTTTGATGTGAATATTTTTTTTTTCGACAAAGACACAACTCAAGAATGTTTCTGCCATTTTTTTTTTCGTAAAAAGGAAGAAAAAAATAATATCGCACACACATGCTGATCATGTTCGGTTTGTCAACGTTTCTGTTGAACATTTCTTGGTTATCGGAAATTTATTGAAATTCGAAACATTCCACCTTCGGTCAATAGTAATGTTTTATTGTTGGTTGACCCGATACAGCGAAAAAAAACAGCCGACGCATAAATCGTTAAATTGACTTCATTTACGGCTTGCAAGTAAAAAAAGGAGACTTTTATATGGCTATAATGCTGTCAACATTGTCATTGTGTCTCTAATTCAACTAAAAGTTCCAAGCACATTTTCGTGGCCAATAAAAATGGCTTGTTAATTGTCATTTTTTTTGTTTGTTTGTTTGTTTCATTCGTCTTCGGTTAATTCGATCAGCTTAATTTAAATTGGCCAGCGCGACATAGAAGAAAGGAAAAAACAACAACAACAGACACAAATTAAAAAGATTCACTTTGATTTGGCATTTAGAGCATTCATTTATGTATGTCATAATAAATAAAAGTGGGGATTATTTGCGAGCGTGATAAATTTAGTTTACGATGAAAATTTACGACATCAGATTTAAGACACCGATGATGAATCGACTTGAAAAGAGAGAGGGGAAAAACAACAGCAACAACAAAATGAAAAAGAAAATTCACCTTCTAATGTTCTTTGGTTCTCCAATTTTTATCATGTATATCATTATTTATTTCGATGAAAATGATTTATTTTTAGTCCACTGTTTTGATCGCTTAGATTCACTTTTCTGATTATTATTATTACAGCCGTATGTGTGAGTATTTATATTTTAAGTGAGAATGCTTGTTTGACGTTGCTTTATTAGATACGCAATGAAGATGCTCGATGAAAAATCATGTTCTCAGTTCAACTGTCGAATTTATGTGCCGGGAAATTAAAAAAAAAAAACAAAAAACGAACACAATATTTGTACATAATTTCAAAATGGTGTGTATTTTATACGGAGAAGCCAACAGTAAAAATATCAGTGTCACCACTGTAATTAATATACATATTACATGATTATTTATTTGAAAGTGAGAGTGTTGTGCGATATGCGCGATGAGCATTCACGCCCGGTGTCTAAACATTTTTGACACGATTTGACTCATTGGCATTGTTTAGCAATGCGATTTCGTTGCAGATCATTTCTCATTTTGACATGCTTCAACCGATAGGCTCGTGGGTTTTTTTTTTTCATTCAACATCCAACAAATTGAACGAGCAAACAAAGGCGAATGAAAAGAAGAAGAAGAAGAAGGAAAAAAATCGTCGCGCGACGAATGACAGTAATTTGTTTGTGGTTTTGCACAGTTTTAAACAGTTCATTGCTAATGACAAAAGATTCCCATTTTGTTTTCCTACTTTTCAATCTCATTTTACTTTCATGTCTTTCAACGATTCGTTTTACGATTTTTCATGTGTAATATCGTTCGTGGGCTCAAAAGTGTTATTTTCACGGAAGTGCGAAAATGGCACACAGATTGTAATTGAACGCAAACAAGAGAAGAGAGAAGAAAAAATCTGGCAAAATTTTCTAGACATATAAACACTTGACTTGAGGAGTTTATTTTGCGCGCAATATCATGAATATCAATACAACTGACCCTATGTTTGTGAATGTGATATGCAATCGAATAATAAGTGAGCGCAATTCTTGCCGAGAAAAAATTTTCCCAATACATTTGAATAAGCTTTAAAGTGTCTGTCGATACGAAAATTTAAAATGAAGAAGGCGAAAAACCATATACACAACGAAATTCTTTAACGAATTTTCATTTTGTTTACATTCGTAGAACGTTCAAGCTTGCAGCTTGCTCCGATGTTTTTACTGCCGAAATTGCCTGCATATTTTCGGAAGATACATTTTTTGTTTCTCATTTTCATTGAAAATTCAATTTTCTATTTTTATAAATGAGCATATATAACCGGCAATCTGTATCATTCCGCATCATTTATTGCCACTCAGAATTGTTAGGCCAATTATAATTTTCATTGGTATTATAGTGTGTCTGCATGTTTGTTTCTCTCTTACTCTCTCTCTCTCTCTCTCTCTCTTACTCTCTCTCTCTCTCTCTCTTTACTCTCTCTCTCTCTCTCCCTGTCTCACTTTCTCTGTATTGCTGTGTGTATTGTGTTCATATTTGTGTTGCACTATAAATTCAATTCGTATACTTTTCATAGTGTGAAATTGTCTAATTTTCCGTTGGTTCGTCATCATCAATTCCGTAGAGATCGTATAAAATCGACCTAAATTCCATGTGCATATGCTCTCAAAATATATACTTCGATCGGACAAATTTGAATGAAAAAAAAAAAACAAACAAACAAACGAATATTCAACGAATGCAAAACAACTGAAAAGAGTCCGTGAATTCTTGATCCAGACAATCAATTCATGCAAATACATTGATCAAGTGAATTCACGCGAGAAAAAAATTAACAACAACAACCAATTCATTAAACATTTTTTTTCACACATGGCTAAAAACTGATGATCAAACTGCTTGAAATCTGAATCTTGATTTTTGCTTAATTCACAATTTTAATCGAAACTCTTGAAATGCACTTTGATGAGATGTGTTTTATGTTATGAACGTGAGCAGCGAGCTCACGACCGCGCTGAGATTTAAACACTTTATTAAACAGTTCATTTAATGTGAAGATTTTCAATGGATTTTGGCTTTCATGCCAGATTATATTTCGGATGATTTAATGGGTTTGACGGGTTGTTGATCGTGTACGCTCTAGCACGTTGTACCATGTGCGCACACATATATCGCTTTTTGCCATACAATTTCATGTGTTTTAAGTTCAAAACGCTTCATGGCACACATTAAATCACACATGTACAACATTTCACAAAGCAACAATGTAAACAACTCGATTAAAAATTTTAAAAAAAACACACACACAAACACAGCACAACATATTTGGTTTTCAAAAGCGAAAAGGAAAAAGAGGAGAAACAAAAAAATCATCCGAAACAAATTCGAACTACTTTTTAGCCATTCGAATGTGTCAAAGGATGTATCACTGTTAATGTTAACTGATCGGAACATTGGGATTGTGTATGTGAGTTAAATGTTTGGTTTATTTAGCTAGCAAAATTAAATCAAACAAACTTTGCAACAAGTCTCATAAAACTTTAATTTTCCCATTAAATTTTGATTTTGATTTCGTTTGTTTATCCGTCTTTAAAATTGGCACAGTCCATTTGTTAGCGAATAAACGAATGATTAATTTTGAAAGATGATCGAGTTTGATGTGCATGTATATGAAAATGTATTTGTACGAAAGTCATGGTCATATTACCTTTTGAAATTCAAAGAAAATGTTTACATTATTTTAACGAATAAAAAGAAATGAAATGAAATTTTCAAATTACATTTTTCATTTATTTGATTGATTTGCTATTCTAAAGAATCAAAATGCAAAACCAAAACTAATCAATTTTATTTGAAATAAGGGATTGCCTTCCATGCAATATTGAAACAATTTTCCGAATTGAAAAGTGATTAGTTTTGTTGAGATTGTGCCAAAAGTTTTAATTCATTCAATATTATTGAAGATCATGTTTCGAAATTCTATGCAAAATTCTTTTGCTTTAACATTTTCCATGCGAATCATTTTCGCTTTCTCATTTTCTCTCTTCTTTTTTTCATCTTCATTTCCACTTTTTCTCTCACTCCTTTTTCATCTCTCCCTCATTCCTTCTCCACTTCTCTCTCTGTCTCTTTCTTTCTCTCTCTCTCTCTCTCTCTCTCTCTCTCTCTCTTATTTTCTCTTGTTTTCATTATTCTTTTCTCCGTCTCACTCTCTTTTGACTTTTGATACATACTGAGTTAGAAAATCATTGTGCGCTATGATTGTTTTGAATTTCCCATCAGAATATAATATATTAAACAAAAGTCAATGAATATTTCACATCAAACACAAGAATAATAAAATGCATTAGTGAATGAATGAACAACTTGTGGAATTTATCATATTGCCTGTTTCAATAAATACAAACAAAATAATTTACTTCTAGTGCATTCATTGCTTGATTCAATGTGATATTAGTTTTTGATTTACCATTTATTTGCATTCATCTCCATCGGCGTTCAATGAGATGAAACCAGCGATAAATAAAAAAATAAAATGAAATCGCAAAACACGTCATCGGCTAAATTCTTACCATCAATCATACTACGTACACGACACATACAGCCCATTTTATATTCAGCATTGTAAAAATAAAATGACGTAATCTTAAAAATCGATACAGTAAATTGCATTAGTTCGATTAATACTTCTAAAATTAATCATTGTTCATTGTTTCTGCTTGTAAATAAGTCTCTTGATATATTAATCATCATAAAATCCTGATAATTTCCATTACATTTTAATATTTATAAGTCGATTTAGAGCGAGCAAGAGATGATGAGAGAATGAGCAATAGTAAGAGAAGTGGCAATTGTAGAAATGCTCTTTCAGCAAAACAATTCAGGTCGAAAACACAGTTCAGGTCGATTGTCTTGACTTCAACATCATACATACCAATATGCGGTTGTATATTAATATGCATTTGCATTGCATACAGCACATAACGCACAGACAGCACATGATGATTGACTATCAGATCGCAAGAATGATTTAGCAAAATTGCTTTGTTGGTTGTTAGCTGTTAGCTGTTATCTGTGTTGTTGCTGTTGCTGTAGCTATTGTTGTTGTTGTTATTGAATTGTGTGTGCAATGAGAACTTTTGTTTGGCATTTGACTTCAAGGGATAAAATACAAATACAACCATGAACCCAAATACAAATAACAGATCCATAAATAAAAACAAACATGAAGTCGTTACTAAAATCAACGAAAAATCTATCATTCGGAATCACTAGTGAATATTTTTTTTCTATATTCTTATTATTAATATGACATTTTTGAAAAGCTTTTTTCTACTCCATATTGCAATCATCGTTTCCATTCTTCTATTTTTTTTTTGTTCGCTCTAGTTCTATTGCTCTCTCTCTTCCTCTTTCTCTCTTTCTCTCTCTTCCTCTCTATCTCTCTCTCTATTATGAATATTCAGCGTTGTTTTTTTTTTCTTCCTGCAGAACAAAGCTTCTGTGCTTCTATTTGAGTGCGCAAAAATGCATGAAGCTGCAGGAAAAATGACGACACACAACGATGAACAGCAGCTGAAATGCAATAGTGATTTCAATATTCTTTTCAAATCGTCTTTATTTTCACTCTTCAGTGGTATCAGCTTGAATGTGTGTTGTAGTTTTCTCTCTCTCTTTCTCTCTCTTACTATCGCTGTATTTTTTTTCTCCACCTTTCTTTCTTTACCTCCCTCCCTCTTTGCATTACGTGTGCTCTTTTTATCATTTGTTCGTCTTTAGTTGATAGTTTTTTTTTTTTGTATCGTTTCGGATTTGCACTATTTATTCAGATTGTGAGAGGTAAATAACGAAAAGTGTAGGTATAAAATAATTTGCGCGACTTTTCTTTTAATATCCAGATGAAGAGATCGGTAGATTTGCAAAGTGTGAATGAAATTTGCTGAGGGCAATAGTTGAAAAAGAAAAGAATCATGAAGGGCAATTGAAATATAGCGCACAGCCAATATGCGATTATAATTCTTGCCATTTTCTTCTTCGTTGTCGTTGCCATCACCATCATCACGATCGTCTTTTATTCTGTTGTGTGTATATGTGCCGTTTTCGTTGCTTGGTTTTATTTTTAGTTTTTTCCATTTATATAGATATATATATATATATTTTTTAATTCCACTTTAATTCTTATTGGATTGTCATTATCGTTTGCATTTAGAGAGATTTATTTATTTGAGCCTCTAGAAGTGTAACGGTGTGCAATAATCAAGCTGAGAAATGGATCGAATTTATTCACGTGTAAAGCGAATCGTTTTTATTTTCTCCATTGAGCTCAGCTTAAAAATGCAACGGTTCATGTTTATTTATAATAAATAAAAAAGTTTTCCATTATGTTGCGTGTTTGTGTGTGTTTTTTTATCATTCGTTTGCTCTTCTATTTTGTTTGCTTGTTAGCTTTTTTGCTTCAGTGGAACAAAAGTTAGTGAAATAATGCTATAATTAGAAATGATACAGAAAATGCATTTGAAAAATAATTTTTTTCAACATGCTCATTTTTCGGGAAACAAGAGTGATAATTATAAAAGTGATTCAGTGGAAAATGTATGGCATATTTTTCTGAGCGCCCTTAAATTAAAATATTTACTATAAAATCGTGCAAAAGATTTTTTGTTTTTTGTTGTTTTTTTTTTTTACTTTGTTTCCATTGCTTTGTTGTGCAATTCGTAATCTTACCGCCAAGTGTACTTTGAATCATGTAATTCAGCTCCTTTCATCGCCTGTGCAGCAATGACAGAAGGGCGCAATTTCAATTGCGCTACCATTTACCTTTTATATTAAGTATTAAGCGTGGTATCAAGATGCTTAAAAAGGTCATTTCACTTCTTATTCGGGTGCAATGACTAGCATGTAGAAAAAAAAAGACGAGAAATCATTGCAATTTTATACCAACTTGACATTTCCGCAATCATTTCGTTTTTTTTATCTCGTTTATTCCCAAACAGGTTCTCAGTCCAACTCCCTCTGACTCCATCTCTCTTTCTTTCTTCCTCCCTCTCTCTATCTTTCCCCTATTTCATTCTTGAGAATCAAGAATTAAAGTCTTTGTTCAGTTAATCAGTGGCTACAATGGTTGAAGCAGAATAAAAAGCATGCTGAGCTTTACATTCAGGCAACTTTTTTTTACTTGAGCGCTTCGGGTGTGCGACAAAGTGTAAAAGTAAAGTTTTTAGAT
The DNA here is from genome assembly GCA_029041755.1 of Resseliella maxima. Classification (NCBI taxonomy): domain Eukaryota; kingdom Metazoa; phylum Arthropoda; class Insecta; order Diptera; family Cecidomyiidae; genus Resseliella; species Resseliella maxima. The sequence goes on along the minus strand of JAQOWM010001006.1, from coordinate 1,689,116 downwards.
GTATTTCAATGTTGAAACATTGAGAAAAAGAATATATAGGACATTTCGACATTTTCATTGTTTCCGAATTGTTGGCAGATGTAAGATTAACCATTTCACTGTTTGTTGTAAGATGTTTTCTTTTTTCACTTTCTCTCGTAACTCCTTTTTCTCTGCGTAACGGGTTGTAATTTGTAAAATGGCTTTAATAAATTGTATCCAATGTCTGTTTGCAGACATTTATTGTCATGTTTGTTATGTTATATGTAGTGTTGTTGTTATTTTTGGCATGAATTTCATCATGTTCGAGTCATAATTGAAGTGCTTATAAACAAAGACTCTGTATTTGCTCTAAAATTAGAATTGAAAGAAACGAAACCGAAATTGTCATCATCACAGAAGAATATTAGAAATAAATGAAACACACAAATTGTCAGAATACCGAAATGAGTTACGCTGTTGCGAATAAATGTTGAACAATTTCTAAAATGTATGTGAATTGCATACTGAATTTTATATGGTGTCGAACAAATAAATCTGCGAAATACAATTCGAGATGAATTTGAGATGTTGAGAAATAGAAAATTGCGCACAGAAAATGTATTGTCGCAGTATATAGATGATATGATGATAATAATTTTGTTATTGTCATTCGTAATTAAATGTTGGTTTCATTTTACACAATCTTGGTTAACGTTAATGCGCTAATTATCATTTCGTCTTCATTTTGTCTACATTCAAAATTAAATCACTCAAATGACACATTCGACCGTTGATATTTTAGAAATGCACGAAAGCGACAAGCAAATGAGTGAGATTACGGATGAAAAAAACAACAACAAAAAGAAAAAATTATAATAATATTGAAACACGACGTAATAAATCGCATTTGAGGTGGGATTGGATGAAACAGTTGCCACAGATGAAAAAACAAAACAAAACATAGAAACAAACGACACATATTAATATTTTTGCAAATGTGATTTTATGTTAACTAAACAGTTCTTCACAGTTGTCGGTCATTTTGTGAAATATATTGAATGACATCATCCATTTTGTGCAAACAAATAATAATATTTTTAGATACATAAACATGTTTTGAACTTGAATTAATATTGTTTTCCGTTTATTTTATCTTTCTCATCACACATTTTTTTTCTTTCTTTCTCTTTCCCATTTATAGGTGAGTTGTGTTAAGAGACTGCTTTTCATTGATTATATCCCGGTATCTCTATCGTGTGCTTAGTTATATAATAGTATAATTGCAGCTATTCTAAATTTAATGCAGGTATTTAGTATGTTATCTCTAATTGATAGAGCGACTTAGACGGTTCAGTATTTCATGGTTTTAAATAATAAAATGAAACAAAAATGGTTGTTAATTTACAATAGAATGACCGTTTCCGAGCCCACATTACTTAAGTTTTGATGCTGTTTTCCTTTTTTTGTCCGTCGCTGCATTCCATTGAAATGTGTTTTACTATTATTTGCACAATCATTTCGCGTTCGAATCGATCAAAAGTGAAATCAATGTGTTCGTCTATGAAATGGAATATATTGTTTGCATAGCAAATTATTAACTGGAATCGACGGATTATTTGCAAAATGAAGTGGCCTCGTTACGTTGACGGATTTTGTTTTTTTTTTTCAATTCGTCGTTTCGATGCTGTTTTTTATATTTCGAATCGATTTAGTACCATGGACAAAAATCCATATTTCATGACACATCATACATAGAGATGAACACGTAGGCCGTGTATTTGATTTTGGGCACATATTGTCGTGGTTCAAACTGAAAATCGAATAAACCGAATTGATACCGAAATTAACAGTGCCACAAAATAGATTGTGGTTGAATGAACAAAAAGTTGAGGCACGCGCGGGAGGAGAACGCACGTTCACTGTCACGACACGTAATGCCATCCATTGGTGAAAATGTATTCGAAATAGATTCAGCGCCATAATTTTAATGACAAAATCTAGAGAATGCCAACGGAACGCGACGATTAGTATTGGGTCAAAAAAGGCGTAAAATTCCACCATTGCGTACACACACACACACACACACATGTGTGTACATTCTATATTAACTGCATGTATGCAATTGCTTCACATGAAATATTAATTATCCATACGATTACTATTAAGATAAATGCATATTTATTTTGGGAATGAATTATGGCAGCAAACGGTAGCCAGCCAGTTGAAATTGTTTTACATTTCATTCTCCCCATCTCTCTTTCACTCTCTTGTTGATTTGTCATTGCTGTTTTTATATATGTTTGCCCATCATCAATTCACAATTCTTGTGTGCATTTTCAATTTTGTCGCATATGCCAGTTTTGTATGCCATTTAAGCGTCAATGATGTGAAAAATCTTGCTTAATTTATTGGAAATACACTGTGAAAGCACTCAATGAAATACCAGAAATAAATGAACAAAAACCAGAAGATAGAATAACAGCAACAACAACAATTATAACTAACCAACAACAACAAGAACAAAAAAAAGGAATGAAATTAAATGCAAACATGTAAATCATCCGAAAAACCAAGTGAAATAGCGTTGTTTCATGAAAATAAATTTGATGATAGAATAATTCATAAATTCACCGTGCGAATGCACATATCACAAGTCACAAAGTGAAATAAATATATCGTATCGTATCTTGCAAGCGTAAGCAAAATGCTTGCACACGCGCTCAACCACATTCAGATGCTAAATTAATAAATTAGTCAGATTTTCTGACACTAATTGCAGAGGAAACGGCGCCAAAAATTAGAAATATTACGGATTGCATGTGCTGTGAAGTGAATCAAACCACGACACGACGACAAAACAAAAAATACCAACAACAACACCAAAAATGTGAAGAAACATGAACGAGAGTGTCGATTGAAGTTGATTACCTTTTATGTGTCAATTTGCGATGCTCGTTACTCACGCTCATGGCTGTTTGATTTCAAACTTGTCTCTCTTGTATTTTTCACTTTCTCGATTTTGCTCTCACTCCCTCTCGTTCTCCTGTGTATCTAAAAGACAGTTTATCATATTCGATGATTCAGTGGTTCATTTCCTTCATTTATTTTGATCAAAATATGCGAACCGTTTTCAATATTGATATAATCTGTAATCGGACTAAATGTCATTATGATATGGGTAAAAATAACTAGTGTGGCACTCATATCAGATGTGACACAATGTCTTAGAACAAATGAAGTGCATATTTTCCGTATTGGGCCGTACACTGTATGAGATGCATCATGTCACTTAACTTATTTATCATTTGTTTTTCATCTTTCACTTTAAGTACTTAACTATACGTTCCCGTTGTCAATTTCATTCTTCTCTCTCTCTCTCTGTCTCTCTCTCTCTGTCTCTCTCTCTCTTTCTCTCTTTCTTCTACTTCGAGTTTATCGTTTTTTTCCTTGAACATTCTTGGATTACTACTCACAGTGCGACCAGATACAGAATGTGAACGTAATTCTTATGAGGTTAATCTATAGCATTCATGTGTAAAAAGTGAGCTGCAATCATGGATCGTCTACATCAACTTGTGTCAACCAACTAATATGTTTCTTAACGATATTGCCGTACATATTTTTTTCCCACATTTCCTGTCATGTTGTGAAATATAACATTTAAATAGTTGCAATAAACTGAAATCGACACATTTCAAATGAAATCCAAATGCCTGGCATGAAAATGAAATAGAGGGAGTGAAAACATCAAATACCCATAATAAGAAAGTAAAAATGTCTCGTTGGTTTTCTTGACTTGATTTTCTATTTTTTTTCTCTCCCTCACTCCAGCTTGTTGTTCTGTTGTCGACAACAAACAAACGATAATAAGCGGAGGACAAAAAAGATCGTTGCAAAATAGACAAATGAAAAAAGTTCTGACTCGGCAAGGTAGATTACTTTCGATGCTATTTTCAACGGTTCATGGTTATCTTTCTGTTTTCACTCTCCTTTTTCATCGTCTATTTCTATTTCGTTTCTCTATAATGTTGTTTACTTCATTGCGGTAAGCTATTTTATGTTTACAATTTTATTTATGGCGTTGAAACAAAGTATAAGTTCTTTTTGGATGAGTTCACAGTAAAATGACGCACAGGAAATCGATTTTGTTCGCTATCAAACGACTTGAAATGGAATATGGATGCCGGTGTACCATACGTCTTTGTATTAAACTATATTCGATCTCATTCTATATACTCAAAAGCAACTCCATTACATGTATATATAATATATTCTTATTCGATTAGTAAAAATAGTCGGCATCAGTACGAAAAATGAATTTCCAGCACATGAAATTATTTTTCGCTGACGAACGATACCAATTTACTTGAATTTGGCTATGAAAATCCTTTTTGGATACGGTAGTTTTTCGATATTTTTTGGCCGATTTGAATTCATTCATTTTCTAGAAATATTCTTGCAATTTCCTTGCTCGAATATTCAGGAAGTTGAAGCGGAATTATTGGGAGCAAATGTACCGAAATTTCGATATATCAGAAATGAGCAAAAATTCCAATTGGATTTCACGTGATTTTTGGCCGGTTAGCCTATTAAAATGAACGGTTAATTATAAAAACGTCAAAAAAAATGACAAGAACGTCAAAAAAAAAAATCGACCGTCAAAAATTTAAACAAAAACGTCAAAAAAATTGCGAAATCGTCAAAACAATTTTCAAAATCGTCAAAAATCTTGAACAAAATTGTCAAAAATCGTGATCGAAATTGTCAAAAATCGTGAAAAAAATTGTCAAACATCTTGGACAAAATTGTCAAAAAAAGTGACAAAAACGTCACACATCGTGAACAAAATTGTCAAAAAAAGTGACCAAAACGTCACACATCGTGAACAAAATTGTCAAAAAAAGTGACCAAAACGTCACACATCGTGAACAAAATTTTTAAAAATGTTTAACAAAATTGTCAAAACAAGTGACAAAAACGTCAAAAATCCTAAACAAAATTGTCAAGTATGTTGAACAATATCGTTGAAAATGTTGAACAATATCGTCAAATAAGTTCCAAGTTCTAAATTGACAGAATATTTTTAATAATTTTATGTAATTAATTAATTGGAAAATTTAAATGCAACATTAAATATTTATTTGTTTTAAACAGAAATATTAGTTTTTCGTTCATTATATATCAGAAATATTTGTTATTTTTCAATTAGACTTTGAACAATTTAAATAAAAATAAAACTCGAGACTTTATTTAAATACATAACATGCTTGTTTATTGATCTGGTGTGATAATATACATGATAAAATCATTTTTATCATAAAATCATACTAAAACTAAATGCAGTTTCGTCTAAAAACTTGAACACACTTCGAAATAAATTACATCGTTTGAACATAGTAAACAAATATTGATATAAAACTATCACTTTAAGATCACAATATTAGATATATGTGCTGTTCTTACAATAAATTTCACTGCAATTTCCAACAATTTATTCAATAAATCATAATGAACATATTGAGTAAAGTATATAAACATCACTGAAAAAATTAATTTCGGTTCAAATATGAAAACAGTAAATAAATATTTATATAAAAATATAACTTTAGAATCACATTTTTAGATTTATGTATTAATCTATTCATCCAATAAATTTTGTCGCACTAATGCCACTTTGGCTAATGCAGGGCGCCCTCTAGACTTTTTCTTTGATAACAACTTCGGATTGGCTTCTGGTGGGCAAGAAGCAATCTTTGTTACTAATGCGATTCCTATTATATGTTTGCAGATTGCATTTTTTAGGCGATATGGGCATGTACATGTTGAATTAGGCCAATTGACATCCATGTTCACTAGATACACGCGCTGATGGATGTTCTTTACATAGTCTTCGAAGTCGTCCGTAAATTTACCTTTTTCATAAAGGTCGACGGCTGCTTCAAGACTTGTAATCGAACGTGATTCATTTGCAGCTTCTTCACGTGACAATATATAATAGTTGTTATTTCCTCCTTGGAAAACGCGATTTCTGTTATCAACATTATTTGCAAATTCCACACCTTTTTCCCAGTCGCTTTTTGTTAATTTGGGAGATGTATACAGCACCTTCATCTCCTGATCCCTAGTGTACATCTCTGATTTATGCTGAATCATTTCGAGCAACGTTTCTTTGAATGTACTCAGTGGTTGTTGACTTCTAATTGTATGGTATCGTTTTATGGACGAATTAAATCCCTCTACTAAATTATTTGCATCTGATGAATGCATGCAAGACCCACCAAACCAATTTGGATGTAAATTTAGCCACTGTCTGTCGAAATATTCTACAAACACTGGATCAAAATTGCTCCAATATTGAACGAACTGAGCACTAACATTTTTGAAAATTTCATAACTTGGACATTGTTGTAATATTTTAATATCTTTCATTACATTTTCTTGTAATTCAGGCAAGGCAAAGTTAGCGCCTTTCAATGCCTTTACAACATGAAACCAACACATCAGAGAGTAGTTTGTTTTTTCAACGTGTGGAAATGCAAAACGAAATCCATTGGAGATTTGAAATGCAGCATCACTCAAAATGTGCGTAGGCTTCACATTCAAGTTAAGCAATCTTTCGGCGTTTGATTTGATACACTTGAATGTAAATTCATAATCAGATGTAGTTTCATTCGTCGCTAATGAAACCGCTAAGAGATGAAACTGGTGCATTACATCTTGAACACCAACAATATTTAAGGGATATCCTTGCCAGACTGTTTTATATGTTGAATCGGCACACCAAATCAGCTGGCTTGCATTTGACAGTAGACGAAGCGTTGTAAAGACTGCATTAAATTTCATAGCTGCAGGATTTTGTGTAAATCCTATACAAAATGGTTTATCTAACTCGTTTGGAATTGATCTTAAACTTTTAATCCATGTTGCCAGGTCTCCAAAACTTACGATAGGCTGAGAGTTAGATAGTTTAGATATCTCATAACGTACCTGCCGGATTTTGATTGGATATGTGTCTCCCAATCGTCTTCTGATAGATTTAATTATGTTTATTGGTCTTGTTTTTGCCTTTGCCTGTTCCAAAACCTCATTTTTGATTTCTATTGGAAGTTTCGCTTTTGCGTTGGCGTGATTATGTTCCCATGTTGTATATTCAGCTTGAAAATCGCTGGTGCTATTCAGTCTTATTATTCTGCCTCTAACCGGGCATTTTTTGTAGTCAGAACGAATAACTAGACCACATCGATAGTTGTCAATCATTGAATCTGTACTGGATGTTGTGCTTAATTTTTTCAAGTTGTGTTCTTTGACCCAAACTACTACTGCTTCATTAGTATAAAGAACACCATCTTGTTTCCATTCGTGCGAAATGTACAAGTGTTTTTTAACATTTTCATCAACTTTTGGATTGGTAATATTTCCGAATTCAACATTTCCGAAATAAAGTGACTTTTCATTTTCGATCGATGTAAAACGTTCATCTATTTATCGAGAGAAAAGGAGTTCATTTTTTTTTTTTAAAGAAGTCATGCTTCTGAGAAATTTAACTTTTGACGATGACGAAGATTTACGAAATTTTGGTGTAGGTTTTGTCGAAAACCAGGGTGGCTGGCTACCCACCTTACCTGTTAATGTGAGATTCATGCAAGGTGTCGTTACGCACATTTCTGAAACTGGCCTAATTTTCTTCTTAGAACAGTCGAATTTACAAATTGCGCTTGAAATTTCACAAAGGATCAAAGATTATTTGACTATTAATACACAAAATAAAATTCATGACTGGAATGAAGGAAATATTTGTTTTTCCAAATACGAGGATGGTGAATATTATCGAGCTGTGATAAATAAGATGAGCGCCAATCAAAATAATAATTGCACGGTAATTAACTAATTCACATTATATTTTTTCTAAAGGATTGCACTAAACATAAAATTAAATATATATATATATATATCAAATCGTTTCAGGTCACCTACGTAGATTATGGTAATGAAGAGGAAGTATGTTTGGATACATTAATATTGGTAAACGACTTCCAAGACATACCAATTCTATCGAATCGATTACATATTTCAAATTTGGTTTCATTAAATAAAAATGGAATGTGGTCTTTGGACATTCTTCAAGAATCTCGTCGTCAACTTGTGAATCGACCATGCGATGTTCATATTCAGAATATTTACAACGTTAAACTACAAGATATGGCCATTCTGCCATGTGATATTAGATCTGATGAGATGAGCGGCAACATTCAACAATGGTTGATTAAAAAGAAACTTGGCTTTGGTTTTGACATTAATTTTGAAGATGAACTAATTCTTTATGTTTAGAAAAATCTGAGAGCAACATCACACATTATTCCTTAAATGATTCATTGTTCATTTGAAGTGAAAAAGTGTAATTTGGTATTTTTTTTATTAAAATATCTTCACCAGAAAATGTATTTAAAAAATTAGTCGACTTTTTTTCTTATTTTATTTTCTTTAAATTGCAATTCATATTAAAATGACTTTCATTTCGATTTTTGCATTTTATAATTAAAATTTTGTCATAAAATTTTGCAAGAATATTTCGAATATGTTTATATCGAAAATTCCTATTATTCAAATACAACCGAACATTGGGCCTTTTCATAGTTTTTGTTATTGTCTTTGATTTGTTCGAACTCTCAACACCTCCATTCATAATATAAATTGAATGTACTACGATCCATTAAGGTACTACGGCATAAGTCGTGCACCGTTACATTGGAAGTGATCTGTATCATATATACACTGAATTGCACATAGACCATTATGGAATGCAAACAACAAATCGTATATTTCAGTAGTTTCCGATGGTGTAGTCAGTTGATAAATCGTATAGGTGGCGTCAAGTGTGCAAAAAGTTTGGTTCAAATTGTTCAAAATTGAAAATGACCTGTTCATGTTCGGTTAAAAGTCGTAATGAGAAAGTACCCAAAAAAGGGGTTTTCCGGCATTTTCGCTAAAGGAAACTCATATTTATAAGTTGTTTTGATTATGGAAAAACTTAAAACATGTTTAAATATAAAATGTAATGAATTCGTAATAGAAATTGGAGAAATTGTATGCGTTGGATTTTCAGTCATGAACGGATGTAAGACATCTTGTTCTCCAATATTTTTTGGAGGTTTTGTCTTTATTTTTGACGTTTTTGTTTTCTTTTCTTGTTCTTATTTTTCACGTTTCTGTCATAATTGTTGACGTTTTTGTCATTATTTTTGACATTTTTGTCATAATTGTTGACGTTTTCGTCATAATTTTTGACGTTTTCGTCAACATTATTATGACAATTGTTGACGTTTTTGTCATTATTTTTGACATTTTTGTCATACTTTTTGACATTTTTGTCATAATTGTTGACGTTTTCGTCATAATTTTTGACGTTTTCGTCAACATTATTATGACAATTTTGTTAGATATTTTTGACGTTTTTGTTTTTGACTTTGTTGTTCTTATTTTTGATTTTTTTGTTAGTCATTTTTGACGTTTTTGGTTTTTTTTTTTATGTTTTTGTCAATTTTTTTGACGATTTACTTTTGACGTTTTTGTAATTTTTTTTGACGTTTTTATAATTAACCAAAATGAACAATTTACTCTCGACAACCTCCCTCCCTCACTCTCTTTTTCACTATCATTCTCTCTCCCACACAATTGAGTGTGCAATCGCACACACTTTGTGCACGTCTGTGTATTTATATCGAAATTTTATTTATTGCATGAAAAAGCGCTTGGAATCCAAAGTCTGTCAAAAACGACCGATACCAAGAGAAATAGCGCCAGCAAACGTACACAATGCAAATAATTTATTGAAATTTACAGTATCTTGCGTTATAAATACCTTTAATAAGATAGATAGATGAGATGAGATGAGATAGAGAGAATGAGCGAATTTACATTTTTGTTGCACTTTTCAGGTTTTAGGAAAAACAAAAGGCAAATAAACTTCAATTTCAGCAACATTGGAATGATCTAGACCATTTAGCGATAGATAGAATGATTCATATGACAACATATATATAACCTACCTGCATTTACAATAATTAAGCATGAAATTTTGCTGATCTGAAATTAATTGGTTTGCTTTTTCATGTATCTCTTGATTAGTGGATAGCAATTCCTCAATGCACCGTTGAGTTTCGAGGTGGTTAAAGCATTTGAATGTACATGAGAGAAGTGTATAAGTGTGTGTCTGCGTATGCAATAGTCGTTTAATATGCCTATATAGATATAGATAGATAAAATGCATAGGAGAGATCATTTTTTACCGAAAAGATAGATGGAGAGAAATAGCGATAGAAAAAGAGAGAGAGAGATTCAAACCATGTATGCGGTTTGCTTTAAAAACGCTTACCATATCGAATTCTCTTGAATGGTTTTGTTTTAATTATGCAATTATAAACGCAATAAATATTAATTATTGCAATTAATTTACAATTATTATTGTTGTTAAATATTTGATATTGTAATAAAACAATATTGAGTATGTTTTCTCTCTATGTTAATTATTTTGATTGTTCGATATTATTATCGTCATTTCAATCAACGTCATCATTACCGAATCGATGCGTTCGATTGCTCTCCACCTCTCTCTCTGTCTCTCTCTCTCTCATCCGCTGTCGATATCATAATTTGTCTCTGGCTCTGTATGAAATTCATCATCATCATCATCATCATCATCATCATCATCAATATAAGCATGCAAATTCCATAATGAAATGCGTAACTCTTTTCCCTCGAACGATGTGCGTCGAATGCCTTCAAATTGAGGCCAATTTTGTTATGTCATGACAGTAACGGATTATCAAACAAAATTTGATGTCATGACACCAGGGCCCACCGCTCAGGAGGCCCATGTAAGATTCCAGAAAAAATTAAAGATCGGTCGTTATTTAGACTGTGCTTTTACATTATTGTGCTTCTAGAGCACTATATTCCGTTTTGCTATTGGCCACTTATGAGATTTATATGGCTACTTTGATGGCGCTAGTATAGAAAAATAAATACTATAAAGTCGACGATCGTTCTTTTTTATATAAAACATATATATTTATTTGTAGAAAAAAATTAAATTAAATCACCACTTTTCTACATTTAAGTTTTACAAACTTATCTATTTATGATTTCATTGAATTTCATTTCTTCTAAAATATCACTTTCAATAGAAAGAATTGATAAATTGTTCAAACGATCATCTGTCCTTGCGTTACGTATATTATTTTTAATTAATTTTAATTTGGAGATTGATCTTTCATACGAGCATACACAAATACATGCGTAATAATTTATTACTAATAAAATATCCAAATTGGGGAAAGTAGAACAAAGGTGATCATAGAACATTGTTTTGTACATCCATTCTGGGTTTAAATTGTCAAATGTAAAATAATATTTAGCGAATTGACATTCATCAATGAGTTGAGTTTTGAAGTTGAAGGTGATTGAAATAAAACCAAAATATTTTCTACTTCAGAACCATGAATTTCAACATGGAAAGATAGATCATTTTCGTTTGACGTATCAATGTTCGGTGAAATGCTATTGTTTTCATTATTTTCTTTGTGAAAATGATTCGTTAATTTCGGTACTTCAAAAAATTCGAACTATCAAAAAATACGTTGCCAAATACGTAAATTTAAAGTGCGTTTTAAAGTACTGTTTTTAATCAATAGTAAAATAATATTTTTTTTTTCTATAATCATGTCATTTTTAATTTTAATTAATTTAAAAATATAGGGGCCCACGCAAAAATTTTACACCAGGGCCCATCGAATGGTTAATTCGCCACTGAGTCATGATATAATTCGTTGATGTTCACGATGCATTCAATTGAAATCATAGCATTGCACATAATAATAAATGCTACGCATGCTGAATGCTCCAATACAAATATTCGGGGGTGTTAGATATTGAAACATTTTCCATGTCTATATATAGAGAGTCTCTATTAAAGACAGCGCACGTGATGTGTTGCAAATTGAGCGGGCATATTGTTTCGCAAACCACCGTTTTCATTAGAATATTCGCAACTGTATTCGGATCTAAAGGGAGATATTTTACAGATTATTTTCAATTAAATTTCATTGAACGCATTATATTTCGGGGCCTCATTCAATAGTTAGTCAAGTATTTTTAATAGCTTGTTTCAATATTGTAGAATTCTCAATTAATTCTCATTTGTGTTGTTGATGCATTAGCTAATCATTGATTGAGTGACATTTTTTCTTTTGTTTATTACGTAAAAGTCCATTTTCCGTAACACATTGTTCAATGTAACACAAGAAACAACATTCTTGCAATTTAATTATTTAAACCGTTTTGCAATTCAATATTTGACATTTTGTAAATGAAATTACATTCTTCAAAGCAAATTCGTTTTGCTAATTGTAAAATTCATCATACACAGATGGCAAAAGTGGAGAAATTTTGTCTTAGTATTGGTTAATATGAGAATACAACCGATTTTGAGACAAATTTTATCCCAAAAACAGCTAACTTCATTTTATATAATATGAAGTAACTAAAAACTTGATGTAATACAATTTAATTTAATGTAATATTTTTAATACAAAGTAATTTTCAAATAATTTTAAGAAAATAAAAAGAGTCTTAAACATTTTTTAAGAGATAAATTTATATTTAATTTGAAATTACTTCGAATTACTGAATTACTTGAAATTACTTTGTGTTACATAGAATAAATTAAGTTTCATGTTTGCATCATAAATTTAATTCAAATGTAAAACTATATTTAATCTATGCGACACAAAGTAAATTCGAATTAATTCCAAGTAATTTCAAATTAAATATGAATATGTCTTTTAAAAAATGTTAAAAAAATTTTTTATCATCTTGAAATTAGTTAGAAATTACTTTGTATTACATATATTTTCATTAAAAGATTTCATTGAGGTTATGTACGTTTGACACAAAATTTATCAATGCAGATGTAAAACATAGTTTAATATATGTAATAAAAAGTAATTTCCAAGTAATTTCAAGATAATAAAAAAAATATTTAACATTTTTTAAGAGCTATATTTATATTTAATTTGAAATTACTTGGAATTAATTGGAATTTACTTTGTGTCGCATAGATTAAATATAGTTTTACATTTGAATTGAATTGATGATGCAAACGTGAAACTTAATTTATTCTATGTAACACAAAGTAATTTCAAGTAATTCAGTAATTCGAAGTAATTTCAAATTAAATATAAATTTATCTCTTAAAAAATGTTTAAGACTCTTTTTATTTTCTTAAAATTATTTGAAAATTACTTTGTATTAAAAATATTACATTAAATTAAATTGTATTACATCAAGTTTTTAGTTACTTCATATTATATAAAATGAAGTTAGCTGTTTTTGGGATAAAATTTGTCTCAAAATCGGTTGTATTCTCATATTAACCAATACTAAGACAAAATTTCTCCACTTTTGCCATCTGTGTATGAAGTTAAGAGATGCATTTTGGTCATTCTAGTTCAATGCAAACTACATATCTCACACTCGATCTTTCTCTTTCTCTTCATCTCAATTCGTTCTCCCTTTTTCTCATGCTCACTCTCCTCTCCCTCTCTTCTTTCTCCCTATCTTTCTCTCACTCACTCTATCTATCTCTCTCTCTCTCTTTCTCTCTTTTTCTCTTGACCTCACTCTCCGGCTCTTACCATTTTCATCTAATGTCGAAGAGTTTTCTCTTCGAATTGGTATCGATAATCACATTTTGTAGGCTGCATATTCAAACACAATATTGACATGTGTGCATATTTATCCAGTAGAAATAATGACCATCAAAAATAATTCCAATAATTCCTTTAGATTTGATGAATTTAATGCCATTTCCATTAGATTTTCGGCTACAGTTACGACAATAATTTCAACATTCGTCGATATCGTCAAAATGCATATTGGAAAATTCGATACCTACGGTTTACTATTAAATTCAATTTCATACGAAACGTTCAAATACTCATAACAATAAGCAATTGGACAAATCTCTCTTTCTCTCTACATCTCACCGGTTTTCGCTCAAATTAAGCTGAAAACAAATTACACAAAGAGATGAGAAATCTCTCCGACTCTCCCACATTCACTGTTTGTTTGGAATTTAATTTTGTACCTTACATTCCTCCATTGATTTGTGCCAATGTGTGTATGTGGTGTGAAGCACGGTATTGTATTGCGGTTAGAATGAATTGTGAAAATGCCTGAATTGTGTGACATCAAAACATTCATACATACACAAAAGCTGTTTATTCGATTTTCCAGTGTCCACGAAAATCACTACCGTTCCGCATTTTTTAATACAATGCAAATTTTGTAAATACAATTCGAATAATGTCAATTCATTTGAATTGAATCCACAATAAAACAATCAAAATGAATATAAAATATATTTTGAAATAAAAAAACACACAACTACTCTCATTGTATCAATTGCGTAAACGAAAGATAAAAAAAAAATTGTTCGTTTAATAAGATTTGAATCAATCAATTACCTTGATTTCTTTGAAGAAAAAACAAATTCATCGACAAAAACCATATCAAATAGACCAACAGCTGTCAATGTATTTCACATGTAGATATCGATATTCAAATAACACACCAGCATGACACACCAAGACAAAGTCCATGCCAAACGGGTTTTGGGTTTATTACCTTGGGAATATCGTGAAATATATCCACAGTTTTGCCATTATATTTAGAATATTCAATCGAATTTTCTCTCATCCCTTTCGTTAATTTTTGAAATATTCCGAATAATCAAGTATTTACAATGTTCTAGTGGATTTGTATATATATATATATATATATATACAGTGCAGTCAGAAAGTTTGAGACCACCATAAAAAATCAAGTTTTTGATATTTTTTTCGATCAGCGATTGATTTCTTGGATTGTCTCTCATCCATTTTATATGCTATAAATAGAACGTGAAAACTTTAGGAAAATTGAGGAATTTCATATAAAAAAAATGTGCCAAAATTTGCCGTTTTTCGGTTCAATTTATGCATTACGCAAGATTTCTCAAATTGAACCGATTAGAAATTGTTTATTTTACTGAGTTCTATCAATCAAAGTTGAAACATATCAATTTTTTATGAAAATTATCGAAAAAAATATAAAAAAAACTTGATTTTTTAAGGTGGTCTCAAACTTTCTGACGGCACTGTATTAGGATTGGTTATCGCACACCATTGTGTATTTATAATAGCAAAACAATGCGAAATCGACAGAAAGACACCAAGAGCAGGAGAGTGATAGAGAGAGAGGAGAGAGAGAGAGAGAGAGAGAGAGAGAGAGAGAGCATTAAAGAGTGACAACTATTCTGTAATGAAATCCGATATACTATATGAAAATCCATTCACAAAATTTCTATCGATTTTGTGACATTGTCTATTGTCATGCAGTTGTCATGCCAACAACAAAATACCAGAATTTCAAACAAAAAGATGAATTAAAATTAAAAGATGTGTCCGATTTTAATTGAACGAGACTCAATGCAATTTTCTGTTGTGCTCTCGCTCTCTCGTTCACTCTCTCTCTTTCTGCTCTATGCTCTCTCTGTACTGCAATTTATTTGCAACTTTCCACTTGGTTCGTGTCTCTTTTAACCTTAAGACGAATTGCGAATGAACACAATAAATTGCGTCAAAAATCTTTCATATTCATAGACATATGAAGCAATACACATAAACTGATTGAAAACAATTTCACACATTCATTGACACCTTGGTACATTTTACATTTGTGAATATGTATATATATATGAAAATAATGATATAATCAAAATGGTGTCAATTTAAAATTGACAAGATTTTACATGATTGAAACACTCGACAAAGTCATTTCGTTATTTCTTAGTTTTTCATTCATCATTCGTTGGTTTCATTCAGCTGTCGATGTTGGCACATTTTAATTTTTCCCGTCTAAGTAAATGGAAATTATTCACCCTCGTGAAAATCATATCGATCTATGTGTAAATTGTACAAGTTGAATGCTCTCTCTCTTTCTCTCTCTCTCTCTCTCTCTCTCTCTCTCTCTCTCTCTCTCTCTGCGGTAGTTATTATTTTTGTGCTTTTTTTTCTCCTACTTCCTCTTTTTCTTATTTTGGCCACCACATGCCAAAAACATTGTATCGAGCTTATACCATTGGGTTTGCTCTGAATCGTTGTTGCTATTGTCACCAAGAACTAACGATACCAACGATAAAATCGCCAAATTCGAAATAAGGGAAATATATATTCAGTAAATTCTAATTTCATATTCCCAATTTCGAAAAACATATTTCTCGAAAATTCAATCATCTATATGAAAAAAGTTCATTTTGGTAGAGAAGTTACGAATGAACCATTACGAAACAATAAAATTACGAAATCAAAACGAAAAATGTTTTTCATAATGTGTGTGTGTGTGTGTGTGTGTGTGTGTGTGTGTGTGTGTTGTTTGTGTGGCGATGAAACAAAAGGTCATCAACAGCCCAGACACAACCAACATATGTATACAGGATATTAAAGCAACCGGCCAGTGTATGTGATTACTGTTTATTTATGTTATTTTTGGTCGATTTCAAATAGTAAACGTGTATTGCAAAGCGATATATCGGTGTGATAAAGCTTTGGATGAAAAACGATTAGGCAACCGAGAAAAGGGAATAGAAGGAAAGCAAGAAAGAGAGATAGAAACAGTATTAAATAGAATGAAATACAGTTAGCGATAAAGAGAGAATTTGAAATGGTATGACTTGTACAATGCATACGAAATAGACAAAAGGAAGAGTTGTGCCGAGTTGATTAGATTGCGAATATTTTATGATATTTCTATGGTAACGCGTTGTGCATTGCATTGAACCATTCACAGATGCATTTGATCAAGTGGACAAATATCATAGGTAACATGAATGTCGATTACCAATGGGAGTGATTGGGCCAACTGTGGCAAAACATTCAATAAAATGCCTATTGAATTATTAAATGGTAATGAACGCTTTGTTGTATTCAATATATCTAAGATCATTTCAATGTGGCACCATCGTATTTGCGGCAAAACATTCAACCTGATATTAATATTTATGTGGATTTTTGCTAGTGCTTGTCTTGCAACTTATCACAAATATCTTTATAATACACACAAAAACACACACGTACGCATACAAATACAAATACAAAACATGAGAAACGTTTGATAAGACGTGCATGTCGCAAAATATTTGGAATTGTGTTAAAATCATGAATCATGACAGCTGAAAGCATCGCCAATGATATCATATAGTTCGAATAGTAATAATAACAATCTATGTGCTGTTGGTGCACCATATTATATGGGCTTTCGACTTTACCACTGGAGATGAAGTTCTTGTTTTTTGTTTTTTTTTTTTCTCATGTCAATCTTTCGATCCAGTCTTTAACATCGACATTCAATTTTCTGTTATTAATATTGTGCCCGTTGATCGATTGCGAACAAAAAAATCCGTTATTGTTGTGATAATAAACCAATACAATGTATATTATGATATAACTATTGAAAATTTTTGCAATGCAAAAATAAAATATGCGTTTGTACGATCAGTTAATTCACCCAGAAGCCTAATGACTTTGTGTTCCAAAATATAAATGGACAGACGGACAGAGAGAGAGCTAGAAAGAGAGCGAAAAATGTAGGGTGAATAAACACTTTTAAATACGGCAGCAAACTGAGAATCAATATTCTCGAATTGATGTCGACTGTATGCCACATGGAAGAGATAGATTTGACATGAAGAGTGCAGAGGAGAATTGATGACGATTTTCCACTAGATACACAAAGCCAATTTTCGATAGCATTGAATGGAATACAATCTACTGGTTTTTGCACACAAAAGGTGACATTCCCAAGGGCATCATTTGTTATTTGTTTTATCTATTTGTTAATAAACTCACTGTGTGTCACTCTCGCTTCAGCTCTTTCTCTCTCTTCCCTTCACTTTCTGTCCCTCACTTGCTATCGTATTCAATCTTTCTCTCTCATGTTCGCACGCTGTCTCTTTCAGATATTCTTGTTGTCATTTCGTTTGAATTCGTTTGTGGTTTCACGGTATATTTCAATAAAAGGTTGACCACTAGCATTACCGTCACGTCGAATACCGAACTCGAATTGCGTTTGTATTCGATTCGGATTCAGTATTGTTTTGTGGATGCTTTGTGTTGATAAATGTGAATACTGCTGATAGATTAACGAATGAACATTTTGGTGTCTTAACAATTTGTATTTCTTCTTTGCCCTCGTAACTAGCAATAGTTTTTAATTTATCTGTGATGAATTACGTTTACTTATTGATTTATATGCCTAAAGCTGATGTTTTGTGTCGACCATTTTTTTATGTTGATTCGATTCACCTGTTTATTTGGACTTTTTTTTTATTCAATAATTGCTCATAGTTGAATAAACCGAAGTTCACGGAAATGGATCATTTCATTTCATTTTAAACACTTAAATCAAAAAGGAAATTTTATTTTAGGTGGAAACAAATCCGAATCAACTGTATCAATTATACTATGCTTTAAAGCTCATTTTACTTCGTGCCTAAATCAATTCTCCATTTATGTATGTATATTCAAGACAAATTCAAAACAACCAAAACATAAAATCAATTTGAAACATTATTTCAAAATCAAAACTGCAGAATGAATAGCACAGAAAAAAACCTTCATTTAATTGTATCTAATGAGCATGCAATTTTATTTGATTTCTCAATTTCCATGGAGAAAGCCCATCTAGGTTGATTCCATTCAGCATTTTTTGTTTCG
The DNA here is from genome assembly GCA_029041755.1 of Resseliella maxima. Taxonomy (NCBI): domain Eukaryota; kingdom Metazoa; phylum Arthropoda; class Insecta; order Diptera; family Cecidomyiidae; genus Resseliella; species Resseliella maxima. Next base: position 1,670,346 of record JAQOWM010001006.1, on the reverse strand, counting down.
TTCGTTTTGCTCATTTTCGAATCTAGAACAGTTGACGATATGCACATATGATTGCAATGCAAGTCCCAACAATAATGACACAAAAAAATATCATCATCATCATTGTATAGCGTACAATTGTCATCGTTATTGTCCATGGGGAATCATATTACATTGTTGTATCAGATGGATCAACCCAAATATACTAATAAAAAAACCGCGCTTTTTTCCGGAGAATTTTCGTAATTAAAATGAATAAATATACAACAGTACTTACTGAAATCGTCAATTCTCCGTTTTTTTTTCAATCGGAAATGTTAACTGATTGATTTTGTTTTGAACAAAATGTGAAATATCGTTGTTGTTTTGTTGGTTCAGTTAAATTGCGAAAACGGACGAACAAATGAAAAAAAAAACACAATGGTAATAGTTCAAATTACAAATTGAAGGAACTAATCCGGCGTCATTGAACGGGGAACGGGGACGGGAGAAGGGGTGATTGATTTTGGTGAGCTGACTAGGTAGACTTGATATTCAAACCAAATTGAACGGCGTAATTGGAGTTCTAGTATATTCCTCCTCATTTGATTCTCATTATTTTGACGATTTTTTTTTTTCTATTCAGTTACTATGCCCACTTATACCTTTTCGACCAATTCCATGCGTTTTTTATTTCACTCACTCTCTCTCTCTCTGTCATTCTCTGTTTATTTGTGCATAATGAATCGGTGTTTTGTTTGAATTTAAATCTACCCTGAAAAAAAATTTTCTCTCTTCTCATTTGATTTGAAAATGCGTATTTTAGCGCAGTAATATGAACTGAAACCGAAACCGAAACCGAAACAAAACGGAATAAATGAGATCGATTGGGGTTTTCTCTTGATTTGAGAAAAAGGGTATTTTTCTAGCTCTTCTCGGCCATGGATTGTGTGCATAAACAACAAATGAGTTTATAATTGAGATTCAATAGAAGACACGGTTATGTTATTGTTGTTGGTTTTTTTTATGTCTGGTTTTCATTCGCTAAACGGCAAATTAAATGAATTTTTCACGACACAAACATCAACATTTCATTATCCTTTTCCGTTTAGGAGAACAACATAAAATACCGAGTAAAATTTAACTAACAAAAAAGAAGAGGTCGCAAAAGCTAGGCGACCACCAAATAATGTATGAGACCAAATGCAAAAGAGTGAAAAAAGCAATTTGTATAATTGAAGAAAGTGAGTTGAGAAGAAGAAGAAGAAGAAGAAAAAGTAGAAAAAAACGAACGCAAGGAATAATTAAAAGTGATTAAGATTTAAAACCACAATCATTGTCGACGTTATTCTGACAATGGGCTACGCTTTTGTAGAAAAACACACAGTTCACGCATTTTCAATGTTATTTCTTCAAATTCATTTTCATTTACCATTTATTTATAATAAATATTTAAGCGTTAAGAACGCAAATTTCTGGTTCTCCTCTACTCCTGAATCGTTTATGTGTGTGTATGTGTTCATTTTTTTCTTTTCTTTTCATTCGCTCCTTTACTCTTGCATCTAACGTTTCATTTTAACTTTTGTTTTTTTTCCTGCTGACTTCACAATCTTTCAACTGGTTCTGCTTGAACTGAGATAGAGAAAAAGAGAGAAAGAGATAGAGAGATAGAGAGATAGAAAGAGAGAGAGAGAGAGAGAGAGAGAGAGAGGGGAGAGAGGGAGAGAGGTAGAAGAATGAATTGAGAATTGAAGTGGAAGGGAGGAAGAGCGAACAAGTGATGTCGTTTGAAATTCCCGTAAGATTTTTCCGAGAAAATAAAAATGCGGATAGATCGCACAATTTCGATACTTCTGTAGATTCCGGCGAATTAGCATCAAGTTAATTATTAATCATGAGAATGAAAAAAATGAAGAAGCACAAAAAAAATGAAAAAAAGAAAAGTAAATAAACTGAGAGAAAAATACAGCAGCACTAATAGAAACGTAAAGAAAAAGAAAAACATTCATCTGGTGTGACGTGTGCGTGCTGCATAAATAAACACTGAATAATTATATCCCAATTATTTATTACTTTAAAATGTTGAAGTGCCACTCATCCAATTCCAAACCAGTTCAAAATGAATTAACCAAACTCATTTATCCAACACCTAAACCGCATTCATTCTAAACGAATTAATCATTTTGCAAGCACATTTTCAAATCGGTAGCGGTTTAATTGTATTTGCCTTCCGAACAAAAATAAAAACAATAACAACCAAATATAAATAAATTCAAAATTGAATAGACTTGTGATGAGAATAAGTGCCCGGTAAGTGAAATATGAGTCAAATTTATGGATGCTACGGGCACTCATCAACATACTGCGAAGAAAAAGGGAAAAACTTAGAAAAAAGTGAGAGAGAGAGAAAGAGAAAAAAAAATATTGTCTTAATTTGATGTGATTCGATTATTATCGAATCAGTAATGCAATACACGTAGCGAATAGAAGAAATGGATTCGCATCGTGCGCAATTGGTTTGGATGCCATTTGAAAAAAAAGAGAAAAAAAACATCATTGTGTAACGAATGAAAATGTCGAGAATAAACCATTTGTTTTTCGTTGGCAATTTAATGACGGTTAAAAGTTTGCGTGTAGTTGTTGCATGCACTAGTCCTTGATCGAATGACCAAACTAAAAGCCCTCGTTTCATTTTCTCTTTCTCTCTCTTTTCCTCTCTTTCTGGTGTACTTTTTCTCTTTTTAACTCACTTCCTCTCTCAAACGATATCAATCTCACACTCTTTCATTCTCTAAATCCAATGCCAGCGGTCAAATTGTTGCAATTAACACTATTATAATGTTGAGATTATGATTAAATAAGAACCATTCACTGTACTCATTCAGCATTAGCTATTCGTCCTTAGGACAAGATGATCCAGTACTCCACTTGCGAGTTAGCATCTCCATAAGTGTAATTAAATCTGGATGATTTACATCTTCGACGTGTTGTGTTCTTATTTTATTTTTCGCATCATTTTACCATGCCATATTTGACCTTTACATCACATGCGTGTCATAACCGTAGGCCATTTCAATGTGATTATGTGTATAAAATGTGAATTTCAATGCACCCTATGTGTTATCATAATTGTTTTTTCCTTCTATTCTTTGTCATAAAAAATGCGCATAAATGTTTGAATCAAAATAGAATAACCTGCAGCGTTGTCCATGTTTAAAGCGAATAAAAAGAAAATTGATGTCTTGAAAAAACAGAAGGAAAAGAAAAAGAACAAAAAGGATGTTAAGAAGTAGAAAGAGAGAGAGAGAAAGTAGGACGAAAAGAGAAAGAGAGAGAAGAGAAAAGAAGAGAGGTGGCACAAGAAAGGAAATGCCATTAAGATGAAATAAAATCACCATGTATTTTCCTATAATTTCGTTGCAATTATTTTTTTTTTTTTTAATTTCTGTTAAATCGGTTGGTCAGATATTGTGGCGTGTTTGGTGTATGTTAGAGTGTATATCATTTGTGTAAGCTTGTGAACTTTTAAACATATATAACAATGGAATCGAGTTATTTGGATGTTGTGTGTATAAAAAAGACCAAACAAAAATGATTAAACATTTAAAAGTGAGTTCATTGATCAATCTAACATAATGCCACACTAAATCAATTTGAATGCTTTATTTATTTGCACCGTTAAAACTAGCTGAATATCATTTTACAATATTATCATTAAGAATAGATCACAATATTATCTTATATCAAATAAATCATTCGTTAAATTAAATAGTTTTCTTTTAAAGTCATTACGATTGAATTACTTTCACCAATGATGTGGTGGGTTGTACGTTGTGTATATTCTTATCGCACTCTACACTGGAGAAATGTCCAACATAAAAAATTTATAATTATTTCACCAAATGAATACAAAAAAACCCCACACAAATGAATAAGCCAAAACGATGCAATATTCAACCATACAAGCTAGAGCGTATATTCGGTTCGCTGATATCATTCGCTCACTTGAACACACACTCACATAAATGCTCAAACACTTGCTCAATATTTCGCGCAACACAAAAACTTCTCCATACATATGCACAAAAAAAACATATCAAAATGTAAACTATACGCTTTTAGTATGTGTGCGTTTATTATTTTAGTAGTTTGTCTTGTGTTGATACTTACGAAACATTCTTCAGCGTATTCTTATTTACGTGTTTAAAATTTAACCTTGACTTCACTTGGCAGCGTGTAAACCTTTTCAAGTTTTTTTCTCTCCTTCTTCTTTTTCTGCTTCTCATTTTCGTTGTCATCTTCTTCTTTCTCTCTATGTGTGCTTTATTTCCCTTCAGTCATTTCTGTTCCAAGCGAATACTGGTTTTTGGTTGCCGTCTACGTCGATGCATGAATGTTGCTGTTTTTTTTTCTTCAAATATATAGTAGTAGTTCAAGAGCCATATGCGATTGTATAAAATACACCGACATCACTTTACACAATGTACAAACGACGCACGCGGCAAAACAAATGAGAAAGAAAGAAAAAAAACGCGGCAAACCAACCAGCCACGATTCAAGCGAAGACGAAAGTGAGTGAACAGAAAAACAAAAAGAAGACAAAAATGAAATACGTTTAAAAGCTATTAAAGTTTGACATTGAATTTAAACACAATAAAATTATTTAACAAGGAAAAAGAATACAGAAGCAAAAATGAACAATACGATGTAAATACCGACTCGATTTCTCAATCATCATGAACGAGCGAACAACAATGAAACAAACGAATGAACGAACGAAAAAAAAAAAATTGGATAAATATATAAGTAATATCAAATGTCCACGTTTTCTATGCATATAAACAATTTGTTGGTTGTTTCCGCGCCATTTTTTTCTTTCACTTTGCTGCTTAAATTGTTGCTGCTGGCTTTTTTTCATTCATTTTCGTCGCGAATATTATGAGAATAACAAAACGACTAGTTTGACAAATTCCAAATTTTTTTTTCGATAACGAATGACTAAATTACAACACATTTAAGAAAAAGAAGAAATTAGTAAGAAAAGAAAAAATACGTTCGCGCGCGTTTGTAGGCACACAAAGAAAAACGTAATTTTCGTTGAATTATTTCGAATTAATATATTAATGTATTCCATATTGCTGGGAGAATAGTTGTGTTGCGTCAACCAAATGGAAAAAAGAATAGCAAAATATGAAGTCATTTCATCAATATTTTTTTTCGTCTTTTTCTGTATTTATTTTTTCGTTTTGTTTTGTTTTACTTCTTCTTGTGATTTGTCCTTTGGTTACTACTACTACTACTTCTTCTTCTTCTTTTTAATAATTCGATTTGTAAAGAACATTACCAGTTAGCAGAAAGTGGAAATTTTGTAGTGGATTCTCGTTATGACTTTCAAAACTTTTTTCAGTTTTTCCATTAAAAAAAAAAAAATATATAGAAACAAATGATTCATTTGAAATGAAACGTTTATAGCTTCAATGAGACAAAATAACAATGAAAATGAACTAGTACAGCATGTGTAGTGCAGACAACCGATTCAATATATTACTGCAATGATCAAACTGAGAAGATGAAAAAAGCGAAAAAAAATAATATGGAATGTTTGTTACGGGCTCCGGTGTCATTGACTAATACACGTTTCTTTTTCGCAAATTCCGGGCAATGTCAAGCACCAAACTAACCAAAAGCTCATACACAACACATAGTAAATTATGAGTTTTAAGTTTAGCGAGGCACACATAAACGAGATAGTTTTTCGAACAACTTGGAAATTATCGTTACACGCGCAACGAAATCAAGAACAAGAAACTCATAAGACGAAAAGTAGCATGATCATTCTCCCGGTTTTTTTTTACCAACTTCTTCTTCTTTTTCGTCTTTCTGTTGATATATTGTGCTCTGTTTCACGCTACAGACCAAACTCAACAAAAACTCGTCAATTTAGTTCGATACGTATACACCAAAGAAAAATTGGAAATACAAAACACACATATGCACGTCAACTAACCAAACCAGTTTTGCAGCGTGATATCACGAACAAACACACCAAGTGGACGCAATGATTCAAAATTTAATTTTGCTTTCATTCAAAATTTAAACAATTTCAATTCGATTATTTTTTTATTTATGTTTTTTCGTATATTTTGCATATTTCTCGTTTGCGTGTGTCAAATCAAGTGTGTGTCACGCTGTTTTGTAGCATTTTATCGATATCAATAGTTTGAATTCATTCATTTTTCGTTGGAACAATGAAATTTGGAAGGATGAGAGAGTGATAATGAGAAAAAAGAAGAGAACAAGAAAGAGAAAAAGAGATGATGATGCATTGAATTTGAGGAAAGTGAACATTAGCTGAACTTCACCTACTCACGAAACGAGCGTTATGCTCATGTCAAAATCAAAATAGATTGAAACGTGTTCAGTAGTTGATTTTTGCTTGTCTCTTAAAAACGCTGATGTTAACATAATATGATGAAATGATTGTACGATGTAAAAACCATGATTTCTTGACGTTTCCTAAGACTCAGCAATTCATTGCGATTGGATTTTCAAAGTTAAGACAAACTAACAAAGTATTTGGCACCCGGAGTACACACATCCTCCGATTTATTTTCGATTAAATCAAAGCAAAGCACGATTTACTTGTTTCATAAAAAAATAGTTTTATTGAAGCATTACGTTTAGAAAACTTAATGCACAAATGAATTTGTAAAATGTTTTCTTTCTCTTTGCATTCTCCTTATAGCTGTCCACGAACAGTTCGCGAACTCAAAGAACAAACATTTTTTTTGCTCCAAATTATTTGAGATTTTGTATATGTTTAAGGCAAAAAGAAACAAACATTTTTTCCACAAACACCGCTCCAAATTAAATGAAATTTTAGGCAAAAAGGAACAAAAATTTGTTTTTGAACGAACACCAAACATTTTTGTTACTGAAAAGTGTTCGCGAACTGTTCGTGGACAGCTCTAATTCTCCCCTCAATTTTTCCAACCAGAAAATGTTTCAAATTTTAAATGGACAAAATGTTGCAATAATGAATTATAATTCAAAGTTGTGGCAAGTATTTAAAATTGAATGAGAAACATTCAAATAATAAAATAATGATAAAAATTGTTTATTCACTAGTTTCCTTTGAAATGCAAAAATTGCTTTAAACGCGTTGCTTGATGCTCATCGTCTCAAAAGTGATAAATTTTCCAATGGCAAACAGTTAAAAGAGTGAAAAACTTTCAACCACAAATATTTGCTCTTCTGTGATCACACCACTCACATGTAGAGCTGTCCACGAACAGTTCGCGAACACTTCAAGAACAAACAGTTTTTTTGCTCCAAATTATTTGAGATTTTGTATTTATATGTTTTAGGCAAAAAGAAACAAACATGTGTAAGTGTGTGTACCAGAGGTGGCAAAGAACAATTTTTTGTTTGGTCTTTCGTGCGAAATTTTCCCAAAATATTTCGAACGCTCGTTCGTTTGTGTGAACTTTTTTTTAAAACGAAAAATGTGAATAAAAATATCATTTTAGGTCAGAAATTTTAATTTGATGAAGAAATATTATTAAATTTGCCAAATTTTTTGAGTTGGTCGTGTTTTTTGCCACATTCGACGTAATATTAGTACCGAAGTAGGATTTTTGGCCCAAAAAGTGACAGTTTTTCATAGATTTTTTGTCTGTCTTTCACACAAACGAACGAACGTTCAAAATATTTCTGGAAAATTTCGCACAAACTTTCGTAAAATTTTTCATAGATTTCGCACGAACAAATGTACAAAAATGCGTTTTTCTTTTGTTTGGTGTTCGTTGCCACCTCTAATGTGTGCAATGCACACTGTGCATGTGTTCCAAAAGAGTTCGTTTTGTCTTTATACAAAATGATAGATTTCGGATGAGAATGTTCGAACATGGAGTGAAACGAAAGAAGTACCTTTTTGGCTCATTGACTTCAACAATAAATTAGAGATGCTAAACTGGAATTTTATTTTATTTTATTTATTGAGGAACGGTTTATCGTATTTTATATCACCATATATATATATATATATATATATATTGTATTTTAAGGGAAGTCTTTTTTGAATAAATGAGGTGTTCAAATGCTTAGAAAATTGGGGGAAAAATAAACCGATACACAATGTGTATTACACATGATGTTGATTTGAATTGAGACATTTTCCCAAAAAAGTATTCAAACGCATTCAATGGACAAGGAACATTTCTACAATTTAGTGAAATTGTTTGCCAACAGTGGCAATGGATGAAATTCATTTTTGATGCTTAGACTCCTAATTATCGAAGCATGTTTAAAATTTCTCATCCATACAAAAAGTAAGAAATGTTTTGTGAGCAAAATCAAGACGATAGAAAACAAAATGGGTAAACGAAAGGGACAAAGAGATAGAGACAGAGAGAGAGACAGAGATAGAGAGAGAGAGAATAAAAATACTCGAATGAGGTGTTCAATATCTGTCTACTGAATAAAAGTTTTGCAAACGGCAGATAGGATTTCAAACTATCCAGGCAAAAACCCGGGACACCTGTTCGTCCAATGCTACATAACTCTTAATGCTTGCTTGCCCATATTTGATTGATCCCAAATTATCGTTGCGTGCGTGTACGCCATTCATATATAATGTGCCTATGATTATTTTAAGCTTTTCAATGGCAACAATATTGTTTGCAAAATTCATGCTGTGTGAATTAAAGTGTTTTTTTTTGTTCGTTTTTTTTTTTTGTTTTCTCATATTGTTTGACGAAACTTTTGTCGACTTTTTTCAAATGCATTGAAAGGTATCCAGGGCCCCGTATCAAAAATATATGCTATTAATGAAAACAAATATGAAAACCATAAGTTCATTCCAATACCTACCAGATATTTTGATATCTGTACAAATTTTGTTGTTATTGTTTGGGATAGTGTGTGTGTGTGTTTGCGTACCGTACGATGTATGGGCGAATATGAGTTTTCACCAAATAGATTGAATTAGTATGAACTAACTAAGTATGTGCATGTGCGTATATATAAATATATTTTGCATCGATGAAAATGAAACAGGAATGAAAATTTTTCGTTCAAAAAGCAGTAGGCAAACCAATATGTACCTATTATGGTTACAAATCTAATATTTAAAAGCAGTAATATGTATAAACCACGTTTATGTCTTGTACATCTAACCCGTATCACATTCAACATAACCAGCATTCAATTCTCTCTTTCATTCTCATTTTCATGTTTCTCTTCTTTTTCTCTCCCCCTCTCTCTCTCACTCTCTCTCACCCTTTGGGTGTGTGTGTCTCGTATTCTATCCCCAAGAATTGCGTGAGACCCGATGAGTCAAAATCTCTCAGCTTTATAATAGCTGAATACAGTGTTTGTTTTCAATTTTACGTACATGTTCATGAATATACCAGATAAACGCGAAATCTGCGAAAGGATTTTAACCGTAAGAGAACGTGTGGGAAAGTAAATACGATGAGATAAAAGCATAAGACTGAAACATGTAGAATAGCAACGATGGATTTGCTGAAACTGGCGGATGCATCGGCATCAGCATCAACAGTAACAACAACAGCATCAACTGTACTGATGCTAATGTTGATCATTCTTGACTGGAGAGTGAGGGACGAAAATTTTACAAGTTTTCTAAAACTCCCATTAGTTTGAATCAAATATATGAATTTAACAGTTATATGTACGGCAAACTAAGCGGGTTCCATTTCGATATATATATATATATATATATAATGGCATGGCCAAAATCATCCAACATACAAAATCATCTCGTCATCATCTCATTTCTAAGGTGCACATGTTAAAAATTGTGTATTTTAAGCTTGAGCTGAGTTTTCAGTTCTTTCTTCTTCTTCAACTTCAACTTTATTTTCTCTTTTTTCACTCTCCTGTGCTTTCTCTCTTTCTCTCTAATACCATTACCTTTATAGTTTGAACTGAGAAACTGATGAAACATTTTTTCTTTTTTTTTTCGCTAATACTGGAGAAACTTCAGACAGCTCACACTCAAACTGCACGTTGAACCATAAATGTTGAATGAATGAATTAGAATTGGTTTGGTGTTCCTTGGTGGTTCTTCGTTTGTATCGAATTCACTGTATTTGATGCTTGAAGTAGAAGTCATACATTTAACCAATGCTCTATATAAATACATTGAGGCTCGTTTGTTTTGGCACAAACATTGTAGATGCTGGACGCGGATAGATGAAGGGAGAAAAAAGAATATTAGAGCAAAGAAACGAGAGATTGAGAGAGACAGACAGAGAAAGAGAGAGAGAGAGCGGTAGAGAGGGAGAGAGAGAGCGGTAGACAGGGAGAGAGAGAAAGCAAAAATGATGAATAAGTAAGTTAGTAAGAAAGAGAACTAGATACGTAGAGAATGAGAGCGAAAGTGAGTGAGTGAGTGAGTGAAGGAAATTAAGAGAATTAGAGAGATTGAGCTAGAAAGAGAGAAAAAGCAAAAGAAAAAAAACACCCACAAACAACACGACCAAAGACGAAAACACAGTAAAAGCAAACCAAAGAATAGTAATAAATCATAGATTGTTGAATGAAAAAGTTAATAAAACTTTTCAGAAAATGTCTGAACATCAACAACTATTAGCCATGGGGTGTATTCTCTAATTGGCATAAAATTATCCACCGATATGATGTGACGGTTTTTGAAGGATGGGGTGATAGAATGGAGGCAAAAATCGTGCTTTATTTTTGAGTTGTATTATATATGATATTCGGTTGATAAATTGAAAAATTTACTCGACTTTCGTCTTCGTCATCTTAAGTATATCGCTGTCAGCGATCGGAAAACGATGATAATGATGATGATGAACAAACAACAAACCAAAAACAAAAACAAAGAAGGAAACAAAAAATTAAATTACCTTCACTCGGTGCACTTCATATGCCAATAAATCATTCAACTTAGATTATAATGCCCATACGTAGAATGACGTTATCTTTATTATAGAATTAGTTTACCCAGAAACAAAATTATGATAGCTTCATTATTATTGTGTGTATGTTTTGTGAGTTAGTTTTGCTTGATTCATGACCAAAACACATTGGTCAATTTCTTATTACAATTAAAAAATTGTCTTGAAATTTATTGTTTTATTATTTTTTTTTCATTCTTAAATTCATTTATATTTTTAGGTAGCGGCCATAATGTCCTGCCCTTTACCTTTACCACTACCACTACTGCCACCAGCCTTACACGCTGATTATCCACCAATTCATATCGGAGTTAAGGTAATTATTCATAACAACTTGACTTATTCTTATTTTCAAATGTAACACCTGTTCAGGTGTCAACATACCAAACACGTCAAAAATCTGTAAACCAAACGTTGAAAATTAAAATAAATGTTAAACATTAAATAATAGAAATAGAATACCACTTTAATGGAGTGCCTGTGATTCCATTTTCACTCATAATATTGTATTCAAAATGTTCTTTTTTAAAATGCACAACAGACGCAAAAGTAACATAACAAAAAAGAACAAAAAAAAGACTGAAAGAGGAAAAAAACAACAACAGCATTTGCTTAAAATGATTTCGAACATCAAGAACATATTAAAAGATGTTTAATGGTCGAGTCGTTTTATGGAAAATAGAAATAAATCATGTGCATATTACTCGAGAGAATTTATTTTCAATTCTATCAAACAGTCCCTTCAGGAGCATTATTTTAAGCCATTTTCAGTATATTTGTACGTCTTGTGTTCTTCTACTCTCACAAAGAGACTTCACATCATTTCTGGCTTCGTCTCCAACTTGATCTTGTGTTCCACCTTCTTCTCATTTTACATCCTATTTTTGTTGTTGCCATTTCGTTATCGGCTCTTTAATGCGTGCATGGTTCGTCGTGTGCGTTTATTATTCAGTGTATTTCTTTTGTTTTTCGAAGAAAATATGAAATGTAAAAGATGCTCGTACTGTGAAAAGAAAGAAACCTTTGTGTAGTCTTTTGAAACATAAAAAAAAATAAATAAATAAAACAAAATAAAATGGGTATATGATTAAGTGATAAGAAAAAGTTGCACGAAATATTGCCGTGTGTTGCTTTTCTTAATATTTTTGTATCAACAATAACAAAAACCAAAAAAAAAAAAAAAAAAAAATGAAACGAAACATAAGAAAGTAAGTGAAGTAAAAAGAACATCAAAAGACATCTCCAATCTTTCAGTTGGAGAAATCTAAAAGCCATCTTACAAATGTATATGTATTGCACATCCACCATTCATATCCAGATAGACAGACACTTACATGGCCAAGTCATGTGATGATAAATCAATACATCATTGCACTGCAGGGAACATGTTGAAATGTCAAATTCAATATTGTATTCATATAAATTATTAATTTTATTCAAACACCCCTTCGGTCCGCGCACATCACACAATCACATACAGTATTTCTATCCAAATTGTGTACATTTGTTCATGTGCGTTATTTTCAACCCTAGTCATAAGCAGCTTAAATATACTAAATCGAATATCATTCTTACAATCATCTAGAACGCAATTTGAAACAATATAGCTAATATTGTATGTGTGTTGAGAAAATGCGAAAATGTAATATAATGACGATGATACATGAAATTTTCTATTTTGTAAAATTATTTAATGGGCTTTCGAAAATCTATTTGAATACATTACAATTTATTTGGAATTTTGATTTATTTGAAAAAGAAGGAAAATGAAGATAGAGATAGAGTTGATGTCATTTAAATATAGATTGAAAAGAGAAAAGAAAGAAAGAGAGAGGGGGGGGGGGGGTAGAGACAGATAGAGAAGTAACGTGAACGTTATAATTAATAAAATAATTGAAATTCTGCAGCAATGTGCGACAAAATTGTCAATCAAAATGACGCTAACACTTGACGATGAACAAGTTATTTTAGGACGCTTATCGTGTGCATAAACAAGTGACTTTTGTACAAAGTAATGAGAAATGCGAAAACCAAACTAAATCATTTAGATTATATTATTTATTAGGCAAAATGCCGTTACCATCGCTGTCCAATGTTTCATTGCATTTTCATATACTCATTGGCCTCGGTATTGATTCTTTTGCATGCTTATCGTGCATAATTTATAACGACAGCACTATTTTCAATGATGCAATTAAATGAGTGTAGGTAACTTGAAACATTGCAATGGCCGCGGATTTTCTATTGGATTCCCACTTTTTGACCATTTAAACAGTTATTTTGCTTGACGAATTTGAAAAAGACTTTTCAATGATATACTCTCTCTCTCTCTCTCTCTTTCTCTCTCGGTCTCTCTTTTTTTTTCTATTTCTCTACTCTGATCTCTTTCCCTTTAATGTTTATTGTGCGACAATGCAAACGCTTAATCTGATTGAATAAATTTGATTTTTCCAATTAGTGGTCACATTCAAAATTCAATTGATATTCATATATCGATATATAAATACATGTGTACGATTTCTATTCCAAAGTAATGCCGATACATTTTGGACAATTTTTGGCATTCACATTTTATCAATCTGTAGACTGGTTAATATGTTGATCTACTTGAAAATGCATTTATTCGGTGTGTGTGTGTGTGTGTTTGGCCAATGCTACTGCTATTTTGCCATTTAAATTTCACTGACTCACGCTCCATCAATTGGCCACTTGTATGATACAAGTTGTATCCGCCCCCACAACCAATCTACTGACTTTATTTCCAATCCACTTCATACAATCGTATTCATCGTGTGACAAATTGTAATTGCCACAATTGACCGTTAAAAACATAATTTACTATCTAATTTTATTGACATTCATCGAATTCGTGTCATTTTCTGATATCATTTGCGTTTACTGCTCTTCGTTGTAGTATCGAACCACTTATTTTCATTTTGTTACGATTCATTCCATAATTTTCCACGATATCACTTCATTTGTATTTGCTACATATTTTATTCACTTTATGCATACAGTGCACACACACAATATAAGCCTACGAACTCACGCACACACACGCATACTCATTTATTTTTAGCCATTTATTATCATATCACAAGTGTAATAATATTGAAATGAATTTTTACGAGTATTTGAAATTCAATATGAGACGTTTTTCATACATTTTCACCATCATTCGAAGAATAAGTTTTTCGGCGGTGATTTTTATTCTATTCATTTATTTAACAGACAAAACGGAAATATTAGCAAGTTTTCATATGATATCATTCATTTATCAGATTGACACCCGAATGCTTTTTATACAAACGAAAGAAGAGAATCATTTGAAGGAAAGAAATGAGACGCTGTCGATTTTCGTTTAGATTCGAACCATCGTATCAAATTAGAAATTGTTTTTTGGTTTCTTTTTCTCTTTCACTTTTGGATCTGCTCTTCGTTTTTTCATCTTCTTCTGCTTCTTTTTCCACTTGTTCTTCTTTTACTTTTTCGTAAACAAAATAAAAGAGCAAAAATTGTGCCAGCTATTGATTGTATCAAGCATACACTCGAATCTACTAAAGACAATATTGAATCGATGTATTTGGAAGCGCATTGAAAAAAATTCCACAAAACGAAAAGCAATTGCCAATCATGAAAATCATAGCTCACACATACACAAACACAAATGCACACAATTTCATTCTCATTTTTTTACCTCTCCACTCAAACTGATCCAACACCGTCATCATAATAATGATAAATGAGTAAATGCTACATATAAAGTCCAGACCAGAGAGAGAGAAAAAGAAAGCGGGAGAGGAGGAGAAAAAAACGAAATCATATTAATAACGATAGCGACGTAGCCGAAGAGTGCTTTGTACCGAATGTATACTCTAGTTTTTATCAAGATTGTAATACACATTAAATATTTATGAATCACTGGTCAAAAATACATGAACGAACAAACATAGTCTTTCAAATAAACATGGCAAAATAAACCCGCTTGGCAATGTGTACATTAAACATTGTATTGACCGCAACATACACACTCAGAGTGTGGGTGTGCGTGCATGTGTATGTGTGTGTACATGAGAATGATGTGTTTGGTCATGTTTGTGTGCATTTTGAATGGGCCGATGTGTATTTGTATTCCATTACAAAATTAACGTTATATTTTTGTCAGTTTTCTCTCTCACTCACTCACTAACTCACTCACTCTCTCTCTCTCTCTCTCTCTCTCTCTCTCTCCCTCCCTCTATCTCTTTTCGTCTTACTCATCAACATATTTTCAACGTAATCATTTTTAATTGTTTTAATGTTTACATCAATCGAGATGAAATTGAAATATTTGAAATCAACCACCCACACATAGTCATCAACAGTGTGCTGCCAAAAGATATAAACATTCATGTTTGTTGTGTATGTGATCGATTTCGCACGCTACTTTGCTTTGCCTTCACCCATTTATTTGAAATGGAAATTATTTTATCAAAGCTATTTTACAGAAGAAAAAGAGCACGAATAATGTGAATCATTTCATGTGAATCTGAGAAAAATCATTGAATATACATCGACGCTTCGTTGTGCATGCAAATAAAATAAATTTCCACCCCTCTACCAAACCAAGCAAAGCTAGCCCCCTTACCTCCCTCTCCCGCCCCCATCTATTTTCTCTTTTTCGCTCTTTGGCACAATAAATTCTAAGTAAATGTTCTTTATGTGTCTTAAAGGCGTCGAATATGTATGAATATGGAAGAAATGAGCTCGCGAGCGCACTCATTCATATATACAAATCTATTTGTATGCGTTTGTGTGTTTGCATTCGGTGTCGTGCATCATTCATAATATTGAGTGAATTGTCAAATGCGACGAAAAATTTGAAAAAATAAATTTTTATTAGCGAAACATAAATGGCGTTTTATGTGAAATTGAAAGAGAACTCTATTAAAGAGATGCTTTGTGCATGGAATTTTCATGAATATTGTAAATGTTATTATTTAATAGCGCTGCATGTTATATGAAAGTGCTTTGGTGAATGAATGAACGAACGAACAAACGAAAAAAAACATTGTTGTTGTTGTCTGGATGCATTGTCACTACATCGCTTTTTACGTTTATTTTATTGTTTGGCACTGATTTAATAACCAAAATAAAAAAGAATAAAATATTGCGATTAAAATGATTTTAAATTCGGTAGCTTAGATGGTTGGCACGGTAAAAAGGCGTACACCTTTGAAGAGAAGAAGAAAAATAAGAAGAAACAACGAAAGAGAGAAAGAAAGGGTGACGTGAATGTTATGTACGATGTACAAATGGATGACGAATTCCATCGTCTGCTGATTAGAAATTTACATTTTGCATTCAGTTTAGCGAATCAAGGGTTGCTTTCATTTTCCGTACAATAGACACTTTGCGGCAGTTTTCATTCTTCCTTCCTTCTTCTTTCATTTTTCCTTTTCTTCTTGCTTGGAATTGTCGACACGTGTTTCACGTACTTACGGCGCCACAAAAATGGAATTTACCGTAGACAAAATGAGAGAAAATCTTCAGAATTTTCATCTTTTTGCATAAAATTTTCTCCTTTTTTACGAACTGATTTTCTTCTTTTTCTTCATCTGCAGCAATAGCATTTATCTCGGTGAAAATTTTCTTTATTTTTTTTTTCTTTGCATTTCGATTTGTATATTAAATCTCATTTTATTTCCATTGTTGACAAACTTCATGATGACACAAAATTGAAGTAGAATTTTTTTTTTCATTCAATCTCATCTCTCGTCCATATGCCAATGTGTGTTACTTGAGGTACCATAAACAATTCAACCGTATATTACACGTAAACAGCCCATTTCCATCGATTTGCACTCATTCGCCATGAATTTTGAGCGATGTTGTCCCGTATATCTTGCGTCTTTATTACACTCAATCTTTGGGTGATGTGTTTTGTTATTTGTGCATGGGTTTTTTTCTCGTTGTATTGCTAGTATACCAATGTGCATGCTTTGGCCTAAACATCATTTCTATTCTATCATCGTTATCATTTGTCACACAATCTCATTTAATACGATTTCACTTTTTCATCGCAAATTCCCAATAATATTATTACATTTTATAAGTTTAGAATTTCCTTTTTTCCCCTTCGTTCACTCGTCGCCTAAAGAGAAGAGCACGAAAAAAAATAACATAATTCAAGGGTAGTCTTGTTGCATCTCAGTATCGTTTTTATATTTTACATTTCTTACATTCGTGTATCATCAGAAAATGGTTGTCATTATTATTATGTTTCTGTGAAGAAAATCCGACAACCTTCTTCTCAATTGGAGTGTGGGTTGTATGTATACTTAACGAAAAATGAATTAGTAAGCGTAACAAAATGAAAATATTTCCCTACTTTATTTATATTCATATTTATATGGTATGAAAATGAAGAAGAAGGGAAAAAAATTTATAGTCAATTCGCAAAGAGTTACAAAGATATAGAATAAAGTAGAAGAATGAGGAATAAGATATTGAGAATGAAAAATGTGGATTGGAAAGTGTAGAATGAGAATGTCGAAATTGGGAATGGTAAAATGAAAGAATGAAATCGAGTTGAATAACTTAAATGACTGAATAAGAGAAATTTTTCATGGAAAAACCAAACATTTGAGAGGTAAGATTATTACATGTGACAATGGAGCCAAGCCGTCAATATGCCATTACAACATTTCACCTTAAGAAGCTTTTTGTTACAAAGCAATTATTATTATTTTCATTATTATTTGAATGGGCACCAAGCCCGATTATATTGACAAGATACAGTTTGATTTATGATAATGAACAGGTTAAAACAACATTTCAACTTCTTTGTGACAGAGATATTTTGAAGTCATTTTTGACAAATTTACTCCATCAAACGCATTATGGCAAACTGTGTGTGTGTTTGTGTGTGTGTGCCTATTATTTGAATTTTTAGTGTGCTTGTACTCAATGTGTACTTGAGGTTCAATGTTCATGACAATGCTCAACCCTTGTAATGTTACCGGCAGCACATATCGCTTGAACGAGCGTGAGAGCATATTAAACATATGGAAAGAGAGAAAAAAAGAGTAACAGAATAACAATGGCAAGAAAAGCGCAAACACACACACACACACACACACACACACACACACACACACACACACACACACAAAACAGTATGAGGAACCATACACGTAAATCATATATATCAAAACATTACAAACATCACATTAAAATGAAGAATAATAGAAGGATAATAAAAAGAGAGAATCAGCAGCAGGTCTGTTTATAAGGAGGGAGAAGAACATATCTCTGCACTTTCATTTTGTTTGAATGTGTTTTTTTTTCTTCTTTTCTTTTTCATAGGGAAACGTTTTCATATGACGTTAACATGCAATATTTGAGAAAATAGGCTCAGAAATCAAAAGAAAACTGATTTTGGTGGAAAATTTATGTAAAAGAAAAATTGTCGGTACGTCTAACTTGACTAGATTATTAAAGAATTGCTATTGGTACCACCCTATATGATGTACTATGTGACGTATCTAACTGAGTTCGATTTCTATCCGAATTGAAACGTGACGGTTAAATCGAACTACAGAAAAAAAACGTTTACGTTTTTTTCTCATTTTACCTAAATCGAATTATTTAACCGGCGTTTACAGCGAACCAAATCCTGCATAAATAAATTTGGTTAAAATAAAACCAATTCAATAAAAAATTAGATTGTATTCGGTATTAAATTCGGTCCTGTTTTAAGTTTTATACAGACCATACAACCTGGATGCAAACACAAACACACATACAGCTCTTTATTTTTCCTCAATTTTTCCGTCTATCGTATTTTTGCAATTTATTGTTTTCTCTTCTTATACCTCATCTGTTTTAGATACTTTTCCATTCACTTGTCTATTTACTGACACTTCACATCGGTTAATGTAAATGCACAACTCGTTCGTTGTTCGCACATTGTTTGTTTTCTTTACTAACTAGAGCGTGAGGGAGAAAGAGAGAGAGAGAGAGAGAGAGAGAGAGAGAGAGAGAGAGAGAGAGAGAGAGAGAGAGAGTGCTTGTATTGCCGGAGGCAATCAATGGCAATCAAATTTCGATACACTTTTACACTTTTCCAATCGTCAGCATATCTCATTTGTATGTGAATGGTTGTTGGCCGTTATATTTTCATTAAATCTCTATTAGAATAATCATTGGTTTGCAAATTTCGTTATTGCCATTGTATTCGGGCGATCAAACAAACTAATGTATTATGAACTAAAACAAATGATTTTGTTTTCACTGTCTTGTTTTCACTCATCTTTCATCCATTTTTCTCTCTTGACCCCATCGTCCCATCAACATTCATTTAAACACCTACACCGACATACATGCATGCATGCACACACACACACACGCACGCCATTCTACTTGAAGCATAAAGGAAATGTTGTTAAGGTATTTACACTCGTTTATCATGGCGTGTGATATTGGTATTGGATTTGTTTGGTAAACATTTGTGTAATTTCTAGGATTGTAACTACTTCACAAAGACAACAATCGCTCAACCGCATTCAATTGAAACTCAAATAAATATATACATTGAAGAGTGTGGAACAATGCAAAAAGGTGACCTCGGTGAACACATAGGTCTTTTTCTTCCCTTTTTTTTCTTCTCCTTCTTCTTCTTCTTCTTCTTCTTTCTCCTCTTCTATAAACTAAATGAAGCGTATTGAAAATCGATAAAAGACAATGGCAAATGCATGAAATGCGATTATATATAAGCTTAAAATCGTTGCTCTTTGATTTAACTTTGGATTTGTACAATTTTTTTCGCAAACGGTGACGACGCCAACGATGACGGTGATGATGATGGAGGAAGGAACAACAATCAACAAAATGAAACAAAGCAAAACAAAACTATTGGATTTACTTGCTTGCAAAATATATTTTCAGTAAGCGGTATGGAATGGTGTCGATAGCGAACGTCAAGAATTAAAGAGGAAACCAGTGCAAAAAGAAAAACAAATCTCATGAGAAACACGCGAGAGAAAAAAGGAGATCGAAGAAGAGAGAGTGGGAGATAGAGCGACAAGGAGGGAGAGTGAAAGTGAGAGAGAGAGAAGAGAAAAGAAAGGCAAAAGCCAAGACAAAGAGATATTGAGAGATCTATGAAAGGAGTGAAGGATAAACGAAAGCATATACACAAACGCACATGCACACACAAAAAAGGGTGGCCAGCAAAATTGGCAGCATCAACGTTGACTAAACCAACATTTATTTTTTTTTTCTTCGTCGATGAAAGCCGATTTTCTTTCCGAAAATTGTTCGCCTCAAGTTTTATTTATTCATCTCAATCGACCAATATGTTATTTCGACATATTTGTATTTACTTATTGTTTATTTGCATGATGGAATTCTAATGCTAGATACAAAGTAATCAGAGAATTTTCAGATAAACACATACATACATTGCCACACCAAAAACGTAATACCATTGAAAGCTTTATTATAAAATATTTCGCTAAATTGCAAATTGTTTGGAATACTTTACATTGTAGGTAAACAAGAAGCTGAAGAGGAATGGGAGTGAGAAAAAAAAACACATCGGCTCAGATGCCGCACAAAAGTAATTCTTTGGGTTTGTGCTCTTTTTTTTGCACGCTCACTTGCTGTCAAGATTTTTGTTGTCTTTTTTTTCACACATTTTTTCGTTCGTTCGTTCGTTCGTTTGTTTGTTCTATTCATTTAGATTCCTATTAGGTTGCATGGATGACAATTCCAAACGCGACAAAAATGTGCTGTGAGCAACATTTCGTAGCACATTCTTCATGTTATATTCCCACTCATAGTATACCTTTTCAAGTGCAATGGGATACACCAACTATAGCAAAGGTATTTTACACAAACAACAATAATGAAAAAGAAAAGAAGAAAAAAACTAGCTCGTATCACATTGATTTTCTATTTGTGTCTACATTTTTTTTTCTCTCTCACTCACAATCTTCTTCACTATCTTTATTGTCCTCTCCACTCAATCTGGACAGCAAATAGCCAAATAAATGGAATAAAGCATAAACAACGCTATGACAATAATTCGATTAAGAGCACATTTCTCAGTTCAGGCATCGTCTTAAAGTGCTTTGCGACATGGCATTTTCGATGAAATTCGAAATTACGAAATCTCGCCTCGTCCTCTCGCTTTCGCTCTCTCTCTCTCTCTCTCTCTCTCTCTCTTTCTTTCTCTCTTCCTTTCTTTCTTTCTTTCTTTCTTTCTGTTGTCTCTTTTTCTATCTATTTCTTGACATATTATAGATAGCACCTTGAATTCGAACAGTAAATGACTTGATAGTGAGATTTTAGAGCTTTGCAAAGCTAAACTCCGCTTCATACGATATAATCATAAAAATTTCAATAAATCTTCAGACATTCGCTTGAGTTTCTTTTTTCTTTCTTTCTTCCATCTTCATCTTTGACCACTTGATCGTACCAATGCATGCAATCATTCGGGTGGGTTGGACGTCTTCATGCACAAATTGGTCGCTTTTTTCCTCGCATCTATCCGCCCGAACAGCATACGCACCATCATGACTGTAGCATTATAGGGCAAATGTGTGCCAGTATTTCGTCAGTTTGCCAATGGAGAAAAAGAAAAAACGAAATCAAAACGCTTGCTGTTCACACAATTCAACTTTTTAATTTTTCACTCAGTTGCGCTTATTTGTAGCGCAACTGCTACGATGCTTCAATTTTGATAAAAAAAAAAGAGATATGAAACGATTGAAATGAAGAAGAAAACTAGGACAAATAACGAAATTCTACAACATCGGTAATGTACCCTTATTCTTCGCACATAAACGTGAAAAAAATGTATATAGAATAGTCGTTTAGGCGCAAATAGACCCAGTACTCAATGAGAAAGAAAACATAAATGTAAAAAAAGCAACCATCCAACACAGAAAGAAAGAGAGAGAGAGAGAGAGAGAGAGAGAGAGAGAGAGAGAGAGAGAGGGAGAAAGAGAGAGAGAGAGAGCACCATAGAAACGCGAATATAAGTTCAAACTGCTGTTCACTAGCACACAACTTACCGATTCCATATAATCCTTGAATTTGTTCTAAAAACACTTTTCAAAAGAGTCACTATATGCGTGCATATGCTGAACACACTGCCGTCCAACTCAATTGCTGGTTGATTTTTTGCTTCTCTCTTCTTTGGTTTTCATTTGCCTTGAATTTGATGCTATTTATGGCATTTTGCCAATTTACTCTCGCTATTGCTCTCGTTCCCACTCAATTTTAGTGCCGCTCTCATTCTCTTATTTTCATTCGTTTTCTTGCTTGTTTGTCTCCTTCTGATCGTTATTCTATGCCATGCATGCGCTCCCGTTTACAAACAAACACACTCAGATGGTGCATGTGTGGCGGACAAAGTAATGTAGCGGAAGTAATGCAATACCTCAGCAAAAAGAATTACAAATCGTATTAAGTAAACTTTTGTATGTCTGTTATTGAACTAGCAATAATGTTTTAACTTGTGCACAATAATTTTCCGCCAAATTAAAATGTATGCGTATTATCCCGAGCATATTTTAATACATGAAATGGGAGCATTTCTTTCTTTCTTTCTATCATTCATTCTACATTTTTTCTTTTTTCTCTCTTTCACACTCTGTCTTTATGTTTCTATTCATAATTCTGGAGTTTTACCGCACAATAGCTAAATCAAATTGACCACGTCATTGGCCAGTCATTGGTAATCAATTGCATACATTTGCGATACCGCATAACGAAAATAATTTGACAAATTGCAATTGATGTTGATTCCAAAACGATTTTTTTTTTCATCGAATTTATTTCATTGGCAAGATTCCCTTGCGTTATGGAATACATTTTCCAATCTTTAGTATGGTTGGATTGATTTTTAAAACAGAGCTTTTCTGATGATCATTTCATTATTCATAGTTAATAGACCAAATGCTATACCGAATTTCAGTGTGTTTAGTCTTTTTATTAATCAGCCAGTGAACTTTTTTGTGTTCGAAAGCATATGTGAGAGGCTTGCAGGGCACAACTGCACCGCAATCGAACGCTCGGCCCATGATTAGCAACACCTTTTTGCGGATTGAAGTATTTGTTAACAACAATCCAAGCGTTAAGGTGATTAATTAAAGTGTTGTGCTCAAATCAATTACTTCGTTATGCACACACACTGGATTCAATGTTCTGATGATAAAATGAAATATGATCACTGAGCATGTAAACTCAAATGCTATTTTATTCCTGTAAAGTATGTATATTAAGTCATTCTTTGAAGTTTGATTATTGTACAGTATGAAAATATATAACTTTTTCTCACTTTTGGTCCAATGTCCTAAATATGCTTTCATCCAAGCTGAACAATCAGTATTTTTTTCCATCTTTCTGATGAAATTGACCATTACAATGTTTTGATGCGATCAAAATATGAAAATCTCTCAACGAAAAAATCAAAAAGAAAACTCAAGTGAAAACAATTGCGCTAATCTGAAAATGATTTTTGGGATGAGATGAGGCCGAAATAGAATTTGAATAAGAATTTCATTGGCAAAATAGATCTTGCAGTGCAACTGAATAAGCAAGCTTTTATGTGGAACAATCAATAATATTCCAAAGCACAAATCTTCCATGAAAGTGGTCGTAATGACGCCCAAGGAGAATTTTTTTTTATCATTGATAATTAGTGATGCTTTACTTTTCATGACAACGAATACAGTATTAAATTTTAAATTTTAAATTTTCCTCAAGAGGCATTGCAGTCGTTTAAAAAATTACATTTATGTTTTTACGATATGTATTATCCGTAGTTTTTCTCACACCCAGTACATTGCTCATCATTCAGGCCACATATAAAAATGTGAAACAATAGCGTTTACGCTGAAGAGATAAAAGCCAGAGAGAGAGGGAGATGAGTGAAAGAGAAAGTGAGAATGTGAGTGAACGAGAGAAAAAGAGAGATTTATTGCACTCGAAAAGCACTCACAAAATTTCACATTGTTACCAGTAAAAGAGATTAAAGAGATGAATTAAGTATATGTAGTCCATTTTTATTACAGAGCATTTCCATTAATTGCAAAAGTTTTGTGCGTTTGCATTCCGTTACAAGCCTATTATAGTGTATTTTGTGTAATTTAACCGACATTTTTACGGTTTGATTATTTTTTTTATGAATTGAATATAACAAATATTTTAGTAATGTTTTTGGTTCACATTTAAACCAGTTGGCCAATTGAATTGAATTGCCAGTTGTGTTGTTATTTGTCTCGTATTCGTTCGATAAAAAGCTCAATGCATTGATTTTCCGCTCTTTTTCGCACTCTCGCATAGTTTTTGTTGCATCCTCTGATTCATCTCTCTTGCTCTATCACTCTGATCCTTTCACTCGTCTCTCTGTCTGTGTGTCAGTTTTTATCTCACTGGATCCGGAAGTAATTGATTGGTGCATTTTCGTGTGAATTAAATTTGAAGAAAAGGTATATTACCAATATAAATGAACCATCTCATTTTCATCACATAAATATCTGATAGGTGAGAGTAGATGGTGATAAAGAAAGAGAGAGAGAGAGAGAGAGAAATTGAAAGGATGAGAATGAAAAAAAATTTCGCTGGTCCCGCGCTCTTTCTTGTTTGGTGAAAAATTTGATGAACTGACGAGCGGAAAGTATAATGTGGAAATAAAATACCCTCATTCTCCAACCACTCCCCCTCCCCCCAACTCATTCATATACGCATTGGCGCATAGACATGGTCATAAACATGCACAGTAAATATTAAATTATTATTGTGCGTACAAATCAATACCCGAACCAATTAATACTCAAAGCGTGTATAATTCAGCAGGGTATATTTTGGTTTATACCACAGTCAATGCGATAGAATTTCCATTTGAAATATCGTTTCGAAACTTTAGCAGAAAAGTTGTTTTTGTTTTGTTTGTGTTAAATGATGAATCCGATTGAATTTCTTTTGTGAAATGTGCTCTGATATTTTGATTATGAACGTAATGGGAATATTCATATCAAAAAGCAGCTGCTGCTTACTTGTTACCACAATGCATTGATAGATACATTTTATTGTAGGTATTTTTTTTATTATGTATTTGTATAATTAATGCACACATTATACAAATAATGCAAACGAAACAAAGAGTATATATGGCCATTTTTATCAGCTGCATGAACGATAATAGATGAGCAAGCGAGAGAATGTGAAAATGAGAGAATAATAATAAAAAAAAAATACTTAACGATTTAACCAATAAATCGCACTACTGTGGGAAATGAATTGATTAATTTCAGGTTATAGTGCCATCACATTGATGATGATGATGATGATGATGATTAATAATAAAAATGATCATTAACTCATTTAATAATTATACGTCCATTACAAAGCCATTGCTATAAAACAAAAATTCAAGAGAGTATGAAATGTTGAATCCAAGTAAATCGTTCAACCCTGATAAAGTACTTTGGTTTTGTACATGTGTTTTTATCAAAAAAAAAAAAAAGGTCACCGAGTTCATAACGCTTTTGTGAATTGCTCACTTTTCTTTCTTACTCTCTCTCTCTCTCTCTCTCTCTCTCTCTCTCTCTCTCTCTCTCTCTCCCTCTCTCTCTCTCTCTCTCTCTTGTTGCTGTGTGTGCTTGTGATATACAATTACCGCTTCCGGAAATAGTTTAATGAGAAAAATGTATGATTCTTTCACCCCCAAAATGAGAAATATTGCAATTGTAATTTTGTTTTTAGTTAAGTTTGGTATTTGTTTATGTTGAATAAAAACGGCTGCCTTTTTCCATTTATCTTTTTGGCTTAAATTTCAATTTTATTTGTGCGTAAGCCCAGGTGCTGAAAATCGTCGATTGTACGCGGTTTTGGTTTGCTCATTTTTACTTCTTTTTTTATTCTTTTTTCGGTCGCTTTTTCTCTCACTCTCGCTCTATTCCTTTTCGAGTCTAATAATTTCGTTTATAAAAGAGATTTTATAATGTGTTGGCAATCTCAGAATCTCATTTGCACCTTTGGTGCGCACTCTGCTTTATATCTTTAAAGTACAAAAATGTTGATCCAGTAAAAATGAAAACAAATTGAAAGCGAAAGAGTGAAAAAGAGCGAGTGGAATGCGAGACAGCAAGTGAAAAAGAGAAAGAACAAAGTCAGAGAAAATAATAAAGAAAAAAATCAAACAAAACACCATTGAAATTACAACAGTCCAACTGGCAAAAATAGGAAAAGTGTGCGCTCATGAACAACGCATATTTTGATGTGGTTGATGTTAAGCCAGTTAGATTGCTGTGTGCTACTGTTTAACAGGAAAATTGGCCTTTTGCTAAAATTTTCTTTGCTTGCACCATTTGAAAATGAGTCATGAAAAATGAAAAAGAAACGGAATGAGAAAAAGCGAACATGAATCAAATGGAGTACACAATTACTTCATAACGGAATACATAGCGCAGAAACACAAATCTGCAAACGAGAACAAGAGTGAGAGAGTGTGAGAGAGAGGGGGGGCAGGGAGGTAGAGAGGGAGAGAGGGAGAGAGACTAGAAAAAAAGAGAGAAAAGGTAGAGGAGGAAGAGGAAGAAGAAGAGTGTGAGAATGGAAAATGAGAGAAATGAGAATGAGACAAAGAGAATGAGATTGAGGGTGAGCGCTAGGAATCTGTGATTTATTTTATCACGCTGAAGAGAAATGCGTTTCTCTAGAACATTTTAGCTTTTTCCATTTTTGTATATAGTATGCCATTTTATACGTGCAATTTTATAAAATAAGCATCTATGCTATAAGTGTGCATTCGATATCATGATATATATATATATATATATATATATATCTGAATGTGTTTGTGTAAGTCAGTGAATGTGAATGTGTACATTTTAGATGTTTTTACCGTCGCGCATAGGTGAGCTCGTTAAATATGCAGGTCAATTAATTATTCAATTCGCTCTTTTTTTCTTTTTTTATGCTTTGTTTCGGTTAGAATGTGACTCTCTCATTCACTGCGTATATGTATGCTGTTCATTCGATGTTTGTTAATTTCTTTTACATTTCTACATTTTACCTCACTTCTGTTGCACATATCCTCTCACTCGTACCATTACCAACACCAATCACAGCACCAGCAGCAACAACAACAATAATCATAGCCAGGATCACTCCATCCTCATTCATTTACTCATTTTGGCGTTTGGCATTTCGTCGAATGTGTGTCTTTCTTTTTTTTTTTATCAGAACACTGTCTATATTTTGTTCGTCAGCCAGCCAGTCAGCCAGGCAGCTAAAACTGAATCTTGTATCGCCAAAATGAAGTGAAATGAAAGCATATGGCTGTGGCCAGGCAGAGGGTAAAATGGAGCACATCGAAAGTGGATGTGATTGTATGTTTCGTTTGAATATTCACTTAAAAATTAATGTCGGAATGTGTTTTCTTTTTATGAATACGTAATATATGTCGTGCCTGGTTCTGCGGTGCAATACACGCTTTATGAATTCTAACGACAGAGAGTAAGTGTAAGAGAAAGATTGAGAGGGAAAGAGAAAATTGAAATGGATTTAGAGCAAGACAGACGGGGAGAGAGAGAGAGAAAAGGAGCAAAAGAGATTGTGAGAGATAGACACGTTTGAAAAGAGGGTGAGAGCAAAGAATGGGATTCAGAGAAAGATAAAATATGATGATGTTGAACGAATATCTGACCAATCTCGAATTGTAACTTTTCCCCGATGCTCACATAAATTCATAAGCACACAAACCGACCATTCTTGATCTTTTCGCTAAATCGCATTCAAAATCATCAGAATGTTTTTATGACAAATTCCATAGCTTGAATGTGTGTATTTAAGCTATTTCAAAACCGTTATGTTTAAACTAGCTTTAAGAGAGTTAAAGAGAGCAAAGTCGCATTGCAACTAGGAAATATACACATCTATCTATCGATGGATACATACGCATACAATCTATCCATAGAAATGAAAATGGAAATGGAATGGTGTTTAGCGTATGGTATGCTTTTGCATTTACACACTCATTCATACATATACTATACATACATGCATATGGCAAATAATTTTGTTTTAATTCGCACAAGTCACATTCGTTGCTTATTGGTTTCTAACCAATCCTGTCAATTTCACCACCGCAAAAATACATTCAGATTTTGTCACACAATGCATCGACAGTGTCATTGAGCAAAGAGTAAAATTCTCACTACATCATCTAAACAGCATTTTCAATTTCAATAGGAGAGAGACAGAAAGAGAGAGAGAGGGAGAGAGAGGATTGGATGAGATAAAACAAAAAATGAGAGAGGAAAAGAGAGCAAAAAGCACAGTAAAATACAGAGAAAGCAGTTGATCTAGGGTAGGAGAAGTAGAAAAGCTTTGAATAATTTCATAGATACACCAATGACATTAATTTGAATACATGGTATTTGTTCAACTATTCCATGTCACCGTTTTAATCTTCGAACGAAAGCAGCCGTGTCGAATATAGATAGAACTATACGCATTTTCAATATATGTGGCGTTCAGTTAAATAGAATATGTATGAACGGATTCACTGCATTTGACGCATTTGCATCGGAGTTTTCCCTTAATTTACACATCAAATAAAAATCCACACACACATATAATACAAGAAGTAAAGTAAAGAGAGAAAGAGAGCAGAAAAAAATGACTCTAACTGAACGATAACCATTTTTATTAACCCGACTGCTTGAGTTTATATCAATTCCATATACGAATTATGAAACGAAACAAAAATCTGCTTAATTATTTTTCATTTGAGTTTTCTTGAAATTTTACGAGCTCAATTTGCATTTATGAATTCATTTCGTATGCAATGGCATTCATGACTATTCATTTCTATTCGCCCGTGTTCTATATGTCCGGTATTTGTATCCTGTCTAATGACTTTTGGAATGAGTAAAGTGCTTTAAATAGGGTAACTTTTGCCTCGTCAAGAAGTTACTATAAATACACTGAAATATATCATATTAGTCAGTTAAAAATTGGACATAGATTCCTTAAATTTTCATCTCCCACCGAATTGGTTTTATGCTTTTTGCAAAAAATTGAGCTAAACATATTCGACTGATGAATATCATATTCAATGCTATTAAATTGCAAAATATTATACATTTGCGATGTCCATTCAAGCAGATTTTGTCCGTATAATTTTATGAAGCTTATCCGATTCTTGAGATTATTTTCGTGTCAATGAACAAATCACAATGTTATCAAATTCTCGTTTTGCTTCAAATTGGTGTCCGTTTTCGAGATTATGTTTTAGAAATATTCATTCCACTCATTCAGATGATCTTGATTTCAAAATTATTTTAATAATTGTTTGCATTCTTCATTCACTATGGAGTGGTTTCGTATAGAACACATACGTTCCATCGTCAATGATGATGATGATGACGATGATGAATGTATTCGTTTTCAATCATCACGATCGATTTAGGAAAATCTGTTTAAAATTGTAAACAAACTGTAAAATCGTTAGAGATTTTCTGTGTATCTCACCGGAATCCATCCATAATTCCGTATTCATAGTTTGCTATAAATTTTAATTGAATGTTCGCTCTCTGATTCCATTTATTTTTGATTCAATTAATAATCATTTACGGGAATTCGGTGAGTTTATCCCTTGGGCGGTCCGAAAACTAAATTTACTTATGTGCTTCAGTTTGAATTTTAATTTCCTTTCGAATGTGTGTGATTTGTTAGGGAGAATAAAGTAGCAGGAGATATAAAAAGAGTGAAAGAGGGAAATAGAGTGCGCGCGTGAAAGATAAAAAGAATGAGAGATGGCGCAATGGAAAGAGCAAGTGAAAGAGAAATAGAAATAAAAAGAAAGATAGTGTACAACAGGTCATTTATTCGACTTGTTATTGTTGTTTTCGTTGCAACTTTTTCCTACATAACTGCTTAGAATGCAATTACTATCAACAAAATATTTTTTTTTTATATTAAATCACCCGGAAAAATAAAAATATGCAAAAGAAATTATGCAAAAATACTGATTTCACTAGACGATGGCGTTTGTTTTTTGTTTCTGTTAAATTCTTGTTCTCATGTTCAGCGAAAGAGAGAGAGAAAGAGAGAGAGAGAGAGAGAGAGAGAGAGAGAGAGAAAACACAGAGAAAGAGTGGAAATCAACGGGAAAATAAATTGTATTATTAATTTTCTTTTAGTTCACTGACACATTTCTATTGTCAATTTAAATAAATTTCACGCAAAATATGGATGTGGTAGTTTAACGAATATTTTTCCGTAAATTTGCTGTACATTGAGGTATATTTTGTAAATATGATGCATGTCAAGTGGTTGAAAGCTGTAAAATGTTTTTTGAAATCATCCGTTTACAATGCCCGCCCAGCAATTGAATTCGTTTCTGTTTTTTTTTTTTTTTGAAATATATAAAACACATCGAATGCGGAAACGAATGCATGTACCTTTCTATGTATATCGGCAAATCCGATCAACAGTTTTGGCGCGTCGGCGTATATATGCTGTTTGGTGGTACATTCCATGGAAAATCATTTGAAATTTCGGTATTTATATGTTTTTAGAGCAAAACAAAGACTAGCAGATTTGTACGCATTCACATATTCGATTTTGTTGAAATTGAGAGAAAATTTTAATTGAAAAAAATCATATGCAAAGCCTATTCCAGTTGGACATTCTTCTCTAGCTCTAGCATATCCTTTATATACACACAATCTGCCAAAATCGAATTAAATAGTAGCATACAAATCGGTGAAAATCTCTTCTAAAAATGAATATTCCCTCGCTGGCTCTCGCTCTTTCCCACACACACACACACACACTCACTCCCTCAGTGTGGATGTGTATTGTCCATTTGATTGTATCTTAAAATTGCAATTTATCTAGACAACCAAATGTGATGCACAAGTGAAATTTCACGGAATGTACCAAAATGAGGGGGAGGGGGTGGGTAAAGAGAGAAGATAACAGAAAAAATACAAACGGGAAAAAATACTGCACACAAACTCGTGGCAAAAACATACCGGAAAAAACGTCAAAATAAGCATACATTTATGTTATTGGCACTGTGTGCAAAACACACTAAAACCACTGACGACATAAAATAATTTAAATATAAAATGCGAACGAGAATGCGAACGATTTAACCGTGCACAAATAAATAGCACACTGTGAAAAGCGGCACGTGTGCCATAGTCAGAAAGGAGAGGGAGAGAGAGAGAGAGAGAGAGAACGAATGCAGTACATCAAGTGAAAGAGATTTGCGTATTTGTGTTTCATTGAATTGATTCGTTGAGCGAAATGTTTTTATTTCAACATCTCGCTATCTTCCTCCATACATCCGCCCCCTTTCTCTCTCTCTTTCTCAATGGCACAACTTATTTCTCTCTCTTTTTGCTCGCTCATTCGTTCTCTTTCTATGTGCATTTTTTCATTCGATTCAGTTGATTTCGACGCTGGGTCTTTTTCGATCTTTTAGATTAAATGAAAACGTTTTGACGTCCATTTGTTGCATTTCATTTTTGCAATGCGCTTCAAACATCGATGCTGTAGTATAAGCCCTGAAAGACAAATAACTTTAGCCAAATGCGCTGTGATGGTGATTGCTTGACCCATTCAAATTGACGAATCGACACAACACTGATCGATGTTTGTTTTTGAATGCAGCCGATGGTTGTTTTTGTTTCTGTTTCCTCTCTTTTCTGCTCTCTCTCACTTGTCTCATACATTCACTGAGTCAGTCATTCAATCGCTCTGGTTCCGACAAGCGCGAGTTTCCGCACCCGATAAACTCCATCAAATTTAATTGTTTGCCTCTTTTTCTCTGATGTTTATCTTCATTCGTTTTCAGTCATTATATTTTGCAATTTGAAAACAGAATGTGGTCAATTAATGAGTACGACAAATTGCATGTTCGGATCGGTACGAGCCGTTCATGTTTTTGTTTTTTTATTGCATGTTTCATTTCCTTTTACTGGGAAACTATACATATTTATTCTACACATATATTTATTTTTTTTTTTGCAAGCATTTAATTAATAACTAAATGTTCATGTATGTTCACCGTCAGAGAGTAGCTATTTTCAAATGTCACAGTCATATGTACATGCTTATACACGCCCACACACACACACACACACACACACACACACACACACACACACACACACACACACACACACACACACACACACACACACACACACACACACACACACACACACACACACACACACACACACACACACACACACACACACACACACACACACACACACACACACACAAACTTCGTTTCCCATTGATTATTTCCTCGGTATGTATTATTTTATTTTATTTGTTTTTTTTTTGGTATTTTTTTAACATTCCAGTTTTACCGTGATAAAAGTTGGAGCACACATTTCCACTTTGACACACTAGCTGGTATGAAGATTCACCGATTTTCACTTTGAAATAAATAGTACAGATATTGTTTTATTTTTCAACATGTCAATTCCATATCGCTGTTGGAAAACTGTCTCGGATCCAATGTGACAATTGGATAAAATTACTTTGGGAAAACAAAAAGGGTTTTTCCAAAGAAGTTATCAATTATTTTGTGTTATTTTTTTTCGGGCATTCAAATTAATAGCAATTTCATATGAACCAAATGGAATCATTTTTTGTTTTCTCCCGCTCACTTTCATCTTTTATCTCTCTCTCTCACTCATTCGCCCCGTTATTTCATCTTTTCCTTTTTGATTATTCCTCTGATATTCATTGATTTCCCCCATTGATTGTGGAGAACTACACTGTTGGAAACAAAAATAGTTTCAATTTGAATTGAATCATAAACAACCAAATATAAAAAATACTTGCACATTACAAGAAAGATTATTAAATAAAATCTTTGAATTTTTTTATTCTCTGTATTTAGTAAATTTGGGCAAACTTTTGAAAAATTAAAAAAAAAAACAATAGAATGGTATTTAGTTTTGTGATTATCATTTTAAAAGTAATCGCAACACCTTTCTAAATTTCAATGGTGGCCTCTGAAATTCTCTTAAAGCATGGGGTACTTAAGAAACGTCTTATTTGTTCTTAAGTCGGATCGACTTCAATGAAACATGTGTAATGGGGTGGATGGTGTAGAACGGTTAAACACAAACAGGATTGCATTCACCCAACACCTTCCTACTGTTACCTTTTTTTGGATACTAAAATACCGTTCTAATGAGGAGAACCAGGTTCAAGCAAAGAGCGAAAATCGAGTAAAACAATCTTGGATAATTCAAATTGTGCTTTCACTATTTATGCGACTAGTTCTAAAAAGGGTTTTTTTCCCTTTCGTTTGCTTCTGTAATGAATGCAAATAAAAGTAAATAAAATATAGTTTGCAAAAGCCTAAATAGGGAAGGCAGAACAGATGAACACGGGGCAAACACTAAACGTTCCATTCTTATCTAATGTCATTATGTGGCATCTGCTCAAACATTTCTCGCTAAATATGACCAAAAATACCTTCGTTCTCTTTCTTTCATTTTGTGTCCCACTGTGTGTATGCGTGCGTGTGGTTCCATAGTGCACGGAAAAAGGATTGCAAATAAGATTTCATGCGGTTGTTTTCTCGTAATGGCAATGGAATTTAATTCGGGGGTAAGAGAGAACGAGAGAGAGAAAAAAGAAGAAAAAAAAAAGCACATGTGGTGTCTCATCGTGTGGTCATTGTTTTTCTTTGTCGTTGCTATAAATGGGGTTTCTAATCCGTTTTGTATGTTTTGTACTCTACCAACAATGCAGGTACATATATACCACTTTGGCAATGTTTAAACATACAAAAACCAAACACACACACACGCACATACTGTGAGTCAGAGTGAGGAAGAAAGAAAAAGAAAGCGAGACACACACACACTTACAAATGCATATGTACACAATGTCGGCCAACATTGAATACAAGCAATGAACAAGAGCCAACCGTTGAAGTAGAAATATTACGTTCTACAAAATTAATAACAACAACTGAGGCTTATTCGTATGTATTTATGTTCGGAGAATTTTCTTTAAATTGATAGAAAATTATAAACGGTTTTGAGAGGAAAAACCAGGAAAAATTTCACAAAAGCATTTTAAACACACGACAACGACAACTGCATTTAGCTTGGAAATGTTTTGTTACACACATATCCAAATTACAATTTCGAAATTATGTTGAAAATGAAATACAAAAGTGATCAATATCATTCGAATTTTGCTTTTGCATTGAACTTTCTGGATATTTTGGAAAAACACCTTTATTTCCATTTACCGAATTTTGACGAATTCCATAGATATCCAACAACAGCAATGACAATAATGAGCAACAAAAAAAGAGTAGCGGTTGAATGGGAAATTGTGCAGAATTATTTATCGTTTGAATGTTTATGCGTATGTGCGTGTTCGTATATAATCCCCAAATTTGTGTCTAATATCATGGCATCTGTGCCGCAAATATATGTTATTTAGGTTATTACAGGTAAGCCGCGCATACACACTAATTACCTTATAGGCAATTGGCTCAATGATTTTAAATTTCCAAGATGCATTGACAAACTTTGGCGATGCTCCATCTTTTCCATTTATATATATATTAACACACACACACCAATAGCATCAAGTGTAAAATGTGAATTTGCCTCTAACTGAAATAATCCAAAAGCAAAAGCTCACTTCGCAATGTTTTTAAAAAGCGTTTTTTATACGCTTTGGACAAAATGAAAAAAAAGCGCGCAAATATGAAACGAAAGTGTACTTAAAGAGTCAATAGGTGTGCAATACATTAAATAGTGCATACATTATATGTGTGCGTATTGTGAAATTTGAAGAAAAAAAAAAGACATTTGAGTGTCGGCTGTTGATCGCCGTGAACATTTTTGTCACACACAGTGAAATGAAAATACATTCAACATTTGATGCAATATGGAAAATTTTTAAGAGAATAGAGATGGATGGAAGGGATACAAAAAAGAGAGAGAAAAAGATAGGAAAGAAAAAAAAATACAACACAAAAGCTTTATTATACATACACAATAGCGATGCTGTGTATTACCATGGCCGTGGTATTTAAAACCCCCAACAACAACAACAGTAGTGTGAAACATCTCCGACCTTCATGTTTCGTTCCACTCATTTGTTTGATTATTAAATGAAATACGATGCACATGTACCGTTTTAACAAAACATACTCATCATGATACAGAGAAAAATAGAACAAGAATGAAAGAGAAATAGTTAGTGGGAAAGTGACGTAGAAAAATCGACAGAGCGAGTGAGAGAGAGAGGAAGAAAGAGATAGAAAGAAAGGGGGTGATATCAAGGAAAAATCACGAACACACACAGAGGGAGAGAGAGAGGACCCACCGAACGGAAATGGTTTGCCTCGTTTAGCTGCCACAAACACTTTTGTTAATGCTTTGTTATTGCGTGAATGAATTGGAACGCTTGTGCTATTCGCATGAATTTAAGTTCATTTGTGACAAAACAAAGACGTTTATTTGTTTATTGCCACAATTGCATTCACAAATAAATAGACATCGATATGATGATGTGTGTTTGTGCGAGCGCGCGTAATGTATGCCATGTTATATGGTTTCCATTGTAAAATCGAAATCCCGACATAGAGATCGCTTTCAACATCACATTTCAATGGCAATTGAAATTGAACAAAATGAAATGGAATGTAAAAACGCCATTCGTTCACTCACTCATTCTTTCTTTCTCTTTCTCTTTCTCTTTCTCTTTCTCTTTCTCTTTCTCTTTCTCTTTCTCTTTCTCTTTCTCTTTCTCTTTCTCTTTCTCTTTCTCTTTCTCTTTCTCTTTCTCTTTCTCTTTCTCTTTCTCTTTCTCTCTCTCTCTATTTTATTTTCTATTTCTCTTTTGCTACGTGATACTTGCACAATATTTGCCATGACATTGAACAAAATAAATGCTTCCCATTCAAATAGCACTAATTCCATCAATTACGCTATTTTATCGATGGGAACATTTTGTTAAAAGATATTGCACAATCAATATGCTGAGTGATTTTTAAAAATATTGTAAACGATCGCATCAAATCTGATCCGAATTTTAATCAGCTTGTTAAAAATCGTCCTCATTGTTTATCATAAATATAAACGTATAATCAAGTAGCTACGAGACAAGTGATAGCATTTACTCACACAAACACACAGACACACACACAAAAGTATATATACATCAGCTCATATAGTAGCGTCACAAGTTTACATGCATCATATACATCTCGCATCATAATATTTTTGCTTCATTTTAAGCTTGAGTTCCTTGTTGAATATACTCAAGCCGCTCAGTGAACAAGACAAAAGGGATTATTTTGTTTTGCTTTGTATCACATTCTTAACGTTTGAATAATTTTCTTCTCTAGCGAAGCTGATTATCAGATTGTAAATCCTTCCGCATCTTTTTTTTCTTCCTTTTCTTTTCTTTTTATTTATTCTTTTTTTTTCTCTACCGTCTGTCTTTCAATTTGTCGAAACTCGCAAAAATTCAATTGCATACAGAATGAAAACATACAATAATCTCATCTCGTATTTTTCTTTTCGCTCATTCTCTGGGTATTGCCATAGCATCCTTATAATTTGTTTTCATCACACTCATCGTGTGGTTTTTTGCACTCACTTCATTTTTGCCCCCGCTGCGATTGAATTTTGTTAAATGTAAATGTGTCTGAAATAAAAACTTCTTTAAATATTTCATTGTGATACACAAATAATAACAATGACATTCAACAACAAAAAAAAAAAAAAAAATGGAAAGAACCAAAAAAAGAATAAAACTTAAACATCACAATTCATAAAAGCTTTTATATTTCAATTATTAGCTGTTATTTCTTTTAATAAAAATATATTTTCAATTGTTCGAAGGGGATTTTCGGACTGTGCAATGAAAATACATTGGCCGCCGAATTGAAATGAAGCTAAACAAACAGATGCTAAAGCGTACGCACACATCCACCCAAAATCGAAGCAAAACAAAGTGTAAAAGAAAAAAAAAACACCGAAATGAGAATGGGACAGCGAAGCGAAAGCATCAAAATGTATAAGAATGAGAAACACCGAATGAGAGAAAATTGAATGAAAAATTTTCATTTCGTATTTTTGGTTTGGTGGCATTTCGTCAATTTGTTTGTGCACGTTCCTTTCGTTTTCCACGTCGTTTGCTTCTTATGGTGTACAATGTTTTTTCATTGTGCGATACTGTGATTTCTTCAAATTGACGAAGAAAAACAGTAAACATTGAGACAGGCTACAAGAAACAGCTTTCTCTTGTTCTCATTCCCCTCGCAACATCACAAACTAAAGAAGGACGAAGAGAGAGAGAGAGAGAGAGAGAGAGAGAAATCTATCAACAATAAAATACACTTTGGTTGCGTTTGTAATATGGTGAAACGGAAAATTAAAAGCACGAGGATAAAAACAATATCGGTAAAAGAGAATGAAAAAAAATTACACCACACGCACACACAAACACACATGCATATTCTTATTCTCATTCTCATTCAATATCGATGATTGCGTGGCGATAGCAATTGAAACCACACACGGTATTGTGTGACAACGTCAACAGTGACAGAATCCCCATAAAAAAAGAAATTGAAATCGTATCTTTAGGTCGATGTGCGCAAATAACACACACTCTCTTATGCCTCCTTTCATACGCTACGTTGCGTCTTTTATTCGTTTAAATGTTTTTTTTCTTGTTCTTCTTCTTTACTTTCTATTTTCTTTTTTTTGTAAATTCAGCCGCTACAATTTTTTTTTCTTTCACTTTCACAATGCGCTGGATGCTATCGTTTTTGCTCTTAGTCATCGAAGAATTTATTTTTTTTGCATATTCTTACGATACAAATGAAAGCCAATAAATAAGAATTACATCGCCCCGTTGTAATCGATCGTTTTGCTTGTCTATCGACACACAATATTTAAGTGACAGATTTTTCAATTTTTCTTTTTTTCATTTTTGCTCTGCACTTTCCGTTGGACGGTTTCTTCTTCTTTTCGGCCCATTCGCTACTCTAATTTTAATAATAATAACATCGCATGAAATGCGTCATATGCAATGCGTTCAAAATACCACCGATTGAAATGTGACAGGCAGCACACCGAATGAATCTGTGTACTTTTTTTGCCACTCACATTTAATCATTCTCTGATTTGCTCTCATTCTCTTTTGCATGTATTCTCTTTCTGGCATTTCTTCTTTTAGGTTTATTATATGTGTTTTTTTGAATCGTTTTTTTTTCTTCTACTGGAT
This sequence comes from Resseliella maxima, assembly GCA_029041755.1. Taxonomy (NCBI): domain Eukaryota; kingdom Metazoa; phylum Arthropoda; class Insecta; order Diptera; family Cecidomyiidae; genus Resseliella; species Resseliella maxima. The sequence continues at coordinate 1,632,136 of JAQOWM010001006.1, read as the reverse complement.
TTCGTGCGTATTGCTTTTTTATTTAACCTTATGAAAGAGGAATCAAGAGAAAAAAAAAGAAATAATCTCACCGATAAATGACAGCACAACTGAATCTGTACATTTCAATATAAATCCATGTTGATGTCGATCATGGTTTTTGTTGTTTTCAGGTTTTTTCCTCTGGTCCCCCCTCCCATATCTCTCACTCACTCACTCACTCTACAATTTTCCCCATATTTGTTTGAATGCCCGTTAAAATGGACAGATTTGGTGGCAAATGTTTGCATTTCATTGCCATCGTTGTTTTTCAGTTTAATTTTGTGTTCGAACCAATTTTTATCAATTTACGGTATAAACCATTATTTTAAGAAGATGATCAATATAGCAACAACTTAACAAAAATATGACTGTTGTTTTTCGCCACCCCTGAAATTACCTCTTAAAAAAGATATGGTTATGTTTTGGCCGGGTTAACTTTTAATGATACAATTTTCGAAATGTTTACCGTTGAAAAATGTTCTAGAAATCTGCTGTATTTGTAATTTTTTGTATGAAATGTAAAACGTATAAATCAAATGGTTGTGTAGATTGATTTGAAAGGCGAACAGAATGAATGAAAGAAAGAAAGAAAGAAGGAAAGAAAGAAAAAACGAAAAAAGAAATAATAATATGCAAACCAGGTAAAATAGGGAACAATAAAATTCACGCATTTCTATTTGTACAATTTTTCGGGAGCATAACAAAATCGGTAACTCGGAACGGATTTATATTGGTGCGCTAAACAATTAAATTTCGGTGTCATTTCATTTTTACATTTAATTTTCTGCATCTAACTCAGCAAATGAATGGTATACAATTCAACAAACAATTCGAATAAAATATAAACTCAAAATGATTGCAAAAAAGGTGGAGGTAGCGCTAAATGATAGGGAGAGATGGGGTTAATTCCAAAACTCACAAAAAAGAAAAAGAAAAAGAAAAAGAAGAAGAAGAAGAAGAAGAAAAATGTGGATAATGATGAAGAAAAGGATAGGAAAATCCAAAATCCATGTGAGATAGAAATTAGAAGTTTTAAATTACCTTCACGCTTCATTTGAGCCATGATTTATTCTTATTTAATTTATCTTGCATGCATAGCCCAATTCATTAATCAAGTTACCTGAACCGAGAGACGACGACGACAACAAAGAACGCATCGGCGGTAGGCACCAGCACCGATTCCAATACCAAACAGTGCCATGAAAGCATCGCGTCGGCAATGCTGCCAACAAATGAAGAGCATAGAGATAATATCTCTACAATTTCCTATAAAATTAATGTTTTCTTAGGCAACAAGCAACACTAGCTGCTTCCAAACTCATGTTTTTTTTATACGTATGTGTGCTGATTTGGCTGTGTGTGTGTGTGTGTGTGTGTACTGTGCGCATTGCCTCTAAATTGCCAAGCTATGAGCCAGCAATTGCAAAGGGAAACAAACAAAGCCTCTCATATCTCATTTACGCACATACATTCATTTACTCGTATTATGTTGTGTTGTGTTTCTCTCATTTGATGATCGTAATGCCTGATACCTTTTTCCACTTTGTGCCACAAAGCAAAAATGAAGTGAATTTCATTTGGAAATGTTGATAAACAATTTTCTTTTTTTCTTTTTCTTTTTCTTTTTTTTTTCAAAATACACAATCTACCTAATTAATTGCGAGAATGTAACGATATACACTTGCAAACAATTTTAAATGAAAATAATGCATTTAGTGAGTTATGGGAGGAGAGAGATAGAGAGATAAAGATAGAGATAGAGAGAGAGAGTGGAACAGTGTCCCCGGCATCGAATTTCTGGTAGTTTAGTCTTTTCACAACTTAAAACCAAATGGGAATTTCAAGTGCTGGCCAAATGCCTAATTTTCAGGTATCATGTTTTTAGTGCATGAAATTCACCCGAAACGATTATTTAATTATAATATGAGAACTTGCATTGAAATGAAATGAGCATCAAAAGCATTCAACAGAATTCAACTCGATCTATCACTGTTTTGTTTTTTTTCGTTCTTTGATGTTTTTTCTCATAGGCCAAAAATCGCCTTTTAGTTTTGGGTATTTTTCTTTCATGCAAATGCTATCAATGTTATCGTCAAACCATAAACACGCCTAAACTTGTTGTGAAATATAAGTAACGATTTAAATTAGCAAAAGTATAAATTCATTTCAATTTCGGTTGACGATGTGAATTTTATGCAATGTTCAACAACGTTTCCAACACCACCTCACGCACCCTCCCCCCACACATACACACACACACATGAATAGTCGAGTGCACTCTTGCACACATCATTCGCTTTAAATTCATCCATACATAATACAAAGCAAATGTAATTGTAGAAATGTGTTTCAATGGCGTACTATTTTTAAGCACAACTACTTGAACTGAGCAGAAACATTGGAATTCAGTGAATAGAATGCAAACAAAAATCGCTTTCAGTCTCTCATCGGTAAAAGTACCACAGAAAGAGAAATAAGATAACAACAAATATAAACGAGAAAAACGGAGAAAAGAAAACCGCGAAACAGTACAACAGAGAATTCGTATCCATCTTTAACATTTTACCATTGTTCGTCTCTGCTTTTTAAATTTGCTTGTGAATTCAATTTCGGACGGGATAGAATTCCCCTACGCAAGACAACAGATATCGTTGTCTTGTTCATCGCGAACGCGCCGCTCGACCACCATATGCGCTGATTGGTTATTGTCGTTATTGTTGGTGTTGTTGCCTCTAGCATTTTGCCATGCACTAGTTGCGCGTATTTGCGAAAAATCACAGACAACCTGTTACATGAGATAAATGAGGTTTTTGGCTTCGATTTGGCACATTTTACACCATTTGATGTATGACTCCTTTATATCGGTCTTTCACGCGATGAATCACATTCTCATTCGCCGGTGAAATGGAACAAAACATTTTTAGACAGAGAAATAAGGAGAAAACACAAAGAAAGAGGGAAAGAGAGAGCGAAAGAAATGGAGAGAGAGGGAGAAAGGGAGAGAGAGGGATTGAACATTTTTCAATAAATGTGCCTTTTTTTAATTCGATCAAAAAACTTACATATAAAATAAGCACATATGCACGTACGCTATGCAGTATGAGTAGAACATACTTAAATATGGGTGCGCAAAGGATTTTCAATGATTTAAAATGGCTCATTTCAATTATGGTACTTTTTTTTCACCCATAAATGAGCATTTAAAGTGCGAATTGGCAACGGTTTTTGTTATTATTTCTCGTTTTTTCATGAATTCGCAGCAAATACTTCAAATTGGCCATAAAACAAGGTTTAAAGTGGCTGAAATGAACGAATAAATTGAAAAGAGTCCATCATTCATACATCAAATACAATTATTGATTAAATCAGTCGGCAACAACATCAAGTAAAATCTGTTAAAATAGTGAATTCACTTGAAATTGATTTGCCGATGGCTAACTTAGGCAAAAAAAAGAAAGAAAGAAAAAATTAAATACAAGTGAGCGCTTTTGCAAGAAGAGCTTTTACGGGTGCATATACTCGGAATACTTTGATTAATTTATAATGAATTTTTGGTGCAATTTTACAACTCCCAATGGTATTTTTAATTGATTTGCTACACATTTTTTTTCGAAACCATGAAAAACGATGTTCAACCACTTTTTTCTTTCTTTCGTTCATAATATATTACGAACTGATATATATATATTAGCCCATAAAATATGTGTAACCATTTTTATTAGTTGTATTTGAGTAATATTCATGCATATTTTAATAGTAGACGTTTAACCATTTAAAGCACAACAATCAATAGTTGAATCATTAGTAATTGTAATTTGATTACAAGAAAATAAGAACTAAAACATGCACACATGCACACATACACATTGCTGCTATTCCATCATTTTCAGTAACAAGCAGATTGCATTCTATAGTTATGCATGTATATGAAGACAGATATGGAAAGAAACATATAGAAGGAGAGAGAAAGAAAAAGAGAAGAGAGAGAGAGAGAGAGAGAGGGACATATATAGTGAGCAAATGTGGTTCCATTTAAAGCTGTGGTCATACCGACTAAAACATTATGTACATTGTGCCATGCAAATCGCCGAAACGTGAAAATACCTGTTGGAGTTTATTTGAACTATTTACCTAAATAATGTGATTTCAATTACGAATGGTTAGCAGCCTTTCTGCTTTTGCATTTGGCCGCATTAAGTGGAAAATTCTTCAATTTCACCTGCACAGTACGTTCATTTCATACACACACTGTAACTATGTACAACAACGAGAATTACGATTTATCAACTGAATACGCGCCCATACACATTGATAAAATGTATAAATACATACGCATATCTGTCCCCCTGTCGACCTAAAATATTCAATGCTAGATAGAGAATCATAAACGGTACACGTAACATGAATCGGGTCGTGATGCGATTTAAGGACAAAAACTACATACAAAACGATAGAGAGTGAACGAGACAACATTTTTCACTGTGCATTGACAACACAAAAAGTAGTAAACATGAACGACGAACCAAAATGCATGAAGATTCATGGATGCGAATGTTGTAAACGAAGAAAAGAGAAAGAGAGACAAATGATGAAGCAGACGAAGAAGATGATGATGATGACGATGAGAGAAAAAAACGCATGGGAAAAGAAGAAGAAGAGAAATCGAATAAATATGGTCACGGACGGGTATTTTAGTGCAATCATTATGGTAAATGATAAGCACCAAGATACGTAGATAGACATGTGCTTGTATCTAATAAACCCTGATTGCTGTGAATTACATAACTGCAAACACTTTTGCTTAAGCAATGGCTACTTTTTGCTTTCACACAGTCTCTCTCGACCTCCCTCTATTTGTGGTTCTAGTTTTCTATCGCTATCAAGTTTCCTCAATCGGTGTGTGCGAGACCTTTTTATGTTATTTACCATTTGAAGAGACAAATGAACGCGGACTTGTAATTTGCACTGCACGTTACAACTGAAGAGTTATGTGTACACATTCAAAGATAGGTAGTGAAAAAATAAAAGAGGATGAGATGCAAATAAAACAAAGATAGAGAGAGAAAGAGATAGGGAGATTGAAAGAGCGACAATTGGAAAGAAAAATAAAATGGCAAACCGGTATGATTTTAATAGATGGGCAATTTGAATGAAATTGAAAATGTTCTGGTGAACGAATGGCGCGAATGAAGCAACAGACATCCATGGGCCGGTCGCAGTTTCCATCTAATCCGCATGAAATGTTCCTAATGTCGCTTTAAAAACGGTTTAGCGGAAGAAGAACAGTGAGACAGAACGCAAGCAAAAAAATCAGAATAAACTGCGCTAGGGGCTTTTAACTATTCGCAAATACTACAGGTATTCGTCAATTGCAATTGAGCATGCTATATGATAAGTTATGGAATTCGAACTCCATAGTAAGTATTTGCAACGAGCTTCTATGTATATTGCATTAATGTATTCGCTTAAGTATTCGCAACGACATGTGAATACACGGTTTACAACGCATGAATACGTCAGTTGTGAGAAAGTCAATATGTCATCAGTTTATGTCCAAAATTAGATTTCGATGTTTTCAATATTTGTGGAAAAATATTCATTTTATTCACCGCACATACCACAGATTGGTTTTTTACTCTTTTTATTTTCTAATATTTGGAGATTTCCATTCATATAATTTTCAATCTATCGATGAACAGTAAAGATGATTCAGTTTCAAAACCACATTTTCCCAAAATTATGATAATAATTATAATAATATTTTGATTTCAATTCGAAATTTATTATTTAAAATAATTGGGAAATCAATTCAAGAAAAGAATTATTAAGACCCAATGAAACAAAAATGTTGATTTGATTCTATTTCAAACTGTAATTTAAATAATAAAAATTTTGTTCAACATTTTTGTCAAGTCAGTACAATGTCAACATTCATTTATATCTTTCAATAATGTTGTGAGTTCGTATTCGCATTCGCATTTGCGTATTTTCAATACAAAACAATGAGAAATCATTCGAGCCATTCGCCCAGTGATTCGAACGTATTCGCGAATACTTGTATGTAAATTCACGGTAAGGAATTCGCACATTCGCGCGAATGGCAGTATTCGCATTGAGTTAAATGCCCCTAGAAACTGCGTGCACAAATTGAATAGAGCGTTCTTAAACGAAAGAGAAAGAGAGAGAGCGAGAGAGAGAGAGGGAAGAATTGTTGAAAAATGTCGAAAGCAAAACTGCATTCGCAGAAAAGTGCGGATGCAATCACAGCAAACCGTATGTAAAAATAGCGAATTTTCTGTCAATTCATGTCAATTTTGTATTCATTTATTTTTGTTCAGCATATTTCACCGCTCAATATTTTTGGCCCCATAAAAACTGATTCCAATGAATTACAATTGTCCATTGGCCATGGCAATTTTCATTTGACTGTTTTTTTTTTGTTAACAAATGTATATCGCAGCTTTCGCACATAGAAAAATTCTTTTCTTCTTCCACAGAAGAATTACATAGTGTGACATGAATATCAGAGAAATAAAAAACATTCTTCTATTCGTATTCAGATATATGGTTTGTTTTGTTTTGAGTCTTTAGCATCCATATATTCGTGCAACGACAACAAAAAAAACAACAAATTCACTTGATTAATCGGGCTGGAATGCAATCAACACGTCATCGATGTGCATAAAGCATTGATAAAAGCGATTTCAGTTTTAAAGGCCTCTACAATAATCACATAATAATCGCGTACACGAGTTTGCCATTGTCGTTGTCGTCATTGATGAAAGTCGTGTGCTTGGATACGTATAGATGAGCGATGTCAGACGACCCAACAATATAATATTGTATATTAACGAGATAGTAAGTAGCATTGCATCGAGTATAACACCAACAATATAAGCGTAAGCATTGAACATTTTATATGGTTGCATTGAGTGTTAGTAAAACTCGTAATTTTCGCACAAGTGCTCCAGTAACGGATAGATTGAGAAAGGAAGAGCATTCAAGAAATGAGTAGAATGCAAGAGAAAACGAGCAACCAAGTACATATTGGAAAGATATAGTTCTTTTGAGAAAAAAAAATGCGGATTTACTGAAGAAGTTCTCCAACCTGTAATATAATGATGAAACCGTAAATTTCTCGTGTGTACGCAAATACAGAGAGAGCATCATGACGGGACAAAAGAAACATGGGATTTGTAAGAACGAGAAAGAAAGAAAATAAATTGGACGCACACAATGAACGATAACATAAAAAAAGTGATGAGAATGAGTGAGAGAGAGAGAGAGAAAAAGAGGCAGAGAGTGAATGAGTGAGTGTGTGAAAGGAAGAGAGAATGTATGTGTGTGTGTGGAGGAAAGGTAAGAAAAAAACCAAAGAAGCGACAAGAAAAGAATGAAATCAGACAAAAGATAGAGAAAGAAAGAAGAAAGAAACCACCAACATCAAAAATAGCTCTCTAGTTTTGTTTGGCAAAATGTTCCAAAGGAAAAATGTGTGCAAGTAATTTCATAAAGGGGAGAGTGAAACGCGTGCGAGCAATGTTCTTGTTCGCCTGCATACGTAAAGCGGATGTGTGTGTGTGTATTTGTGTCGTTGTGCAATAACAGAATATGGATAGACGAAGAGTACATTGAATAGTACGTTTTGGTAACCATACTAGATTGCGATAACAGAACAGACCAAGCGACCGACCATCCAACCAATCGACCGATAGTAGGGAAAAGCGAAACACATTTTAGAGAAAATAGCACAAACGGAGAAAGAAAACACATTGGATCTATCGGTATATGAGTATCGCATTCTATTGCTTCGGTCGGTCGGTCGGTTGTCGTCGTCGTGGTCGTTGTTGTTGTCGTCGATGTGGCTGTTGCCATTATTATTGTTAGTGTCGTTGATGTGTGTTGCGTACCGTGTACTTTGGTTGTGTTGTTGTTACCTCATCAGGGGAGATGACTGAAGTGAATTTTCGTTCGGTAATTTTCATAAAACGTATTCCATGTATACGTAGAAATATTTACGGTGGAAAAAGAAAATAATATCTGTTGAGTATGAGAGAGCGGCATAACATAACCGTAGCGCCAACAATTCCATGGATACAATGCAATACACTACACACAATTTGACTATTCGTTGGGTACACGAATTTAATTGAACATATAGGAATGAACAGAGATAGAGTGACAACGAGAGAGAGAGAGAGAGAGAGAGAGAATGAGTAACTTGTGGCTGTGCGCGATACTGATTCGACGCAGTGTACCATATTCATTCCATCTCTTTCAATGTTATATATTGAAAATGTGTATTGCTATTCTTGTCTTTCGTTAAAATATGTATATATATAGAATTTTGCGTGTGAAACGCATGAAACAAACGATGTGGAGATTCAGGTTCAGTACCGATAAATATCGTCGTTTCGGCAGTGCAGTACGAGTCAAATCTCCTTACTGTGTTCTCTGTGCGCGCTGTGTTGTGTCCTATTCTATGTTCACTCTGTTTTTTTCTTTGGGTACGACCGAGTAATATTATTCAATTTCACTTCAGTCTTCATACAGTCTTCGCTTTAACCCGTTCCAATCTGTCCGCCGCTCTTAAAACATAACATCAAAATAAACAGTCATCAACAACAAAAACTGAAAACACATTTTATTTTTAAAAACAAAAACCAAAACAAAAAGAAATAGTAAACAACAATCGAAAAGAAAATATCGTTTTAAAAAAAATAATTCGTTAAAAATTAAATGAACTAAAATATTAAAAAAAATCGAAAGAACCAAACAGAAAAAAATACAAATTCATGAATTCTAAAGCGATAAATTTAAATTGAGATATATATTTTGTTTGTTTGTAAACATACATCACTTTTACTTCGCATAAAATCGGTACGAATTACATTTGCAACAGTTGAATATCAAAAAATCATATACAAAATTTCTTATCAATAATATCAAAAGTATTCAAGAAAATCCAAAAAATAAAAAAAAAGAAATGTTTATTTTGTTCCCTCATAATTTATTTATTTTTGTTTTTGTATCTGATCAACAATTGGCAAATGAATTGAAAAGCGCATAATACGCGTGTAAAATCGAGACGAAAAAAAATAACATAACATAGCGGGATAAAATCCGAGAGATCGGAAATCAAATTGAAAACAAAACCCGAAATTATATTTCATTTGGGTGAACATTTCGATAGAGCCTCAAGCGAATTTCTAAATTCTGCTAATTTGAAATTTGTTTAAATATTATTGCATTAAAAAAAATATATAACAAACATAGATTTTGATTTCAATTTGAAATTGATAAAATTGTGTTATTTGTTCAGGTTCATACTCTATCTATATCATAAACCAAAACAAAACAAAACAGAAAATAATAAATCGGTGCTACTGCAACCAATAGAGAGAAAAGCAAAACCAAACCAAACTGCTTCGCTTGCAAATAACGAAAATACCAAAAAAAAAAAATAAAATAAAATAAAAAAAAGAGGAAGATCATCAGATATACAAGAGCGATTGAAAAACCGACTTGTTTTCATTGATTGTTGCTGATCAACGGAGTTTATTCATCATATAAACACAAGAAAACATATTTATTTATAAAGAACAAAAACAAAACGTGTGCGACAAAATATTCCTTAACCATCGATAAGTAATCAACGGTTCAATACACCAATCTAAATTTTTTGTTTGTTTGTTTTTGATTTACTCAATCGACTTGTACTCGCTATTATACACTATAACTGGTTTTTCTTCTGGTCGGTTTTCATTCCAATTTTAATTTTTCATTCAATTTGTTCTTGCTGTGAAAACCTTATTATTTTTTTTTTCTCCCAACAAAATTGCACAGATCACACATAACTCCGAACGGCCCAATTAGCAAGATAAGGCAAAAAAAAACTCAAAACAAAAAAACAAAAAGAAAATACGAAAAAGTTTAAAAAAGCAAAATACATCCATTCACCATTCCATTTCCATTTCCATTTATCCAGTTTGTGTGTATGCTCCTTGACACAAATAAATCAAAACGTTGTCTCATCGCATCTATCTTTCTCTCTCTATCATCACATAACACACAAGCTCATTACGCAACTTCATCATTATCATCATCATCATTCACACATCACAAAACGGTTTCGCACTAAGCGAATAGCAAAAAAAAAAGAAACAAAGCACAACAACACACACTCCAAAATCGAATGAAGTAAAAGAAGAAAAAAAACTCCCCCCAAAACGAAACAATAGCAACAACTTGTTCTTTGTGCTCTAGCATAAATCTATATATTCGTTGAAACATTCACATACATAATATGAGACTTTAACAATTTAAAATTTTATTTTAACGGAAAAGAAAAGCGATTTAGACGAACAAACAGACAGTCAGTCAGTCAGTCAGTCAGATAGAAAAGTAAAATAGGAATGAAAAAAGCATAGAAAGAAAAAGGGGAAAAGAAAAGAAAGAAATAAAGTGATTTGCTTATTCTGCTGCCGGGTGAATTCCCTTGCATTTCGCTGAAAAATAATTCACAAACAACAAATCGACAATCGAAAAGCCACCAAAAGAAAAACAAACAAGACTTGACTTAAATCATAACAAAGAGCCAAGCGACAAAAGTTTAGTCAAGCATAACAAAAGCACAAATTGACAAGTAACATACATTTAACGAAACTTTGACAGCTAACACAATCTCAATGAGCCACACGCTGTTGATATATATGTAAATAATAGTAAAAAAAAACAAACACACACACACACAGGAAAGCAGTATTTATCAAAAAATACACAAAATACAAACGAAATACAGTTGTGAAAGAGTGCATTGAAATAATTAATAGAATTGTTATTTAAATCGTATTAATTAAAGAAGAAACAAATTTGAACTAAATTCAGTACCAGGCAAGTTATGTTGTTGTATTCCATATGACAACAATGTTTTTTTTCCCTCAAATTTTCATTCATTCTTTTGATGCTATCACAAATAAAGTGTGATAATATCAATAAAAATTAACAAATTGAATATTTCTGAGCAATCAAAATTGAGTAAAAGTATTTTAAAAAAACACAAAGGAACATAAACTGTGAGAAAATTGAAAATCCAGACAAGTTTTTCTTTAAAAATCCGTCGTTATCATTAAAAACAAAATCGAAACAAATAACCAGAAAAAAAAAGAAAAAAAATATATATAGTGAAAACGCAGTGAGTTTTAGTTAAGAATTACATTTGTAAAATTCGAATCGAATCGAGAAATGAGAGCAGAGCAACCACTGTTATCAACACGTTGAAGATTAAAGAAAGCATTGGAAAACGATATCCAATTTATTTACACAATTCACAAAACAAAAAATCGAGAAAGGGAAAGTGAAAGGAAAAGGGAGAAAAAAAGGGAAGAAACAGAGACACAGAGAGTGCGAGAAAAAAAAATAAAGAGCGAAAATCTCTGTGTAACCAAAGAAATCAATTTAAGCAGTAAGTAAATTGGTGTATTTTCTCAATCGGGCGAACGTGTTTCATTAATTTCTACTTAAGATTTGTGTACACTTTGAGAATGATGTAGCAAGTGTACTCTATTTACATATCACTCTCATAAGCAAATATACACGAAGCCATACAAAACGACAGGAAAAAAATAATTATAACGATTTCTAAAAGAGAATTTTAAAAGAAAATTATTTTTCTCTATTTATAGTTTGATAATATTTCAATAGCGGTTGTCACACGTTTCATTTGCTTGCTATATAATCGTTACTGTTGCTTACCGGCAAAATTTTCGATTTTAAATTCAAAGCGACGCCAATGCGTTTTATATATTCCATTTTTCACCAAATTTTCACCGTACATACACAAACACACACATTCTCACTACATATTAGCGATTGAAATACAAAGATAGAACATGTTTGCGGGATAGCGAGGAGAAGAAAAAATAACGAAAAGAAAATAAACAATTTTATCAATTACAATTTTCGAAAAAAAAACGAAAAAAAAAATATTTTTTCTGTGTAGACGTACAATTTAATTGAGATCAAATTTCAGATATTTATATTTAAACAGAAGAAGAAGGAATTAATTGAAACAATTTTTTCGTAGCTCACATAGATTAGGACATATTGTGGAGGAAAAAAGCACAATAGCAACTGAAAAAGATACAGAAAGGAAGAGAGAAGGAGAAGGATAAGAAAAAAGTGTGTTATTTTCATGCACTTGATGTGAAAGAGTTATAAATTTATATTTATTTACATATACATAAATATAGGTAAAAAGTAATCAAATTTTTTTTGTTCCTTTTCGTTTTACATTTTATTAGAAACATAAGATCAAGATCGCGTTTCGACAATCAAAATCATAGTTTTAATTAGGGATAAAATTTCAAATAAAAGAAATCAAATATAAACCTAAGACAATCTTCTTCGCCAAAATCTTTTTACACTCGTACTCAAATACTAAAATTCTGTATTCTATAACTATATTTCCCACTCATCACTTACACACATACAATCACTTAAACAATCAATCTTTTTTAATATTAAACACTGCAATATACATCTCTAAATATATATACATTTACATGTATATATAGTATGCACGTAATATCGTTATACAATTTACAAGTCTCATACGAGCAATTTAAACAAGTGTAATATATGTAATTGATAGGTAATTGTATTTAATTGATAGGGAAAATCTTGAAAGTCAGTTTGTATAAAAGCATTGACTGTAATAATTTATCAGCACCCCCGGTTAAATTATAACAGTTCAAAAGGTGTGCTGTGTCCGTTAATCATTTTTCAAAGTTCGTGTTCAAGAAGTACCACCATCCGTAGCAGCAGCAGCAGCAGTATCAGAAGAAGTATCTGAATCTGCTACTGGTGTGAAACGAAGCATTTTTATGAAAAACTTCTTGTTATGATCACAAACTGTTGACTGAAGTCTTAATCTGCATTGTGTATAGCGTCTCTGTTGGCGCCCAATTAACAATCATAAAAACGGTTTGAAAGCGCTACTTTGAGTGGAAATTCTTATGAGTAAAAAAGCGTAAAATTGACAACAACACCAACAGCGAAATAAGAGCGCATCAAATAGCACGCATTTTTCACGCGGCGTAAAAGAAAAATCGATTCAATAAAATCGTGCTTAGAAATCAAAAAATAAAAACAAAAAGAAAAGTTTCACATCATACAGAAGCTAGCATATCATTTAAAGGCCAGCACATTATTTAGATGTTGCACAGTTTATTAGCAAATATTTAAACAAAACGAACGATCGAAAGAAATATAATAAATGTCGAAAAGAAGATAAAAAAAAAACTAGGAAAATCAAAGGAAAAAATAAACCGAAAAAAAATCAAAAGAGAGAGGGAGAGAAAGAGAGTCAAAGAGAAAGAAAAAAAAAGACAAAACGCAAATTATTTTGTGAAGACGAGAAGAAAAGTGTAGCAAAATCATACGAAAATCACCATCACCGAAGAATGGTCACTGACAACTGAAATCTCCATGAATGGGATATAGATAAGCCCTATACTGTTGAAAATCAACGGGAAAATAAACAAGAATTTAATCTAGAGGGAATATATAGTGATATTTTTAAGTCAATATTAATTTATTATTGAAAGATAAAAGTAGAGCAGAAAAGCAGAGTGACAGTGAGATAGGGATAGAGAAAGAGTACCTATATATATATATATATATATAGACATACTTGTTCTATGTTTGGTGTCTTATTCGAATTCTCTGCATTTATTTGGTTGATTTAGTCAGTCAGTCAAATAAATATATATACAAATATTCGACGCTGATATTTCGCGAAGCAAGCCAAACGACCACGATAACGAACAAACGTGCAACCGAAACAAACTTTGGAATTTATCTGTGTGCACGAGAGTACGGTGTGTCTGTGTCTTGCAAAACTCATTGCAAGAAGTCATATTTTTCTTGGATTCTACATTTCCCAAACAACAACAACAACAAGAGAGTACAAGAAGAACTAGAAAGGAAATAAGAATAAAAAAAAAGAACTTGCACTGACACACACACAGTCACACAGTCACACACGAGAAAAAATATTTGTACATTTTTTCATATTTCAACACAAATAAATCAGAATCAACGTCATCTAAATGTGTATTTGGATAAGCGGCAAACTTCTCTACTAAGAATAATAAAAAAGGAGAGAAAAATATACAAGCAAATCATACGAACACGCATACTATATAGATACATATAGAAAACAGCAAAATATACACATACGCAGTAACTAAAACAAAACGACGGCAGCAAGCGCAGAAAAAAAAGAACTGATAACTGATATATGAATAATTTTTTTTTGTTGTAGATCGTCTGTTCGTTCATTCGATGTTGTTTAACTGCTACTCTTTCTAGCATTCACAAACACGTTAAACCGTATTGTTCAGTTGAGCTTGGAAACAACAAAAAAGAATAAGAAAAAGAAAAAAAATACTTTTAAATAAACACAGCATTTTTATTTTGCGCTGTCATAAATAGAGAGAAGTTCTGATTTTTCCGAAATCAAGTTCTGGAACACATAATATATTCTGTTGGCAAGATTGTATGTGTTGCATACACACTTTATACGGAGACTGTGTTCATTTGCACACAATTAGAACGTGAGTAAAAAAAAAAGTATTGGAGAGAAAGACATACAGATAAAGAAGACACAGAGAAATAGAAAAGCGGAGATAGAGATAGGAAAAGCGAACAAAAAGAGGGAAAAAAATCAGTGTTCAGTACCAGAAATTGATTAGTTCTGCATTTGCTGCACTTGCATTGGATGTACTGTGTTGGTTGATTTGAGTATTTTGCGAGTGTGCTAGTGTCCAGATAATTATTGAATACATCTAACAGACACTAGGTTCATTTCTTTCACGTAGCCATCATTTGCCAACTGTACAAAAAGAAGAAGAAAAAGAGGGAAATGAAAAGCAAATCATAAGTAAAATTCGTTGAAAAGCAAATTTTTTCGTTGTCTTAAAACGGCCAACCTAGCTTCTCTGGCTGCTGTATGCTTTATGCTGTATGCAAGTGTGATAGTTCTATCTATAGTACTTTGGCTTAATTCTTCAGTGCATTACTGAGAGAAGAAAAAGATTTTTTTTTCACTCTGTGCGAGTAAAAAAAATCCAACAAGAAACAGCAAAACATAAGAGTAAAGTGTTCAGCTGAACTACGATTAACAGCAAACGAAAGAGCCAACACATATTCCCCCTATCTCTCTATGTGTGTATGCGCGCGCGTGTGTGTGTGTGTGTTTTTTTTCCTACTTTTCATCTCTTTATTTTAGAAGAGAAGCAATAACAAACCGAAGAGCAAAACACCGATTGAAATAGAAGCATTTCGCATACATAAATACAATCGCATTTGCAGACACTCACCAAAAGTCGTGCTTCAGTTGAAGTTGCATTTGCACGAAGAGAAAAAGCAACCAAATAAAAGAAAAACATACGACAACGACGGCGAAAAAGAAGAATAAGAGCGAACCGGTTTTGTTGCACACGAACCTTGCATCTTCTTTCGCATCATTTGCTTCATTCTGTTCGTTTGGCTTTTAATATTTGCATTGTGAATGTGCTTTGGATGGAATTTCTTCATACGTTTGTTAGTTGCAACTTTTTTTTTCTTCAATCTCTTTGCTTTTCTTCTGTTCGATTTGTGGCATCTTTATGCTCTTAAAAGAAATCAACAGTAAACACACAAGATAAAGAATCGAACAGACAAAATAAAAAAGAAGAAAATAAAAAGCAACAATACAATACATACCAACAGATCTGAAGACAGAGGAGGTAAAATAAAAAAGAATAAACAAGAACAACAACAATAACAATACAAACATATACATTTATAATTATTGCAGGCGCACGCAAGATTGTGTGTGTCTGTGTGTATATTTGTTTGTGTGCTTGAGCGCACAGCGAATAGTAGTCATTTTGAAGATCACATAGGCATTTGCGAATAAGTACTGCCAACGAGCACGAAGTGATTTTCATCTCGCGTTTTCGAATTGATTCGTTTGTGAATTTGACTCGTTGTAATAAACATTTATTTGGAACATTTTCTAATTGGTGATTGATTGTTGAGAACACGACGCGCCATTTGATTTTTAATCAAAAAAAAAAAAAAAAAAAAAAAATAGAAGAATCAATAAGAATCCACCAAACTAAAAATTTCATTCAAGTTCTTTTTCCTTTGATTTTGTGTGAGTGCGTGTGCAATTTAATCGAATTTTACAAATCCATTTGAATACGATTTATTGTTTCGTTTTATTCCTTTTATTTCTCGGCTTCTTAATTTACGCAAATAAATTTCAAATGCGTTCAGTGCAATATTTATTATAGACAAATTGTATGTGGATTGAAATAAAAGAAACTAAAAGATATATAAACCGAGTCTGTGAATACAAATGAAACCGTATATACAATACAAAACACAGGAATAGAAAATAATATTTTAGATGAAAAATTAAAATACATTGATTCGTATTGAATTGAAGGGAAAAGTGTCAGGGTTTGAAAAAACAAGAAAAACAAAACCAAAATAAATAGAGAAACGGAAAAATAATAAACCGTAATCCGGTGAGGGTCTCGTGCGAACTAATCAATGTAATTGGATGTGTTATACTTGTCAACAATATTGCTTTTGTGTGTTTGAGTTTTGTTTTATTTTTAACTGGTCGAAAAATCATAAGCATATTTCAACAGAACAAAGTTCAAATAATAATAATTTTCGGTTCCCTGGCGAATTCAGTAAATGAAATACCAACCGAATATAACGAGGGAGTGAAAGAGAATAAAGAATAAAAAATAAAAAATAAAAATAAAAGTAAAAAACAAACAACAACAAGCGAGCGAACAAACAAACAAACACAAAAAAGTCATAACAAATAGAGAGAGATAGAGAGTGAGAGACACAGAGAGAGAGAGAGAGAGAGAGAGAGAGAGAGAAAAAGAGGGAGAGAGAGAGAAGGAGAAAGACACGTGACGTCAAATTCATATTGCTATGCAACACATTTAATATCTAAATACCTGAAGAATATTTGAAATTTGTCATTCCGGTAAACAGAACACGTACCAAAAGTGACAACTATCGTATTTCGTTACGAGAGCAAAACACATTACGAAAACTCAAAGTAAATTTCACTGAGAGCGTTATAGAAAGAGATAGAGTTTAGAAATAGCGTAGAGTAAAAAAGGGACAAAAAGTAGTATAAAGGGGGGGAAAAAAGGGAAGAGAAGACAGGAAGGGAACCAAGTTGCGAGATAGGTGAAAGTGTTGAACTGTAATTTAATTGAATTAAATCAAGCAGAACGAAAACTTATCTCAAGAACTTAAAAAAAAAGAATAAAGAGAGCGAGAGAGAGGGTAAAAAAGCAACAGAAAAAATAGAAACTGAAAACGAGAAATAAACAATTCGCCACAACGTATTTTCCAGGCAGCCTCGCAACACGTCCACTGTATGTGACACCGCAACCATTTAGTTTGTTAAAATCAAGCGATTGTAATCCGAGTGTAGTTGTGCATCAGGCCAATACATTTAATACTTATCCAAATAATAGTAATATACCAGCAAACTTTTACCATTCAAATATCATCTATTCGAATCGTTACGTGTGGAGCAGCACACTAACAAATCCCAATTTATATCCAAATCAATACATATTCTATCCAACAATTTACAATCCATATGCATCCCATCCATTGAATCCTAATAATAATAATAATAATAATAATCATAATAATAGCAATTATTGTGTACATGACCAACAATACGTTAATCTTTGCATTAAAATAAAACCAACGCGAAACGTCGCAAATAGTACGACAACAACGCGGCAAGCAATTGCAACGAACGAACGAAATAAAAAAACGTCAACATTGTTGTCGCCGTCGTCGTCGTCGTTGTCACATTCCGCGACCAATATCCAAATCAATTCAAGGCAATTGCTAACCGATTCACCGATAGCACAACAACCAACAACCACAGCCATCGTGACATCAGTAGCATCAATTACAGCCACACCGAATCATCAAACGATTTATGATTACTTGCTCAATAATCCCAGTGCAAATTTGTTCACAGACAGTGGTATATCACACTTTGTGCAACTGTGCATATTAACAAACGTTCAGGACGGTAATTGCAAATGTTGTTTTGATGATTTTTTGGAATCAAAATCGATTAAAAAAAACAAAATTCGAATTAAAAATCAAAATAAAAGGGAATAAAAATACTCGAAAATAATAGGAAAAAAAGCAGAGAATGAACAAGATATAAAACGATTAGTTGGAAAAGTGCAAACGAAATATATTTTTTTTTTCTCCCTTCAAAACATTGAATTACTGTATGCGAATGAAATCAATTGAATATTTGGTGCTCAATGTTTCAGCATCATCATCATCAATGTTTTCAAATTAATTCACTCGAATAGAACCAAACAACATTCCAATTTAATTCAAATAAATTTTCCCTCGATTTAGAATACTCAGCATTTTGTTCATCTTTTTGTGTGTGTGTTTTCTCTTTCTCCCTCTCTCTCTCTCTCTCTCTCTCTCTCTCTCTCTCTCTATCTCTATCTCTATCTCTATCTCTATCTCTATCTCTCTCCCTGTGTTTTTCCCAACCAAACCGAATCTGGGTTAATTTCATGTTTGATAATAGGATGTGAATCATGTTTTTAATAAACTGCACAAATGTTTTCAACCAATAAACATATTCATACAAAACTGAATGAACAAAAATCTTGACTAAATTCATTTTGCCAACCGAAAAAAAAAAGATCCAAACAAAAAAAAATGCCGACAAAGTATGATACGCACGCACAAATTCCCGAAATAACTTTTCCGATTCGCATTCAATGCGTATATATTCAAAAAGAACAAAATAATCTCTTACTCTCACTCTCTCTCTCCCTCTATCTTTCTTTCTCTTTCTTTCTCTCTCTCTATCTCTCTCTCTCTCTCTCTTTGTTTGATCCAATAACAAAACATTTCGAACGTGCTGCGAATCTTCTATATAATTTGTCAACACACGGTACAATTAACACGGAAACGAATTTCGATGAGTGCAATTAGCATTTAATAATAGTCTAAATCACAACAATATATAATACTGATAATAGTTATGATGTGGCTCGAACTATTGCAAAGATTGCTGATCTCTGCACATATATACACACATTCACACACACAAATACACAATAAATATCAATTCCACATACACAAACAAATACAAAAATAACACATTGACCATGTCACGGAGCATTTGTAATGTGCCATTTGAGTGAAAATTTTTGGATATTCCAGACAATTAATGTTGAATTGCTTAATTGTTACCTAAAACAAAAGATATTGATTTAATTGTCACAAATTGCGATTCACAATTCAATCAATTTTCCCAAAATTGTACAAAACAAATTGCCATGTGTTCAAACTCGTATTATATTTCTTCATTTTTGCAAAAAGAAAATTGTTTTTGGTTTCTGTTGTTCATTTTTGTGCGGAAAAGTAATTTTTCAATTGTTCGCGCTGTAATAAAATCAAAATAATAAAGATTTAAAAAAAAAAAAAATTACACATACTATTAACAATACGACAGACACCAGTCGCAACAGCATCAGTCGAGTCTTCATCCCGAAAAAGCGCAGCCACCAATTCAACGGTAGAGAAACTATGGTAAGATATTTAATTCAACACATACAATTTAATTAGTCCGACACATAAATGAAACGAAAAAAAAAAAAAAATAGGAAAACAACGACGTTGAAATAAGGATGTATATGCATATATATGTAAGGAAGGGAAAAAAAACTAGAGTCTGAATTGCACAGACAAAACTATGAAATGTGTATAGTTTCGGTCGTCAAATTGGCGCATTTCACGTGAATGTTTAAATGGTTGATGATTCGATGCCATTGGACGATAGCGAGCATCGGTAACATTTACTGTAATTGGTTCATTGTTTGAATACTCTTCACTTTCTTTTTTTTTTTTTTTATTTTTTGTTTTGTTTTTTTTTTTTTCTTTTTGGCTCTTTCATATTTCATTTCGTTCTTTTCTTTCACATTTTTGCGCGGGCTGTACATTTTTAATTTGAATTTTTATTTGGTGAGACAATAAATGCGATTCATAGCACAGGAGCGCACAATTGCTCCTTTGTAAGTGCAAGCAAATGTTATGAGTATTCACCGCCCATTTGTTAAATAGCATACCGCACAATAAGCTGATGAAATTAAGAATGCATGGGACTGGACAGCAGCAATCCGAGCGGTTGTTGCAATGGATGGGTAAAATGAAAGAAGTTGTTAGAAGAAACAGCAGTTGAAGAAATAGAAAAAGAAAAAGAAGGCAAAGAAGAAGAAAGAAGAAGAAGAAGAAGAAGAAGAAGAAGAAGAAGAAGAAGAAGAAGAAGAAGAAGGAATATATTTTAGATGATGATGAAGAAGTAGAAGAGAACAAAACGATGATGGAAACATAAGTGTTCAGCATGATGTTGATGCTTTAGCTGCTAAGGCTGCTGTTGCTAGTTATATATTTATTGCAAAATATGAAGTGAGTACGCACCAAAACCTCATTATGGCCAGTAACGCAGCGAACAATATTGGAAATGATTATGTGCATCTCGGTCCGCTATTAAGAATTAATTGTTTCGTTCAAACAATTACTTCATCTTTTGAATAGTTTCTGTAAATTTTATGGTCAAGTTTTCTTCGTTTTTTTACACCAATTTATGCTTGTTTTCTCAATTTTTATCGTCATCCATTAAAATGATCTTTCGTTCGTGTTCCCGGTGCACTTAATTTTTTTTTTCTTTTTTTTCTCTTCAATTTTTCTTCGATGCTGCGCTTTTCTTTTCTCTCTCTATCTCTCTCTCTCTCATTCTCTTTCTCTTTCTCTCTCGCTTTTTCCTTCAGCATTAATTTCTTATAGCTTCCTACAAACGGTGCAATGAGCTAATGCTATGCACAGAAATAGTAACGAAATAAAATTTCAACGAAGAGAGAGTGTGAGCGAGAAACCAAATGCACACACACACACACACACACACACACACACACACACACACACACACACACACACACACACACACACACACACACAAATGCATAGAAAAAATTGCACCGTATATGTTAATGCGCAACGTTTTAATTATTTCAATTGAATTTTTGGTCATGGTTATGCATTTTAGCGCAACGCATGAAATCACAAACGTCTATGGGCGGCTAGAAATCGGTATAAGCGCACCGAAATAGACATTTGTGTTTCATTTGACTTCTTCTTCTTTTCCATCTTGTTGTTGTATTTTTCGCATCATTTCTGTAGCTACGATGGCATTTTGCTATGTGGTCCATGAAGAAATGAAGAAAGAAGAAAAAATTATAACAAATTACTTATCAGAACGGAAATGTAATAAGATTATTGTCTGTTTATTGCACATCTATCGATCCGATAGATTTCTTTTCTCTTGCTTCCGACTACATTCAGTGTGTTTTATTCTCAGTTGTGCGTGTCTTGTGTGAATCAATTTTTTTTCTATTCTGCTGTTCGTTTACCTTTTTTTATTCTTTCATTCAGAATTCATAATTTCCTGAACAAACGGAAATATTGTATCGATAACGGTGCTATATCTCAAGTGCACTGACTGTGAATATATTCGTGATATTTTTCTGTCGCTCTCTCTCTCTCTCTCTTTTTATATCATTGCTTATTTTTCTTCAGAATAACCATTATTAACCATTAAAATGATGTGCTGATGAAAATTACTCGTTGCGATTCTTCTTTTCTCAAGCAAAAAATAGCAAAATATATTTATAATCGATTTGTAGCAAAGTGAAAAAAGATGAAAATATCAAATGCAATTTCATGGAAATGTCAATTCTACAATTGTTTATGTTTTAAATTCATAATCCCGGCTTTGTTAATACTTAATCGACTTTTTGTTTTAATTTTATGTGACAAACACAGCTGAATGCATAAAACGTCAAAATAGTAAAAAGCAAATAACTAACCCAGTGAATTGAACGCACCTTGTTTTTTTCTCTTATTCAAATAAAATTTTGTTCTTTTTTTTTCATACAAAAAGATAGCAACAACAACAAATTCTCTCTTTTTTCGAGCTAAGCACACCAGTAGGTGCGAATGCCTGGTAAAGACAAAAGCAAAGATAATAATAATACAAATGAAACAAAAAATGTAGCACAACGCGAACATCGTGGTGTTAATTTATAAAAAAAAATAAAAAAATAAAATGCCCTTGCGTTTTCTGTTGTCGTTGGGGATAAAAATTGCGACATAAACAATATACGGTTAGAGCGAGAGCAAGGAAAACACATTACAATTAAAGATGACCAGACCGCGGTTTATTTAATTAAAAACTCGCGAGAAGATAATGAGAGTGAGAGAGTGAGATGCAGAGAAAGAGAGAAAGAGAGAAATAATACAGTGAAATACACGCTTGGAAAAATGAAGAGCAACTCATTCATTTGCTTAGTCCAATATTTGCCATTTATAATTGTGTTGCGTTGTACCGGCTGGGCCCATTCACATTGGAATGAGTGTGTGCCGTGTGATTTGTACTCTCTCTCTCTTTCGCTCTCTCACTCTCTCTCGCTCTCCCTCTCGTTCTCTCTCACTCTGTATCTGTGCATGTTGGTTTTCGGTGACATTTCACCTTTTATCACGACTTGGTTTTGAGTAATTTATATTTTCAATGACGTTCTTTTCTTATGCTTTTTCTTCACCTTTTTCCTTTTGTATATGCGTAATTTGAAGTAAGCTAAGAGTTCAAATAATCAAAAAAAAAACACCTCTATTCAAAATCTAGCCCAGATTATACTCAACATATCTATATGTATGCGTAAATGTTAAAAGAGGGCAATGAATGCATTTACATGCTTCTTGATGAAATAAAATTTTAATTGAATAAAAGAATCAACCGACAATCGGTCGAATTGATGAGATGGCTTTTTTACCGCTATTGATAAAAAATAAAAACAATTAATATTTATAAAGAAATGCAACGGGCAATGCACATGCACATACTAATGTTGATTTTCACCGCATAAATATTCTAAAGGCATGAAATCTTTTTTTGTCTTGAAAGCAAATGAAAAAATTAATTCGAAAAATAAAAAAAATCGTTCCTAATAAGTCTAAACATACAGAAGAGATGTTATTTATTAGAGATCGTATGAATATTGCATGCGACTTAAATTAAATTTAATTCTAAGTGGAAATATTGTACAACGGTATCGGATAATGGAAAATTTACCATTGTTGAGTGTGTTTAAATTTTGTGTCGAAAATGTGGCCTAATCAAGAAAATTGTCGTTTAAATTCTTTGGTTGTTTTGATTTTCAGTGCTGGTTGGATGAAGCGAATGTCATTTGGTTTGAACAAATGAATCATCGAAGGAGCTTGCAAACGAAAGAAGGAGCAAGTAACCAAGCAAACGAAAGATTAGATGAACGAAACGAATGAGCAAAATGATTGAGAGAATGATTGAAAGAATGATTGAGCCAACAACAGCGAATGAGAAAACAAATATTCAACACGCAAACAAAACAACCGAAGTTTTAACTGTATTTAATTTTTGTTTAGCTCAAGGCATTTTCTCTTTCTCGTTTGCACTTGTACGGAAGGGTTGTGCACTCTCATTTGGCGCACGTTACGATGATGCCCCGCGCAAAAACGATTGAAGCGCGTAAAATAACGAGAGCTTGCAAAACTCGAACTCTCAAACTCGATCATTTAAATGCTCTCATGAATGTAAATCGTTGAATTTTAAAGTTATGATCACACTCAGCAAACCATCATCGTCATCATCATCATCTTCATCATCGTCACACCATCTCTAACCTGCTATTAAAAGTATTTACCACGTCAATTGTGAAAATTCCATGTGTTTTAACTTTCCGTTCGAACACACAACATTACATTTTAATCTCTTTGTGTGTACGAATTAATTACAAATTGTGACAAATGTGTTTAAATTGTTTTTAGAGAGTAAAAGAGGATGTGAAGGAGAAAAGCAAACACTTTTTCAGCGAATGAACGATGGTAGGAAATTCATTTGCTTCAAATCGTTTTTTACTCTCATACAGTTACAATTTCGGTCGTTGAATTTCCGTCATTTTCAAAATTGTGTGGATTTTAATGTGTGCAAAATTATCGCGTACGTGAAGTATGTATAAACTCACACAGAGTGAAAAGGAGAATCAAATAAGTGCGAGATACGCTTACGCACGCATTCATATGTACTACATTTCGTACAAAAAGTAAGCCAATTTCGTAAAACGAAAATTTCCTTCTGTCTGTGAGCCCAATTTCCATCAATTCATCGAAAGAGTTTGACTATGGAATGCGTGTATTGAATTTGAGTTTTTAGATGAAATTACTTTGTAATCAAATTAGTTAAATAGAACTTGTGTGCACATTGTTCGCGGTTATAGTCAAACTAATCATGGAAAACTTCAACATTTGACGTATTCAATCAAAACGAACTGAAACATACATAGAAAATAAATGGGCGAGAGACTAAGATAAAAACACGCACACACATAGAGAGAGAGAGAAAGAGAAAGAGAGAGACCGACGAGAAAAAAATCTCAAACGTATGCGCTTATTTGAGCGCGAACGTGCATTTGTTATTTTTCAATATTTGAATAAATTATAATGCACGGCACATGGTTTACCTTTTACGGCGCCCGATGCGGGAGGTGGTGGTAAAAGCCTAAAGAGATTGTTTTGTAAAATTCGAATTCACTTTGTTGTGTGCGATGCGGTTGAGTTGTTTTAATTTACAATTGATGTTGGAAAAATACCATAAATTGAATTGTGAGAGACTGATTCTCGCAATGGCAGCGATAATTGACTGGTGAAATTAAATTGTTTCCATTTGTGCTCGATATTGATGCTTTTTCGTGGCTTTTTTCCCCATGATTATATTCGCCTGCATTCCACACATATAAACAAAGACACACACACACAGTGTG
The DNA here is from genome assembly GCA_029041755.1 of Resseliella maxima. Taxonomy (NCBI): domain Eukaryota; kingdom Metazoa; phylum Arthropoda; class Insecta; order Diptera; family Cecidomyiidae; genus Resseliella; species Resseliella maxima. The sequence continues at coordinate 1,607,120 of JAQOWM010001006.1, read as the reverse complement.
AGGGAGATTTAAATGTGAATTCACATCCATTTCAACTAACGACGGTAAACCATTTGACAAAATGCAATTTAAATACAGGTGCAAGCACACTGACAAAATTGTCATCCGATTGATTTTCTATCGACTCAGTGATTTTGAATTTTGATCAATTTCTGTAAACACTTTTTATATCAAAAGTAATATCCATTGGGAAAATTATTCAAAATGCTCATTTTATTTGCCGACGTGCGTTCGTCATTTTTCCTTTTTTTGACTCTGTTTCACCTTTTTCTCTCCCATTCCTTCGTTCCTCACCTGCTATATTGTTGTATGGGTTTTACCAAATTATTTGTGAACAAAAAATTACACAACGGATGCCTTTGGCATGGAATTTATTAACTTTTAATCAATTTTAATATGGTTCACATTTCATGCATATTTACAATGCCATCGAATCAGAATACATTCATCTTCAGCTTCATGGAATTCGAATAAATTTTATTTGCCATTGTAAAATTGCAGCCAATAAAAATTGACAACTTAATAAACTTAACATATGCGTTACACTTGACATATCATCACTCCTTCTCTCTCTCTTACTCTCTTTCTCTCTCTCTCTTGTTCTTTCACTCACTCACTCGTCGAATTGAAATGAATACGTAAAAAAACGCATACATTCAAATTAACTATTTACTAGGACTAGTGAGCGTGTTGACAGGATGTTTTATGTTCAAAATGAATGGTGAATGTCTTCGTTGGCTTTTCCATTACACGCAAAACTTTAATATCATCAATATTACCAAAACAAGTTTAAAAAGCAGAACCAAAAAAAGCCTTTTTCTTCCCTCTATCCACCAATATGACACTACACCACCCCATACTGCTACCACCACGGCTGTCGCGGTCTCAACCGCCATCGCTGTTGTTATCGTTGTCGTTGTCGTTGCCGTCGTCGTCGTCGTCAATACTATGCCTTCGCCGTTAAAATGTTCCATTTCACTCTGTTTTTTATTTATTTATCGAATTCAACAGTTTCACAGTCGGTTGCTGACAAACATATTTTCAAATAGCAAATAGCGTGCATTCAGTCGCTTTATTACGTTTTGCGGTAATAAAACAAACTGAATAATATGTGTTTTTGTGCCGAGTGGATTTGGTTTCACGTACATCATTACACACATACGAAAACGTAACTAAATACGATGGTGCGGTGTACATCTGGCTTTAGATTGAGATTTTCTTTTTTTTCTCTCCCTGTCTCTCACTCTTTCTCTTTTGATTATACTTTGCTCGGTGTGTGTGTGGGATTATGTCTGTCTCTGTGTCGGTATGTCCCTCAAAAATTGTCCCATTTTCTCTTTTTTTCTTCTTTCATCTCTCTTTCTCTCTGAATCACTGTTTCACATTCTGTTTCGCTCTTGTCTCGAGCGAAAAATTGAAATTGCAGAAAAGTTGTCAAAACTGAAAAAACGAAAATCACAAGGCATGGAGGCAACTAAAAAACCAAATAACAAATATATGTTTCGTTTGTTGCCTTTGAGCGGTTTTTGAAAAACAGTTCATGATAGATTTGGTGCAGTTATAAACAATGATGCTGCTAGCTGTTAGAGTGAATGTATTCATGCTTAAAACTCAACATAAAATCCAAGCCAAAATGCAATCTACCCATCACTCACGAGAGTGAACAAGGTAGGGGAGGGGGGGTGGTGGCAAAGGGTGAGAGAGGGCAGCGAACACTTTGCGTGCTGCTGCTGTAGCAACTGAATCATAATAAACATTTGCTCAGCAATTTCAATGATGCATACGATGGGTATCCATATTTAAAGCGAAAAATGTAACGTAGCTTTTGGAATGACATGCATCCCCAACAACAATTATGATTATACTCTAGGAGAAAAAGCCTATGCTACGCGGAAACGATATCAAAAGAACATTCGCATTTCGTCTATTTTCATCCAACCGTTGAATTATTTCCGCCCGGAAATGTGCATGTGTTTTATTTTTGTTGTTTTTTCTTCGTTCTCTCGCTCTTAACACCATCTCTCCCTCTTTCTCAGCACCTATATGTGTATCTTTATCTATTTGCTATCTCTTTCTCTATGTATATTTTATTTTGTCAAAAGTCAACTCTGACCACTCAATCAAACATTAACAAACTTATTATTTTAACTGAGTTCCGTAAATGTTGACATTGCCATATTATCGATATTTATCGTATAATCAATGTGGTTGGAAAACTTCGTAATGCATTGAAACAGTCAAATATTTGATGATATCCACTATGTTGAATGAATTTGAAAATGAAAACCATCAATCGCTCGCTTACTCGCGTTATTCGATATTATTTATGGCCATTTTCAGTATTTAACATGACACGGCTTTTGTTGTATCTGTTGTCCGTTGCTGTTGAATGTGAATATTTGGTGATGGTTCAACAGTCTAGTTTGAGCTTTTTCAGGTGTATATGTCACACTAAAAAAAGACCAACGAGAATGAAATAAAAGCAACAACAATAAAAGCACATCATATTAGGTAATGCCCGAACCGGCGACAACCGCCTCTAATTTTAAAAAACACGAACGATATTTGCTTTCAATAACAAGCGAACACAAAATGATCAAATGCGTATGGTTTCAATGAGCCGAAATGCTATTTGAATAGACATACGTGTACATTGTTTGCCTGCTCGTTTTCGTTTCTTTTGTTTTTTTTTTTGCTTCTTTTCACGGTTTTTCGTCCAATGAAGTCTGAAAATTCGCCAGTTTGGTGAATTATCGTAACCGATTTATGTACATAGCGTTTAATATTTGAAACAGAAGAAAACGATAAAATTGGAAAAGAGAAAATTTGAAATTATCGCGTTTAAGTGGAAAATTGAAGCAATTGCAAACATTTGTTATCAGTACGATGAATTTGTGTGTATATCAACAAATGGTCAAATTAAATGTTTGTTACTTGAAATGTTTGTATTTCAGTATTTGTGTTGTTGTCTCCTTTTTTTCGGTCGTGAAAATTTCAGTTCTAGTGTGACGCACGCAATTTTTTCCAACAAAAAACAAACTTTTTTCAAGCGTTCTGTTTTGGTTTTATATATTTATTTGTGCCCAACTCGAGAAATGAATTAAATGAAAACCTCAATGGTTGGTTATGGTTCTGTGAGCTTGAGATTCATGTGAGTGTCTGTCTTTTTCTTTTTCAATAACGCATCTCTGTCTATCTGAACGAGCTAGAATGAGAACGAGAACAAGAGAGTAGCAACAGTGAAAGATGGACCATTTTCTATCGGTGACGTTCATTTCGACAAGTATGGCATTCAGTTTGGACGCGTGCATGTGAATTTTTGCCTCATAAATGACGTGAAATGCACGTGCATGAACTCCGTAAAATACAAGCGTCCACCATATGAAAAACCAAATATACGACGAAAAATGTTCGTAGCGTTGAAAGTTATGTGTATTTGTTTTTCATTACAAAATGTGTTCAGCATTTCAGCAGGCTCTTTAGAAAAGCAGGCGAAAAATCATATTAATAGAGAGTGAACAATACAGAACCGAACAGAGGCATACCAGAGCACATAAAATCGCAGCGATGGTAGTTCTGTGAAACAGTGAATGCCTTCATTTAAACAATGCACACTCTGTGTCACACACACATACATAGATATAGAGAAACATTTGCTCACATGCACATGGAAGTTTTCATTACTTTTGATGATGATTATAACTGTGCTATGATTGTTATTCAGCTAGATTATCTATATTAGTTATGTTTATGGTTGGGTGCAATGTAAATAGCGACATGCATACTGGAAACGAGAACACATGATAAATGAAGAAGAAGAAGAAGAAGAAGAAGAAGAATCATGAAAGAGCGAGAGCGAAAGAGAGAATAAAAAACAAACGCATACACACAATATCCAGTGCTTAATTCAGCATTCCATTGAGCTGCCGAAACTGAAACTTTTCACCATGAAAAACTATTCATGCACTCATACGCCGATAATAAAGCGAGAAACATTAAAAAGAAAACAACAAGCCGCCCCCCAGAGAAAGACAGACAGACTGAGATCGAACAAAAGAACAGAGTGAAACGGAAAACGTTATCGCATTTTATGTGGGCTTATCATGAACCCATTTCACAAAAATGCTGCTCATATGGGAACATGCTTTCATTCTGGCTTTTCATTTCTCTCTCTCTCTCTTTTTGGCACTGTATCACCCTCTAGCTCCCGATATCTCGTTCTTGCTCTCTGTGTCTATATTTCTCCTCGATGTATGTGAAAAGGCGTAGAGTGCAGTTAGCATGAACAAAATATAATGCCGCAATTTTTGCCTAACCTGTCGTGCGGTTATAACATATGGCCATCAACGAAACGAAACAGATCCTAAACTGTAAACAAAACCAGAGCAGTGCTTGCTTGCTTGCTTACTTGCCTGCCTGCCTGCGGACAAAATATCTTGTTTACATTGTTTTAATTTAACTTTGAATGTGCAGTGTGCAATGTGCAAAGTACTTCTGATTATGAATGGATTCTACTTCTTCTTCTTTTTCTACTTCTTATTCTTGCTACTTTTTTGTTTTTTTTCTGCTTATTCTTCTCATTCTTTGTGGATGGATATTTTTCATGAAAGACCATTTGAATATAGTGGTATGTATTGTCTCTGCTATTCATCACGCAAAAACCATGAGGAGCTTTTATTAAATGGATCGTTGACATCAATTTATATAAATTTTAATTAATCAAGAATGAAAAACAAAAACCAACCCTAAAAGAAAATGTGTACAGAGTATAAGAAGGAAAAAGTCCCTCCTCAATCATCATCATAATCATCATCATCATCATCATCATCATCATCATCATCATCATCATCATTATCATCATTTGAAACTAAATTAAAATCGTGCTAGTCTGAGTATCTATCCAACGCAATGTCTCATAAATAAAAATTATCTAAAATTATGACGTCAATCATTCGCTTGTTAGCTACGTTAATCATTCGATCCATTTCATCGCCGATTTTTAATTGAAAGAAAACTATTAGATTAAAAATTTATATATTTTATTTCCATGTTTTTCTAATGCTATTCTAGCTTTTTTTTTTATTATTGTGTTTATTTTTTTATTTTTTTATTTTTTTTTTCAAAACAAATTCCAAGAAACATAATAATAGTCTGTCGCCTTCAACGATTATTCTTCACGAATACATACTTATATATGGATATATTTCAATACAATCGAACCCTAGGGGGAAATGGCAAATCTTTTCAAAATTTTAGAGAAATCGAAGCATTTTCACGAATCTTAGAGACAAAGAGATTTGCAATTGCGAGCGTATCTATGCGCATCTTTTTAACACATAATCAAATGCGAATCCTTGCGAATCTTTTATTCATTTTTAAGTATAATACGCGAATCTTTAAATTTGTGATCATATTTTTGCAAATAAATTGGGATTCGCTGCGAGTCATTTCCCCCTAGAATCGAACTTGGTGTACAAAATGAAACGCAAAAAAAAAAAACAAGTCAAAGTTGAATGGAGCTCAAAGCGCGATATGCAAAGTGCTCATTAATAGAACGATGTCAAAAGAACTAATGCAAATAAAATGGTCAAAGTGGCAGCCATTCGACTTGATATGTGTGATTATTACATGTTTATCAACATTAAAAGAACCCCAATGAAATGAATAATTTCAGAAATAGCCAGCTGCTATGATTATTGAGAAACATTTCATTGCTTTTATTTCTTCACCTTTTCCGTTGCTTTCGTCTTTCTACTCGTTTTCTTTAATTTCCTATTTCATTTTTTATGTGACATTTATTCGACTGGGTGTTGGCAATCTAACTGTACATTTGTTGAATGGTTAATATGGTAAACATAAATCAAATATACAGCACAGAATGATTTGTTGTAAATTAAATGCTTTGACATGGAATAAATCGTTCAAACGAAACCACACCATAATTGCTATATCGTAAAATGAGGAAGATGCATTTCTATTTATTCATTTATGTGATAGATTGTATTTTTATAATTAGAAAAGCAAGAAAAGATAAGAAATTATGAAAATGATAGAAAAGAAAATGAACATTGCAATACAAAATATGAAATATAAATGTTGTCGACGATCGATGTCAACAATCGATTTCCGGCTAAATCTTTGTTTCCATTAAATAAATAGAACGTCGTAGCGCATTACAAATATAGTTCGTTCCATTTTTTCATTTCATTTCACCGTTTGTCTTTTCATATTGTCTTTTCCAGTTTAAATTGTAAATATTTATCTTTTACCAATTTTGATTCACAATGGTAAATGTGCGCTCATTCTTGTTCGCTATTTTATTCGACTCGCGCAAAAAAAAATACCCTTATTTAATCACATTCCGGGATGTGCCAAGTATGTGAATGTGTTTGAGCGAAAGAGAGAGAGAGAGAGAGAGAATGAGTGAATTTGAGTGTGAAGGAAAGAGTGAGAGTGAGAGATGCTGAGAGAATGAGGTAATGAAAGATTGTTGGATGAAATGTGTGCGAGAAAGCGATTGAGTGTGTGTGTCTTCTCCCTCTCTTTCTCTGTATGTTTTTGTGAGTAAAAGCAATGAACATTTCATCAAATAATCAACCCAGTGTACAAATTTCAAATGTGAAAATTAGCTTACCAAGTGGATGATAGTTAACATAATCGCTATGCAACTCATGATACAAACACGATGAATATTGAATGGATTTTCATGTTTGTTGCCGTTTCCACCCATAGTTTTAGGGCTTAATGCCTCATAACATATAGCGAACAAATTCGAAAACTTTTTTTTTATTATTATTATTTCACGTAAATTTTTATTAATGATGATAATTAATAAACTAAATTATGCCTCGTGCATATATCGTGAATTTACAATTTAAAAACAAAAACGAAAACAAAAATCCCCAAACAACAAAACTAAAGCCACGAATAAATATGAATATGAAAAAATAAGCAAGTAATATGACGAAGCGGGCAAAAGTGATGTAGTGGGGTGGTTTGGATGTTACAGAATTATTGTAATTAATTTAGAACTTGTTGTGAATTTGTTTTCTGTTTATGTTTCTAATGTGGAAAACCCATACAATGCATGTTTTTTTTTTTCTTTTTTTCAAATAAAAGAGAGAGAGAGAGAGAGAGAGAGAGAGAGAGAGAGAGAAGAAGAAATCCATTTGATAATATTGCTAAGCGTACTTTTCTGCGCTACAAGTACTACTCATATGGTATACAATATACAATATACACTGAAAATTAATTATGAATGCATTCTATTTAAATAAAATCAACCATGGCAAAATATTCACGAAACGATATACTGCGCTTTCAAAATACAAGTGCTTTGCCATCGTATGGAAACAGAACATATGTAGATAGCAATTTGGGATAGAGAGTGTGCGAGAGAGACCTAGACATAGAACGATTGAACACCATGTTACGGGCATACGACATAATTTCAAAAATTGAATTATTTAAATTTTTCCTTCAAGGCATTCCACCGAAAGCAAAGAGACTTTTCCACTTTTCATATTTTACGGCTGTAAAATAGTGCGAAATGTTACATTTGTAATCAATAAGATACGATATGTGCAACTATGAATACTCATTTTACTTTTGCCTGCCACTTAACAACAATTGAGACTATTTGCGAACACGCGCGCGCTTATTGCATTTTATTCATGGGAATAAATTTCACAAAAACACCGAAAAAGAAAACTCAACTAAATTCAAAACAACAGTATTCGTTAATGGGTAAGCAATGCGCGAACCATTTCAATGGTATTTATTTGTGTATGTTCGAAAACCCCAAGTGTGTCTTCGTATGTAAAATGTAATGAAAATGATCCAAGCAAATACACACATAAACGCATTTTGTGCACTTTTTACAATAGCGATGTCTTAGCCCTTGGCTGATTTCTGATGGCTCTTGGCCATCTCCAACACAACAGTTCATAGTTTCTTGCATTGTGTGTGTGTGTGTATTTGTTTGCCACTGTGTATTTCTGCCATTGTATTCGTGTATTGTTGTATTGTGTTATATTTGGCATTTCTTTTGGTTGCCCTTTGTCGGGTGGCGTTCAATTTTGAATGCCATTTCCCAATTTCATTCTACATTTGAATCGAATTCACATAAATAGATTCATCGAGGGAACGGTAAATACCAATAAACACGTACACATTTTGAATAGACAAAACAACGAAACCATACCGTTTCTATATTTCTAATGGGATTCAATATCTCTCTCTCTCTCTCACACACACACACACACACACAAACACAAACATTCTCTCTCACTCTCTCTCTCTGTTTCTGTCCATCTGTCTTTATCGTATTCTTTAGATGAAGCCAGCTTCTATGCATCTTCTGTTCAAGCGTGAGTGAGCGAGTGAGCTAGTGAATGGATTATTATGTCGTCGTATGTATACATATATATATATATATATATATACAGTCAGTTTTTGGTTCAATTTAAACATGGTTCGATTAGTCGGAAAACATTACAATTTTGAAAAACTGTCCGGGATGCAATTGTAACAAACATACTGACATTTCAGCGCTTTCCATTAAGTGTGAAAATTTTTTGAGACGGTTGTGCAAAGAACAAAAAATAAAGGTACACTTTTATATGGAAAAGGCTGGTGTACCTTTATTTTTGACGCTGACTGTATATATATGTGTGTGTGTGTGTTTGCTTGTGTATCGATGTGCCAAAAAGCAAGTATTCAGTGGGTATTTGCATTTATTTGCTTTCTTGTTCGCACAATATTCTACAGTTGATGCTTTTCTTGTGGCTATCGAATGTTGTGTATCCAAAAACCAAACCGTATATTGTATGACATTAACACCATCACAGACCATTAGAGCTCTTTAGAGATTTCCCCATTTTCGATTGTCAAAACATTTAGTTTTTGTTGATATTGTTATTGATGTGTTTGTGCGGTATGGTTTTCTATGTTCGCGTGCATTGCATCGATCTACATTCAAACAATAAGATCTCTCTATTTTATTACATTTTTGTTCTTTGTTTTTTCTTCTCAATTTTTCCCAAAGAGGTTGTCGTTACTACCTGCTGCAGTACGGTAACAATGCTCAAAATCTATCCTAAATTAACGGATGCCTGCTCCGTTGCACGCAAAAATAGCTTTTTCAAAATACAGCATTGGAATATACAGAAAAAAAAGAAAAAAAAGAAAAAAGCCAAGACGAAAGTGAATGAAAATAAATTGATATTATTGACAACATTACCGCAAAAGATTTTCTGAATTATATCATTTAAAATCATACCAAAGGAATTTCGAAACGCTTTTATATTTATGCCCATTTACTGTTTTTCTTTTCTTTTCTATTCGGCTTTATTCTGTGTATGTTGTTGCGTTTATAACCAGTGTGCGTATGATACGACCAACAAATTTCACTCGTGTTTCAAAAGCAATACACACAACACACAAATACACTTGCATGCATATGCACGAAACTCCCATTAAAATAGTTCCATTAGAATGAGACGAATGTTTTGTTCGTACGAAATTCTCAAGAGCCGTGAATTATCTAGGCATTTTTCGGCCATAAGGCAGCCGATTCAATGCGAAATATATATCGCTTTCGGTGGTCTTTGATCCTTTCCTTTTTGCTTTTTCATTATGGATCCATCAATTTCAATTATGATAAACTGCTAAGTATCTCCTTAATGTGTTACACCCAATAAATGATTGTTATTGAGCTATATTATTTCGAATTTTATACAAAGATTTGGAATCGACCAATGGCTCGATTTTCACATACACACCATATACCAAATACCACCACACATTCACATTTTGCGATTTTGTGCATCGTATTTGTGTAATATCATCGTGATGACTTTTGGGAAACTGACTACAGTGCTTCGATAATTCTCATCAAATCGCTCATGGTCTGTCTCCCTTTTACCATTGCCACACCATCATCCATATAATATACAACGAATTGAATATAATGGGGTGAGATGATTATCTCAGTTGCTGCTTCGTTTCAGTTGCTCTGCATTTGAAATTGAATGCGTTGTGGTTTTGCCTTCTCACACGCATACATACAAACAAACAAACAAATATACAGTCCATTTTTAGTATCGAAAAGATTTTCCTAGATATGGTCTCGGCAATGAGAGAAATGTTAATATGAAAGGAATGTAGAAATGTGTAGAAATGCTTCAAAGCTTTCTTGGGGATTGGTTCCGTTTTGGTTCTGATTAATTATGCCTAAAGGGAATGCTTTGATTTAATTTCATTTCAACCACTTTCAACTTGTTCGCATTACGCGTACGTAATTGTGCGTAAATCCAATGTATTCCCAAAAAATATTTGGATTGCTTCCGAATGTTTTGGATTGCTTTTTTTGTTTGTTTTTTTTTTCCTTTGCCTTTCTGGCTCAGGGCGTTGTTTTTGTTTTGTTGATTATGATGAAATAATTTTTCGGGAATCATCATCATTCCCAAAAAGAAGTTACACATATACACAATAATTTATAGTTGAACATTTATCTCAAAATGCTATTGTATACATTAATGGCATTTCAACGACCAAAATGTGAATAGTTTTGAATCGTAAACTCATAGTCGCAAACCAGTTTAAAATCGTTTCTCGTTTTCATCGAGTACCAATTTGCATGTTTGTACCATCGCAAATGAACTGAAGCAAGGAAGGTGCGATCCCTCAGCATATTATTCATATTTAAAATCAATGTTGTACCTTTTATTTTATGTGTTCTACTTGTTCTCATTGTTATTATTTGTTGTTGTTTCTATCTCTCTCTTCTTCTTTCACTCTCACTCTCTCTTTCTTTCCTTTAACATCTGTGTGTTGAATCTGGTTGTTGCTCTATTATTACTATTGTTGCTGTTGGTGGTGATGGTGATGATCATCACCTACCAACTTTCATTTTAACAAAAAAAAAAAAAAAAACCAGTCTATTGCAAATGACGGAATTCAGTTACTGAATATATCCAGAAACTGAATTCAGAAGATATGTATAACTGTGTGAGTGTGACGCACTGTAACGAAACCAGTGGACAGCGGAGACTATTCGCGCGTACGAATATACAACGCGAGCTCTAACAATAACATACTCGCCGCTGTTCACTGGTTTCGTTACAGTGCGTCACACTCACACAGTTATACATATCTTCTGAATTCAGTTTCTGGATATATTCAGTAACTGAATTCCGTCATTTGCAATAGACTGAAAAAAACACACAAAATAAAACGCAGGCAGACAACTTTTGCCAACCGAAGCAGTTATCGGCGGCAAATTCCGAACAAACCCTGGCACACATTGAACGCTCTTTTGGCAACCCGTTCAAAGCCATGCTGCGTGCACTGACATTGATGCTATCATATAAATTAATATTACAGTAAAAGCGGAAGAACAAAAATGAGACGAGAGAATAAGTGATGGAGAGAGGGAGAGAGAGAGAGAGAGGGAGAAGGAGAAAAAAAAAGTTATTTACAACACCATAGCAAACTATTTAATTAAATTTGGTCCGCAAACAAAGGCACTGCTTCCACGTAACATCACAATTTTTATGAATACTTAGACACAAAACGATGTTGTACAATCGTTTGCATTTTGCCGACGATGGAAAGCTTGTGGGAGTTGAAGCGCCTCATGCGCCTCATGGCATTTTCATATATAGAAATATACAACGATATTCATTTTATACCGATTGCCATAGACTTATTTGACTACTTTTAATGAATAGTTTAAAAACCTCCCCGGTGCAAAATGCATGTCAAAATAAATTTTTTTCAAACATTACCACAGTAATGGTGATTTGCCGTTGAAATAACCACCAAACGATGAAAAGCGAAAACTTTGGAAAAACCGACGAACTATTGAAATAGACAAGCGTACGCTTGCTGATAGGCAGAGAAAACGTTATGAAAAGGATTGAAAGAGGGAAAAAATTGGAGATTGGGACCGAAAACAAAGTGAGAGTGAGAGAGAGAGAGAGAGAAAGAGAGAGAGAAAGAGAAATTTAAAGAGAAAGAGAGCGAAAGAGAGTAGCGAACGAATACCAGTCAGAGGCTTAAGCAAGCAGACCCACAACACACGGAAGCTTTACAACACAAAACGTCTTAAAAGTCTATTTCATTTTATGTTTCCTCCTGTTTTTGTCGTCTGATTTCATCAGCAGCCAGATTTGTGTTGTAAATGAAAGGAGTGGTATGCGAGAGAGAATACACGCGACAGAAAATGAAGAAGAGAAAAGAAGAAACCACCTTCCCTCAACACACACACACACAGCGGAGAAAGAAAGAAAGAAAAAAAAGAAAGAAGAGAAAAGGGACAGAAATAAAACGGGAGATAGAAGGATATCGTGTACTTGTGTAGCTTTTGTTGCGGCTTTGCCGTACGAATAAAATGTACAGGGGAGGAAGATTATCAAGATAAGAAACTGTTGCTTCAACATAAAGCGTTGCAAAAGTTTTATCTCTCGTTTTTCGTTCTTCACTCTTCTTGAAATTCTATAATCCCAACATGCATTTTGCCACTAATTCCGCACTCCTTGCCGCACCACACTCACATACATTTACACACTGTCAACCGCAACAAGCTGAAAAACTGTTTAAAATAGAATTTAAATTTTTCACGAACGAATTTTGTCTGATTTTATTCAAATGGCTGCTATATCGATATGATTGCTGCCACAAACTTAATATAATAGTCTTGCAAACGTAGCACGTACAAAATATATTTCGCTTGTACCGATTATTATACCTGATTTAGATGCATACACTTATAGATTCCATTTTCCTTGTCACTCATTCATTCGACACAGCTCGAGAGAACATTTTGATCACTTGGCTTTTTCTCTTTCTCTCTCTCATTCTCTTTCCTTATCGCCGCTTTCAATTTCGGTTTCCTCTCTATTTCGCTTTCTCATTCGCTCTACTTCTTTTTATGGGACCCATGCATATTATATTCATGTTCATGTGAACGAAAAAAAAAAGAAAAATAACGGATTTTCCGTGTTGTTTATATATTAGGTGTGCGAGAATATGCACACAAGCTAATGGTTTTTATAAAATATGCAAAAACATAGACTTACTGTTTGTTTGTCTCCCGCTTTCATGTTTATCATCATCAGTTCAGTCGTTGCCGTCATTGCCAAAAACAAATTCAAATGGATGCAGCTGAGCAAAAACCAATTCTCGGGGCCCATCACCAACATCATTCTTCGCTGTATCATCAACAAATTTTGCTGAAACCATAAGCAAACAGTGAAATCGCTTCTCGAAAATTGTGGTGATAGGATCTCGAGCAAGGAATACATAGTAAAATCATACAGTATGAACAACGGCCATACAAGGCAACAAAACAGCCACAAAAACATACCATTCACTCAAACTCTTACACAAAACACTACATTTGAGCAGGCGAACAATTTTATTTCAAACTGAAGCACAAAATATTCGAGCCTGACGAAAGAAGTGTTCGAAGTTTAACAATTCGATGAATAACAAATGGCCATTTTGTCTTTCTCTTTCATATAATTTATATTTCACTCTCAGTTTTTTTCACTTCCGTTCTGCCTTGAATGCGATTTAAAGTGCTTTTCGATCAACCCTATCGTTTTACGCAAAATAATTTTTTCTCTCTCCCTCTTTTTACCTCTTCATCATTTTTGCTCTTATTTTCTCAATTTCATTTTGCATTCCTCTTTTAAATATGGTGCATTAGTTTTTGTACACAAATAATTGGTCTGGTATATTCAAAGTTGTTAAAGAAAAAGGTCGCTTTTCTCCTGATCCGTAACTTATTACATTGAGTTGTAAAAGTGAATCCAAAGTTTTTGCTTATCGTTTCGATTTATAGAATTTTCAAAGTGCATTTTTTCCCCATTACATTTCATGCAGTTTTATATATATATATATATATATATATATATACTCTCTTCGTTCTCTTCGCATACTCAATAATGTTGTTCATTTTAACTTGTTTGCTTGATACCGTTACAATTTACAAAATAATCGACATCAGCATTTATTTAGAGTTAAAACGATTTATTTTTAAAATGGTTTCACTTATTTATTTACTCTTCTTTGTGTGACTATACCAAGCTTTATATTAAGCTATTAATTTAAAACTTGAGATTATCATAACTGTAAACATATCATTTTGATGAATGTTTGACCACAATATAAAGAGAATCAATTCTTGTGTAAATCGTGAACATATTTTAAGATTACACAAAAGTAATCGAAAAACCTATCTACATTGTGTATGGATAAAAATCGCAAAATATTGACGTGTTTGGTATCTTTTCATCTCAAACCAAGTTTTTTTTCTCTAAAATGAATCTTTTTTTAAAATTCTTTGTTTTTCTCCCATTTTAGGTAAGTTCAATTGATTGCTTCATATTATTGCTTCATTGATTGCATCGATAAATGTGTTTATTGTAAGTAAAGATTTGTCATTTTCTTGCATTTATTCAAAATCCATATTGGTTTTTGGTATTGTTCATAAACACAAAATGTATTTAATTAGGCGAATATGATATATAGAGCAGAGCTAAATATAGTTTGAATGTTGATTATGTCGAGGTTTGACCCCACACACACACGGTTAAAAATAAATTTCGAGACTATAGAATGGCCATGGAAAATTGAATCAAAATGGATTATTGATTTGCCAATATTGCTCAATTAGTAACGACATACAGCTTACTGACCAAACTGTAGATATTCATCAGAAATACACATACAGATTATATTCAGATAACCGTAACCATATTAAATTAGAAATAAATTGCGTTTCTACTGTTCGACCAACAATGGATGAATGAATAAAAAAAAATGCAGAGCGAGAGGGAGGAAGAGAGTGAGAGAAAGAAGGAAAAAAAAGGAAAAAAGAGAGAGAGAATGAGAGAGAGAGAGAGCGAGAATCGGATAAAAATGAGAAACCAATAATGTACGTTTATTCAATAATCCTGATGTGTATTTTGAGACCTGATTACATATTTCCCCATTGGTGAATGAATGGCTCAAGTGCCGTTGCATATGAGTATTCACCATTTTCTATACATGTTAATCGATTTTATGCGTTGACAAACTGTTCAAGCTATCTGATTTAATAATTCAGATGTTTTCGGTACGTCTTTTGTTCATTATATATATAATGCATAAATTATTTATTGTATGTATTTGTGTGTGCGTACGTGTATTATTTGTAAATTCGTTTTTATTCCGCAAAAGTGACTCGGATTTTCAACTCAGAAACATTCAGTAAAATATGTTATAAACAAATTTCCAGCCGTTTACATAAGCATAAAGCATTTGGATTATTATGTTCGTTTTTTTTTTTATTATTTATTACAGTTTTTTTCTTCTCGTCTTACTCCGTCGCTGTGTTTCTTCGATATTTCTCTATCTGGTTTTCTATGCATTATATTCCAACAATAGTAATACCCAACATTAGACATATTAAATTGATAATATTTCAATTGTCATCCATCGATCTTATTCGTCATTTTTATTCAACCATATCCATTGCCATTGTACAAACACATTTACCAAATTGATCCAATGCAATAGCTTTAGCCATGTCCATTTCGAATTGCATATGGATTTTTAATATTGCTTATTTAAATTTTGATGCGATAATAAGTGATTTTAGATGGCAATTGACGGTGACAAATATCCGACGATATGTTTTTTTCTTGCATATTCGTCATTTTGAAATTCTCAGAATAAAATATCAAAAGAAAATCGTCTTAAATTGCATACATAATCATTAAGTGGATGAATAAATAAAATACCATTTACATATCAATTTATAAATACGATAAATTTCTTGTTTTTTCTTCTATTATCAATCGATTTTTTTAGCATTTTGTCATTAAATGAATAAAGAGAAAGAAAAAAACCAATAAAAAAATACGAAAAAAACATAAAAAAATGAGAATTACATGAGATGTTTCTTTCTCACTCTCTCGCTCACTGTTTTGTTTTGTTTTTGTTTTTTTTTTTGACGAAGAGTACTTCTTGTTCTTGCTCTATCGATGTGTTTGGTGCCATTTTTTTATTCACTGAACCGTATCGAATCGTCATCACACTTCAAATGGCTTGAGGACACAGTTCTTCCGCATAAGCATGAAAAACAACAACAAAATAATGACAAAAAAAAATGAGTCTCATTAAAAGTCTTTATTATCTAATGAATCCAATTTTAGTGGTTGAAACATAATTGATCGACATTCTGTTGTCCACGTTAATACATGCGCTTATCACATGAAGCAAATAAGATGAGACCTGTTATATAACCGCATTACCGCAACGATTCTCATTATTTTCTACTAGTTTTGTCGTGTTAATTTTCGAGATGAAGTGGGTTCATTGCGGTGTTTTGAAAATAAACATGTATTCCAATTTCAACTCATTCTCACTTCCAACTTCTCTCGCTCTTATATTGTATAGTGTGTGTGTGTTTGCATGTATTGGTGTCACTTTCACAATGTGTATGTTCAATTTTCCCGTTCCAATTATGAAAAAACATTGACAAAACACGTATGATCATGTGGCTTATGAGTCATTTCAAGCCGATGGTCGCAAATGTAATGATCTATCAATTCAATCTGATTTCATTCCATTGCTCATTTCAGTGTAGAATATGTCCATGTATTTTTCGACTCTATTTACGCGGGGACTGTCGACAAAATGAACAAAGGGATGAAGAGATGAAGAGAAACAAAAAAAAAAACGAAACGACAAAAAGGCCGAAAGTTATTTGTACAAAGCCGGTAATTGGCTGTAATTTGTGTATACACAAAGATACTCAATTTATTTGGTTAACAAATGGCGAGAATAAAAAAGCAATCGTCATCTGCTGAGTTTTATTTTTGTTCAGAGATATTCTTTTCCTGTCAATAACCAAGTATATTTTATTTGTTATTTCATTTTTATTTGTAAATCACCGCCAAGTGCTGTATTAATTCTCTTATTAAATCTTCATTAATTTTAAGTAAATAAATGGTGGAGAAAGGTATGAGTATGGCAAATGAGTTATTATTGTATGAGTGATTCGTAATGAGTTCTTGTTTTCTTTACTTCAATTTAAATAAAATGAAGAATATGGGAACATTTTTTAGTCAATTCAAATGAAACTGATTCTGTAAACAAATGATTTTTTTTTTTTTTTTTTTTTTTTCTAAAGAGCTCTTTTTTCATTTCATTTTATCATGTATTCTCACCATTTCAAACAAAGTGAACAGGATCACTATTGTTTTAGATCGTACTGGTAAATGGCATGTAGTAAGAATGAAACTGTCATTTGAATTAAATTGAAACAGTGCAATAGAAAATATGGACAAGACTTAATATTAGGTCATATATCATAACTTGCATTCGTAAACCAATTTTTCCAAGGTCTTATTCTTATTCGGTGAAACATTCGATTTGGAAAAATATGTATCGATGCCGGTTGCTGTTGCTTTTTTTCCATCGCATATTGATTGTATTGAGAGAGAAAAAAAAGAGAAGCAAATGGCACATGTAACATAACATAAGAGATTGCGGACCGAAGTGTGAAAACGAGTGAACGAGAGTTTACAGTTTGTGGCTTTCGTTTCTTGGTTATTGCATTTTGTCGTTTCGTATGCATGAGCATAAGTGAAAATGTGTATATAAGCGCCTGCAGGCATTTGCCATTTTTACCGTTGTGCATTCGTAAAATGTAGGTTCATTTTTCTCGCACTTTTTCTCTCAATCTCTCTCTATCTCATTCTAGCCGTTATTTTTTTCCATTACTGAAAATCTTTATCACCAGGAGTTAGTCAGAGAAAGGATTATTGTCTATTACGATTGCAAAATAAGTGGTCGTTGTTGTGTAGGAAATGAAGTCATATCTCTGTTGTGCTACTGAGAACGCTATTTGCTCTCATTCTCTACCAATCTCTTTCAATTGTTCTCTTTCACTTCCTTTTTCTCTCATTCTTTCTCACTCTCTTTCTCTCTCGCTCACTTTCACCTGAAACGGTGAAATTCGAGATACATCAACGAAGGAATAATGAAAGAGAAAAACTGATAAAAAAAAATAATGGAAATGATATTTTTTTCTTCATATTTTTGCATAATCTATCATCGTAAATCTAAATATACATAATTTCTCCCTTGTGAATGAATCCAACACTTTTTCCACTTTTATTCTCGTATTATCTTCTTGAGCGTCTCCTATTTTGATTTTCTCTTTCGTTCTCGTTCACTCTTATTATAGTTCTGGTTGACTTTCTGTCGTTTTTGCTCTCAGTCCCCGTCTCTTATCTGGCTTGGATACGGGCATACAATGGAGATGAAAATGAAATAAAAAAAGATCCATAGCAAGTAGTAGGAAGAAAAAAAAAACACTTTGCGAAAATCTTGTTAAATGTTACACCACATATTTTTCACCAAGCTGAACTTCTCCATGGTGATTGTGATAGAATTTTTTTTTTTTTTTTTTAAAAATAGTAGCCACACAAAATCAAATCGTTTCTCTCTTTGTTTTTTTTTTTTGTTTTTTTTTTTTTTGTTTTTTTTTTGTCTATTCTCTACCCGAAATTCGAGATGAGAGTAAAATAGCAATACTAGCTAACAGAATAAAGCATAAAGAACAAAATGTCGAACAAATAACTCGGGCAAACTCTATTTTATTTTCGATTACTATTATTTTTCATGTAAAATTGAAAAAAAAATAAACAACAACAATAACAATAACAATAACAGCAATAACCGCATCAATAGAGACAAATTCGCAAAACGGTGAGGCTAAAAAAATTTTCACCGCAAAAGATGTGTCAACATTTTTCTTCTATCCATTTTCTCGTATGGTTTAACACCTCGTTTGTATTGTTGTTTTCCATTTTCTCTCTCTCTCTCTCTCTCTCTCTCTCTCTCTATTTTAAGCTCTCAAACTCTCAATTTTTCTCCATTATTATTATTTATCATATATAAAAGAGTGTGAATGTGTAACATGTTAAACATTTTGCATCAGTTCAACCCCAAACCCGATTTAAATCCGGTGAAATCAAATAGGAAAATGTGACAACTTTTTCCGCTCAACTGAATCACATTATGACTGGTGAGACCATCAATAAAGCACCAATAAAGTCGGATACATCCACGTTTTCCGATACAAAATGCTAGTGCATATGATGTCAGAGTATCATAGCTATTTTTGCTATGGTCGACGTTGTCACTTTTGTACAGCTTTGCCGGCTGCCGTCGACACACAGTCAATGAGAATCAAAGTACCAATATAACGTTTTACAATGATGAAAATAAATGGAGAGAATGAGGAGAGAGAGAGAGAGAGAGAGAGAGAGAGAGAGAGAGAGAGAGGAGAGAGGAGAGAGTGAAAAGTGAATTGAGAGTGGAAAAGCCATTTCACATTGAATTGCTGTTCACACAGCAGATGTGTTCAAGTAACATTTCATCGTTTCGTCTTTCAACGCTTCTTTATCATCTTAAATAATCACTTTTTGTCTGGAAAATTTATTTTCTTATTCAACTGACCCGATTTTTGAACGAAAATTTACTAAATCAATAATTATTTTTGGCAACCTTTTAAAATGTCTATTGGTAACACATTTTCACGAAAAATATGATATCGCTTCCTATAGACAATATTCAAATTGTTAAAATTTTCTACAAATACAAATGAACCAACTTTCATCGTCCACACAATCCCTCCCTCCTCTACTCCAAAAAAATCATCCAAAATGAGCTAATGATGTTCAATTTATTTTCTTGGTCGTTTTTGGAATACTACGTTTGATTTAATTATCTCTCCGAGTTTTTGACGGTGTTTGAGAAGATTTGGCGTACAATTGACAGTAGAAAAATCATTTGCGGTGTTTGGTCGCACTTGGTGTTGCTTTGTATTGTTAAATGACAGCGACTTAATTACGATGTTTTTTTGATATCGTTCGATTGAACATAATCGAAAATTCAATACACAATGCTTATCTAGTTTATCTATTCCACTTAAATTGCCATTGATCAATTTATCATTGGTTAATGACGTAACGGTATACACAAATCAATCGTCTTTCAAGTTTATACAAACATAATTCGTGATGTATTTTCACGACGTTGATGAAGTAATGAAATGCAAAACTGTGTGTACGTATTTACGCCGATACGCAAAACCCTGCCAAAAAAAGGTGCATTTTGGATGCATTCAAGTATACACTAACATTGGATGTGATAAATCTAATCCAATTTTCATGCAATTTTGTAAATTGCAAAAGTTTTACTTGGAAATTAGCAGCAAATTAGGGTTATCCAAGTTAAAATCGACTTCAAGTCGCCGACATCAAGTAAATTGTAAATGGAAAATGAGAGAGAATGAGAAACAAACGTGTGCATAGACCAAATATCATAGACTTATCAACGCGATGAAAGATGATGAATACGTACATAAACATGAAAATATGTAAAAAATTTAAGCAAAAGAAAAAAAAAACGAGAAAGAAAGCGAAAGAGAAAGAGAAGAAAGCGAACAAAAAAAACAAATCCTATTGTTGCCGTGATTTAAATTGTTAATGATTTTTAGCATCATTGTCTAGGGAAGCCTTTTTATCTGACTTGACGTGGGCGTGCGCTTTTGTTTCACACATAATACCGATTTTGCAATGTAAAAAGGCGCACATCGTCGTCCGTTAGCTTTTCACCGTCGCTCCTGTTGTGTATATGTTGTGAATAGCATTCATTAGACGCAAAAGAGCCGAGAAAAACGAATGAAACATCGTGTGCTCACCAACAACCAACGGCAAAAATGAGAAAAGGAGGAAAAAAAAATATTGAGAAGAGAAAAAAAACACACACACACACACAAAACGAAGCGCGTCTGCAAATATAATTAAACAGTGCAAAACTCTAACACCCAACAGCCAAACACCCAACAACCAAAAAGGCGATCGAAATAGCAATAGCAGTAGCAGTAGCAATAAGATAAAGAATGCTTGGACCATCCGAGCAGCCAGGATGTTGGCCAAACAATAACTTTCAATAGAATTAGTTGTTTAAATGGCTTCGAATCAACCATAAAGTGAAGACTATTGTTCCGAATTAATGAATATAAATGATCGAAAAATGATTTACATTTGTGTGTGTGTATTACAAGCACTCTCATAATGTGAAAATGTGTGGAAGAACGAGAGAAAAAACACACACACACAAAATGTGAATAGGAGAGAAATAGGCTCAATGTCCTATGATTTATTCTATTCATCTTGAGCTTGCCTCAAACTGGCACTCATTTCATTCAATTCAATTCATTCATTCGTTCCGGAAATGCAAAAAAAACCCAAAATTGAAAACCATTTTCCAACCATATTCTAGAGTTTGTTATTAGATGACTGCTAAATGTTTAACCAACGAAAAAAACAAAACAATAACAAAAACGAAATCAATTGCTTAAATTGCAGCAATTATAATTTGTTATTTAAAGATGCATCTGAACCATAAACTGCGTTGCCTATAAATACGAAATTCGTTAAATTTTGATTTCAAATGGACAGAAGTGCTTTGCATTTGTTTTTTTTACTTCGTTCTG
The DNA here is from genome assembly GCA_029041755.1 of Resseliella maxima. Classification (NCBI taxonomy): domain Eukaryota; kingdom Metazoa; phylum Arthropoda; class Insecta; order Diptera; family Cecidomyiidae; genus Resseliella; species Resseliella maxima. Next base: position 1,585,555 of record JAQOWM010001006.1, on the reverse strand, counting down.
TTTGTTTTTCTCTATCTATATCTCTTTCATTCTGTGTCGATCTCATTTACATTTGTCTCCGAAATGTCAATGCTTATCCATTTGGCTATTACAATTTCCATCCAACAATGCACAAGCAACAAAAGAGAGACGAAAATCGAAAGAATAAAGAAAGAAGAAAGAACAAAAAATATTGCAAGAATCTAATAAGAACGTAAGAAGATAACCAAATGTAATAAAATGTATAAGTTGTGTTCGTCGTTGAACAATAATAAAAAAAAATCGCACACGTTTTTATTAAAGGCATTGAACAAAGATAAAGTTGTTGAACGCGTCTACGTTGTGTTTTCCTATTTTTTCTACTTCTACTTCTTTTTCTTCTACTGTGTGAGTGTGTGAGTGTTTGTGTGTCTCAATTTTTATTCACTTTTTGTCTATCTATCCAATGGTCGTTGGTGTACATGTGATCAATGTAATGAAGGCTGATTTGATTTATATCTAATTTAACTTTTTTATCTGTTGTTTCTGCAACACATAAACGAAAGTAGCTCCATTTTTGTCCTTCCATCATGGTTCATTTACATTTTCATTTTAATCTCAAGAAACGAAACAAAACTTTACCGATAAAATACCTTACAAAATGCCAACTGAATACATATGTATAGAAAAAGACGAAAATAGGAATAGAGCACACAAGCGCATAGAGAATGGGAGATAGAGATGAATGAAGTCCGAGAAAGAGAAAGAGAAAGAGAGCGAGAGAATGAATGGGAAGTAGAGAAGAAAAAAAAACTCTTTAGGCACATTAAAACAACAGCACCGTACTCACACACGTCCATTCAACGAAGACTGAACAAACATTATCACCGTTACTGCAGATGAACGTCAATATGCAAGACGAGAATAAAAAAAAATCGTGGATTTTTCACTCCAGTTTTCTCTTAAATATTGAAAACAATAACATAGGACAAGTCAGAGATAGATTGAGAGAAAGAGAGATGAAGACCAAATGAAAGAGGAAAATGAAGGAAAAATTGTTTTTATGCCTTCACATAAATGTTTTTCTCTCAACCCTCTTAAAGGTATTATTTATATATACATATATCTTATCAATTCAGTAAGTTCAGGTCAAACATTGTGTGTTTTTGTTTGCAAGAATGAAATAGAGGTAAAAAAATATATATAAAATTATGTCGATGAGCACGACAGAATGAATGGGTGAAAGAAATAAAAAACGACAACGACAACGATATCAACTATGATGTCGACAACGATGACAAAATCGTATTGGCAATAGTGAAAAGCCACACAAACTAGCACTTCAGTTTCAGTTTAATATGCCAAAAGATGTCGGAAAACATCGTGCACTTTTGCTACACCTATACATTGTAGCAACATTCTTTTGTTCAATCTCCATCTTCTGATCTATTACAGTGAATTATGTGAGTTTTTTAATTTCTTCTTTTTACATCATCGTCAGTAATGCTTCGCTACATTCCCTCAACTACTTGTTGGCTACTTTATTTATTGTTTCTCCTAATGTTCGTTATGTGTTCATAGGTACATTTTAATCAATTATTTAAAAAGAAGAACAAAAAATAACCATCACCAAAGACCAAAAGACAGAGATAAAGAAAGAACACACACAAAAAAATAAACATAAAGAATTGTAACGAAAGAAGAGAAGCTCAGGTAATCGGAAACCTGAGGTCGAGAACTCAAAAATGAATTATACGAGAGAAGCTTTTTGGCCAGATGAAATTTAACAGAGGACAATGTAATTGAAATAAGAATGAATTCTCGAATCACTTATTGCACCGAATAAAAGTAAAATGGCCAAGTAACAAATGTATGAACGAAAGAGAGAAAAAATTGAGCTAAGAGCCAACCAAGGTAGAAAATGCACATATACAGACTTACAAATACAAAAATGATGTAATTGTTGGGAAACGACGATGGAAAATAAATCTCTTTTATGTATTTTTACCTCGATTAGAGCCTTTACATCGAATTAGATGTACTTATGCGCATAAGGTGGTTTAATGTTCGCGCTGACTCAAAGCTGGGAATATGGTCTCCGTCTCAATAAACAGTCATTTCAACGCAAGACCGAGAGAAAACAATTTTCAGTAGCTGCTGCCGCTACTCGGTTTGTGTTTGTGTGTAAATGTATATATATTTTTTTTTTTTTATTTTTTTTTCACTTTTATTTTTTCGCATTTCGTTCCCCAACTGTTATTTGTGTAAATGTAATGTTCCGTTGCTATTTTGATTTGTTTTCCATTTTCTCTCCATTTAACTAGTATGTGTATGAGGTTGTGTCTCTTACTCTCTTATTGTTGGTGTTTATAGGGATTGTTTTTGTTTTCGGAGATCGTTTCTCACTTTTCACTTCGGCTTTGTGTGCCAAACACCGAACACAGGGAATTCTTGTTCTTCAATATGTGCTTCGGCTAATACAATATGGACTTGAAGAGAAAAATACAAGAAACATTCCATATCCATATAATCCTTTATTCTGATATTTATTAATCTCCAAGGTGCCATTAAAATGCATATATACATTTTCGTAAGCCGTAAGCCCAACCAGAGCATTTTCTCTCTCTTTTTCCATTTCTCCCTCTCTCTCACTCTCTCTCTCTCTCTCTCTCTCTCTCTCTCTATCTTCCTCTTTACATTCTTCTTACTCGCGCACATTATCCTGTCATTCGTTCTAATTCGACACTGTTCGAGATTCAAAAAGCACAACAGAAATGCATACAAAATCGAACATTGAGCCGTTATATGAGCACATTAAAAGGCACATAACATCGAAAAGTACAAAAGAAATGAAACGAATGAAACAACGATTCCAATCACATATTCATTTATTGAAAAGTATACATCTATGAATTCATCATAAAAACAACCTGGTTGGAGCTACTCTATGACATTCTATTACCGTGGCATACGTTTCGACGTCATAAAAGTTATAACAGACGCAACATCGCTTGTATCTTTCTTTCTCTTCAATCATTTCATCGTACATTCACATACGAACGGTGCATAGTCTCCCTCTCTCTTAGCTTAAGTGAAAAATCACAATAAAAGCAGGCAAAACAGTTGAACAAAAAAAAAATAATAAAAGAAACAAGAAATGACTTTAACGACGATATCGAAGAATATAATGGGACTTCGAAAGGAGCGTAGCCACATATGGAGAGAGTTAATGCAAACCGAATGAACGATATGAAAAAATAGAAATCCACAGATATACACGACTGTTATGCATGATGATGCTCAATGCATTGTCGCGCCACAAGTAAGGCATGTTTGTTTGCATTTCTCCTGTTTGTGTGTGTGTGTGTGACTTTTGAATGGATATTGCTCAAGCCTATTCGGCACCAATGCATCACTCAACGCCACTACGGACTTTCGTTTTTCATATTGTTTCTTCATTGCATTATGTACATTTAAGTTTTTTTTCTCTTCTTATTCTGCTGCTGCCATCACTGCAACATGCACTTGAATGAAAATGTACCATTTTTGTTCGTAAGCACACTTGCTCTGGTGCAGACCATTAACTTCCTGATTTTCACATTGAATAATAATTTTTTTTCTTCTCTATATTGATGATGATAATTCGTAGCGATATGCATTGAACAACTAATCGACAAACTGAAAAATTACGCAGTAATTATTGAAGACGATTCCATATTATTCTTTTCAATTTTTTCGAATTTGAGCTTTATTTTGTTGTTGTTGTTCGTTGGCTTGATTTATTTTGTTTTCTACTATATGGTGCATTGAATGTCGTCATTTGATTGTCATATTTAGCTATCGAATAAACATCGATTAATATATACTGCATGTCAACATGCAAATGTGAAATAGTCAAAGATGAAAGCAAAAATAATTGGTTTGATCAAATAATAGAAAATTGCATTGTATATTTTGACAGCGCAGCACGATAATAATTGTGAATTCAACGAGTCGAAAACATTCGTTTATTTTTTCTTCATTCATTTCCATTATTTTGCACACATTAATTGGTCTATGCAATAGAAAAAAGCTTTATTCCATATAAATACACACAAATTTTCAATCAATCGTAAACAGTTTGAATTAATCAGGTGTAGGCCTTGAAATACAAATATTACGAAAAGCGTTACTAATTTTTCTTCGGATTTGTTCATTTTCATTGACATAACTCATAGATCTATTGTATATTCTATTGAATAGAAATTTGATAAGCGTACAATGATCGTACTAGTAGCGTATGTTGGTGTTTGTATGTTTATGTTTATGTGTATGGGGATATATTATAAGTCGTATGATACCAAATACCATGTCAAATGCCTAATAAGTTTATTTATTTTCATTTACCAATCAATTTTCGTAGACATATACACACACTTTTTCTTCTTTTCTATTTCGTTCGATTTCACCATTTCTTCATTTCGATTCGGTTTGTTTCAATATTTCGGAGCCCCTTTCGATTTATTTGTTTACCGTTCCAGAAAAATCATTCGCATCATTCTCTCTCTCCCTCCCTCTCTTTTCGTCTCAGCCTCTCACCACCTCTCTCTCTTTCTTGTTCATATTTTTTTGTCGGTTCGAGCGACATCAATATATACAAAACATTTCGAATTTCGTGGTCAAATTTTCGAATCACGATGTCTATTGGATTAAATGGAATTTGTATGCGCAATTTGTTCATAATAAACAATACAAACATCACTCAAGCTTACATTGATGTTGTGATTGTTTTTTTTCTTCTCTTCTTTCCTTCTCCGGGTTGTTATTGTTGTTGCCATTGTTTGTTTGAGGGTGTTTTTCATTGCATGTGTGCTGATTTTCGTTTTTATTTCCGTTGATGTGTTTGTGCACCATCGACTTTCGATCCCTCATTGCTATCGGCAAATGCTTATGGTCACTTCAATGGCTCATTCCCTTAACATTAGTTTCGTTACATTATTCGGACAAAGAATTTTCTTTTAATATGCTGTCTTCAATGTCAGTAATTTCTTGTATATGAGTGTGTGTTTTCACTTGAATTTACGTGAAGACAACCAAATGCCGAATGAAATATCTCCAAATTGCCATTGAGAGCAGGCATTGGGCAGGGGTGGACACAGCCCACCTAGTATACTATTTTCCCGCATCTATATTTTTTCTGATTTATTCGAATTGATTTCTAATTTGGCTGCTCGTTTCATTTTTCTCTGTTCATTGGATGCATGCTTTTCAGCGTCAATCAACATAATATTGGACTTGTGTACGTGTGCTATAATCACTGTACATTATACGTGCACCGGTCAAAATAGTCATTTTCGATGTTTGATCAAAAATAATCATTTCGACTTTGGGTATCGGTTTCATTTTCGTTGTAATGGAAGCGAGAAAGAGAGAGTGTGGTAAAAATAGGCCAAAGCAAAGTATCCAAATGATCCGACTATTTTAAATTATGGCAAAATAACAAAAGACCAATAGGAAGAAAAAAAAAAACATTTAAAATGAGATATTTTCACTATGTTACTAATTTGGACATATTTGACATATTACAATTCAAAATGTTCACTTGAAATAAATTTATCGGTATTTTATTCGGATGTATTGAATTGAGGGCTACAAAACAGTAAATTCTAACACATGCATACACTCAGAGAAAGAGAGAGAAAAAGAAAAATGAGAAGGAAATAAAGAACAACACACATACAGAGAAATGAGAGTGTCCAACTATTTGAATAATTATTATGTATGAATGCAATATGTGCAGTGTGCAGCACCCTTTTATTTCATGACATATTTCAATAGAATGGCATCTGTAAATAATAAATAAATGGTGGTTCACATAAAATAGATGTGAATGAGAGAGCACCACGGATCTTCACTGTCTCGTTATGGACCACTGTACGCATGATTAAAAAACATACGACGAAAAAACATCAATGCGAAAATGCACATTGAAAATGTTTGTTCATATCAATTTCATTTTTCAACTGCAATTCGCTCTTTCGTTAACAATATGCCCCGTGCATAATTCGTGTATGTGTGTTTTTTTCCCTCTGACTCTCTCTCTCTCTCTCTCTCTCTCTCTCTCTCCGTTTATTTGTATTCTATCCATTTTTTTACCATTTTATCTCTGCATCTGTCTTGCTCGTACAATCGTACATATTTCCGCCAAATGGTCGGCCTCAGTGATTATGGCAGTGACGAAAACAGCAGTGACATTGTCGGCGGTTTGTACGCATAACAGACATTGTGTTGCGTATGAAATATGTCGTATATTTGTGAAATGCGAGAGCTTAGCAAACTGAAAAGAGAGCACAAGACAATGAGAATGAGAAGGAGGACTGGTAAGGGATAGAAATAAAAAGAACGCAATGCGAAAATGAGAACAAGGTGTAGATAGGAAGAGAAAACGAAGGAAGAACAGACCGAGAAAGATAGAAAGAGAGCGATGATGAGAGGCAGCGAGAGAGTGATTGAACTTGAGGAAGAGCTAGAGCTAGAGCGAGAACGAGAGATATACATTTCAACTGTGCATTGCCCATGTATTCTGTTTGTGTGTTTATGGCTGTTGTATCGCAAAAATTATTGATTAAAACTTTTTTAATTACTTACAGCAGGTGTAGCGGTAGCTGAGCATAGTTTATTTGTATGCATAGAAAGCCTTGTATAGTACACGGAATTCGTATTGCACGCGGGCAAAAAGGACTATTTTACGCTTTTCGTGCAATTTGTGTGTGCGTGTTTGTGTCTTTGTCTGTATTTCTGTGTACAAAAGATTGGGTATGTGTATATGAAGTGCGAACCTAGTGCCGTAATGAACACGGAATGCTTATCTATATGCGTTTTTTTCTCGTTCTCTCGTTTTGGTTTTGTTTTTTTGTTGATGTTGTCGTTTTTTTATTTGGTTTTTGGGTTGCATGTCCCTCTTCCTGCTGCCTGAACACCCCTCTTGGCTGTACCATTGCTACAGCATTTTCTGCTGTATTTATTTATGTGTACTCAAATAATATGCTGTTAATCTTTCGCTTTTGCTGATTGTCGTGTTGCTGCCGTTTGCTGTTGCCGCGCTGTAACTATATATGTTATTGCTGTTTTTTTCTCTCAGTATTTTCGCTTCGCAGCTATTTTTTTTCATTCACTTGTCTTTCTTGCTTTTTTTTGCTTTAACTGTAGACTCGTTGCCACCCTCTTTTCATTATATTCCGTTCCATTTACCATTATTTTGATGCTTTTATAATTTAGTATTTTATTTATAAGGCATTAATTCTGTTCCAAAGCGCGCGCACATTCTTCACACACACAAAACACGCGTAACTTTTATATTTGGCTCCTTGATTTCCAATGGTTTGCTGTGTTTGGTGCGCCTTTGAATATTTCTACTTTCTTTCTTTTTTTTTTCTTTTGCTTTCACTCTCGCTGATTTGGTTCATACATTTCATTTTGCTACTATTTGCGCTGCTATTTTTCATTAAGTCATAAGATCTTGTATGTGATGTGAACAACAACAAAAGCGGGCATCTGAAAAGCAAATACTGCCAATGGTAGTATTAAGTTGCAAACTAGAAGTCTCTAGCATACTCTCGCTCTCTCTTTCCCTCTATTTAGGATTCCCCTTCATTCTCTTTCTCTCCACATTTCTGTCTAGTTCATGCGCCCATTGCACACACTCTCTGTATACTGTTTTATTTTTCTTTCTCTTAATCGTAGCTAGTTTTGTTTTATTCTTTCTATCTCGCTCTTTGTGTTTGTTTTTTGTTTATAGATGCAATTTTTTCGCATTGTTATTCGCCCGTTCGAATGCCTCATTCTCCGAAATGCGTTTTGCTCACGGATTACGTTTAGAATTCATGTATTCCTTTTGAAACAGTATTTTTTTCCCATATTTGAGCTTGTATACACAACTTTTTTCCTCTCTGTCTCCCATTTTCCCGCTCTACATCTCCCTCACTCTTGAATTTTGTTTATTTTTTTCTCTCTTACAAACATCATCGTACATCGTACATCGTACATGATAGCGTTGTATATTCGTTGGATATAGTGAAATTATGGAAGAAAAAAACGCTTATTGCTTGCTTTCAATTGATCTCGTTAATTACAGTTAAAGCAGCGAACAACGTTCGTTATGTTTACACGAGAAAAGTCAGTGTTAATCTGAAAAGTGCTTTTTTCCATAACGTTATCGCCACCATCACCATCACCTCTAAAGTCAACGTTACTACTCTGGCATTGGCATTGCCGTTACTGCTTTTGTTTGTCATCACTATACGCACACAATGACAACACATCATTTTTACTATTATTCTGGACAGAATATGTGATGAAGTGCCAATCAATCCTGATCATGAATTCAACGATAACCATGATAAAGTCCATCAGGTAGTTCGTTTGGATTATTTGTACCAATAGGAAAGCGAAAAAAAAAAATAAAGTGAACAGTTTATTGCGAAATTGTCGTAAAACAAAAGATTTGTATCCCATGCGGAATTTTTCCACCGTGGAAATCAACACAACAAAACAAAACACACAAACCGAACGAAAAGAAAGAATGATAGAAAGAAAAGAATAGAAAAACAAACAATCGAGAAATAACACGATTAAACATTGAAAGCGATTTAATTGCTGATATCGGAATGGACATTGTAACAGTGATGGCTTTCTAAATGATTTTTTCTGTATAAATGGAAGTGAGTGTGAATGTATGCACCAAGTGGATTTTACATGAAAATACCTGAAGCTGAACAATCACAATTTTTGTTCATTTATTCATTAACGATTAGTTTTCGGCTTCACTTAATATTGGTTAATTGTGCCCCAAATGTGAAAAGAAAGTTGTTGTTGTTGTTTTTGGTTCGAATGCTGTTCATAAAATTCCCTTGCATATTGCCACACGATTCTTTCATACAATGCTTTGTTTGAAAATGATAACGAAGATGAGGAATAAAATGAAAAAATATGATATGAAATGAATAGGAAACCTTTGGAAATTTTTAGCAAGAGAATACACACACACACACACACACACACACACACACACACACACCGATAGAAAGAAAACAAGATTCTTGGTACATCGTACAAATAGTCGACTGTGGAGCAAATGATTAATGAAAAATTACGACAAGCTTATGGAGTGTAATCTCTTTTTGCCGTACTTTCATCACGATGAAACACTGCGTTAAAGACTTTTTCGTCAATTCATTCGCTCAACTCATGAACCGTTTTTATGTATTTTTTTCTCTCTCACTCTTTGTGTATCTCCCTAGCAAATGCCATGAAACTTCTCAGTCGTCATTTCTCTCTCTCTCTCTCTCTCTCTCTCTCTCTCTCTCTTTCTCTCTTTTTCTCGTTTCATTTCAGTATGGCAATTGATGTTCGGGATGACGTTTTGTTGATAGTCTCATTTAAGTACACATTGTGTATTTATCAATGGATTACAATGTATGTGAGCGGTGTGTGAGCGCGAGAGTAAGAGAGTTAGCAACCTCGATGCCATCATTTGTATTAATTCAATTCGATGTGTATTTTTTCTATGCGATTGAGAATGCGAGCGGTCGGAACAAAGCACTTTAATCATCAAATTAACCAACGAGGAGTGTTTTGTGTGCACGCGGATTTCTATTTACTGAATGAAATATGTAATATGGAATTAGGTTAAATTAACCAAGAAAAACCAATAAGCACATGTAATTCGTTTTGCAAAATGCCCACCAAATAAAATGTTATTTATTGCGATGACACTTTTGGTTTGCGCTGGTTTTTTCTCTCTCTCTTTTTTGGTTTGGGCTCATTTTTTTTACTCACCCACACTGTTTCTCCCTTTTTCTGTCTTTCTATTTGCACAGATACTGTGGTGTCACGCAACAAATTGAACAAACAGCCGATTGGAATATGTTGGATTTATTGTTATCAATGGGTTTTTACACATTTCGTTACATGTTTTTTTTCTTCTCATTCGCTTGAAAATTGAAAAATAAAATCGTTGGTGACGGCACGGTTTTCTATATACTAGCACTAAAATCGGTATTAGTTGTTTTTTTTCCTCGAAATTCTTTGTATTCATTTTATTTTGCAACTCAGTTATTCATGCAAAGTAATCGAGCAGGCAAAAGTGCATGCCACATCAGAAAGAGAACGGCTAAAAAAGAATACCAAAACAACTAGAAAACAACTTGTAAAATTTATACGAAATAAAAGCGATAAATTCATTTGCATGGAGTGTTGGGTTTTTATTTGCATCCATAACCAATCTCGAAATGGCGCTTGAGTCAAAAGCCCTTGTTATCACTTTCATCTCTCTCTCTCTCGCTCTCTTTCTCTCTCTCTCTCTCTCTCTCTCTCTTTCTCGTTCAGTGTGTATATGTCTAGGCTAGGCTAGTGCGCAACTGGTTGCTTTTTACTTTTGTTTTAGCCATTGTTGATGTTGCCAATGCCGTTGCCGTTGTGATCTTAAACGATAAACCAAACTTTATAAAACTTTTCTACATTGAAACTAAACGAAAACGACGACGATGACGGCGTCGTCGTATTTGCCCGAACTCTTTATATCTTTTGCATGGCGCACACAAAATACAAAATACAATGAATACAAACAAGCAACCAAACAAACAGAATTGTAGGAAAGTAAGTTCTGAATACTTCTGAAATTTATTTTCATTAAATATTTATTCTAGACGTTTTCTCTCTGTGTGTCTCTTCCCTCACTTAGTTTCTCTATCTCTCATCTCTTGTATGCACATACACATACTTTCATCTCTCTTTTCATTTTGTTACAATTGTTTTTCGAAACTTAAAATCTGTATTTTGTTGTTACCTGTTGAACCCGAACATTTAAAATATGGAAACAATGCATGCGTGAATATCGTAAATGGGCCTGTGTACTTACAAGTGTGAATATCGTAAATGGGCCTGTGTGCCTGTGCTATTAAACATACAAATCCATTACAAATGGAAATGGCGACAGGAAGAGATATATATATATATTTGTATATACAAAACATCCCGAGAAATTTATTCATTGGGCATAGTACACACGCACAAGCGGAGAGAGAGAGATAGAAAGACAACATACAACACATAATCATGTTTATATGTTTGGTATTATTGTTTTCGTTGTTTGCTTTAACGACAAAAACCGATTGTTTTTCGTACAATGTTACCAATGGGCAATACGAGCCCGATAAAAGTGCCATTAAATTGATTGTTCTCCATCGAATAATTGTTTTTTAGGACTTTTCCCGCTCTAGCTGATGAATTTTATACGCTTTTTCTCTCTTTCACTCCCTTTTTTCCCTCACTTTATCTGTCTCCTTCTCTCTATCTCGGTCCCATTTGCTTTGCTTTTTACCCGATTCACATTTATTTACAAAGCTTTTTTATCAACGCTTTTTACAATAATTAATCACACATTTATCGAATAAAAGCAAATTCCATCTGTTTGCTTTGGTGATCAAAATTATATACGATTGGTGGCACAATATGGAAATCTATCAGTTATTTTTATTCGAACAAAAAAATACAAAGGAAAAAAGAAAAAAAGAAGAAAATGGTCAACTAAATAATTGAAATGGAAATGGAAATAAGAAAATTTTTTTCTCCTCTTTTGAGACACACTCTCTGAAAAGTGAAACATTTGACAAATATTCCCTCGGGTAATTTGAAACCAAAAAATTCACCGAAACGAGGTACAAATATTCAAACTACTTACATCAATATTTTGATGTTCGTCGAGTGTAATTTGATCAAGAGTGCTTGGTAAAGTTGTCGTTAAAGTAGAAAAGATGGCACACAGAAATAAAGAGAGGGAAAAAGAGACCGAGAACAAATGAAAGAAGCCACAAGTTCAATATTTATCATACGTATTTATCATATATGTTATTTTGAAGAATTTGACTTTGGCATAAAATAATTTTCCATTTGGTTATACATTCACATTGGCACTCTTTATAAAGAGTGAATAAATTTTAAAACGAAACTTGTTAATTATGAATCGTAATGCATTCAACCAATATTATTTTGAATCGAGTGCTCTCTTTTATATTCATATATACATACTTTATTCGGGGATTTTGATTCAATGCCACACACAAACACATACACAAGAACAATGTTCACTCTGTGTTTATCATCTTATGCTCTCATCTTGATGGTAATGATGATTTTGTTGTTATTATTATTATTATTTTAATGATAATTCAGGCAAAGGCTTATGAACTGTATTAAAAGTATGACTCTCTTTGCACCCAAATTAAAACTATGAAGTCATAAATAATCCATTGTAAGCATGGAATATTATCCTTATGTGAGGTATGATTGTGGTAGATCGACGTGCTATTTTCTCTAGTGCGTTTCACTATCTATTTTTTTTAGCGTGTATTTTTCTATCTTTATCTATCATCCAATCACTTTCACATTTATTCCTACTTAGTTCCATTTTCGTTCTATAGCCCATCCCCGCCCTTCCCAAAGATGTCTGTCTGTTTGCCATAGCAATTTGATATTGGTGTGTTTACGTACGATATAAACACTTTGGCATATAAAACATATGGGATATATACGATATTTTTGGCAGCCCCTGTTTTATCAGATGACACAATTTATTTTTATGGCGCAAACACATGAACATATTCACATTAAGTAACGATGGTATGATGCATTGTGTAAAAACATCCGTTACAATGAAAGCCACAGCATACACATCTCAATGGTAAATGCCACTACTATTTTCTACCAGTCGCAATTTCTTCGTATATGCCTTTGGGCGAAAAGTGTAAAACACAAGACCGACTTGATGATATATGTACTTCTATATATATAGAAGAATGTGAAATGAATGAATATGATTATGCTCTCGATGAGCATAATTTTTTTTCTGCACACTTTCATGAGATGACGAGAAGATATCAAATAAAAGAAAATTTAGCCACAAAATTATCTGATCTTGATATAGATCAGACAATTTTGCGGCTAAATGTGTTGATAGTTATTGGCAACCAAATGAATTGGTATTACTGGTGCTGTTATCGTAGCCCAAATAGAAAAACATTTGAAATTGACAGACACACACACACACACACACACACACACACACACACACACACACACACACACACACACACACACACACACACCACACACACACAAACAAAATTTGAAAACACGAACTGAAATGACAAGCATGTATATCAATAGTACGGGTGTTAGCGCGTTCATTCACAAATTGCCCATGCTCATGCTCATTTGATGTTAATATTATAACAAGCGGTCAGCTGGTGTCAGTTGAACATCAATAATTCAGTCATAAGTAAATATTTGGACGTTTGTTTGCTTTAATCGATCATACAATTGCACAGTGCATAAATTGCATTCTCTTTGATTCTTCCCGGCAAACTTTGATTTAACTTCAATTATGTACTCAATTATAGATGATGCATTACATGCAAACAGATTTACAAAATTTCAATATAATCGAAATGTAAATAACATTTTATGAGAGCGAATGGAAGGGAATTGATGATAAAGGAAGTGAATTGAGAGATATGGGACAGTGAGTATATTTATACTTAAGAGGATGGGAGAAATAGAAAGAGGGAGAGATAGATAGAGAGAGAGAGAAAGAAAGAAAGAAAGGGACAATGAAAGAGGAAAAGATAAGGATAGGGAGAGGGAGAAAGAAAGAGAAAATGAATAACTGAAAGAAAAATTATGAGAATTGAAAGGGAAAAAAGCTTGGCTACAGTTTAATGAAAATCTGTTTCCAGCTATTGAGCAATGTCATTTGAAAAACATTTAAGCTCTACGTCTCGATGGTGCAATGAATTACCACCCTTTATCTCCCTTTCACTCTTTTCCATTATCCTCACTTTACTCTACTCCCTTTTTTGCTCTCACTTGTTCCTCCTTTTCTCTCTCTCTATCCCCCCTCTCTCTCTATTTCTCTCATTCTTTCTTCATATGTTATGCACATAGCTAATGTTCATTTCATTGTTATGTTGTTATTCTACAATGTTATTATTGCATATTTAATTCATTTTTATTCATTCATAATGTGAAAACACCCTGCTTTATTATTCGCACTCACCAAATTACATATACACATGCTCGCTTCCACTTGCATACATTCCCGTCATCAATTTTTGTGTGTCGACAATGGATCCAGAGTTACGCAAAAAATAAAAAAGAAAACCATACACACATACATAGCAAATAATAATACACGTGTAGCATCGATTACCCGATTTGGTAAATTGTTGCCAACATAAGCACCAACAATAAATAATAAAGTAGCTTACGAATGGTGCATTAGCAGTCGAAAAATGGCTGATTATTTAAATATACATATCATACAATGGAAACCGAAAAAAAACAACGTGTACAAAAAGCATACACAGTAAATGGAAATGGGAGAAAGAGAAAAAAGAAAAAAGAATATTATAGTCGTCGTCGTTGTTGTTGTTTTGTTGTCGTCATCGCAGAAATGTTATAAGACCAATTGGTTTTCCCCTATGATACATTAATCAGCGGTTAAGTGGTAGGTAAATTCCGATTTTAATTATTTTCAACGCATGCGTACAACTAGTATAGTAGCTATTGTGCTAGCATTTGCATTTCAAAATACAAGTGCTTAATTTTCATCGGTAACATTAAGTTGTTGAATGAAATAAATCGGTGAAAAAAGAGCTCCAATTTACATTGAACGAACGCTGAATTCGTCATACCAATTTGCTATATAAACATGTACAGTAATGTATGTGCACACATATACACAAAATAATTTAACACTTGAGTTCATTGTGAAATATCAATCATCGAATGCTAAGCTGGTTCTTTTTTCCTTTCTCTCACTCTCTCGCTCGCTTTCTCTTAACTTTTTGTTTTCAAGGATTCAAGCATTTAGATTTTTGAAAATCGGATTTATTTGCGTTGGCATTGACTAAAAAAGTTCGTAAAATCAAAGCTTCCCAACACTGAATTTATCGTGAACACCGAACTTTTCGCAATAATATTATTTTTATTCAAATTTACGACAAAGACGACAACGACTATGCTCAATGTAATGATGGAATAATAATAATTAGACCACATGTGCATTAGTCGATCGAATCATGTTCCTCATATTCATTCTCATTCAATGAAGATGGCTCGCTTTTTAGCCAGATTAATGAAGTTGAATTTGAAATATATAAATAAAATTATTCTTTTCTAATTCGAGCCATTTGTTACAAATAAATGAATGTAATTGAAAATGTTCATTAAAATATTTGACTACTGCATTCGAAACGTTTGCTACATAACTAATTCAAGTTTGAATGCACATATATATTCAAACGGGAACATCAGTATAGCCAAAATGAAAATGCGATGTGGCATCTCGACGAGAATAGCCAAACATATGATTGAAACGAACCAAGAAGCTATAACTTTACCGCAAGGGACGCATGAAAAAGTTCGGTCGCAAAATAAATAATGAAGTGTGAGATTATTTGGAAAGTTTCACATCTCCTTCTCTGTCGCTTTCTCCCTCCTCCTCCCCCCTCTCTCTCATCTTCCCCTTTGCTCGACAATAAATCTATTTTTGCTTTCGCTGTATGTGTGCTTATTCGTTTTTTTTTCTCGTTTCATTTTCTGTACTCTGATTTTGTTTTTGAAATGTTTACGGTTCACTTGCAGTGAATCTGAAATTTGGTGTCCACGGCTACCACTAACCATTCCTAGCTTGATGAATGTACCCAAGTAAAGTTTTAACACATTCAATTCGCAGAATAATTGAGATTTAATTTTATGTTTGAGAAGGTATCTTGGGAAATCGCTCATTTTCTTCACAGACTTTGTTGCTCAGGTTTTAACGTTGTTCATTCAGTTTTTTTTGGTCGTCACTCGTCTCTGTCCCTCATTTCTTTTGTATTTAATACTATTCGTGCTGAAAAGTTAGTGCTACCGGTTTTATCATCAACCATGACGTTCGACGCAAGTAATATGAAAAGTATTTTTCTTTTTTCTTTTTTTTTTTTTTTTGGTATGTACATAGAAAGTGTCGTAATTCCATTTCTTCTGATTAAATCAAATCCAATTTTGCCTTGGCGCTTTTATCATTTTTATTTGAATATTTACATTCGAGAAGAAACTCACAGCGACTTCCTCTCAATTTTTTTATTTGTCCCTATCGCTCTCTCTCTCGCTCTCTCGATCTGCTTTCCTTTACTCTATCTATGCTTCGTCAAGTAGTCTCTTTTTTTCAACTACTAAATTGGTTTAATTCATTGTATGTCTTTTCTTTCTTCTTCGAGTGTCTTTGCATTCAACTTTTAAGTCAACTGAAATTTAAATTGGTTCTGTTCGGTATTGCATAGATCAAAAAACAGCGGCGAATTGTGTAATATTTACTTTATATTCTGCTTTCTTCAATTACTATTCCCTTTTTCTTACTGTGCTATATCGTGGTTCTGGTCATTTTCCAATTTTGTTCAATAATTTTTATTTAAAATAAAAAAAAATGAGTAAAAGCCAATGCATATTATGTATTTTACAGAATCTAATACAAAACGATTATATTTCATGCACATTATTGCATTAAACATGAATGAAGCTATTAAGGCAGGCGCTATGACTGACACTAAAACATACACAAAATATAAATACCAACAATACCGTCAAATCTATATATACAAGCAATTACAATTGATGGTGAAAAGTTAAGAGTCAACGAGCGATAGTGGATGAGAGAAAATGAGCTGCAATAACAACAATACCAAACATTAACAAAAATTCAACTGCATTATAAGCTAATCCATACGAAAAAGGATTCAATAGAATAGATTGCATGAATATGCACAATAGTCGATATATGAAATTGCGAATCGAAAAATCAACGACTATTAACTACTAGACAATTCTAATTGTTTTGAATAATTTATTGTGCGTGATATACATACATATGGAAACCACATCACAAATAGAGAATGACTCAACGTAATATCGCCACTATTTACTGACATCAATTCATTGCACGGAATTTCAAGAAATGTATTAGAAAATGAAAACCAAATGTATTTTACCTAAATTGAAAAAAAAAAATCAAATAATTGAGGTAAAAGTTCTATTTTACATAAAATTAACTTTATTCAAGTGACATAAGAATGAAAATAAAGGCAGAAAAATATGTGAAAATTGTCAGTCAATATTTAATGAAAACAAAATAACGAATTCCTCTTTCTCTCTAGCTCTCGCTCTCACTCTCACTCTCTTTGGAACGATGATGTTTTTTCTAATTGAATTGGGGCCATAGCAAAGTGTATTTAATTTTCAAACGTAGGAAGAAACAAAGAAAAATAGCAAAATAATAACAAGAAGAGAAAGAGAGACAGACAGAGAGAGAGAGAGAGAGAGAGAGATTCATGAAATCGGTCGAATACATATGCGTGTTTTGGATTAAATTTTTTGATAAAGACAGCATATATCATGATGAAGAATGCCTTAAAGGCTTCACAATTATTTGAATGCAATTTCACAAATAGCGACAAAATATAAAAATGAAATGCTACAGAAGCTACTTTCCATAAAATCGAACCAACATTTTCATAAACAAAAGATTCGTTTCGTACATATGTGTGTGTGCGTTTTTCGTTTTTCATTTTTCTTTTCCTTTTCGCTTTTTGAATAAGATAATTAAATTCTACCAGAAGGCATACATGTCTTTCATATATTTATATAGACACAATATTCGCATATGGAATGGAATGGCATACGCCGAATCCTGTCGATGCGTACGCGATTTTGATCAGCTCCACTGCTTCAGATTAAAGGGAATATATATATTTTCTTAATCTTTGCAAATACTTTTTCCCTTTGATTTATATCTGACTGTTTTGTTTGCGTTGTTTGAAGAATTGGGTAACAAGCGTCCTGGCATCTTTTATGAAGATACATCAAATTTCCAAGTGATGCTAGAAGCAGAACAGAGTAAAGAACAAAAAGAAAAGAAAAAACACAGAATCATCCCTAAACATGTACGTACAAGGGAGCACACGCAACAAAAGAAACGCGAAAAATAATAGAACGAAATTTCTTTGATATAATATAGAAAAAAAAACATTTTTCTTTTTATTAAATGTGAAGAAAATTTAATCTCATTGTCAATCTAAATGTTGTGATTTTTACATAAAATGCCATAGCATACACTGTCACTATGTTTATTCACCTATGCCATCAAGTCGGATCAAATAAGTTCATTTTCCCTGTATGAATGAGGTTGGAATGAGCGAACTTTCAATGTTGAGACCACTGAAAAGAGTGCAAGAGAAAAAACGAAGAACAGAAGCGAAAAGAGAAAGACAAAGTAAGAGAGAGAGAATTAGATAATGTAAGAAAGAGATAGAGAGAGAGTGCGTACGATAGACAAAGAACGAAAGACCTCAAGTTAAAATCAGAAAAACCATTTTTGGCTGTTTCTGCTGCAGTCAAAATACTACAACATTTGAATACATTTCAGAAATGAAAAGTGGTTTAATGCAGCATCTAACATGGAAAGCATTTCCATTTCTAATCAACCAAACTGAATGCGACATGAGCTTCAATGGTTACGTACGGGTACACACACCCAAATAGAGAGAGAGAGAGCGAGAGAGAGAGCGAGAGAGAGAGAGAGAGAGAGAGCGAGAAAAAAAGAGCGCGCGAAAGGAAGAAGAGTGAGATAAATGGGGGAAAAATAGAAGATAAATGATATAAATAAAAATGTATACAAAAGGAAAGAAGAAGAAGAAGAAAACCACATTTCCTGCTTATGCTTGTCGACCATTTCATTGTAGCAGCCATTCAATGGGTAGATTGCATTGAATGAACGTTTGAGCATTTGTATTTTGTGTATTGATTTGTTTTGTTTTGGTTCGGCGGTGTGCTGTCTAACATTCATTCAATGCTTATATCGTACGCTTTATTTTGCATTTTGCTTTGATTTGCTTTATTTCTGACATTTTAATCGTCTGCCGTCTATCTCTTTCTCTCTCTCTCTCTTTTACTCTTTTATTCACTCATTCTCACACTCACTGTCGGTTGCTTGCTCAGTCTCTCATTCGTACGACTTTATCTAGTTGAATTTTATGGCAGACGCACGCAGATGTGGCTACACAGTTGTCGTGAAGCATTTTTCATTGTGGTGAACTTAAGTTGGCTGCTCTCATTTCGCTTCGCAGCAACTTTATGATGTGATATGTCATTTTATGGTTTTCGTATGCTTCTGCACATTGCAACATCGAAAAGTTTTCCTCTTTAGATGTGGTATTCGCTTCTCGAATTTTCCGTTTAAAACTTTGAATGTGTGCAATATGCATCGCATAATATCATAGAGTACCAAGTACCAAACAATACAGTACATTTTACTCCCAAACACACACACACACACACAAATCCACCCTTACGTTGACATTAACATCGATACACACAGCATACAATGCGTAACGTTTTCATTTCTCTAGGTATTAGAATATACGAGTTTTTCTTCCGAACCTTGTTTTTGTTGTTGTCCTTGGGTATTTAAACTCGATCGAATGATAAACTTTTGCGAATAATTTGAATATAATGCTTTACGTGCGATATCAGTTTGCATTGGTTTAAGTTGTGTAGACACACATGCATATTTCAATTCTTTGGCCGAAATATACACAACATATTCACTGCATTTCCTTTAAATTGTTTCCGTTTTTTTACTCTCTCCCTATCTCTCTCTCTCTCTCTCTCTTTCTCTCTCACTCCTTCTCTCATCTCAAATGTGAATCGAAATGGAGGAAAGGGAAGTGAAGAGCATTTGCGTCAATGTTCCTGTTCATCATTTCGGAAGGACTTAAGAAAAATAGAATTGATATGCCATTCTACTCTCTTCCCTTCTCTTCCTATTCTATTCAGCGAATCCGAACAAAATAATGAATTTCAATTTGAATTCCGATCGGAAAATTAAATTTCAAGTGATTGGCTAGATCGATTTATACACACAATGTGTTCTGTATCCGTTCTTACCCGTACCAATACATCATTTGCCGGGGTCTGTCAATTGTTGATGCAATTGCCATGCATCGTTGATCAAATTTTATTCTAGATTTTACGTCGTCGAGTGTCGCATTTGTGGGTGATAATAGCTCATAATATTACACATTATACTATTGTAATATCTATATCCATTCATCCATCCATCCATTCATATAGAAACTTTTTTATTTTTTTTTTTTGTTTTTGTTTTTTTATTTTACATTCAGCATTATCAACAATGTTATGTATATCGTACAGTTTTATTCATGCGAGAATTGCTGGTTTATTACCTAATTACATGCATTGTTACTGTTATTATCACTGCGTTCGTTAACTCAGTTATGGGATATTATTGTCAGTTTTCTCTGTATCAATATTTTTGCTATTTATATAAATATACTTTTTGAAATATTGAATGAACTGAACAAAACAAAAAAAAAAGAACAAAACAATTATACTAAAATATACAGACAGACACATACAGTTACACAGAGACCGAACATTTGAGAGCATATTCCTGTTTTTGCTTTCGACATATAATTATATGCATCATTGTTACTATTATCAGTTTGGTCGTTAACTTAATTACAAATATCATGGTACATTTTCAATTTTCTCTCTATTTTCGCTCACAATTTCCAGCTTGAAACGAAATAAGGGAGCAGGAGAGTACTACAAAGAGAGTAAAAGAGAAAAAGAGAGAGAGAAAGAGAAAGAGAGAGTGAGAGAGGAAGAGAATCCTGAGAAGAGAAAGAGACATAGAAATCAAATGATCAAAAGATCAAAATTGTGCGTCATGAGAGTTCATTTATACGAATTAACCATAAATCACAAATTTGCTTGTATATTATTCCCATTGATATTTCCTTAGATTATAAATATAGACAATCAATAATTGTATAAAAGCAAAATGTACAAATAAATGTCATTCAATATATCAATTGAAAAACTTCTGTCATCGAGAGAAGAAGTGGTAAAAAAGATACCCTTGAATCGAATATGATTTCTGATCAACTCATCCATGTAGAATCATTCGCTTGGATAATTTAGTTCTAATAATATATCCATTCATTTAATTTATTTAATTCATTTGTTCAGTATTGGTTTTGTTGTCATGTGACAATAAGACATTTTGCCGGTCTCTTCCAAACTGGTTGCAATCAGGAAGGAAAATAAAGTGAATGTGCTTTCATTGCCAATATTTGTGTACGATAACCCTTTCATATTTTCCATATTGGTAACAAATTTTGTATATTGCACAGCTGGAAATCATAACACACGATGGAGACCATGATGGTGATGACGATGACGATGATGATGATGATGATGATATACATATACAAAAGCATTTGCATTGTCACACAATAATACATCTTGAATTTATATCATTTATTGCGTATGCAATATACACATATTCCCACAAATTCGGATGTATATACACGCACTTATAAATAGTCGCCTTTTGTCGAATAGGTCATCCTGATGCCAGTTCATTTGCACATTGGGGTGCATGAATGGAATGATGTACATATGTCCACTGGCTAATTGGATAAGCATAAAACGACCACTCTCATATGAATGTGTTGCTTCGATACAATAATTTGCCAACATGGAGCAAATTTACCAATTCATTTGAACTGAATGATAGTTATTATTGATAATCGAAATGGCTGGTTTTTACATAAAGAAAAAAAATCTTTCAAATTCAATTGGTTTGCAACATGTTTAAAATGAGAAGAGAATGTGGAGATGAAGATAGGAAGGAACAATTCGAGAAAGAATAAAGAGAGAAAGTGTCAAAGGGAGAAACTGAGTGTTCGAAAGAGAGAGAGAGAGAGAGAGAAAGAAAATGAAAGACAATATGGTGAGGAAATTCAAATATAAATGCAAAAACCAATATGCTTTAATATTTGAACTTAATATCGGTATTTGCCACTCAATATTTCATTTTATATTTCCATCGGTGTTATTCTTTTGTATTTTTTTTTTTTTTTCATTTTTTTTTATTCCATTTCCACTCGTTCTCTCATTTTTGTGGTCGTCATTTGCATCATAACATTTTGTCAAAAGCCCTTTGACCATTTACAATATGCACAAATGTATATTTATATGGAATGTCAAAGATTTTTTTTTTCTCTTTCGCATGGTTGTTTTTTTTCTCACTCTCGTTTTATATAAGGGAACAAACAAGTTATTTCGAATGATGTAATCAACAATGAAAAGTGGAAAGCGTAAAAGCGAATAAAATGCAAAAAAAAATTCGAAACAAAAGCCGAATGGATCTAACACTTTTTGCAGATCTCGCATCCAACTCTCCCTTGCTCCCTCTATTATTCTATATTTCCAGGACCGTGCGCTCTCACATACAAACGCTCATGCATACAAACACATCTGTACATATATATACGTACACACCTTTCTATTAAATATTCATTTGGATCACATTCAATTGCTCATCCCTTTGTCCGTCAGAGGCATACTGTTTTACAGCGTGAAATATCACCAATCAACTGAAGGAAAACGTCATAATCCATCAAATTCTGCGTTAAAGGTAAAAAAGATAGACTATTGCCGAAAAAAAGAGATGGAGCATGCAAAACAGGGAACGACAAAAGAGAGTGAATTATAGACAGAGAGGGTTGCACACATAAACAAACATATCTGACGCACTGCATATACGCACAATGTGCTCTTTCAATTTGTTCTATTATTTTTATTTTTATTTTCATTCTTCTTCTTCTTCTTCTCTGAATAGAATCAAAGGAAAAACGTATTTATCTCGCATACAAAACACAAACAGGCCGAGAATACCGAAATTCGAACCGATTTTGTAAAAATTTGGTTACAAAATACAATATGTAAACATTAGTAGTCGAACGTCTCATTTTAGACCAACGAAAATATACACGGTATTTTTATGCATTGCACAAAGATGAAAAAAAAATATGTAAATGTATAAAATATTATATAAAAGAACAAAAATGAACCAAATGAGAAAAAAATTCGCAGAGAGTAAATCAAAAACAGTGAGCAATAGAGAGAGAAAGAGAGGGGGGGAAAGAAGGAGGGAGAGGGAGAGAGAGAGGGGGGAGAATGAGGGAATAAAAAAAATCTGGCGATACAAGTTGTCGCATATGAAATAGACATAATCAACATTTTGCATCGAATGAAAAGTTTGATGTGGTACGGTGCAATGTACTTACGCACAATATTTTGTTAAATTGTATCAGGATTTATTGTTGCCTTTTTCCTGTGATATTTTTTCTGTTGTCGCGTTAGTTTTGATCGCGTTCCTTTTCCACTGATCGCTCAATTCGGCAGGTTCGTGTAAGCGTTTAATTTGTTCCCTTTTTTTTTCTTTCGCTTTCATTCATGTGACGGGCGCTGAAATGGAATCATTTGTTCGCTGGCTCTGATCATCATTCGAATGCGAAAAAGACGTGAAAGCGAGCAACAGAAAAAAAATAAACAAACAGGTGACACAATAAATGTTAGTGAATTATTTGCGACAACAACGATGCAAAAAAAAAAACGAACATTCACACAAAATTTGTTATTTTATAAAAACAATGGCCACAATCATCCCAATCGATGCTTCTGCCATAACACGTTATATATGTAAACAAAAGAGGCAAAAATATGGAAAATGGAACAATATCTACGTATTTTAATATCATTACTATCTGCTGTATGCGGTAGCTCTCGTTTACTTTGCATTTCGATTCTCTGTTTTGTTATCGCCACCGACGTCGTTGCCACCATCCCTACTGCTTGCTCTCTGTTGCTGTATCAATATTTGTAATTTTACTGACGTTGGTTTTACAGTTTCCATGTGCTATACATCATTTCTTGTTGGTTTCAACATTACAGTATCCACCCTCCTTCTCTCACTCTCTCTCTCTTTCTCCACATCTATGACTATTTTTCTTTCTCTAACTTTCTCTCTCATTCTCTTGCCATTGCATTTTGCATTCTCTCGATCTTTTGTTTATGAACAAGAATTCGATTCATATAATTACAGTTATAGCATTTATACTGTTGCCCCAACCATATTCGGCATGCAAAAGTTATTATCGATTCAATTGAGGACTACACACGAGCAATAAGTAATTGATTTTTCATCTCCGTAGCCATTTTGCTTATATATATATATATATATATATATATTGCCATCAGTATTGGTTTCCATATTATTATCGTTAAATTTATCCGCAATGCAAATACTGAAGCCTCAACCACCACGAATAAACTGAGCAAAGTGAATGAAAAAAGAGACAGAGAATGCATGTTTTTGTGAGCATGAATAAGAGTGTAGGAAGAAAAGAGACGGAGAGAGTGAGTGAGAAATTCTAAATGTCCAGATGCATCTCCATCACTGTAATCAATATACATTTATATACGGTTCAGCAGTGATGTGCATTTTCAATCGGCTGTATGACAGTTAAATCGATATTGATTTGCCATTCACAATTTCACGGAAATCCCAACTCTGATTGTCATGCAAAAGGTTTAACCAAAAAAAAGATGCTGTAGATCGTTCTATCACTCTTGCTCTTGTCTTTGTCCTCTTGTGCTCTTTCAATTGGTAAACAATATTTACTAAACATGTTATAAAACATTTAGATGCGATTGGACAATGAGCAAACAGCATGCTATGTAAATGCATGTGGTGATGATGATGAGGTGGTGGTGGCTACCAAACTAAAACAATGCATATTCCTCAAGGAATTTTAATTTATTCAACTGATTGTTTAAATGCATTGCTTTCCATTTGTTTACCTCTTTTTCTCAACGGAACTGACTGACCCAAATGTTTTGGACTGTGAATTTAAATGCGAATTTTGGAATGTTAATACAAAATGTTATCGGAAGTGAAGACTAAAGATCAATTTACATATCTCCCATACTCTGAATTTAACAATCGTTTACTTACTTCTATGCTTTATCAATATGTCTCTGGTCTGCAACTCTCTATCTCTCTCTCTCTTTCTCATTCGCCCAAATGAATGACCAAAACGAAGAGCTTCTGCTTAATAAATCTTTACATCGAATTTTCCAAATGATTGTTTTCATTGGTTTTGATTGAAGAATTTCATGCCGTTTCATTACTGATTCGAATGGATTCTTTGGCACTTTAATTATTCCCTAATTAATTTTATTCACGATGGAGTAAATATTTTCAGCCGAGTCTACAGAATCATTATGAATGAAGCAAAGTTTTGACTTTGTGTTTATTTCAACGATAAAATCGTGCAAACACTTTTCACACTCATTCTATCCTTTTCTTTCTCACTCTCTCTGCGTGTATTCTCAACTGTTCAATGCTTTGCCGACAATAAATTTGCGAACAGATTTTCATTTCGATGCCATTAAAAGCAAATTTATAACTTAATTATTTTTAATTACTTTTCTCTCATTTGTTCCCATTGGTGTTGACGTCCCTTTTCTCGCTTTTGAATGTCGTTTTGGTTCCATTTCAATCTCAATCACAATCGCATTTTTTCTTTCTTTCTTTATTTCTTTCTCCCTCACTTTTTCATCTCGTCCTTTTATTTTGTTTTATATTTATATAATTTCTTACACTCTCACTCTCACTCTCATTCTCTTATATCTCAAATGTATGTGCTAATACGATTTCTGTTATTGTTTTGAAATTGGCTGGCTCGCCCCATAAATAAGCTAAACACATTTCAAATGTTGAACGATGTTTTCTTTCTTATTGTTGTTGTTGTTGTTGTTGTTGTTGTTGTTGTTGATGATGATTTTTTTTTTCTTTTGGGTATAAAATTTATGTGTATGCAAAAACGCGATGTGAAATCGTAAGCAAAATATACAACACATGCAATTGTTAAAATACTTGAAATGGAAGTGAAATTTATCTCTAATTGGTTGAGTATGAGTTTTTGACTAAAAGTCGACACATGCCATTCCATCGGTAATGCAGAGAAATTATAAACGCACCAAACAGTGCTAAAAGCGAGAAGTACTTGCAAATTGGTCGCTGAACATTGTTTGCCTAAACGATTTTTAATTCCATAGATTTTAATATTCGCAATTATTATTTAAATAATATTTTTTTCTTCTTCCTTTTCTTCTTCTTCTTTCTTTTATTTTTTTTCCCTTCTCTAGCTGTTGCTCTCAGTTTCGCTCTGTTTTGACACTTTTCCACACTGTGTGTGGAGTGTGATTTCGCTTTATATCAGAAAGCTCATAAAGTATTTGACTCGACAGATTGGCTAAATAGAGTTACATCTGTAGAGGGGAGCATACCGAAAAATTGAAAATCAAATATGCATGCACCCCCAAACAAACAAAATGCAAATTGCGTTTCACAACAGATTACGTAAAATTATTAAATCATTTTCCATTCGATGGCAACTTTCATCGCCATTGATGTTTGTTGCCTTACGCCCGCCTGTATCTCAACACAATTCAAATGAAGGAAAATGACATAAAGAGAAAGAGAAAGAGAATATGAATAAGAGAAAATAAGTGAATGGAAGAGTGTGAGAGTGAGAGCGATGGAGTGAGGGAAAGAGTAAGAAAGATGTATTAACACTCTGAAAAGAAAGAGAATGAGAGACTTTAGCACAATTGTTCTAATGGAATGCTTTATGGTTTATTACTCGTTGGAAATGGAGAATGAGGCAATGGCAAAAGCATTGGTAACAACAATAAAACCGTAATAACACAGAATCACCACACACACACAACTTTGTCGGGTGCTGTTTGCTTATTCTATTTTGCTTCTTACGTGTTTGGAATACTTGATCTTTTGCGCAAAATATTCATATGTACCAACAGTGCAAATGGCTAATGTACTCCAATTCGTGAAGTATAGAAACGATGCGAAAATGTACGCTGGAGCACAATGACACAAATGGGCGAATGACTGACTGAAAAAGTAAGCAAAGTGCACGAAAAATGTAGTTGGTTTTGGTTGTTTGGGGTTTTTGCATTTTACGAAAGCAAAAATCCTTGTTGACATACTACACAGCACACACAAACACAAGTACAAAAATATATGTGCATCGAAAAAAAAGATAGATAGATAGAAAGAACATTATGATGAAAAAAGACAAAGAAGAAAAATGAAGAAGAAAGAGAAAAAGAAAATTGAGTCGAGTCTGTAGAGAACTGAAAAACCCGGACGGATTGATATATCACATTTCTGTCTTGTACATGGAAATCTCAATAGGCATCAAAATTACAAAAGAAATTCTCTAATTGCCTGATAAATGAGCGAATGCATTTGACGGAATCCTCATATCGATTAATTTAATGCGCTTGGAATGCTTCGAAATACAATTTGAAATATGCATAGAGGGAAAGAATGCGAAGATACAGTGAGTGGGTATGAGAGAGAAAGAGAGCTTTAGCCACGTATAGTAGATCATACCTATCCATGTAACTATTTCCACAAATACCATTTGTCTGACAATTTTAGTGGCATGCCACTACTATATATGTTTGCTGAAACTTGATCGGTAATTCATTAAAAATGGAAAATGCATCAATGAAACGAAGCCAACAGATTGTATTCAAGTTTAGTTTTTTTTCGTCTTTTTCATTACTTTGGCAAATATTTTTACCGAATCGTTGATATGCAGAAAAAAACGAAGAAAAAATTGAAAATATACATAAACCACAATGAAACAAAACAAAGATACCAACCAAAAACAAATTGAACCGAACCGTGAAATTGATTAGACTCATTCTTCAATTTGAAATGGTTTTCATGTGACCATTTTAACGATAATTTATTGTCTTGGCCAAAAAAAAAATTTAATTTCATATTAACATGCACCATTGTGAAATGACCGGCATAAACAGAGTGTTGTTATTTTGAAATACGTCAAGAATTAAGAAAAATGTTCGCAAACAACTCAAAATGAATTAGAATTCTTTGTTAAAAAAGAAATTGTGTGGCCGCAATAGCAAGTACTAACAAATCGAAATAAATTGAGAGAGAGAGAGAGAGAGAGAGAGAGAGAGAGAGAAGAGAGAGAAAGAGAGAGAGAACCAGCTTAATGGAAACGAAGCAAAACGTAATAAATTTCTACAGTACATGGTACACAAATGGAACTTGATGAGAGCACAAAGTGAGAGTGATAGAATAAAAAGAAACTTTTTCGGTCAAAAAACGCACCGAATTTCGAAATGTTCAAAATATGTGCGATGTTCACAATGAAAAGCACAAGAAGACGTATAAGACGAAACTGAAATGCATTAAAGTCATGTTATTACAATTTCTTGTCAGTTGTTGTTTTTTTTTATTCTCTTCTGCTTTTTATGTTAGTGTAGTTAAAAGTGAGCGAAAACACTTCATTTAATCTTAATTCAATTTCAAATCGAAATTCTGTGTCATTCACTTAGACCGATTAACGAGAAAATGTAAAACTTTGCCTTCGAATGCGGCTAACAAATGAATCAACATTTTTCATATATTCTAAAAATACGACAACCATTCTTGGCCAGACGTACACGAGCATTCGTGTTTTATGCAAAGAACTGCGATCAAAAACGCACCAATTTTACACACTGTGCGTGATTTAATTTGCACAAACCGCACTGCAGTTACAGTCTATTAAAACGTCATTAATAAATAATCCTTTTCTGGAAGTATGCAAGTCATTATATCCTGTCTTTGACGCATAAAAACAAAAGAAAAAAAAATGAAAAAACCATACACCGTTTTGTTATATTTATCGACCATTTTAATCACATTGTAATGTAATTGCAATGAAACGAGCATTCGATATGTAATCGTTTATCACTATGTTAATCAATATCCAATTCAGCAAACCGATTGATTATTATGTTGTGCGAATAAATTCTGGGGAAATGGAAATTTAATTTCATGTTCTAAAATGTTCATTAACTACATTGTTATTTCGAGTGCATGCAATTAATTCCCTTTGCAATCGGTAACACACATTCAACGAATGAAAATACATTTTGATGGAAGGTTTTTTGCTTGAAGCTATTTTTAGTACCGTTTTATATATGTTCCTCATGTTTTGATGTGCTGTTGTTTTTTTTCGTTCAAAATTCTCTCTCGCTTAATCATTCTCTCTTTCTCTCATCCTTCATTTCTTCGTTAGCATATTTATTTATTTTTTTTTTTTGGCGAAAATTTAAACAATCTGCCTTTTAAGTTACAAAATGAAAATTTCGAAATAGATCAGTGTAACAAAGAGCATCTGTATGTCATTGAGAGTATTGTTGAGAATATTTCCCATGTACATACAAATATTGTTCACAATATTGTAATGGCCATTTCAATCAAATTTCGGCACTTGATCGTTATTTTTTTTGCTCTCTCTCTCTCTCTCTCTCTCTCTCTCTTCATGGTTCGTTGTGTTTTGTTGATTTTTTTCTGGCCATTCATTTTCTAAATATTTTTGCGTTCCGCTCTCTGTTTTTTTTTCTCCTTCTTTTTGTGCGTGTCACTTTACAATTTACACAATCAATTCAAACAAATGAATAAAATGAAAATTTGCCCCTAAACGAGGCAAGAGAGTGGAAAATGTAAACACTGTAGTGAATTGTAAACAAACCAATCTGCATACATTCGATAAAATACATTGAGCTGTCGAGGAGCACACAATTTCACATTTGATTTTTACCTGAAATATTTATGTGATTTGCGCTGAGCTAAAAAAAATTTTTACGCGAATTTCTTGTTGTCTCCCCTCAACCTCAGGTTTTTTTCTGCTACTACTGCTTCTTCTTCTTCTTTTTTTTCGTCTATACATTCAGAATTGCATTTTCTAAGTATTGTACAAAACGATGTGTTTTTTTTTGTGCCGTCAATTGTTGCTGCTTGCATTTGGTTGCCATTTTAGTAATTCGTATAACGCCATTGCGATGGTAAAAAAATTCACCTCCGATGAATAAAGTAAAAAAGAAGAGAGAAGCAGAGAATGAATGAAAAAAGAGGGAAAATGAGCAAAAAAAAAAAAAAAAATGAGAGAGTCAGAAAAGAAAGAGAGAAAACGATGTAAACAGCATACGATTAATGAAAAAAAAGCCAAAAAAAGCAACGATTGAATTTTCAACAGAATGCGAGTGAAAATGAAAGCAAAAAAGTGTACCTGAAACAACAGCACTTAAAGAAATGAATAAATAAAGTCAGCAACACCACCAAAAACATAACAAGTCTATCAAATGTTCTTTTTGCCAAGGCTATGCAAATGAAAAAAATATTTTATTCATCTACGTGAATCATTTGTGTTCACCGTTTGGTTTTCGTTCATTCAAATAATTTTCGGTGTGTGTGTGTATATGTTTGTTTGTGTGCGCTTATTTCTCTTGCTTGTTTTCCGAAATGAAAATACACCGAATACGCTTTGTACAATTTTTGTTTATTTCATTTGGCTGATGAAATACTCAAATACATTTCAGAGTGATCAGAGTCAAATGTATCACTCGGCAAACTATTTGGGATGAAGTCGTTTTACCGGTTGGCGGCCACAAAAGCATACTTGGAACTTTTAATGTTCAAACAGTCAACAAAAATTTTGATTGATTATTTTGTGTGTGTGTGTGTGTGTGTGTGTGTGTGTGTGTGTGTGTGTGTGTGTTGGTATACTTGACTTGTATGTGTTTATGTTTTATGATTCAGGTAAGTTATAGCTCTCAGCTTTCAATGAACGAGAATCGGCCACTTTACTGCCCTCAAACATACATTTCTATGGTGAATGTATAGTTGTATCGCGGTTTATTTATGCATACTTAATACCACTTGTTAACTTTCTTTCTTTCTTTTATGTTTGCCCCGAAATTTTACTTTATTGATTTCAGCTGGCATTTATCCGGTTTGATGTATTTATACCCTTTCCACTAAAAGTCGACAAGCAAAATGCTCCGTTTTTTTGATATCGTTAGAAGTAAAAAAAGAGGCTGAAATCAAAAGATTTGATTCCCACTTTGAATTTCCGGATATTGGACCGATCACGGTATACATTTTTATTCATTCGGCTGGGAAACAAATCAAGGATTTCATTAATTTGATTTCGGTTTGCTGACCTGGCCGGGGTGTCATCGCGTGTACCAACCACGAGGGAAAGAATAAAAATGAGAAATCGAAATAGATGCAGAAAGTGAGAGTGAGAGAAGCACAGTGAATGAACAGAAATTAAATTCGCAACATGTTTCGCTCACTGCACACAGAAAAAAAATTATGCACTATTCACAACCGTACGTTGTAATTGCCAAAATTCCAACATTTTCTGTATGAAGGTTGTGAATTGTCCAACAAATGTTGTAATTCACAATGGTTGGAAAAAAACGGAGTATTCACAACCTCCATACAAAAAATGTTGGAATTTTGACAATTACAACGTATGGTTGTGAATAGTGCATAATTTCTTTTCTGTGTGTGTGTGTGTGTGTGTTTGTCTCGCTTTGGTTTATTTTCTTTTATTCAGTTTTGTTTGCTTATTTTTTTCCTATTCTTTTTCGACTTTTCCGTCATATTTTATTCAAGATTATACGCTTTTTTGCTTGTGTATTTAATTCAGCTTATTGCATAATATACGCTCGAGATGCCTTTTATTCTCTCATCTGTGATAGAGAGCTCTATAGCCTCGTGCAATGAAATCGGAAAAAAACGTTCAGTGAATAAATGAAATATTTTTTTGTTATTTTTTTTATTCTTCAAATGCACGCAGTATGAACAGTACAGACACCATGCCGAACGCAAAAACCAAGGTGTGAAAAAGAAATGATTGGATGAGGGTAAAAGAATAAACTCGACGAAAGTAACAATAAATAACAACAGCGTCAGTGGCAACAGCGGTAACAGTGGCTACAAAAAAAAAATCATGCAAATATAATATAACCGAGCAACATTGAGCATGAATGAATTAATGACAGTCTTGTATATCATCCGTGCGAGACTATTCCTCTAACTCTCTGCCATTCGCTCTCTCTCTTTCTCTTTTTTTACGTCCGTCCGTTTGTTTGCCTTGTTCTCAATATTTACATGTATATTTCATCTAAAACATTTTTGCATTCGCATTTAAGTATTTCTCATTACAAACCTCACACTTATACAATGACACACACGCATATACACATGCACTCACACTACAACCATAATCCATCCGTTTATATATAATGCATACGCAATCAAACTACATCGGCGGTAGTTACCGTTCATTTTCAAAAGTCTTTAAATTCATTCGGGTAAATAATATGAAATGGCAAAAGACGAGTAAATAAATGTTTTGATATATACCACAATAAAGCATGGCGAAAAAGCACCCATCTCTTTGATATGAATTTGCTTGTGATCATTTCAAGCGATAAAAGGTACAATGGAAATGAGATAGAGAAAATGACAAATGTGTATCTGACAGAGAGAGTGAAAGAGAAAAACACTGAAATATTTGAGAAAGCTTCAAAATGAAATAAACTATGTTTGGAGGACGCGCGCGTGTCAACCAATCTACAAAAACCACTGTTGTCTCGAACTTCATTTCCATCTGAATGCAAACAATTTTAATTTGATAGCAAAAAACTATTACACGCACAATAAGGCACAATACAGGCATCTGCAATAATTTAATCGGGCCCGATTGTGAATGAACTTCAAATGAAAGGAGGAACATGAAATATTTATCAAATCATAAATCGAAATGCGCTGAAAAAGTGCAACGAAGCGCATACAATCACACAAAAACAACAACAACAACAGCAACGAATGAACGAAAAAAAAAAATTAAAACTACAGGCTGTAGTCTACAGCGCACTGTATTCAATTTACCCTTTGGCAAACTTAAACTGCATGTGCATTCGTTGGTTTTTGAAATTCAGTTTTCTGTTATCAATTTTCAAGATGTCGAAGTTTTAACTTGGAAAATAAAAATTTAACAAGATTATTATAATTTGCTCACTTGAATTTTGATGCAGTTTTTTCCGCTCTTTTATTTTTGCTTAAAAATGAAAATCTTTGAGATTCGAAAGAGATATGCTGAGAAATTAACAACGAGAGGCCGATAAATAGAAAGAGAATGAAAGAAATAGAGAAAAAAACTGAAACGGCATGTCACGCTTTGTAATCAACCAAGCTACATTCTCTGACAGAGAATCTCTGTAATTGTCAATGTTTTCTATTTTCACAAATGTTTCACAAAATTAGAGATGTGTATATACATACAAAAAAACCTCGAATGGCATCGTTACGGATGTGGTCGTTCACCGACTCACTCACAAACAATCTCTCAAAAGACTCATAACCAAATGAAATAGAAAATGAAAGAACCGTTACCATTTGTGCTATTACACAACACACGAACAATATTGCCAAATGAATGAAACTAATGGCAAATTCAGATTTTAAGTGTGACATTGCGGAGCAGATTTGTTTGAAATTTTGTGTCGACCGAAGTGCTTTCACTATATAATTTCATTCGCACGGTTCCATTTTTCCGCCTTTTTTTTCTCTCCATTCGTGTGCTACTGCTGGTGGTGCTTTGTGCTTATGATGTTGTTGGTCTTCATGTAATGAATTTTAAATATTAGATGTAACACATGTAAGTCATTAAAGGGCGTACGCGAAAGCGCACGTTTACAGTGGTTTTATTTTCTTTTTGATAATGATGCTTTATTCAGTCATACCACCATAATTTTAACAAGGAATCTTAAATAGAATAGGAAAAGAGATGCGATAAATGAAAGATACGAAAAAAAAACTAGAAAAAATGACGAAGAAACCAAGTTAAATTAAAATGAGACAGAAAAGAAAGGAAAAATAAAAACAATCTAAAATATGCATAGAAAAGTGCATAAAATCATTTGCACGCTTTATATATGGTTCAATGTTGATATTTCAACAGACTATTGAAAGTTCAAAGGCACGCTAAATGCCCAATTAGTAAATCAACGAACTCGGGTACGAACCAAAATGAAAGAACAAAATAATACACACACCCACACACACACACAGAGAGAGAGAGAGAGAGAGAGAAGCAGAAATTGTTTGTTAAAGATTGATGTTTAATATTTTTCGGGGAAAAGTTAAGCAAAATAGTTTTGGAACATTGTTTATGATTTTTGTATTTTTTTGTATCTTTTGTATCTTCAATGTTGTTGGCGGTAATTTTTCTCTTACCTTCTTGTCTTTTTGTGAGGATTCTGATCTTGCCACCATTGTTCATGAAATGTGCACGCGTTCAATGTCGTGTGCGTTGTACTTACGCTTTTGCATTTGCACTTGCAAAAAACCTGTGTATTATATCAACAATGTAAACATGCATGCCAACAATATCGTAATGTACAGCAAAGCGCATCAACATTCACTTGCCTCATGATGATGACAATGATGATGATGACGATGATGTTGTGCATTGATTTTTATGTGATGCGCTGTGAAGTTTTAGTTAACTGTTTTGAAGCGCGCCTGTCTCGCGCACATGATTTCAGCCGGGTGCCACAGTAAAAATGAAAGAAAAAACACAACAAAACGAATGAGAATCACAATTGTGAGCCAGAGATGGGATTTTGTTTGAATGAATAAAGAACGAAAGGATACAAAAAAAAGTGAACTACAAAGAAGTAGAAGACGCGAAGTGAAACAAAGGAAGAGAGGAATGAGTATGTGGAATGAAAAGAGTGCAGTAAAATCCAACATCAACCAAAGTAAATAATGTAACTCTCGTTTCACGGTTTAATGACTGCGATTTCCATATATGTAAATCGTTTAAAAACAATTGTTGATGTTGCTTCTGTTGAAAAACTTTAACTGATAATGTGATGCATGAGAATGAGTGAAGGCGACAAGCATCACCATCGAATGGATAAAAAAAAACATACTCACACATTTAGAGTACAGAAAATACAAAAAAAAATCCATACGAAGCAAGTACGAAAAGTCATTCGCAACATATTCAACAACATATCAAGAACTTCGCACGCTAAAAATGTCAAGTGATCCGAGAATTTCCCCCTAAAAAGCTTTCACTTGAACGAATAGCATTCCGTTAAATTGCAGCAACTGAACAGAAACGATTTGAAATATAACAACAACAAAAATACTTCGCATACAAACAGTGTCAGTGTCAGTATAAAGTATGCACATCTATATTAGCAAAGTGCCGTTCACGGTAACGGCTCAAAATAAGGGAAGCAAAGTGCGAGAGAAAAAAAACGTAGAAAATAAAACACATACACCGGTAAATTTTTATTGCGATCGAACAAAGGCGAACGAACGAACAGCTCCCTGAGCTTATCCAGAACACATTATTGGTCGACCGATCAAAACTTTAGTTCAAAGCAAAAGGTGAACGATTATCGTACAACACGCTTTCTGAATACGAAAAGCGAATTTGAGTCAATTTGCTGTGACCGTGTTCCTAGCTTCGGTTCATGCCTGTTCAATCTTTTTTTTCTTTCTTTCTCTCTCTTACTCTTTTTCCCATGTGCTCTTTCTCATGTGCTCTTTCTCTTTAGCTCTCTCTCTCTCGCACTCTCTCTCTCTGTCTCTCTCTCACTCTCTCTCTCTCTCTTGCTCCCTATATCTATCGTGTTCGAATAAATTCATTAAATTGATGAAATTTCAATTGAAATAAAATTTAATGAACCGTGCTGTGATATTACCTGTTATAGAACATGCCCTAAATCAAGGTGTGCGTGTATATGTGTGCGTATATATATTGTGTTGATTCACTGTAATCTGCTATTCAGATGAGAGCATAATGGTGGCAATAGAAACAGTTGAATTGCATATTTAACGTTGAAGATCAAACGCATCACAGAGCGCATAGCTAAACGATTTCAAATCCTTTGATGCATACAAATATAATCCCTAATTCTAAATCATAAATTCTCATTTAACCTTTGACACGGTATCGCTTTTATTAAGCTCGTAAATTTTTAATGCAAATTATGCATGCGAATCTTTGAATTACGATGCACGAAAGACGAAACGCGAAACGCGTCACACACCACACCACATACACAATCACATTCCTGAGTAATGAATGGATTAAATCACTGAATGACACGCATATATAGAGCGAGGAAGGTTGTGAGAAACAAGAGGGTGAGGGGGGTGGGTCGTTAAGGGAAGGGAATGAAAGGAAAAGAGACCGAGACATACGCATGCAAATAAATCAGATATACAATATGAAGAAAATGGTTATTCTATTTGGTTTTGGTAATAAGCGGTGCTTATTAAGCACGAATCAAAAATGTTCACGTTATTTTTCCCTCTGCTAACGACTGCAATCAATGTTACTTCATATAATTTTTTTTCTTGTTTAATTGTCAAGCAGTCAATTTCCTATTGAAATTGTTAAGTGCAAATGTCATGCACTTTCGGTAAAATGGATATATTGACATTCAAATCCATTTGTTTTTTTCTTTTATCTCTCTTATAATTCTTATTCTTTTTTCTATATTTTCCACTGTCTCTCATATTCTCTGCCTGATTTTCTCCAGTTTTTTTTAATTGTATCTTACAAAAATTGACGCGCTTGTGAAATCAAAACGAATGATGCAAATGTGATGCACCTCGCAAATGGAAAGTGAATATAGTTGATGCGAGAATTGTTTATATCATTGTCTTTCAGCACGTCTGCATGATTAGCGTGTACTTGAGTATGATGCTATTTGACTTCGATGGCACCAAACATATATTGTACTTGTAATGCCAATGCATTGACATGATGGTGTTTTACAATGTCAATATGGCTGATTGCTGCAACTACAAAATACTTATCCATTTTGTTGTTCAGCTGTCTAGGCATAACGAAACTTTGAATCGTTTTAGTTTCAATTCCGGGTGATATACATAAAAAAAACGAACGAGAAACTCGCTTTCTATATCGAACTCAAGGGGTTGAAAACTCAAATATTCCTGGCATTTGTTTTTTCTCTCTCCTTCTATTTCTCTTTATGTGTCATTCATTTGGTATTTTTTTTGGAGAATTTTCTTTTTATTTTAACTCTCTACTCATGTCGCAATTGAAGTACTGTGAAATACATACAAAAATACACGCACATATATATACTATATATATATATATGCATCCTTATTCATTGGTTCAGTTCAGTTGCCTTGGTTGAATTCCTTCAGTGGCTGCTTGAAAAAGTGAATGCATGCATGGATTGACTTGCATATGATTACACATCATTTACCAAACATTTAATAGTCGTAAGTACACCGCAGGAATGTGCGCTGCTTGAGCACACACACACACATACATTTGCTCGTTCACTCGCTCGAATACTCTCGGTTTGGCGCACAGTACACAATTGAACAGCCAAGAGTTTAAAGTGCACGAAACATATTTGGAGGTTTTCACATTTCACCAGACAGACAGACATACTCTTGGGTATCTTTTGTTTCAAATTGAGAAAATAAAATGCAACAAAAGACGAGCGACACTTTTTCGCCCCCTTCCGTTTTCCTACTGTTTTTTTTCCTTTTTATTTTTTCTTCTTTTTCCGTTCCATTTTTCTTCTTCTTCTTCATATTCTTCTACTACTAATGCTCCATCGTCGTCATCCTAGTCGAAGTCGTTGTCGTCATCCTAGTTGGTGTCGTTGTCGTCATCCGTTTTGACTCTGTTTTTTCTTTACACTCGTTTTATTCGCATGCTTGTTTGAGCGCACTTTGTTAAGTGTGAAATAAATAAATGACGTTGTGTGCGGTAAGTCGCATTTTATATCTCTCTGGGGAAATCGCTGGAAATATACGATCCACATATTTTTTATTGATTTTGTTACGTTTTGTGTGTGTGTGTGGCAAATATATGACACTGCAAAATATATATATATATATGCTTCACAGGTGTTGCTCGCGGCTAGAAAAAGCGGCGAAGCGAACACATATTGCCAACAAATGACAAGGATAGCAATATGTTTATACATTGAATGGAAGGATAAAGTGATAGACACGAGTATATATAGAAATGAACGGAGAGAAGGGAGAAAAAAAGAGTGAAAAAGACACAGATAGATAACGAGAGTGAGAGGGTCTAAAAGCGAGAAATAGCAATGCAAACATTTGAAATGATATATTGTAAGTTGAGTGAATATTATGGTTTTGCCGTTTTGGATGGTTGACTGTGATATTTAATACAAACATTGTGGCACCGCTCTTAGGATCAGGATTGACAACTTTTCCGTTTATTTGATATTTATCGATGTTTTGACTCTCTGTCTTTCTTTCGGTCTTCCTTTCTCTCTTTCTACCCTTCTATCTCACTCTCTGAAGAAAAGTCGTAGATTCGCCAACATTCATTTCCATTGTTTCGATTGATTTTTGTTAACGAAAAAAAAAAACAAACAAAGAAAGAAAGAAGAATGAAACCAAGTCCTAGTAGCATTGGCAAAAATGTCTTTTTTACTTCTTTTGTTCTAACTTTTTGAATATTTCTATAAGTGAAAATCTGTCGTTGGAAATTATTTGACAAAGATGTCACGATTTAAATCACAGACAACAAAAACAAGAGTATTTATGTATAGCATCAAGAATTGAAACGTACAAAGACATATTTTGGCGTCACTTTTGCATTGTCGAAATTTGTTTATTTCTGTTGTCGGGCCATTTCAAATCGACGAATTCATTGTGACTGTCACATAAAATTTATTAGGCTAAGTGTTTGTGTGATTTTTCGATAATCAAAATGTGTTTAATGGCATTCCTCTGTCTCTTTCATACCGTTGAAATGCCAAACGCATTCCTTCGTCACGTGTCCTTTGATTTCATAATAGCAAAATAGACGAAAAATAAAAAAGGAAGAAAAAAAAAAATTTCATTTGGGATCAAGGTGAACATTTTCCATTTCTTCTCATTTTTCTCCATTAATTCCTTGCCGATTTGGCATCATGAAATCGATTCTTTCTATTATCTTTCGAATCTGTGGCAAATTAAAGAAGCGATAAGCAATAACATTATGGGTCATATTTTTCCCAATTATTTTTTTTTTCCTTCATTCATACACCTGTTAGGAAAATCGTAAAATCCCAAGATTTAAATTTCTTTTATCACTGAATCTGATTTTTTTTTTCGTTTTTTTCTATTTAAAAACAATTTTTCCGGAGAAATGGAACAATGACCAAAAGTTAAACGAAAAACTTGATTTGAACCATAAAATAAATGTTTTTCCGTGCATCTTGTAAAAGGAAAAAAAGTTAAATAAAGAAAGGGATAGAGAAAAACAAACCCGATTTCCAACATTTACATTGAATATTTTTGATAAAAATAAAATAAGTGAAGAGAAGAAACTACACGCAAAGAAAGGTTGCATGCTGTTGAAAACAAATGATGGTGCAAAGGAATCAAGTCAAAAGGCGACAACACAAGATTTTTCGACACAAAATTGAGGAAAATAAAAGAATGAACGTCGAAATTGAAAAGCATAACGCATACATTTGTCGGTATTTGATCTACATCTTCATTCTGTCGTCTGTATATCGATTGTGAATACACACACACACACACACACACACACACACACACACACACACACACACACACACACACACAAGATAGAAAAGAAAAATAATAACCCTACCAGCACACAGTTTTATACAATAAAAATGCTCACTGAATGCATTCGACACCATTCTTATTCACGGTAGGAGTTATACGTTTGAGAAATGCATACGGTTAATTTATTGAATGCGTTGCTAGGGTGTTTGTAATAACCAGGCAAATGCTCATGAAACATGAAATGCAACTTGAATGGTACACGATATACGAAAAATGTCTGGCCATACGTTTTCTATTTCTCGTAGTTTTTCTTTATTCCACTTTTTTTTCGGATAGCGTTTTTTCTTTTCGTCGAATTCGATACACATACAAAACTCAGTCATACTCAATGCTGAGCACAAAAACAAATACGGAATAAATAGACGGATTTTGGTACGATTGCAAATGGGAAAAGAAAGACAAGTGCAAAAAGAATGAATCAAGGGAGCAAAAGAGAGAGAGAGAGAGAAAGGGAGAGGGAGAGGCAAATGGCAACGAAAATCAAAGTGCTACTTTCCATATGCGAAATGATTTGAAGTGTAAAAGAATATCTCTGAGCGTTATCTCGCTGGCATTGATTGTTGTTGTTAGCGTATAATCCCTTTTCTCCAATTTCTCTAGCTCTAGCTTTATTTCTAGCTATTGCTTTGCTCTATTCTCGCTGTATGTGCTCCTAATTTTTTTTTTTTTTGTTTTTTTTTCACAATCTTTTGGTTTTCGGTGATTTTTTTCTCTCTTCATCATTCTTTCCCTATCGCTCTCTCTCTCTCTCTCACTCTCTCTTTATCACTCTCTCTATTTCCATTTTCTCGTTCGAGCGTGAGGTTATATTTGTGTAGTTTTGTTTTACTCCATTTCCTTTGAAAGAGCTGAAAAATTGCAAAAGATTTCGAAGCTTTCTGTGATGATTATTCGCTTCGTTGTTCCTTCGGATGTATTTTTAAATATGTTTTACCTCTTTATTTCGTTTGGTTCTCTCGCTTTTTTTTTTGCTCCCTCAATTTTCTTCTGTTAGATAGAGGATATCTATTTGTTTCAACAATCACAGAAGAAAAAAAAAACAACAAAACAAAAAAAAGAAACAATCACAATCGACATTGCGCTGCAAATGAACCGACAATGCTGTGAATTTGTGCTGGCAAATTTTGTCAAAGATATTGATACGAATGGCATGTTTCGGTAAATTTAGTCGGATTTTGTTTCTATGTATAATTAAGCCAATAACTCTTACATCAACTTCATAATTAAGTTATTCAATCTCTGTTGATATGCATTTGGCGATATCAACAATTTCACCAGTCATGAGTAACATTAGTAATTCATAATTTAAGTGATGCTAATGAATACATTTTTTCATGTTTTATTTTTCTCTCTTTTCTCATTTGCAGCGAGGTAGCGACGAATTGCTCAGTCAAGCAGCAGTGATGGCGCCCGCTTCAGACAACAATAATCAAGATTTAGCAACTAAAAAGGCCAAATTAGATTCAACGTCAACAGTTTTGGGTGGTGTTGGTGAGTGAATTTTAATTTCCCTAGTCTAGTAAAAATAAAATTGAATAAATAAATGAAACAAAAATTCAAATGAAAATCGTTGTTTGCAGACACGCTTTTTTTTGTTTTTGTTTTTGGCTTTGTTTCGCATACCTGGCATTCCGAAACCAAAATCTCTATCCGGCAGATTTTCCGTGTGCGTGTACGTATTTACATGATTAAAATATGTAATTTAGATGGAAAGGATATGAGTTTGTGGTGATGTTAAATTAATTAACAGCCGGTAGTGAGCATGTTTGGTCAAAAACATCGAAATACTGTTCAAATAAAGGCACCCACTAAATTAAAAGCTCTAATGTTACAATTACGTTATTTGAGATGCTTCAACCATTCCTTTTTCGAAACCAAACAGTCACTAGTCAAATAACACTGAAACGTTCAACCATTAACTAACTAATTGTGGTCGATTATATAGCCGACAAGTATTTTGAGTGTAAAATGATTGGCTCATTATGAATCAAGCACATTTTTTTCCCTCTCTCTCTCTTTCTCTGTCTGTCTTTCCTCACTTTTACTCTCTAGATCGGGACGAGAGAAATAGAGTGAGTGAGAGAAAAATTGAGACGAATATTTTATACCTATCAACTACCAGTTTTCGATTACTTTCAAGTTGAGTTTTTCTTTCTTTTTTTTTAATATTTTTATTCTTCTTGATGGATAAATGAAAATATTTCAAGCAAAATATCGATGCAAGAAATTTCGCCATTCCAATATTTCAAGAGATTTTGAGAAATCAATTTTCAATCGATGGATCGAGGAAAACAGTCGAAATAAAAAGAAAAACATGCAAATGGTGCAGTCATTTTCGCTTTCAAACAACTCAACTTTGAAAAGCTACTCGAAATGTTTTCCACTTCAAGGAAATACAAATCGATGTGGAATGCGTATTTCGTTCGTTTACTTTTTCCCTCCTTCTCTCATTCACTCTTTCATTCATTCCATGTCTTTATTTAGTCCGCTCACTCTTCTATCGCTTTGTGTCATGCAACCAGAAACAAAAAGACCAAACCAAAACCAAAACGAAACGAGAGAAATAGGCAGAGTGTGGGAATGAATGGTAGAAAGAGAGAGAGAGAGAGAGAGAAAAAAAAAGGTTTGGGTCAAGTTCCAATGGAAAATAATGTCGTTGACTGACTGCTTCAGGCATCGCATAATTAAGACACACAGTTTCCAATTTGAATGGTCGATTCTTCTCTCATTTTACT
Organism: Resseliella maxima; assembly: GCA_029041755.1. Taxonomy (NCBI): domain Eukaryota; kingdom Metazoa; phylum Arthropoda; class Insecta; order Diptera; family Cecidomyiidae; genus Resseliella; species Resseliella maxima. The sequence continues at coordinate 1,543,327 of JAQOWM010001006.1, read as the reverse complement.
GTATACCGTCTCTACACTTTTCTTTGCTAAGTGTGTATAGTCGTCGACAATATGAGTCCGAGTCCGCTCATAGTTAAAAGAACACATTTGTGTTGCACTCTAGCATTTATAGGTTTTGCTTTCATACATACTCACTCTCTTCTTCTCCTCACCACCCCTCCTCCTCTTTCTCTCTTTCTTCTCCATATGCAAATCATGAAATTTGGAATATAATTGCAAGAGGGCAGCACATATGCAATTCTCCTTCTATTCAACATTGCCTCTTATGGACTCTTTGGTACGCGTTCATATTCTGGCATTTTGCGGATTGAAATGAATTTTGGTCGACGGCCATCATAAACAATATTTTCAACAAAAATCATTCGAAGCGTGAAAAACGCAAAAACCACTGCCGCACACTGAATTAAGTTCAAAGATTACCAAATCGAAAACCAAATCCAAGTAAAACCGGTATAGAAATGCAATAGATAAATGAAGAGAAAAAAAAAAATGAAACACTAATGAACGACATGACACGACATACGCAGATAATGAGGGGAATGAGAAAAAGAGATATAACGAATTTGTGGTGAAGAGATAGAAAGTGAATGAAATGCAAAAGCATAAGTAGTGAGGGTAGAATGTCCAAAGTGGTGATGTTTCAAAGCCAAAATACAAAATCCTAAATCCAAAGCCCGAATTAAAATCAAACTGTATGCAACATGTTTATGTTTAGCTATAATTGTCTGACGATAAAATATTGAACAATTTTCTCTATTCCATAGGAAAACCGTCGAGAGTAATACACATCAGGAATATACCAAATGATTCAAGCGAGTCCGAAGTCATACAATTGGGTTTGCCATTTGGTCGGGTAACAAAAGTGCTCGTGCTGAAAGGTAAAAACCAAGCATTCTTGGAAATGGCAGATGAGGTATGCGCTGCTGCAATGGTTGCCTGCTTTAATACGAATCCACCTCAGGTTCGAGGCCGAACCGTTTACGTACAGTTCTCAAACCATCGCGAACTAAAAATTGATCAGAGTCATTCGGTTATTGTAAGTATAAATCATTTTGCATATTTTCTACAGTTTTAACACAGTTTGCCAAACAACCTTTCCATTAACTCAGTCACAGTCACAATCCACGATCAAAATCATAGATACACAGACACAATATACAAAAACACAGAAACACTAAATGAACGCACAATGAGCAGCAGCTTTTCCTTTTCAATTCTGCTGCAAAGCGCTTTTTTTCCTTTCTTCTTTATTTTCCGTCCTCTTGTCATTATTACAGTGGCTGAGTGTGTTTTTTTTTCGTTCATCTTCTTCTTCTTCTTTGTTATTTTCATTTTGGTTTTGTTCATGTCTTTGTTGTTTTCGCTACGATTTTTTTTTTCTTCACTCTTCACTTTGTTTTGGTGTCGTAAAACGCGGCCCTTATCATCATTTGTTTTGTGTTATACACCATAATGTTCTACTGTTATTCAGAGCATCGGTGTTCGATTCCACAATTTCTCCACTCTCTTTCTTTTTCTCTTTCTCTCACTCTCACTGTGTTCATTTTAGTGCATGCTTCTGTGTGTTAGAAGCTACGATTCAATCGTGTAGATTGACATTTCCTCCTTTATTCACAGCATCGATGCGCTCACAAAGCTTCAACATACACAAAAATGATAGAGAGACCATGTTTTTCGCTCGACAATCATTACTGTTACCGCTTTGATATTCATTTGGTTCGTACATTTTTAATCTTGTCTTTCTCTATCTCCTCTCTCTCTCTCTCTCTCTCTCTCTCTCTCTCTCTCTCTCTCTCTCTCTCTCTCTCTCTCTCTCTCTCTATATATATATATATATATATATATATATCTTTCATTTTCTCTTTTTCTCTGTATCTCTTGCTTTCACTCTCTTTCCTTTCTCTTATTTCTCTTATCTCTCTTTCTCTCTTTCTCTCTTTCTCTCTCTACCTCAATCGCAGTCACACTCAATCTCTATATCTCTCTGTTGCTCGCTATATTTGTGTGTTTTCATCACGCGCAGTTATGTCAAAACAATCAACGCAGAGTGTCGCGAACACTATTTTGGTTTCTATCAATAAAACTTCACTCTATTTTAAAATGAGATATTCAATAGTTGTACGGCTGTAGGCAAATGGACAAAAACTGTAAAACCATTTGAAATCTATTCGAATGAGAGAAATAGAGAGAAAACGACCCACACACACATGGAGAGAGAGAGAGAGAGAGAGAGAGAGAGAGAAATGAAGGAAAAATGTCACAAGCAAATTTGTAAGCCAAAGCCATAAACACGACCAAAAATTTAATAGATGCGGTCGCACACGTGTCCAATGTGCATGCATAGTCCATATTCCATTTTCCGCATATAATCAAATTGGAAATAATTTCGTGCTCGTTCAACAAGCTTCCAAGTGGATGGGTAATGTTATCAGACCAAAAATGCTCTATATCAGTTCCACACACACAGTCGTCGTGGCTAAAGTTCGCGTTGTGATATTCATTGAATTTGTTTTATGCTCATGTTCTGTGTGTTGTGCTCTGTGTTCACACTTATTCTCTATCCTATGTTTTTTCTGTGTCTCTTTTTTTGTGTGTTTAAGTTCCATTTTATTTTTGCACAATTCTGAATTCTTGTTTTCTTCGTTTTTTTTTCTCTCTCTCTCTTCTTTTTCGATTTTTTTTTTTCTTTTTTTTCATTTTGTTCGTTCGTTCATTCGATTCATTTTCGTTGGATTGGTTGACATGTTTAAATACATACCATTAGAATGCATCAGTGGCACTACAAAGTCAAGACTTCCAGGTAGCATCGCCAGCATCCGGTTCACCATTACCAATATCTGGAACGGATCCAGTATCACACGGTGTTCATCAAACAATATCAACCACTGGCGGTCAAAATACCGTTTTACGTGTGATAGTGGAATCGCTATTGTATCCCGTTTCGTTGGACATTCTCCATCAAATATTTCAACGCTTCGGTAAAGTGCTGAAAATAGTCACATTTAACAAAAACAATTCATTCCAAGTGAGTATACATTTTCTTTTTTTTTTTTATTGTACCGTGTGATGAAATACTCACACACAGTAAAGCAATAATAAATAACAAAATTTAACACAACGGCACATTACAAACAACAACAGACCAATTGAAAATTTGTGAGCAATTGTCTGTTGTTTTGTGTGGGGAGATTGAGGGCGCTCGATAATTGATCGAAAATTGCAAACCGATTTTCCGATTGTCATTGTTCAAAATCCCGAAAACAGTTATTCATACATTCATTCATTTTCTCATATAAAATATAAAACATATTCATTTTATATATTCATAGGCCCTGATCCAATATCCAGATGCACAAACTGCTCAACATGCGAGAGCCGTTTTAGATGGTCAAAATATTTATAATGGTTGCTGCACATTACGGATTGATAACAGCAAACTGACAGCCTTAAATGTAAAATATAATAATGACAAATCACGTGATTTCACAAATCCATCGCTGCCACCGGGTGATCCAGGTTCAGAAGTAATCGCTAGTGCTGGAGGTCTTGTCAATGCAAGCGATTTATTGTTGATCGCGGCACGACAACGACCAACCATAACAGGTGATAGAATTGGAGGTATCTACATTTATTTATGAGTTTTATTCGTTTATTTTCCAACATTTCATTCCATCTCGCTATCTGACTATTTCTATCTGTACATTTACAATTGATTGAATTGTATGCAATATGCTTGTGCGTATAATTATTACAATTTCACTATAATATACATATATTCACACCCACATACATACGCGCACAATTTTCAATTGTAAATTTACACTTAAGCTTTTAAGTTAAACAAAATTAATTTATTGATATAATTGTTTTGCTGGGTATGCTGTAATATTGGTTACACTTTATAACCGAATTTAAATCCATACCATTTTGTATACAAATTGAATTGTAACCAATTTCAATAGATCACTAAATATTATTTGTGTTTTTTATTCTTGTGGTATTATTCTTGTGTTGTATGTGTGTTTTTCTTCCTACCATTTCTCTTTATTGACGTAGTAAATGGTATGGGCCATGGCGCACCAAGTGTGATACCACCATTTGCTTTAGGTTTAGGAACACCGTTGACAACTGGCGCATACGGAAGTGCAATTCCAAGTCTTGGGGCGTTCGCATTGGCAACGACTCAAGGAATGGGTCAGTCAAATCCCACATCGCTCAGAGGAATTTCAAACGTTTTACTTGTTTCCAATCTCAACGAAGAGGTAAGTATCCAAATTCATATAATCTACTAATCACTTGAATTGAATTTTTTTCTTGATTGATTCTTGTGTTTTTGTTTTGTTTCCAATTATTTTTTGTTTTTTTTTCTTAATTCATTGTGTTTTTTTTTTTTCATTCATTTCACAATTTACCTTATCATGTTTTTGGTTTTTACTTAATTTTTTATTTTGCAAAACATACAAACTAAATGTGCTCAGACTCTCTACAATATTCTTCTACGGTTTTTTTTCGTTCTAATAGATTCTAGTGTTTTTCTCCTCATTTTTTTATGTGTTTATTTTTATTTTATTCTTTTGATAAACCATTTTCTAACTCATGCGAATTCTATATTTGTACATAGTTCGCAATTTTCCTAATAGACAAATGCTATAGTTTCAAAGGAACATACTAAATAAATGAATTTATTTGAATTGCCATGATCAATAGTGAATTATGTTAATTATCACATAATTTCAATACACATTTGATTCACTATCGTTTTTTGTAATTCAATAATATACATTTTCAATTGTCGTCTATAAGCTATAGAATTTTCTTCTTTTTTTTCTGTTATCTCTTATTATACATATGATCCTGGAATGAATGCTATTTGTTTGCTTTCGTATTTATACCGGTCGGCCCACCAAAGTAGACCTTAAAATCTCAATAATAAAATAATTAATGAATAAATAAATGTAAAATTGTATGTTTAAATGATATAATTATGATTCTGGGATTTTTCTGGATTGATTCGGGCCGAGTTTTGCTAAGAAATTCCATGCGAAATCGGACCTCTTTGGCGATGCAATACATTCATCCAATAAAACATGCAAACTATACACTTCTAAAGCTTCTAATTTTCTATTTGGTTTTCATTAACAAAAAATATGTGATTACAATTCATCATTGAATTGATTGAAAATCATCTATGAAATAAAAATGATTTATATGAATGAAAATCTATTTTCTTTCACACAATACACACTTCGAACTAATTGTTTTTAACTTTCATTTCGAATGCACTTCTAATAGTACTCTGTTTCTGTTGAAATTTTCCCAGCAATTCTTGTTATTTTCTCTCTTGAAATGCTTCCCCTCCACCCCCCCCCCCTCTTCCCTACTAAATTTATTTCTTCTCTATTCCATCCTTTATTTGAAATGAAATTGTTTCTATATTTAGTATCAAAGGTTTAATATGCATTTCACTATCGCTTTGTAATTGACACATTTTTATGTGTGTAACATAATACAAAAGGTATTTATGAATAGCAATTTATTGAAAGAATTTTTCAAACCCGAATTTATTTGAATTTTCCAAACGAATTGAATTTACCTTTGAAGTGTTTAGTCGAAAAGTGACAATCGATCGACAAGTGCCAAAGTCTTTTTTTATGAACAAAACAAAAAAAAATATTCAAAAGCAATTTAATAGAAAGTTAACGAGCTCGGTTGCTTTTCAGTAATAATAATATTTTTTTTTTATTTCGTCTCGTGTAAAACGCATAGCTTGTTAGTTTGTAGATGATTTCATACAATAAATGTGTGTATATATATGTGTGCGTGTGAATGTTTTTCCCTCAATTTTTTTTTTTTTTCAACTACATCATTTTATCAAAGCTCTCAAACGACAAAGCGTTCACATATTTCTCTCGTAATTTTCTGTATTTGTCATGTTATAAGTGTTTATGGAAGTTTGTTACGCTTTGTTCTTTGGATGCTGATGTTTTGTGTTTTTTTTTTTTTTTTTTTTTTTTTTTTTTAGAGAGAGACTGAACATATATAGTGAATTAAACTGAAAAAAAGTCATTTAACTTCTATTGTTGTTTTTTTTTCTTTGTTAATATTTTAATCTTTCGAACGAATCGAGTGTAACACATAAAATCTAATTAAAATAGAGACAAAAAAAATTCAAAACTATGCTAACTTAACTCTATTTTCTTTCTCTGTAGATGGTCACGCCTGATGCTCTATTTACCCTCTTTGGTACGTCTGCACACATTTTTACTATTAATAAATATTTTTTTTATTTTTCATTTTTTTTTTTTTCGTTTTGATTTCATTAATTTTTTTTCCATTCATTTTCCGCCCCCTTTTTTCCACTTTTTGTTTGTTTGTTTTGTTTTTTATTCTTATTTTGTTTTTCTGCCATTATCGCGTATTCACACTAAATTCAATTTTGTTAGAGTTAATTTTTCTGATTTTCTACTATTAAAATAAGCATTTAATTGCGATTTATTATAATTCATGTATAAATTTTTCTTATAGTTGTTTTGATAAAAAAAGTGAGTCAGAGAAAAAAGAAAACTAGAAAAAATTGGTATTCATAAGTTATTTGATGTCAAAAAATTGCAACAAAAATGATTGATCGTATAAAATAAAAGAGAGATCGGTCAATGTCTGAGTATGAAATTTCTCCTTTTTTTACAAATGCACGAAATCAAAGGATATTAAATTCCAAACAATACAATCAACGGAAAAGTAAAGGAAAATGAAACACTTTATGGAATTGGGAATATAATCATTTTTTTTTTTGTTTAATAATCAAGCGCAAAACAATTTCACTTAATCGCTAAACTTTTTGTGTTACATTTTTGCTTATTTTACACATTTAGATTTACGGTACGCATAAACATATGATTGTGTGTCTGTACATTTGTGGTTGTTGAATAAATTATGTGTTTGCAGTTAATTAAAATGTATTTGGTGAAATTGTCAAGAAAATCCGTTGTCAACGCGACTCCTTGTTTGTTATTTGCTGCTGTCATAACATAGATAAAACATTAGGGCACAAAGTATGGAAAAAATCCACGTATTAAAAAAAAACACACACACACACAAAATTAACAAAAGCAAAAAACTCCAAACACAATTGAAATGTTGAAAGTTTGCTAAAAGTACGCAAAGAATGAAGCTGATGATGATTATGGTGAAGAAGAAGAAGAAAAAATAAGAGAGATTGGGGAGGGTAAGAAAAGATGATAAAAGCGACTGTTCGTAAAATTTTGACATTAATATACGGCTTCAAGAAGTGTGCATTTGACTTTGTGATATAAATACAGGAATATTGACTGGGAATGGGAGAAAAAAAGAGAATTTGAAAAGGAGGGAAGATATATAAAGGGAAAATGAGAGAGAGGGAGGCAAGATCGAAAAGACCGAGAGAGAGAGAGAGAGAGAGAGAGATAGAAAGAGAAAGAGGGAATATGGGAATGAAAGAGTGAGTAGAGATTGAAAGAGACAAAGGCCGGGAATGAGTCTTGGAAAGAAAGCGAGAGAAAGGAAGAGAGAGACAAAGAGACAGAGAGAAATAGAGAGAGAGAGAGAGAGAGAGAGAGAGAGAGAGAGAGAGAGAGAGAGAGAGAGAGAGAGAGAGAGAGAGAGAGAGAGAGAGAGAGAGAGAGAGAGAGAGAGAGAGAGAGAGAGAAATAACAGAGAATGAGCAGTAAAATTGACTTGATGCTATATTGTTCATCACAAAGTGCGTATCAATTCGATCTGATGTAAAACGAGTGGCAGGTGTAGCAAAAGTTCATTAATGGCATATTCCATACTGTCGTCATTGTCCAAAGTATTTCGTGCGATAGACCAGCTGCAGATATTGATGCCAATGGTTATTTAAGCAATTTCATTGTTGGTATATACAAGTTCGATGCTATCGGCCAACTGAAATCAACAATGTCGTCGTTGTTTCAAGCGTTTGCATTCTTTCTTTTAAAAACTTAAGCGCTTGCACATTTCAAAATGATGAAACTGAAAGCCAAACGAAAGAGCGTATGAGCTAGTAGGCGACTAAGCAAGACAGAGAGTCGAATTTCAAATTCTGAATTGATGCTTGTTCATAAAAAAAAAACAACAAACGATCGTCGTGTATTCAAAGTTAGAATTTCTAACAAAGTAATGAATAAATCACACTTATGAGAGCACCTATCTCTTATCACCTATTCACTTAGTTGAATGTTCGAACGAACAATATTTTCTCCTTTTATTCTTATTACGAGTGTATCAAAAAACAAATCGATTGAATGGGATATGCATCAATCGTAAAAGGCGAGTTGGCAAAATCGACACACATTTACAGCAAAATTGAATGAGAAAACGAGAGAGAGAAAGTGAGAGAGAGAGAGAGAGAGAGAGAGAGAGAGAGAGAGAGAGAGAGAGAAATAGGAAGAGAGAGAGAGAGAAAGAAAGAGAAAGAAAGAAAACGAAATTGCGATAAATACGGACAGATTCGTTGTATGGCACGAAGGCAGTAATTGATTTTTCGATCAATCACCATTGATAAGTTTCGCAATGCTTGATTTTGGTTCAATGCAATCGATTATTCTTTGAATCTGATGCAAAAATGAAAGCTTATATAGAATTCATTTATTTGTTGGATCGAAATGTTCGTTTCAATTCTTCTCGACAGATTTTTCTTTATGCTCTCTCTCTCTTTCTTTTGTGCTAGTATTCTTGTGTGTATGTTGTTCGTCTTTATTTTGACAAACAGAATCAGATAATTTCCATTGAAGTGGCTATCGATGCCCGTTGCAGCTGATTTAATTTTGCTTCACCAAGTTTGAATGTGAAAGCAGTGAAAAGACGTAACATTTTAATTTGTTTCATGTTGTCAGCTATCATTTTTAGTTGAAATTTAACACAAAAATACGATAATGATGTAATGGAGATTCAAGATTAAATATTGAATGGAAAATTGGCCAAATGGATGTATTTAAATGAATGAAAAGCCAATGATGGTTTCTCTCAATCGGTTTCCCTTTCATATTCGATTCTTCTCTTTCAGTTCATTTCATTCGGTTTCCATTCTCTTTTCACATTTTGTTGTTGTTTCTTACACATTTGTAAGTTTCACAACATATTCATTCAGACAGTAACAAACGAAACTAGTTTTCCGTTGAATAATGATGTGATTCGTGGACGTGGACAGTACCTTGAATAATACGCAATGACGCACGGCACAAAATCATTATAACTGATGTCAAAAGGATGCTATGGATTTGTTACATTTATTGTTAAGGCTGGTGTTTAAATCAACAACATACGAAATGTGCAAGATTGAAATCAATCTTTTGACGAAAAACAACATGTACACTGTGTACATAAGATATGTGCTCGACTTTTTTTTTGGGACACAGTGACCACCGGTGTTCAGAGAATACGAACCAACTACTCACTACATTTTGAATGTTTTTTGATCAACTTGCTTCCTTGCTCTTGCTATTTTCTCTATCGCTCTCTCTCTCCTTCGTTTGCTCTTTTGATCTGTTTTCATGTTCCATCTGAAATCGTTCCATTCTATTTCTAAACTTGCAAATAAACTAAACACCACATTCGCACACATCGCCACCCATTTTTCTCTTCAATAATCGAAATCCCATTCAAATTTGAACGGAAAGGAAGCAACATTTAGGAAACGATCCATTCAAGTGTATACAATTAAAAAGAAGAAAAAAATTTTAAAGGAGAAGGAGAAGAAGAATAAACATGTTCAACTTTAAAGTGATTGTCATTTTGGTGCCCTTTATCGTTGCGGTTTTTCCGCACATTTGTCTCATAGCACACGTATCGACTGCTTCGTAAGATGGGCAAATAGTTTCGGTTCGAAAATATATTTATATTTTTCTGTATCTATCTCTGTTTCTCTGTCTCTTTTTCTCTCATTCTCTATATTTCTCTAAAGAATATTGCTTTATTTCTCTACCTAAACTGATTGAACAAAATGGGGAACACGAGAAGAAGTAGAGAAAAAAAAAATTGAATAAACTTTTTCAATAACAGCAAAGCGTTAGTGTGAAAAAGTGCCGTTCCTCTTGAGTTTATATTCGCCAAAAAGAAATAGAAAAAGGTTCGATGTAATTTTAAAGGCCTTGTTTAGTATTTAATATATTCGTTTTTATGCGGATCGGTATCCGTTCAATAGCAACGACCATTTATGAAAACAAAACAATAGCAACGTGCGCTTTGCAAACTGATTGGGACATCATTACATTTTTTTTTTTTGGAGAGGGGAGGGGCGGATGGTTGATTCTACTTTGTGAATGTGAAAAGGAAATAAAAAAAAGCCAAATTCGAGCACCGAGAACGAGACAGTAACATTGCCTTAACTTTGGAGATTCTCAGCAGGAAAATAAAAAGATGTAAAGGAATAAAGAATGTCGAATGAAACAACGTAACGAAAAAAGAAAAGGAAGAAAATAAAAAATAAAATAAAATAAAAGAAGAAGTCAAATGAGGGTATCATTACACGTTGTATTTATGTCGAGCGAATATTCCATGTTGTCTTTTACTCTCTTACTCTCTTTCTGTCTGTTTTTCTTTTTCTTTTTGTGTATGCATTTCATACAATTATTGTTGAAGCTTTTGTATGTGAAATACGCGGCAACCAAACGGCATCTCTATTTCGTTAGATGAAATCCCTGTCGTATAAAGCTATTGAATATTTTTTGTCGAACAATGAAAATAAAACCAATTTAAAAACTTTTACCTCATTAAAATTGTTGTGTGTGTTCGACAATCTCTAAAGTTGATCCAATTTTCTATAGTACACGTTAAACTCAGTTCTGTTTTGAAAAATAGATATATGAAGAGATGATGAAAAAAAACACACACACACACACACACACACACACACACATACATACACTCAAACATGATATAGAACGTGTGCTTTTTTCCACAACAATGAATTTATCAATCTATCTTCTCTGGGGTATTTTGACAAACGAACATTTCACACGGTTATGCATTGATCGGCGGTAACAAAACAATGTACATATTTCATACTCGTGCCTGTTAATTACATTTTCACACAATGTTGCAATATAATAAAAATTGTTTCCCGATTTTATGATTTGCAAAACGATTGAAATGTATCTATATAATATATATCTCTCTCTCTTTCTCTCTTTCTCTCTCTCTCTCTCTCTCTCTCTCTCTCTCTCGCTCTATCGATACAGTTAAAATATATCAATTTTGTGGGAATCGACCACAAATTGATGCTCGACTAAATCGATTTACTTGCGGTATGTTAGTCATTCGCATTTGTAGTTAATTAAAACCACGCAAATTGCCACACATACATGCCAGTTTAACAATAGCATAATGCCACTCTCACTCTCACACTTACGCTCACTTTTGTCTCACAGGGACAATCTTGAAACTAACGAGTGTTAAGTTTCGTCGTGTATGTGTCATACAATATTCGCGGTTTACATCCACTTATATCAATCCACGAAGAGACGACAAAACTCATTTTGTAAGGTTTTATTGCACGAAGAGAGAGATGCATATATACAAGTATGTAATTGCATCTCTTTCTCTTGAATGTAAAAACCTTGCAAAATGAGTTTTGTCGCCTCTTCGTGTATCAATCCATCGAGAGTGTTAATTGCAGAAAGATTGAAATAAACCGATCTATATGCTGTATTTAAGAAATTTTATGTATTGAAAGGTGTATTAATATTATGAGAAAGAGAAAAATGTGAGTTTACATGATAGCTATAATATGTGCCAAAATCGTTCGAAGCATCTCTTTGTATCTCTCTTTCTCTCTCTTTCTCTCTCTCTCTCTCTCTCTCTCTCTCTCTCTTTCACGATCTCTCTCTCTCTCTCTTCACGATCTCTCCCTCAAGAGCTATTTGCCTCAATCATGCACTCTTCATCATAGGTTTCCTTCTCTTTTCTCTTCTTCGCTCTGAATTCTTTCGTTTTTTTTTCTTTTTTGATAAAATAAAATTGATGAGATGATTTTCCAATTACAAGCGAAGGATAGCGAGTGAACAGTACACACATGCAGCTACTTGAAAAGCATAAAAAAGTCTCATCGGAAAATTGGAGAAACTCGTTTTAACCTGACACGTGGAGACAAAAGCGAATAACATAGTCGATACAATGTGAATACACAGTGCATACACGGAATGAACATGGGGAGAGAGAGCCGCGAATTCATAGTCCTTTGCGACGATATTTCACCTACCGGTGTAGTTTTCTTTCTGTCTCTTTCTCTCGCTCTCTCTCTCTCTCTTATTTTCCTCGCTTGCGTCGCTTATCGTTTGGTTTATATTTTCTTTCTCCTTCCTCATCTTTTCAAATTCTAAAGCTTCTTACAGTGTATGCATGTGGTGTACCCTCATTACAAAAAGCATCCTTTCTCTTGAGTCATTGATGTGTGTGAGTATGCGTACATGGTGCAGCACTTTGACTATACATTTTCCGGTTTTATTCCATATCACTCCGTTCATTAAATGAATACGTATGCATTAAAATAAAATACAAAATGGAATAATCGAAATGATTCGAAGAGTTGTCGTGAAAAAGGAAAGTGTGAGAGTGATAGAGAGAAAGAAAGAGAAAGAAAGAGAAAGAAAGAGAAAGAAAGAAAAGAAAGAAAAGAAAGAAAAGAAAGAAAAGAAAGAAAAGAAAGAAAAGAAAGAAAAGAAAGAAAAGAAAGAAAGAAAGAAAGTAAAAAAACACATAGTAAGACTTGAACATTTTCTTTCTTCATGTCCCACGTTTTCCCATTTTATTATGCATTATGTAAGCTCTTTATCATTATTATTATTATAGCGACTGAAGCTATTGTACACTACTTTTAATGTTGCCTTATACATTTTTTTTTTTTTTCATTTTATTTCATTTCATTTTGTTTTTATTCATTCTTCTCCATCATTTTCGACATTGGCACACATTGCTAGAGAGAGAGAGAGAGAGAGAGAGAGAGAGAGAGAGAGAGTGAGGGAAAGGAAGAGAGGGAGAGAGAGATGGAAGGATTGAAAAAGAAAAAAGTAAGACACGTACACACCTCTCACATACCATTCAGGTAGAGTAGTGAGTCAAATGGGAATCGTATTTTGCTTGTTTTTTATAACCATAAGAGTAACATTGATGTTCTCTATGCAATATAATCAATCCTTTTGCTTGATGGTACAACAAATGTATAATGATTTCAAACGATTGAAAGGCACCGATTCAATTGCTAAATCAGACCAATTAAACTGAAAATTTGGTGTTCTATTCTTGAATGCCTTTTGGCAATAGTAGTGCTAAATGCACTATTTTATTTGCATTTAATGGATTTTTATCATATTTCCATTCATTCATTAATTCGTTCAATTGAATTTGAAACCGGAAACACTGCATCAAGTTGGTTTATAAATTCCAAGATTGATACCAGATAAAAAATAAAGAAGAATCTTACAATTGATGTCAGCTAAAGAGCTTGACATTACTGCCTTTTATATTCCTTATTCCATTGTCTCCATTTCGACTTTGCGTTTGCTCTTTAAAATCTCTTTTAGTCGATTTCATTCTATTTTGGTGACTTTCTTGGTGAAACAAATAAAGATGCTCAATGTTCGTCGGTGAAGCAAAAGGGATGCACAAACATGAACTGAATAAAATGAGCTTTTCTTACACAATTGCCACACTATACAGAACCTCAAAACAAATTATCGTCTATTTAGATGTTATTTCCGCAGCATTCTCGGTTCCACTCATTTAATTTGGTGTAAACAATCTGCTTAATGTGTTTTTATACATTGTTGCGAAAGCGTATATCTCCTGCTGCGATTCCTAAATAAATGTCACTTAATTTGAAACTCTCGGATACTGCACATCGAACTAGAAACAGCAAATTATAAAATGGAGACGAAAAAAACACATACACACACATCACTCAGCATCTATGGCAGCAGCAAAAGCAATAGCACAATGATGAAAATGAATCTGAATAATATATTTTTGTTCTTCTCCAACTTAATTCCCATTCTAATTATTTTCTCATCATAATTACGATTGCATTATAAAATGGCATTTTCGTTCATCATTCTTTTTATTATTTTTTTTTTGTATTTGTCATCGTACACTCTATTTTGTTGAAGCGGACAGAAGATCTACTAAGCAAATTATGAGCACAACAAAGTTTTCGAGGCGGAAAATGTTTTAAAGGTCAAATTTGAATAATTTTCAATGGAAAGAATGAAAATGAAAAAGCGCACGGACACGCATATACAAGCAATGAAATTGGCAGGGAGGAGGCGAAGAATGGAAAAGGAAGACAGATATATGAAGAGAAAGATAGAATGAGAGAGAGAGATAGAAAGATGAAACAAGGCCAATTCCTAGTTTAACTTTTATGCGCAGAATATTGCCGTGTAAAAAGCCCGTGGAGGTGTTTTCTTCTTCTGTTCTTGCTGCTTCTTGTACATTTTTGGTTGATGTCGCAGGGTATTTTGCAATCATGCAAAGTCAACTCATAATTGTAGGAAATCTTGTTCAACTGAAAGATCTCGTCCTCTCATCGTTAAAACGAACGGTTAAAAACAATCACATCACATTTTACATTGCCGCTGTTTTCAACAAAATACCGACGAATTTAGATAAATGTCTGATTTTACGTTTTTCTTTTTCTTCTACTTCTGTTTGGCCTATCGTTACTTTCATGTTAATGTGACACGGATAATATAAAAATGAATGAAATATCTTTTGATGTGATTATAAAATCCCTAACGAAGCTTATGGTCGAGATTCAATTTTTTTTCACGCTTATTCACCACTACGTTAATATTCATTTTTGCGTTTTTCAATTTCTGTGGCATTCATTTTATTCTTCTTCTCTATAATTTCTTCTTTTATTCATTCTCTTGTGCTTTTCGAGTGTCCGTGTCCTGTCATTCCTAATGCCCTCGGTTTGCATGAGTAAAAAATATAGATGTATCTATGGCTAAAAAAATACAGTCAATGTAGAAAGAAAAAAAAAAGCGACAAATATACACAGAAAAAAAAACATCTTTGAAACACAAAGAATATGTACATTTCGCCTAGCCATTCAAAACACGGTGTAAAAGCATACGTGCGCAATAATCAGTGAAACAAAACGCATTTTTGGCATCAGCTGACACAATAGTAAAGAGGATCGCAGGAAATTTTATAAGTAAAATCGCCAAAAAACAAGTGTAAGCCAGTAATTGCATGTCAACATAAGTGTCAAGCCATCCGCTTTGTATGTCAAATGCATTGAGCATACGGGAAAATATGAAATTTTTTAGAGGAATGTGAAAAAAACGAGCTCTTTTCTACAAAGAAAAAAAAACTCACACAATTTACAAGCTTCACTTGTGCGACCATATATACTTCAAATTCATTTTTTACATGACCGCTCTCACACTCTTGTGCATTTTCCTTTTTCGCAGATTATCACACACCCTCTCTTGATCTCTCTCTGCCTCACTGTATTTTTTGCTTTTTCATGTCATGAGCGCCATATAAAACTCAAAAGCCATTTTTTTCATTAATTTTCATCTTTGTCCAATGTCACCCGCTCCGAATACAAAATACGAAAAGAATTTTTTAATAAATTAAAATGGTTAAAATAATTCATCCAAAATTTTCGAATAATAAAAGAATAGCCTTTATTATTAATTTAATTAATTTGGTTGTATTTTTTTCTAAAAAAAATCTGTTTCGGATTCGAAAATCATTGAAAATTCGTTACTGATAATAGCGAATGTTTGAAATACAGAATTCTGATATAGAAAAATATGCATAAAATTGGTCATTTCTGCTAGTTTTGCATAAATATGAAAACTTGATACCATCTTTTTGTTTCTTGCTTGCGTGCATCAAAGCAACTTAAAACTTTTGGTTCTGTAGCTCGATGGGGGAAAAAAATTAATAAAAATGGGGAAATGAATTGTGACTTTTTGATTGCATCTGATCCAACGTTGAATACGCGTTGGTAACGACGATAAAAAACGCGTTAATTTCGTATTCATTTCACAATTTTTCATAACGAATACCAACACATTTGCCAATTGCCACTTTTTCTCTCGTTCTCTCTCACTCACTTACGCAGTTTTTTTTTTGTTTGTTTTCGTTTTTGTTTTAATTCCCCAATAAATCGATTTTCTTGGTTTGTTGGATCACTTCATGGCACTTTTTTAAGCCAGAAGGAAATTAGAAATTGAACAATTTTCAATCTAATAATCGATTTGAATGTATTACATTATCGCAGGTGTCTATGGTGATGTACAACGTGTAAAAATTCTGTACAACAAAAAAGACTCGGCACTAATTCAAATGGCTGAACAACATCAGGCGTATCTGGGTAAGTAAAAAAAAAAACAAAAAATCTAATATTAAAACATTTGAAACATTGTTTTTGAATAAATTACTACTATGAACGGAAGGTGTAAAATAACGAATTACGAATATGGAATACTTTTGCGTGAAATCTAAAGACAAAATACCAAAAATACCAAAATGGCAAAGAAAAACAAATAATAATGAGAAGGAATTCGTTTTCTTTTTACGTGCGACACACCGATCGTAAAACATACAAACACATTCATAACACGAATACCGTGATTTTGTTGTTCTCTTTGTACTTCGCACATATTTACTATTCATCATTTTCATTAAATTTCAATGGATTCATTGAAATACAAGTAACATTGTTTTTTGTTCTTTTCTTTTTAATAATTTTCGCAAACAATTTTCCAAGTGCCACATATTTGAAAGTTTTAGTCTTAATTTCCATTTCGTAATTGTTTTCTCCTTCCTTCATCATCATTGTCACACCATTGTGTTATTAAAACCATCTGAAATGCTTCTTCTCTCCCTTTCTCTCTGTGTCCATCCCTCTCCACACAACACAATTCTCTTTCTTTGTCTCTTTCTTTCTTTTTTTTTCTTTCTTTCTTTTTCGCTCATTGTACTTTTCCGGACAAATAGCAATGACTCATTTGGATAAGCTTCGTCTATGGGGTAAAGCAATTCGAGTAATGGCTAGTAAACATCAAGCTGTTCAACTGCCAAAAGAAGGTCAACCTGATGCTGGCTTAACGCGTGACTATGCACAAAATCCATTGCACAGATTTAAAAAGCCTGGCAGCAAAAATTATCAAAATATTTATCCACCATCAGCAACTTTACATTTAAGCAACATTCCGTAAGTACTTTGCCTTCTCTTTATATATATATTGTACAAACCAACATATACATATATTTTCATTACACTTTGCATTCTTATTCATCATCGGGCATTCAGGGCTGTTCGTTATTATATCGTTGTATTTTCTCTCTTTAACCCTTTGTTAATTTTCAATTTGGAAGCTGTTTGCTTTTGGGCTACTTTCATTTTGCTACTTATTTCTGTATTTCGATATAAAAGCGTACCTTTTGCACAAAATTATCGTTGTCGTTGTCATGATGGACCATCATAAGCGAGAAATGTTGTGATCCAGACCAGCATATTCACTCCTCATCTCTTTCTCTCTCTCTCTCTCTCTCTCACTTTGTGCGTGTATGTGCCCATCTCTTTTCCTCGCACTCTATATATTCTTGTATATGTTAAATTTTATATTTTTCCGCTCATACAACAACTATTCCCGTAATATTTATTTAGTACATTAATTTGGTGCACCATGAAATGAAGTGTACAAATTTGCTGCGTAAATTATATTTTTTAGTGGAAATGCCATGGTTGCCGTTTGGCTTGGCACTCTTAAAATAACAGCAACCCATTCATTTTGATCAATGTACACGTTTCTGTTTTATTTGCTGTCGTTGTTATACTTTTTTTTTTTTGAAAATGGCAGCAAAATTTACATCGATGAAGAAAACTCCGGTCGCATTTATTTGTAGTAAAAATGCAGTTAATTCGCGTGTTTTTTTGTTTATTTAAGTTTTTTTGGTGTCTGTATTTGATATAGTTTAAAATTCATCTACGTAACACAAATTAGCTAAATTAATTGTAAAAGCAAGCTCATAGCTCATACACACAAAAAACATTTGGGGTATGTTCATGATATTCATTGGTGACAATATATGTTTACCACAGTTGTTTCTGATTCTACCACATGCAAGTTTTTATAAATATGTGCGCATGTCGAACAGACTCATTGTGAAAAAGTATTGCTGTCAAACTAATACTATGTCACATTTATTACGTTGCATGTGGTAGAGTCAAATACAACTGTGGTAAACATGTATTGTTACCAATGAATATCATGAACATACCCCAAACGTTTTTTGTGTGTAAACAATTTGAATAAAATACTGTTATTGTGGTCACACATAATCAAAACCATTGTCTCAATCTATCTAAATGAATGCAACCAATTCAATGGAAAACCACATTTTACATTTCAATTAAAATGGCAACCCAAAGTGTTACGGTGTTTGCTTTCAATTTGATTTTCAACAGAATGATTTACGAACAAAAATTGCTTTTTTCTTCTGAAGAACCAGAAACGCATTGAATTCATATGGCCATTTCAAATTTATTCGCTTAATTTTATCTTTGCCATCCCGAACAATCATCTCTCTTACATTATTTTAATAATATTCTCTATTTTCTTTCATTTTAATTCCTTGCAGAACTACTGTATCTGAAGAAGACATTCGAGAAGCATTCACAAAAAATAGCTTTGAAGTCAAAGCATTTAAATTCTTTCCGTAAGTATAATTCGTTTACATTCCGTAAAGTTGTACTTAGTCTTAGTTGTTAAATCTGCAAATTTTTTGCAACTATTTTTTTTCTTTTGTAAAAAAATTGCAATATTTTTAATTTTATTTGGAATGTTTTCTTTTCTGTTTCTTCTGTTTTTTCTTTCTTTCTTTCTTTCTTAATTTCATTTATAAATCCATCGGCAACTATATACAGTAAGGACCGGAAGATGGCTTTGCTTCAGCTGAGCTCAGTGGACGAAGCGGTATTGGCTTTAATGAAAATGCACAATTATCAATTGTCTGATTCAAATCATTTACGCGTCAGTTTTTCAAAATCAAACATTTAAGCTGCAATAAGAGAAATAAAACAAACAAAAAACCATAACATACACACAACAAACAAACAAACAAACAAAAAAACATACATACATAATAAATAAATGAGTATAGTGAAGAGATGAAAGAAAGAAAAAAAAAAATCCAACCACCGAACGCTAAAACGATAATCGGCGTATTTACATCGCAACCGGAAAATTACGTGAAGTATTTACAACAAAGTACATTAATATTGACACATCGCAACGCAAGTGGAATCGAAACGGTGTTTGTTTGTTTAAATTTCTTTTTTTCTTTGATCGGATGACCTGTCGCCTATGTACCACACTCACATACACACACACACAGTCAGCAATTTACAAATTTTGTGCAACATCTAGATGTTAATTATAGAAAGATGATGAAGAAATAAACAGACAAAAAAAAAATATAAAAAGCAACAAAAAAAATAATAATTACACTCACTTCACAATTTTCATCTCTTCATTCTATCTAATTTTCAAATTCAATATCTCCTTTTCGATCTTTTCATAAAAACAATGTCTCATTGATGAGAAAATCATTTAAAAAGAAAAGAAACGATGACAAAATGAAAATAAAAAATAAAAAGAAGAAAAACCGAAGGAGTGAAACCAAACTCAACATAGTTTAAATAGAATGATGTAGCTTGAATTTAAAAAAAAAAGAAAACACAGAAATAAATAAAAGAAGAAAAGAATAGAACATATTCAATGGTAATAAAGGAGGATAACGATAACAATTGATGATGGCAATACATAAAAACTCAAAGCTCATACACGTCAATGTTCACAATTGCAATTGTAAACGCAGCATAATGGCAGTTACAAATTAAATGATAGGAGAAAAATAGAAACAAAATATTAAATTTAATGAAATCAATATTATACAGTAAGCAAAACAAAAAACGAAGACGACGTAAGAGGAAAAGTATAAAAGAAGAAAGAAAGCGAGAAAAAGCGAAAAAAAAAATGAAATTAAATCGGAAAATCTCCTTTATTACCGACAGTACACGGTTGCAATTAAGAATAATATTAATAATTACTGGATCTGCAAGTATTCACGCTGAAATGTGCGCTCATGGTGCACACAGTATGGAAATAAAAAATAAAAGAGCGAAGAAAATAAATAAATACATTCATGTCTGGGAACTACTATTTCCGCGGCGATGAACAACATAAAGATAATAACTATAATATTATACATGCGTTGCATGCACACACATAATTTACACGTAACGTCTTAAACTTTTATATTTTCTTTACTATATATACAATCGATATACATAAAAGAAAAACAACACGACGAGAAAAAAAAAACATTTCAAATGTGTGTGTGTAGAAAAAAAAAGAGAACAAAATCGACAATTTGTTGAAGACGAAGAGGGAATATAGTAATGGAGGGCAAACAGTTTATCCATTTCAAAAGCTCAAGCCTATCCACTAACCGAACCGTTTATGTTGAGTTTAGCTCAACGGATGCAGAATGAAAATAATAAACGTAGATGAAACCACACAAGAAGAATTTATTAAATGAAGAAGAAAAACCGAGTAAATGAAGATGGTGTAAAAGCGTAAAACCAGAGAAAAATAAAAAAAAAACAACACAGCAAGCCTTGCGGCGACTGATTACAAAGAGCAAAGCAAATAAAATACAACTAATCATCGTCTTATAAATAATAAATTAGAAAGAATCAAATATTCTTTTTTTTACAATAATCATTGGAAAAGGATTATATTAATAAATTTATATTAACAAAAAAACAATTCATTCACAAAAAAAAGAACTAAATGTTAATGGACAACAACAGACATCAAAACAACAAAAAGAAAAAAAACTAAATAAAAAAAAAAACAAAAAAAAACACATTAAAAATTATTACGTAAATGATTAAACTGAATAGGAAAAAGGAAATATGTCAAGTGACGTAAAAACATTGATCAAAAGCTCGTGTAATATACGCATTACTGGGCATTAAGTGAAATAATATTTTAAGTGAATTAATTGATTTAAAATCAACGTTTAGACATCTATTCATATACAAATAGATCTGTTATAAAAATGATGGTGAAAAAAACAAAAAAATATGTGACAGCCAGATAGACACATACACAAAATGGTTAAAATATGAGGAAATAAAATACCTAATAATTTAAAATGAAAACACATTATTATTATAAATGTAATGTATAGATCGAGTTCGATGGCAACTTTGTGAAATGAAATGAAAACAACATTTGTAGACAGCTAGACATAAACGATTAGAAATGTTAAAAAGCAGAATAATCGAAGAAGATAATTAATAACAAAGAAAAAAAAAGAATAATGAAATACACGATGAAATCAAATGAAATGCAAAAGGCTGAAATCTTCAAGGTGACGTGATTGTGCGTGATAATTTTTTTTCACCTGCCTCCCTCTATTTTCAACCTAAACTAGTTTAATACCGTTTAATTTCGATTCTATATTCGCTCTAAGAATTTGTGCTTTTGACATTGGTAATGGATAAAAAGTTTGCAAAAAATCACATGGACAATATACAAACACACATGCATTCACTCATTCAAACACAGTTAGAGAGAGTGAGAGACACACACCCACGCACGCACGCATCCAAAAATGACGCACATACTATATTCGATAAGCGATGGTGCACTGTAGAGCATGGCTGCAGGCGATGTTCATGTCATAAACATCGGTGCACGAAACTAAATTCAAACCAATTAGTATAACACTTGATCAAGTGAAGCAAATCACCGTCGCACCACAGGGCATGCACTTTGCAAAGTATGCCATATTCAATCAGAAATTATTTGCTTTTTCATTCTTGTTGTTGTTGTTTCATTGTCGTCTCCATGCCAGAAGATTTTTAACAAACATATTTTATCACATTCAAACCACAAAGCAGTTGTTTTTATTTCATTTCTTAGTTCACTTTTCTATTCAATACACAGTGTATTGTATCTTATGAAATTAGCTAAACATGTAATAAGTACAAGATACAAATGATGATAGTGATTTTGTTTGCAAACGAAATTTCGACAAAGAGAGAGACCATTAGCAAAAGAAACAAATAAAAAAAAAACAAAAAAACAAAAAAAAAAAAACAAAAAAATCAGAAAAAAACGAAAAAAAGAGCGCAGCAAAAGCGACAAAGAAAAGTATTAAGGCGGCTTAATCAAGACAAACCTCATTTATTTGTAAGTCTACATTTAGTTTGGTTTTGTTGTTGGTCTCAATCAATTCCATGCATTAACATACACACACACACACATAAATAAAACACATATAATTTTCTTTTTATTTTCCAATACAAAACATTTATTTCCAGTATTTATGGAGCATTTTGAAAATGAAAATGAAAATGAAAAAAAAAAACAAATTTTCTTTGTTTTTTCCAACGAGTAAAAAACATAATTGAAAAATGAAAAAATTATGTTCTAATTAAATGTGTGAATGTCAATCACACAAAGAAAAACCATGCTGATTTTTCTCTTTCAAATTTCTAGACAATCAAATATTTGGTAATCACTAAAGATAATCATAATATTATTAATATTCGATCACGATCAGATCAAAAAAACAACAACAACAACAAAAAAGAAAAATTATTAAAGCATAAATGATGAGAAAAAATAATAATAATAATAATAATTTGAAAATTATATTTAGCATACAATCGACCAAGTAATTATTGACAATTTAAAATTTATTGATACCTAGTAAAAGCAAAAAATCACAAAAAATTTTGTGAACGTTGTAAGATTGTTAATTTCAAATGCAAACGATGATACAGTAGAAGACAAAAACAACACACACACATTTGAAAAAAAAAGAAAAAAAAAAACAAACAAACAAAAAGAAATTACTATACTATCTACAATCTAAATCTAAATCTATATTTCTTCTCGTACTATGTTTTAAGTATATTAAAAAAAATACGTTTATAAATAAATGAATAAAAGACAGCTACAACTCTTGCTATGTACGAAAGATTGTCTGCGAAGCGATACTTTTTCGAGAATCCATGCTTACGAACCCATATGACACTCGAGATTGAAAACGTACATAAAAACAAACACACGAAGAGAAAAATGAAAATAAAAAAGAGACAGCAAATACAGTAGACAAAGTCGTTGAATGAAGAGCATCGCTTCTTGAAGTGAGTTTCGCAGAGAGTCTTCACATTCATGCTTTCTTCAAGAATAATAATAATAATGATAATAAAGAATAAGCAATGATGATGACGACAAAAAACGAAATAGCTAGATAGGAGCGATTAGAAACGTTTGTTCGATTTTGATACTTTTTTTTGTTTCTTTTTACATAGCATGTCATAACTCAGCTCTTCGAATATTTGATAACAATTATCTGATTTGTATTATGTCCAAATTTTATTTCTGTATTTTTTTTTATTGAATAATAATAATCACTTGATATAATTGTTTTTCTTTGTTTTTTTTTCGTTATTTTCTTCTTTTTTTTCTCTACTCAAGGCTCATTATACACGACGAAGGGTTTTTTTTTTGGTTGATTTTCATTCGAACTTTTTCAGCTTCTTATTTTTTATCAGCTTTTTGTTATTCCACGAAAGAAAATGCCACCAATTTCATTATGAAATGAATTTAATATAATTTCATGATTTTGTTTTCGGTTCATTTTGATTTTATTTTTCTAGCACAAAAAAAATGTAATGGACTTAAGGAAAAAAGACTTTTAAGGAAACATTTTTTAAAAAGAAAGAAGAATCTTGAGTGCACACAGAATTTATTTTTCTTAAATTAAGAATATGTTTTCTTAAATACGGAATATGACAATATTGGTCTTATTTTTGATAATTCGAGACAAAAAAAATTTCAAATAATGAATTTTCATTCTCATCACTCTCGATTTTTTTCATTGATTCGTTTCTGTCTTCTTACAACAAAATAGACCTGAATATTGTAAGTTTAAGTACAGCTACTTACACACGCGTACACTGTTCTGTTCTGCGAGAAGATGACAAAAAAGAATGAACATGAACGAAACCATAAAAAATCGAGAATGATGAGTATGAACATTTTATTTAAGATTTCTTTTGTCTTAAATGATCAAAAATAAAACCAATATTGTCTCATCCCGTATTTAAGAAAATATTTTCTTAACTTAAAAAAAATATATTCTGTTTGTGTGATAATATTTGTACGATTTTGATTTTCTTTGGTGAGAAACATTTCAGAGGTATATAAATCAATTAAAATCGTAGAAATTGAAATCGAACTAATTCACGCGGAATAGAAACCATATTAGATTTGTGAAATATTCAAATAGATTTGTTGATAATATCGAACATGATACAAATTGAAGAATTTCTTAGACATACAGATGTCCCATTAATACAGAAGTATTAACATATCTTAATACTTACTACTGACGAATGCTATATTAACTATTAAGTCTCATCATAATACGAGTATTAAGATGAGTATTAACTATTAACATCGATGTTAATACTAATATTAAGATAACTATTAAGTATTAATTTGAAGTTAATAGACGCCATTTGCAATTTTGAGCAGATCGTATATAGGAAAAAACAATTGTGGCATATCAAATGCAAACTGCATTTCAAAGAAGGAAAAAACTTTTGATCGATTTTTCACACTTTTCCGATCGGAAAATCAGAAAAATAAGTGAATTTTTGCGCTTTGATATGGAGAATAAATATTTGAGCCTCATCGATAGAGGTATAACTTGCCCAGGCTGATCCATGGAATCTCAGGATTTGGCCTGAATTCTAGAACTTCCTGTATGAAATTCCATATATAAATCGTTTACATGAAGTTCCATAAAGGGAGTTCTTGAATTCAGGCCGAATCCTAATATACCACAATTTCAAATGGCGTCTACACACAAAAAACGTTTGGGGTATGTTCATGATATTGATTGGTGACAATACATGTTTACCACAGTTGTGTTTGACTCTACCACATGCAACGTAATAAATGTGACATAGTATTAGTTTGACAACAAAACTTTTTCACAATGAGTCTGTTCGACATGCGCACATATTTATAAAAACTTGCATGTGGTAGAATCAGATACAACTGTGGTAAACATATATTGTCACCAATGAATATCATGAACATACCCCAAATGTTTTTTGTGTGTATTAACTCCAGCATATTAATACTTAATAGAGTTAACATCGATGTTAATAGTTAATACTCATCTTAGAACTCGTATTATGATGAGACTTAATAGTTAATAGCATCCTAATAAAATATCATTTTAATACAAATGTATTAACATTTTGGGTTTGGCACATCTGTACTTAGACAATGACACTGTAACATAGCCAAAGAACCTGATTTGCGTACCGATATCTTGGCATACATTAATCAACACACATAAAAAAGAAAAACATCCAAAATTTAATGCAAAATGTAAAAAAAAATACATGAAAAGATAGAAAAAAAACATACACACTAGAAAATAGTTTGTGGTAGCGATGAAAATATTGTACACATACGCAAAATCCGAATTTAATACAATATTGGTCTTAATAGGAAGTCTATAGATAATATTCAAAAATGTATATTCAATATGTTCTAACACACATGAAACATTTCTCGATAATGTATGTCATTTTGATACTTGAATGAAAAAACAAACGATTCAATTGAAACAATATTGAAATACATTTGCACATATTTATCGATTTTGGCGGAGAAAATGAATTTTTCCTTTGCTGCTTATAGGCGGAAAAAATAGTAAATAGCATAGGAAATTAGAAGCTCATGTTTATATCTATATTTAGCTGATATAGAAAAAAGGAATAGAAGGATTTTTGAAAAGTGACAAAAATCTTCCTGAAATCGGTTTAATCCATCGCCAAAATGTTTTATAAAAGAACAAAAATGATTTTTTCTTTGGAAAACAGGCGTATCCGGTGAAAATCATCATCAATACCTCCAATTATAGAAAATGTATGTTGGCAATCAAATATCAACGCTACAAATAACACTGATTTCTCTTGTCCTTTCTAAGAAGCAACAAATTGAAAAAAAATAATAATCAACAAAAAAAAAATGGTCGTTTCGCTAGCAGACAATCCAATTAGGTCTTGTAAATGTAATTGAAAACAAGGTTTATCGTCTAATACAATGTAAATATTGCAAGCAACAATCGATTAAAATTATTATGACTGAAAATGATAATGAAAATTCAAAAGATGAGATTACAATCGCAAGGACAATCACAATCCGTTTTTCATCATATCAATTCGGGCAGAAATGCAACTACATCTAAACCGTATCGGCATCTCGTCTACCCTATATTCGATCATATTTATCGTTCTCAAGCAATTCATTGAAAGTGTTCATAAATAATATGTTTATGCATTCACCACCAACACAACCGTCATCATCATCACAATTATCATTTATTTTCATTGATTGTAGAAAATCAGTTGTAAATTTGAATAAGTTACAATCAATTGCAATCTTCTGCAATCACAACAATGAACAAATAATAAATAATCATTCTAAAATCAATCGCATAAATCATGTCGATTATGAATTACAATTTGCAAAATTATGATTGAATATAAAATGATGATGATAATGTAATGTATTCTTAAAAAAGGGAAAAAAACAATAATTTTGAACGATGCATGTATAACACAGCCTGACACACGGTTTCCTTTATGAATGTTACGAATTAATTTGCACAGATGAAAACTCTGTGAACATTTAAAATCTCCGGATGAGCATCTAGCTTAAGTCGCATCGTATTGCAACCGATCGTCTTTCTCATATTATTAACAGAAATGAGAGCTGGAATGAACAACGCCAATTTTTTTTTCTGAATGAAAGTGCAATCAACAACATAAGGATCAAAGGAGACTGTGGCATGTAAGAATCAGGCTTTGTGAGCGATGAATTAAAAGCTCAAAATGTATAAGAATGAGGATAATAAATGATGAAGAAATTAACACATATTGCTTGTACCGACAATCAAATTTCTAATGGTATTTTTAGCTCTTATACATTTAGTTATATCTTTAAAACAAAAACAAAAAAACAAACAAACAAACAAAAAAAATTACTACAACTAACTCTACTTTCACATTTCACCTTCTATGAATATAAACTTATATATTATACACATCTTAAATTTAACAAAACTATTTTTATTTCATTTATTATGTTCACCTGAAGAAGCATCTATCAAAAACAAAATTGCAGCGCAACGAGTTTTAAACATAAGGTGGATGAGTTGAATGGTGGATTATAACGAAAATAAGCAAAAGCATTGAAATGTATTTGTATTCGCGTAATACAAATGAAGAATGAAGGAAAAACAAAAGAAAATACATTCAAAGCAACAGCAAACAACACTAAAACAAAAATACACGAACAAACTACAAAATATATTTTTGGATAGTGAAGTTCGCGAAAGTTTGAGCATTTCATGTATTCACTGGCATAAACAGACTTGCGCCAAATAGTGAATGATTCGAACAAAATTCGGGAAATGTATGCTAGCACAGCCAAAGATTTGGCAAGCATTCACTTCAATATAAACATGGTGAATGAATCTCTTTACACGTGGATGAAACACTTTAAAAGAATTTACTGAGCCACGGAATGGACGATGAAATTCATGGTCCATAATAATAATGCAAACATCTAGTAACCCGATTTTGGTTTTATTTCACTCTTGAATCGCGAGTCCAATCTCTGGCAAACTTGAAAATATGCGTTAATTTTTCTCATTTCATTTAATCTCGATCGGTGTGTGTGTAATTTACATAGATTAACCGAAAATTTAAAATGTGCATATGAATACGATTATGAATGAAAATGGTGCAAAAGTTTCTTCTTTTTTTTTAGTTTTAGGAACATAAACTGATTTTCAGTGAATAATATACATATTTTGTAATCGCAGTTGAATAGTTTTTACATTTGCAATGTCTGAAGATGATGGAAATGTTTTTCTTTTGGAAAGTTTGCATCATCATCAACATCATGTTTTGCACCATAGTGCGATGAAGGAATCAACGTATTTCATGCAAATGCATTTTCCCGTTTTGGCTTGCGTACGTATATGATTCTTGACAAAAATAAAAAATACAATATTTTTTCATATCGGATCCTCTTACATCGTCTGACATTTAGCTTATTTTGAGTTTCTCATTTTGTGGAAAGGCAAAAAAAAAAAAAATGAAAAAAAATCACATACAAATATTCCAAAGGACAATGTAATGGCCAAAATGTGTCGAAAACCATAATTTCTTTTAATGTTTCTTGCGATAACTGTGAGAATTTGCTTCAATCAGCTCATGGGCATAAAATGCGATACAAATGTACGAGTACGTGAGAACATTGTGCATAAATCAATTGAAAATCGCTAAGCAAAATCTAGTTTTGTAAATTGACAAAATTGGGGAAAATCTATGAAAATACTTGCCTCAACATTTCACCGAAAAACAAAATCCAAAAATAATTAAATATAGAAAACGTTGAGCTTATTAATGCTATGCTATTTTGGCCCAAATGACACATCAGTGCCCATATGTTTATTATTCGCTTTGCATGATTCCATTGTTTTTTGTTGGATGAATGTAGATAGATGATTTTGTAAAATTTCCGAAACCAAGCAAACAACATAATCACATGGTTTATCAAATGAACTGACTGCAAAAACTAACAATTGAGGCTTAAAATTGCTTCTAATTTGTCAGCTATCATAAATTTGGAACGGAAATAGATTCAGATGCATTATGAATTATGGATTGCTGAAAAGCAAAACCACAGATATTATCTTTACTGACGTTTTATTCAACATACAAAATCTGCATCTGTTCAGTTTATATTTCTAATCCAGCACAAGCACAAAGCAAATTTCACTCTAAACGCACACACACACACTCACACACACAAAAGCAGTGAGAGAAAAAGAAAAAGAGAGAGACGGAAAGTGTGTGAGAGAGAGAGTGAAAAGAATACTCAAAAGAAAATTGAAAGAGACGATGTGGAGAAAAAGACAGAATGGCTTACAAGTGAAATAGAAAATCATTAGCGTACAAACAATAGTGATTTCTAGTTAAAAAGGGAAAACCGCCATGAGAGAAAAATCAACCACAAAAATGAATTATGTATGTGCAATGTGGAATCAGCCATGAATTACTGGCGCATGGTGAACGACACAATGAAATGCTTAAAACGGGTACAAAGTAAATAATCACGATCAATCACTTTACGAGCAAAAACTACCGAGACGACGTTTTGATTTGATTTTCTTCTTTGATCCATAATTCGAATGAAAAGAATGATATTCCATGAAATGTTTTATTCCATTAAAATTTACTCGCTCTTGCACCATCCCCTTCCACATATTACAAACACACATATACACACACACACCTTTGAATTTAAAGCTTTTACAAACTGTTACTAACTGTTTCGACACATTTTCGAAAATGTAACGAGAACGCACTGAAAACGAGAGAGAAAGAGAGAGAATCACAGAGGAACAGAACTCAATTGAGCTGTATCGCTGAAAAGTGCTTCGAGGTGAAATGCAAAATGAATATCATATACGGGAGTCAGTGCAATCGATATTTAATGTCGTGCATATTTAATAACTGCAAACAAAAAACAGACAAACTGCACACCGCGAGAAAGAAAGATAGAGAGAGAGCGAAAGAGAAAGAGAGAAGCAACAAGAAAACTGAAAAAGAGATAGAATAAGCTAGAGACCGAGAGCAAGAGATAGAGAAAGAAATTTAGAGCGAGAAAGAGACAAAGAGAAATAGAGCGCGAGAATAGAAGAAAAGAAAGCTCGTTGCTAAAATGATTTCAACTGAATTCGCATATCGTGTGCATATCAGTGCATTGCACACACGCAGTTAAATAAACGATGTGAAATGCATGAATTTTCCCGTCGAATGATGTGAATACACATAGTCAAATAAGTTGACTTTGAAATGTAGTTGAACTATTGAATTGAGTCATTTAAAATTACTATAAATAGTCGAATCAATCAAATCATTAAGTATGTACATTACACACAAATGAAACTGAATATTTTGGTGATGTCGATTACAAAATTTGAGTGAGCAAAGGAAGTAAAAGATTCTATGTATACACAGAATATGCATATATATGATATATTGGAGGTGAATTTTTAAAATTAAAAATTGTATCTAAAGTCATTGTAATATGGAAATGTGCTGTACGAGAAAATACACATTCATCCAAAATAAGAATCACTTATCCACTCGTACAGATCACACACACACACACAATATTGCAAAATGTGTGGTTAAATCAAAACCAATAAACACAAATATGTAAAAAAATCGGAAGAGTTGATAAGCGAATCGATCTCATAGACACACTTACAAAGTTTTAAGTTTGTAAGTACAGATTTAAGTGAAAACAAAACCAAAAAAAAAAAAAATCATAGAGACAAAAAGTTAAATGGAGCAAGTATCTAAATCTAGACTATAGAGATGTAATGTATCATTTGATCACTCAGTGAAATCATTTGATTTACATGTGATTACATGTGATGATATTTAAAAAGAAAATATGTTACAATGTGAACGTGTAATTTTTTTTTAAATTTAATTTGTTCATCATTTTTTGGGGTATTCCTTTAAGATTTCCATCATTGATGGATGATATAATAATAATATGTAAGATGGATTTTAACATTAATAAAATGTCTTCATTCTTATCCTACAAATGATCGCCGATCAACATGAACTAATTATTTTGTTGAATTAAAATGAAGCATTTATTAAATGCAACCCCATAATTAAGCTGAATTTTCAAGACGACAAAATTATATATATATATATAAATATATATACATATGAATAAATATATATCTTTTAAATAATGATGATAGAATACACACATAGAAATTTTGGAGAGATTCAAATACTAATGTAGTACAATATATGGGAATGACGGATTTTAGTACAACATTTATACTTGTATAGTATAATTCATTATAATTCCCCTGCTAACTGAGCTGTGTTGTAAAATTCCCCTGTAAATCTGACAGCGCGGTATCGTGTGATGCGACAACGCATACAGCTTAGTTAACAAGGAAATTATACTATACAAGTATAAATATTGTACTGAAATCGGTCATTCCCGTATATTGTACTCCATTAGTATTTGTTTCGCTCCAAAAATTTTGTGTGTGTATCTTTCAAAGGGCACAATTTTTTTCGATTGAATATTTTAAATGAAATATGGCATAATATTTGAATGGAATCGCAAGAGAAGAACTAAGAAAGGAAAACAAAAAGAAACAATCACACAATAATATTTCAGTATTGAATTGTTTTATACAAGACAAAACTGAGTGAGATTGAATACAGTCCAATTAAATTTCAAATCGCCAATCACATCACATGCAATGGTAAACTACCACATTCTTTGTGTATCATTTCATTTTAAACTGAATGGTGAAAAATCAAGAGATCGATAAAGCAAAATTGGCGTACAAAGAAAAAAAAAAGAAAAGAGAACATAATAGTTGGGACAAAACAATGAGAAAAGTTAAAAGAGAAATGGAAAAAAATGTATTAGAAAATTCACATTCAAAAAATTCTATTGTACTAACAATTTCCGAGTTCATTGCGCTGTAAAAATTGCACATTGAATGAAAAAAAAAAAAAACCACTCCGACACTGAAAATTTGAAGTCAAAATTTTTTTTAAAAAGGCCTTTAGTTATGCATATTGTCAACAAATATAAATAGCACCAGGCCATACAAATCAGAGGTACAATCGAGCTTAAAAGAAAATAGATTTAAAGAGAAAAAAAATGAAGGATTCAAAGAAGAAGAAAAACATATGTGAACAACAACAACAAAAAAATTTGTGAAAAATAAAATTGAGAGGTATATATTTGTATATTTTATATTCGTGCCCTCTATCAAGTCCACGGGAAGAATGAAATCATAAAATAAAGAAGATGAAAATCGTTTTAACGAACATCAATTGCTTCTTCACAATGTGCATATTCAAAAGCAACAAATTGCCGACTTGGCTTCTAACAATATAAATACTAATCTACTGCTTTTCGAAATCAGTTACACATATGCATACGAAAAGTTTTCATGTGTGTGTGTTCAGCGAAAGGTGAATAAGGATCTGGCAAATAGTCGAAGCAAAGAATGAGATAATCCTTTTACTTGGGATAGAAAATTAAATCAATTTCACTGCTACACACACACACGCACACGCACGCACGCATCCTCATACAAACACAAACACGCCGACACGCAGATTCATGCATACTTTTATAAATTCAATCACACTAACTCACTCTAACCCATTGAAAACTGAAAACGGCCAAAACTATATAAACCACAGGGCACAATTGTAATGACAGCGAAGCCAAATGAGATGAGATTGTTTGCGCTTCACATTGAACAACAAACGCATTAACCAAATGCAAATGCAAATGAAATTATTTTGATTAGACATAAAAGGCAACGTCCCACCTTAAATCACGAGCGCGTTTAACCATAGCACCCAATACACAATAGTTAAGTTGATTCGCACCCATTATGTGTTGCATCAAACACGAAAAGCGCAATATACAAATTATAAATATATACAATTGATGCAAATCGCATAAATTCCTTTCACAATGCACATTATTCCCGATAAATTAGTGAAAATCACCGACTAAATGAGACAGATCACATAAATGCACACAAACAAACAAACATATAAACAAAATTCAGCGAAAATCGTGCCCAGCCATTGTGTGGTTTTTCTTCGTGACATGGTTTGGACAATGAAGAAAAATTCTTCAATTACAATATTATCCAACGATTTGGCCCACGATTCATCGATGGCTATTTACAAATTTGTGATAGCTATACAAGCGCTGCGCCACCTTTTATCCCATTGCACATTTATCAAACACAATTGTAATAAATGTTTCAAACAAAACTTTCGCAAATTTTCAATCAGTTGCAAAAAAAAAAACAAATTTAATAAACACAAATGGAAAAATCCTCAATAAAATTATGTCTATTTTCAATATAATATTTTATATTCGAATTTATTTAGATAACAGCACAATGCTAAAAATGCAAATACACAAACTAACTATAAAATTATATAGAGAAGAATAACAATATAGATGATGAAAAAAAAAAAATGAAAAAAATCAAAAGGATTAAGAAGAAATCATGAGATATTTTTCGATTGTATGAAAATGAAACATCTCTTTAAAATATCACAATTTGAATCTCATAATGAAAATAATAAAAAGCCAAAAACAGCAAAATCACACAAACACATTGTTAAACTAAGAGCTAAAAGATTGAACAGAAGGCAAACGGGCATCAAAAACTTAACTTCTTGTTCCATGCTTTTTCTCAATCCCCATCTCCTGTTTCCATTCTTCAAAACATTCTGATATTTTAATCAAACTTTGTTCTCATCTCTTAAACACTTTACACTTTCTATTTGCATCACATCAATATGATAATATAGTTGAAATTATCAAATGCTCGGTAAATCAAAGAAATCAAATCAGAATGTCAAAAGGGAGAAAACTTAATGAAAAATTCCATTTGCGAACACAAAATGAAAAGAAAACAAATAAACGAAATTTATGGAAAATTCTGATCTTAAAACAATTTCTTTTCAATTTTCATAAGATTTCTGTATGGTAGACGTAATCGTACACAAATATTCAACTCTCTCTCTATTCTATCTCTGTTTCAATGAAAATACAGGAGTTCCGTTTTGAAAATCCAGTAGAAAATGAAAATAATGAAAGGGAAAAGAAGCAAATTAATTCAAAAAAAAAAAAAAATAAATAAAAAAACATACTACTAGATAAAATTAAATAAAAACAAAAAAATACACACACACACACACACAGCACAACAACTATATATGAATATTGAGTACATTTAGTGAGCACATATTGTGCGTTTATATTTATAAGTAAGAATTTATAGCAAATATTATATATACACAAAAGATAAGAAAGGAAAGAGAGACACACACTCAATGGGAGGAGAGAATGAAACCAATTTCGGTTTTGAAAAAAAAAAAAAAATAAAAATAAAAAAATACATACATTTTGAGTGAACAAAAATGAAAAAAGGAAAACAATTATTTGAAAAAGAAAAAAAAAGTCATAAAAATGGAACAGAAATATATTATGTAAAATATTATATTAGAATGATAATTGTCAATAATTAGATGACTATTTCTCATGTTAGAGAAAACCAAGTATAATAGATAAATTGAATCAATGCGACTCTAAATATCGGAACTAAGTTCGACTCAATCAAAAAAATGAGAAAATAAAATGAAAATAAGAATAACAAAAAAAAAACTTGAAAAAAATGCAAAAATGCATAAACACAAATAAAAATTATCAGCAGGTAGTATAACTACTATAAAAGTGAACATAATTTAAGTAAATAAATGAAAATGATAACTTGTACGCCATCTATTGTAAACAGGTGATAACAAAATTGAAAACGCATTTGAAGAGAGTGCATTTAAAATATGAAAAGAAAGATGAAACAAAAAAAAAAAAAAAAATCATGAATAAAAAAAAAAGAATTGAAGAAGGCATAAGAGTAAGAAGCGAAAAGTATGAATAAAATACAACCAATTATAATTGTCCGATTGATTTTTTACAATTCACTCAGTTGTATTTTAAACTTTAATCTCGATTCAGTTAAGTTTTGTTCTCCTAAC
This sequence comes from Resseliella maxima, assembly GCA_029041755.1. Lineage (NCBI taxonomy): Eukaryota > Metazoa > Arthropoda > Insecta > Diptera > Cecidomyiidae > Resseliella > Resseliella maxima. The sequence continues at coordinate 1,508,520 of JAQOWM010001006.1, read as the reverse complement.
GTGTGCACATGATGCTGTGTTTTTTTTTATCGGTATTCAATGTGTAAACATTTTTTTTCTCCTTTTCATGTTTATTGATAAACGAAACAAAGATAAGAGATGAATGAATTTTATTTCGATCTATCCATTTTGCATTCGGGAATGAAAGAAAAAGTTATTTTTATTTGTTTATTGCAATCCCAAAATGTAGTGAAGTAGAACTGGCAAGCTTTTAAAACGCAATATCGCGAAATCTGGTGCCAAACCAAACTAAACCAATTAACTAATTCAGAACAAAACCAAAAAAAAAAAATGAAATGAGAAAATAAATAAGAAAAATAAACGATAAAAATTTAATGGAAGAATCATTAAGCAAATAAGTGAAATGAAGTGGTTTTTTTATCGATGTTGTATTTTTTCATCGTGTTTGCATTCGATATTGTTGATTTTATGTGATACCGATTCGATAGAAATTATTTAACAACATATAAAAATTGTTTCTACATTTGATGCACAGTAAAATTTCACGTTTGCATGCAAACACGAAGAAAAAAAAAGAATACCTTCACACCGTCGACAATTCCATCACTTGTTATATGAAAAATTTATGAGGTTCGTTTGTAGGCTTTAGTTAAATGAAAAATTAAAAAAAGAAAATGAAGAAAAAGTAGAAAAAAAAGAAGAAAACACACGTCATTGAGTTGTTGCGTTCTCCTTTCTTAGCATTTACAAGTGATATCTCTTTAGACAAATTTATAGGCAACTGGATCAAACTTAACTTAAAAAGGAAATGCAAAATATTTGATGGAGAAAAATCAACACAAAACACACAAATTTATTATTAGTAAATTTGAAATTAAACCGAAAGAAAGAAAAAAAAGAGAGTAAAGAAATTATTGGAATTTTACGATTTAAATATGGACAAATCTAATGGCAAAATAAAAAGAAAATTTCATATTATTCGCATTAAAAATGCATTTTCAAAACACATACACTCACATTCACATCAGCATTAAGCATTCGGATAAGCATTCTATCTCTCACTCTAATCGCTCTTTAATCTTTTTTCTATTCGACGTCGAACATTTGCTCGTCGTCCAACAAAAAAACAAAAACAACAAATATTATTATGCAGATACCACAAATATATTATCAAGACAGACAAACAAACAAACAAACAAACAAACAAACAAAATAAAAAATGAATAAATAAATAAATAAATAAGAAGAATTAAAAAATTATCTATCAGAAGAAGAAGAAGAAGAAAAAAACTTAAACTAATAAATAAATTTATGAGACAAAAAAAAAAATTAAAATATGTATCCAAATATAGAAGTAAAAGAATATTTAGAGACAAATTGAGACAAAATTTATGTATATCTAGTATTATTCTCTCTTTCATACACAATCAATCCGTTAGTTCAAGTGTTTCAACATGGAATGGACATTTCGTCAATATATTATGCCCATACACTGCTACTCTGACCCCAACCCCCTCCCGCCCTTCCGCTCATTCCCAACCCCAACCATAATGATCACTTGAACTAACACAAATCACTCAATCACATACATACAATTTTCGATCTATGCAAATTTTTTTCTCGTTCATTTGTCGCATGTATAGCTAACGGTATCTTTTTAAGAAATAAAGTAAAAACTACAAATAAAAGTTTGTTTAAATCAATTTGGGCAGTTTGAGCATTTCATTATAATTTTGATTTTTATTCGGTTGAAACCGATGATCGAATTGCATTGCAATTATTTTAGGTAAGTGAGAATGCACATACAATTGAGTTTATTCTTCATTTATTTCAGGTGAGTAACTCTATCAATCCAAGATTATCGCATCGGAGATAACCATCAACACTTTCAAATGCATTCATATACTCATTTTATTTGGATAAAATGTCCAGCATATATATATATGAATGTATGCCATGGTCCTCTAATAGATGATAGATGATAGATAAATGTTCATTGGAATGTTCATTAATTAATTTAAGCATCTTTGCATATGATCAATTCAACCAAATCTAAAGACTATTACGATTAATATAAGCAAATTTTCAAACTCATCAAATATTTTCACATTATTCACCCAAATGAATTTTGGATATGCTAACAACCATTTGAATATCATTAAATCAGAAATGCATTTTGAATTTCTCAAATGCACTTGCAAATACTATACTCAGTTAGTAACATGGTCTCATTTTTTAATTGTGGCTTCTAGTCAAAATCACGTATGCTCATATAATTATAATGGATAACGCCATGGCGATGAAACGTCCATACAAACACGTTAGGGCACGTAGAAGGCTACGTCATGTAGTTTGCATAACGTAGCTTGGGCGCGTAGTTCCGACGTTTCATCGCTATGGATAACGCAAATATTTTGATTGATATGAAATGCTTTCAAGGTTTATATATAACTCTGCGGATACATTTATTTTTCATTAAAAGATTCGGATTAACAAGTGCGTGCGAAAGAGTGAGCGAGTGACTGAACGAATGGGAATGATGAAACAAATCTGAAAATTGAGAAAATGATATTATATTAATTGTTGCTATACAAAAATTCAAAAATATTTTTTCGTTGGAAAGTTGCACATGATCATCAGAGTCAATAATATTCAATAATATTCAATTAAAAAATTGATTTCTATGATTGTTGTACGTCGAACGTAAATAATAGTTCATATAGACTGTTTTAATTATTATTTTCATAGTATTTTCATCATTATAAAACATAGCTTATATGCAGAATAAAAGATGATTTTGCTGAAAGAGAGAGAAAAAAAAAAAATTGAAAAGGCGCATTCTGTATTTTCACTATGATAACCTGATATCAGAATTGGCTTATGTTCGAAGTGCAAACTTTGAAAGAATGAAAAAAGCTTTCAAAGCCTTTAGTATGAAACTTTTCTGTATTCAAAAAAACGTTTCTGTTCTCTTTTCAAAAACAATAAAAACGAAAATTACCAAAAATCTTATCTAGTATTATCCAAATATTATTATAAAAATTTGAAGAAAAATTCTTTTTTTTTTCCTTTTGCCAACAGTACCTAAACATTCACAGCAAATAGTTAATTACACTTGCGTTCGACGCATTCATTCACAATACAGTGAATAATGTTGTCTGTGTGACCATTAGGCTACTAACAATATGCGACTGAGCCACTCAGGTTGCCTAAAAAATAGCAAAATGTATGAAATAAACGGTTTCTTTCATACATATCTGAAGCATTCGAATTTTTCCACCAAAATTGAGTGGTGTATTTTTTTTTTTTACAATATAGACCTTTAACACCACACACCACAGGGGTAATTTCAAAACTTCTCCATTTTATTGTCTTCGTTGACCTTTTTGTGCAAATATGCCTTGCACAATCAATAATTTTTATGCGTCAACTTCATACTGGAACATTGTATTTAAATTCTTATTTGAAATTTTCATATTAAAATGTTTATGTTCAAATAATATTTAGCAAATTAATTTTTATTAATTCTATGATAGAAAAAAAATAATTTGAACACAAGTAGCAATTACTTGCTACCCTAAAATGTTCAATCTGAAGTTGGTTAAAATATTTGACATATTTTTACCACCTGACATCTATCAAATGGGGTGTTTTGCTTTATTGTTAAAGTCAAAATTCATCATACAACCACATTGCCATTTTGATTTTTGACTTTTCAATAGGTATGTGTTCGCATTTGAAAAATACAAGCAGTTGTGCGTCGCACACTAAGGTGTGAGTGCTGTATTGAATTTGTACACGCACACCCAGTGTGAAAATCTCATCTCTGTTTAATCTCAACTAATCAACGTATCAATTAATGAAAATGCATTAATGTGTATAACCCAGATTAAAACTCTTAAAGCAATCGAATTTTTAAGCTCAAAATTTTATGAACAGACTACATCTTTTAATGATTATTGTAAATATGTTATGAATAAATTGTCAAGAACTTTTACATGCTAATTGCATTACAAATCCAAATTATTTGTAAAACTAAAATTAAAATTAAACATATTGTAATAACAGAAAATTGGTTAGAGGAAAAACTGCGCGCACAAAATTCGATTTACAACATCAAAATACGCTTAAAGATAAAAATATGCCAACAATATCAAATGAACTTGTGAAATTTAAAATGATTTTTAGAAAAGTAACACACAAAAATTATAATAATTATAATTAATTGTTTTAATAATTTTAATTTATATACAGATTTTCAATTAACAATTTCTTCTTTTATTACTGCTATAAAATCTAGTTGTAATTTTTGGCAAGAATTTTTTTTGTAAATTAAATTACTGTAAAAAATTGTATTGTAGTTAAATCATTTTTCAATCAATAAAATAAAGAATATTATTGAATAATAAATAAATATTTTCAATGAAGCAATGTTAATTATTCAATTTCATGGTCTTTGCGAAAATGAAAAAGAAATCTCTGAAATCAATTGAATTGAGGCGAGGAAAAAAACTTGAAAAAAGTGCATTCTGTATATTCATTATGATTTGGTGATAGCAACATTGGTTCAAATGTAAACTTTAAAGGTGCGTTCCCTGCGTACTCAATGAAAAGCTATACATTCTTGAGTACAAGAAAGTTATCAAATGTACTTATCCTTGTCATTCATTATTTTTGACGTATGGCACATTGTTTACAGCATAAAAATGATATTCAAATGTGTTCAGTCCAATAAAATCCATCGTTCAACAAGAAAAACAAAATAGTATAAACTATGCTAGACATGGAAATCGATAAGGACATTTATGACTTTCTTCCGTCAATACTTCGCAAATATATGATACATCATTCCCGAATCTATTCAAATTCCAATAATTTTACGGATTTCATATTAACAGGCGGTCAGGATCCGGTATTTTATGAAATCAATGGGAAGCACATTTTATCATCTCTTCACATCAAAAAGACAATTTTCAAAGGTATTTAATTCGAATATTCTGTTGAAAATGAAAACAAAGTAAAACAAAACATCTAAACATAGTCCATTTGATAGATCACGTGTTTCCAGAATCGATGTCAACCAATGATTCATTGAAAATTTCATTCAATGCATACTATTCGTATAAGAAAAAAGAAAAAGAGCAATTTTTATTCTTACGAATTGATAATGGACTATCTATTCTCGGTAGAATCGATGAACAACTCGTGGTAATTAGACAATTCAAGAGATTTTTTTTTTTTTACCAAAATTTCTGATCATTTATTTCATCAATTTTTTTTAGGTTTATCGAGAATTTCAAAATATAATCGAATATGAGATTGTTGATCCAAATTGCTGTGGTGAACCAAGTGTAGAAATTGTTTATGAAAAAGGTCCATCGGAAAATTTTGAATTGATTTCATTGAGTTACTTAAGCAAAGGTATTGATCTTCGTTTGCTTAGCGAAAGTGAACATCATTTTGAAAAAATCACACAAGAAATTGAAGAACGTGTTGCTAAAGTGAGCTCCACTTTGGCTGAGATCAACTTACAAATTCAAAAGGAAACAGATCAACTCCAAAAGTATTTTCAAACTGTTGAGGAAAATGTACATTCAATTTTTTTATTGTTTTTGTTTCTTAACAAATAAATTGTATTTTTTGCAATTGTAGTCAAATGAGAATATCAGCATTTTATCGAGATACGGTGACTATTGGGTGCGTAATGTTAATGAACAAATTTTATTTGGAATTCCAGTATACAATTGCTCAACGAAGTAAGTAGACAAATCATCTTGTAGTAATTTTACCATGAAATTGGAATTGAATTCTCACTGGAATGATCTAACGTTGAGAATTTTGTTGCTACAATACTAAAATTATCTTCATATTTTCCCCTAATTCAAATCTTCAGAGTATCCGTCAAATGTGTGAAATAAAACTTCGTCATATATTTTACTGTTGACTAGATAAATTAGCAAAAAAAACCTGTATAGGATAGTTTATTTGGTTTCTCTTCATTCCAATCAATAAATATCTATTGAATTTGGTTATATAGATTGATTATTGCATGTTCTACTCAAACCTATATTTGAAATAAAAGTGTTCTGATTTGTGAAATATGAAAAAAAAGAAAAAAAAAATTCAAAGCGATTTGAAACAGCATTTTTAAATGATTAATGTGTTGAAATTTGTGAAAAAAAAAAACAAAAAAAACAAAAATTAATTAGCAAATTTTCATAATTTCCATAAAATCCATAAACAATATGCGAATTAGATTCAATAAAATATTATCAATAAAAACGTAGTTATTTACGTTACGGGGTTGAACGCAATTTCACAGACATTTTCACAATTTTTTTTGTATGTCATGGATTTTGTCTAAAAAAGATAAAATATTTTTCTCACATTTTTCTTTTCATGTAGCTAAAATTATTGATTGCAATTCAATTTTGTTCGATTCAATGTGTATGTGTGATTTTTTTTATTTTGTTTTAAATATATACTATGATATTGTCCATATTATTTCATTAGTGTTTCCATTCATAAGCAACACTTTAAACTCGTTTTTATTTTTTTTTCTTTTTCGTCTAATTTTATTTCATTATTGAAAGAACAAAACAAACTGGATTCATAGAATATGTCAAACATTTAATTGATTATGTTTGTAAAATGCATGAGCAAAAAATTGATAACAATTGATTATGTATTAATTAATTGATGAGCATATTATTCAGACTACTATTATTATGTCTATATGTGTGGTTCACCATAGCTGGCGATGTCTTTAAATTAAATCATAAAATTCTAGTTTTTTTTATTTCAATTTCTGTTTCTTTCATAGAATTGCCATAAATTTCAATAATAAGTCTCACAGTGGAGGGATATTTAATAACCAATCAATAAAATTTATTGAGCATTTTAACGCAATTAAAATGTAATTCTAATGCGTCATCTAATTAACTATGTGCGTTGTATTCTCAATGGTTTCCTAATTTTATTTCGAAATGTTTAAAATTTTTTATTCATTTATGCAGCTATAATATTTAACTTTTTTGAGATCATTTTGTTTGTCGTTATGTTTTCTTTAAATTGTTTTTTCTTCATGAAGTTAAATTGTAACTGCTTTTGTATTTATATGGTGTATTTTTGTGGTGTAGCAATAATTCACATCACTTTTTTCGATGCATTTCTAACAATATTGTAAAATGGTTCTGGATCATAATCAAATAATTGCAAATCGTATCTGAAAATAGAATTGAAAGAAAACAAGCGAGAAAAAAAACAGAAAAAAAAAGATTAACGGAATTTCGTTTAATCAAAAATCAATTTGGTTCAAATTACTTGTAAATATCACAAAGTCCATCCAATTGGGTAGCGCTCAATTGGGAAAAAAATTTCTTAATCAATTCTTGTGTGTTTTTTCCTTTTGCTTTGCCCGAATTTTTCCATTGTGGTGAAATATGTTTACGAAGATCGGCACGTTCAATCAAATATCGTTGGTCTTCGTCGAGTGTTTCAAATTTTGCAATCACATCGAATTTAATCTGGCATGGTGTACAAAATTCCGTGATCGGCACCCAATGCATATCGGTTTTTGGTGTTCGTTTAGACATTTCATCCAGCAAATAACTCACAAATTCGGAAAATAATGGCCATTTTGGTTGTCGAAGTCTGCGCTGCTTCGGGAAAGGGGGGCGGGGTGAATGGTTAAGTGAATGGGGTGAGTCATCAAGTTGAAAAGAGCGCGGGAAAAAGTGGAAGTGAATGACGAAAATAGTTAGGAAAAAAGAAGAGAGATTAAGAATAGGAGAGAAAAAGAGAAAATGAAAAGGAAAGAGAAATAGAAACACAAACAGGAAGAGAGAGAAACCAAAATTGAAAACAATAAACATGAGTAAAATAATGATAAATATAAATGGATTTTGTGGAAAGAAAAAAAGTGAAAACATGTAGAATAAATGCGAAATCAATAAATCTAAAATGTGTAACTTACGTTTTTTCGATATTTTCGAATGATTTTATTGCCCAATTTATCATGCAGTGAATGTGGTATGGCAAACATAATTTTATCTCGATAGGCACTTAACAGCCTCTCAAATGGATGACGAACAATTAAAAATGACACCGATACATTCAACGCTTTTTCTAGCTGCAAAAAAAAAAAACAAAAACAAAAAACGAACAAACACAAATCAGAATGCAATTATTGATTAACAATTGGTGTTTTTCATTCGCTTCCTCTTTTTTTTTCAATTATTTCATATTCATTCTTTTTTCTTTCAATCATTTCATAAGTGAACATACAATTGAAATAATATACCTGCGCCACAGTAACCCTTTCATATCGTTTGCGAGCCAATTCGAGCGGTACAATATTGCTTTTTCGCAAAAATGTTGGCGAATATCCAGCTAATATATTAAAATTGTACATCCATGATGTGGATGCTGCTTTAAAAACATTACACCAAACCAAATGATATCGTTTGTTAACCAAAAATTCCCAAGAATTTGGACGATGCAATGAATCATTTTTTCGTATATCCAAACCATATTCGGTGCATTTTTGCGACAAACGTTCAATACGTTGTCGCATCCGTTCTTCAATCATTTCCATATCCTTGTGCGATAATGATCGCGACATTGAGTCGTCACCACTAAATTGTGTGCCATTCTCAAACTAAAATAATAGAAAAATTATATATAAAAAACACAAATAATTAATATAAACTATTATGTAAACGAAATTTTCTTTTGTTATGACAGCTCAATTTGTGACAAATTATGTTATTGTTAGTATCAAGACAACAATTTTGCGTCTATGTAGTAATTATAATAGAATATGGCAATGGTAATGGTAATCATTTTGAAATGTTTTGCCAACACACGACACGACACAACTAATTGGATTTGTATGATAATGTTGTTTGTCGGCTTTGTTTGAAATTATTTCATTGTCAGAAAATGAACAATCAATATTTATTATTAAGCATTTAATCTAATGAATGAAACACCTGCCATTTCGAAATTTGTTTAGCATTTCTTTTCGTTTCACGCAAACGGATAATCGGCCACAAATGCAATTAGAACGGTAAAAAAACACGAGTAAAAACCAAAAAAAACGACAAAAGAGAGCAACACCTGATATGCGCATTTGCGTGAAGGAATCAAACGTGTTTTTTTTTTTTTGAATACAATCTTCTCCAAAATAAAGTTGATTTGACATGAAACTACAATTTCAATTATTTTGTAATTATTGTACTTTATTTCTCATCACAAATTACTGAACATGCCATAATTAATTAATTGAATTGGAAAATTGTCATTGTTGTGCTTGAATCGAAAAGTGAAGAAAAAACGTGCTTTTTATTTATTTTCGTCATGGATTTCTATGTTGTTTTCATTTTCTCTTCTAACGAAGAAAACATTGAAATGCTTGCTGAAAATTGTTGCCTCATAAATCTTTCATCAATAAAACATTTAAATTGGTCATTTATTCAAGTTCATTTCTTCTACAATGTAGTTTTATCCAATTTTTATTTGCAACGTTGTATGTTTTAAATGTGTTATTAGCCTGTATGCGGGTGTATTTTTTTCTTTCTAATATATTTAAGGCTATATTTCATCGGGCGCTGATGAACATTAGTTTTGAAAATGAAATTTTCCGTGGTGTACAATCAATGTTTACCCACATGTGTTCTATTTTATTATTCAGTATGCATATTTTTAGCGGTTTAAATTCACTATTAGTATCTATATTAAGTAAAACATGACGTTTGCCCATAATCGACTGAAACGACCAAATTGACAAAAATAGAATTTATTCAATGTTTGAATTTCAAAACAGTGCTGTTAATTTTGTGTACAATCGAAGAAAAATGACATAACCAAATTTGAATTTTGTTTTTATTTATTCTTTCATTTCCTTTTTTCTGTTACCAACTGATTTATAGACATATATATCTATTGAGTAGATCGAGAAGAGAGTATGTTCACCCGACTTTATAGCATAAAAGGAGAGTAAGTAATTGTAACATTAAAAATGGTTAAAGGAGAGTACGGATTTTACGATTTTGCATTGTATTTAGTATTTAAGTGAACATGCTCTCCTCTTTAGTATATCCTAATTGATGTTTTCCATACTCTCCTTTTTCAAAATTATTTTGAATTTTTTTACATACTCTCCTCTCGATCTACTCAATAGATATGTGTGTTTGTGTGTGTTTATAAAAACGTATTTACGTGATTTATATCGACTATCCGACTATTCAATGTACCTTTTGCACCGTACAGGTTACACATAATGGAGTGATGCTTTGCACCGTAAATAGCAAACAATGGCATAAATTAATGATGGTAAATCAAAAGTAATATTGATTAATTTTGATAAACGATGAGAAAGCCAGATTGAATGGAACAAATAACAAATCAATCGTATCGAATACATGACAAATCATACCAAGTGCATGACAATTCAATCATATCATTGTGCAACTGGCACTTACATCAACATATGCGGATCAATTCCATACTGAAAATTGTAATGCAGTAACTGTTACGTAACGATAGTCAGAATACGGCATTTTGTGTGAAATAAGAACAAATGTAGTGGTTATGTTACCAAGGGGATAAATTTCACATCAAATTCAAATATTGGAATAAAAGCTATATATATTATTGATAATAATCATTTTAATTTTATGAATTTTACATTAATGAACATTGTTCGATGAAAAAAAACAACCTAAGTGAATTAAATTAAATTTCAGTTCGTAATTCTGATATCTTATCAACTTTTATAAAAAAAGTGTTGATTGATAAATGACATTTATTAAATGTGGCTTTCCAACTACACATTGAATTCAAATCAGAAAAAGTAAAAATTCCATATCAAAAAACCATAGCACATTTGAATAGTCTTAGCACTTTTAAAATTTATCTAATCTGACTTCATAAGCGGATGTTATTTTGTGGTAAAAATTTACACAAAATTTATATATTCGAATTTGGTATCACGTTTAAATGTGGGAATTATGAACAATTGTAAACAAATTTATCTTTGAACCGAAATTTTCACATCCTTTGGTTTCGAAAACCAGACTTTTGGAGTAAAAATTTACCATATTAAACAATTCGGTGGTCACTGATATTTTGTATATTGCTATATAACAGCATTATATTGAATTCTATGAATTTAGTTTAATTTATCGATATTACTGAATCTAGCGTAAGAATGACCCCTTGGTATGCACTTTCATTTCCACTTTCTCAGCTTTTACAAAGCACTGGCGACGATGAAGATCAACTATACTGCGACTTGATTTCGAATTACAATGACTTGATTCGAAAATTGAATCAATTGAATAGAAAACGACAACGTTTCAACGACAATTTTATTTGAATATTGATTCTGTTTTTGATTGTTGCATTTTATGACTTTTAATATAATTTAATTTTTATTCGAATTTCGAATATTGATTGTGAGTTGATATTTTGATTTTCTCATTGCATATATTCCGATTTATTATTTATGCGAATTGTCATTTTATTACAAAAATAAAATAAAATACTATAAATACAATTTTGATGATCACAATATTTGATTGATACTTACTTCTATTCGTTTGATGCGATAATTGTAAAGCTCACTGGTCAAAAAATAAACAATTAAAATTGGTAATAGCCCAATGACAATTATATACAAAGTACATCGCTTTAAGCAGCGACACTGTGTACGAAAAGATCTCATGAACAAAAAATTCCACTTTTAAAAATGTATGTTGAAATGCACGAGAACAAAACACATGAACTTTTTTTTGTCAAACAATTTGTTGCATTTCACTGCATATCCGAAAATAAAAACAACAATTATTCAATAAGCATGTCCTTTACGGAAATTCCATATATTATTCTTCAATGTTTACTGACTGAACACTTTTGCATATGGTAAAATGAATTTCATCTTTTTTTATAAATTATTTAGTAAATTTTTTTCATTGAAATTGTTCCGTCGTTTGAATTCTTTTTTCTGCATTTTTTTTTGCTGCAAATTTTTACCATATCGTTTCAATCAACATTTCCCGCAACGATAGTTTTTCATTTGAATCGTATACATATGAATTGTTCAAATTTGAATCGTTGAATACTAGCTGTAGCCACAGTAGAGCAGCTATATTCCAAACTTAAAATTGAAATATTCTCGCACTCTAAAAATAGTGAACGTGATTGTCAAAATATTTCAAAGTTTTCGCGCTACGTTTGTTTGTAAGGAAAATTGGAAGAAAAAAAAAAGAAACGAGAAATAGAGATGCACGATTTGTATTGCACACAATTTGTGTTGCGTTTCATTCCTTTCCTTTCCTTTCCTTTCCTTCCCTGAGGACTGTGTTGTACTGTGCTTTGCTTCGCTTGTTGTATCGTGTTGTGCTATGTTCTGTTGACTTGTGTTGTAACGTTGTTAATTTTCTGCTCTGGCTGTCTAAAAGCCGTACAGCATTTCCACTTTTAGCGCTCGTGACACTTACACACAAAGTGCTTGCTGGTAAAATGCACTAATAAATAAAAGAACAAAACGACCGCACGAAATGCACACAACAACAAAATATCGTTAAAATCAATTATGCAAATTTATTCAGAAAAATTCAAGAACGAAAGCACAAACATCGACCAAATGAATGAGTACAGTTTGAGTTGTGTATTGTACTTAAAGCGGCAAATGTAAATACGAACTAAAAAAATTGATGAACGAAGACATACATATCTTGTGATAATGAGACTCTTATTCTTCCTTTCCCTTACTCTCACTCGGTTTCTTACACTTTCTCGTTCTCTTTATAGTCTTTCTCCCTCTTTCTCACACACATACACTCTGTCTCTGTCTCTATTTTTATTTCAGCTCATTCACTGTTCTACATAATTCCTTTGTGTAAGGTATCAGTCGGCAGTCTATTCTGTGTCGCAGGAAGACTTTTTCCGGTTCGTAATTAATGGTATCGCACCGAGAACAGGATCTACTTTCACAAAATGAATATGCATTTTAACAGGCAATGTGCATTGTGCAATTTAACAAGCAATGAGCATGATTCAATGTTCTGATAACAATATATGTTTTTAGCTACCGCATCAAAGATTGAGTTTGTATTCTATTTTTATATGTTTACACTTTCCCTATCCCTCAATCTTTTACTCTCCCCTCTGCAATTCCTTCTCTATCTTCATCTATTTTTTTGCTATTTTTTGTGTTGTTGTTATTGTTATTGTTATTATTATTATTGCTGTTTGTATGTTGTTGTTGTTGTTGTTGTTGTTGTTGTCTTTCATTTCCAATTTGTAGCTACTTGAAATAATCGTCGCATTGGTCGATATGACCGTATTGCTTTGGAAGGAAAATGATTTATCTATTTTTGTTCGTAGTATGTGTTTAATTAACTGTCATGCTTTTTAATTGCTTGCACGACTAATGACTCCAAAAATACACTCAAGTATTATCGATCCCCACAGTGCATTTGCAGTATACAGTAGCCGCATTGACACATTGGCAATGGAAACGGCAACGCCAATATCAAAGTAATATATATGCATACAAATTTCAATGAAGATTTTCCGCAAACTGTAACAATTTACCAGGCCGATGTACCCATTTTCATTTCCATTTCCATTCAATTATTGAATATGCACTCTGAACTATACACTTGGAACTATGTTATTTCCATGTTCATAATGTTCAATATGTATTATTCCGCATACTGCGGACAATTCAATTACGAAATGTATAAAACAATCAAAAGTGGAAGCCAATGGAAGTAATATAGTTGTATATGCATACTACACGTGCCAAAATTAAGAATGTGTTCTATTTTGTTAGCACCAAAATTCAATCGTTCCACATTCACAATAAATAAAAACACAAACAATTTATCGAAATTTCTATTTATCGAAAATCTTAGTTCATTCACAAAAAATGAAAAAATTATTTCTTTTTTTTTTTTTTTGTCTTTATTGAAACTGGCACGTTGAAACTGCAGAATCGAGCAAACAAAGGTAACCACACTGAAAGCACTTTTATTGCTATGAAAAGTCAGTTTTCACTTTTCCACATCACATTCAATTAGTTAATGTATTGATTGAAAAGGCGGAAAAAAAATTCTTACTATTCATATTATTATTGCGTTCATTACGCACATAATTCACTATATTTATAGAAAGATGAGAGAAAGAACAACAACTTCAAGTGATTTTGATATTTGATCTCTCTGTTTCTGTTTAGATTTTTTTTTGTTTTTGCAAATACGATGCATATGCTTATTGAGATAAAGTGTTCACGTCATCTGTCAATCGCAGTGCTCGGAAAAAAGTGTGGGCAATGAATGTAATGTTTTCGAAATGCGATTTTCATATTGTTCAGAAAAATGCATCAATTGCGCAAACTCGTACTCTCCATTATGTTATGTTTACTTCATTGAACAAAACACTATGCACGTCTCATTCTAGCACAATAAATATTCAATTCATATCACTCAAACCGTAATTTATTGCATGAAATAGGCAACGGCTTTATTACATAAAACAAGCATTTGTTACGAATTATTTTTCTTCTTTTTTTTTAAAAGTTTTTCACACTTTCCAATTTATCGTTATAATTATCAAATAAATTGCATATTTCTTTTTGTATCTACTAATTGCATAGCAAAAATTTGGTTGAACGAATTCGAGTGTCGATGCTTACTGAACAACGGCCGCAAATAGTATACACACAAACATTGTACGCATTTGAAACGGAGAATTTGTCCATTGAACCGTTAAAATTGCGACAGATTTGCGAACAAAATGATGAACAATTTAATGATGATTCAGAAACATCGGCTAATGAAAAACAAAATGATTTATTGTTTAGCCATGAATGGATTCATCAAAAGGTAAACATTATTTCAAAATTTTAATAAAAAAAAACTTCGTTGTAATATTTCGTTGGAAAATTTGAAATTTTCATTATTTCATTATAAAAACGAAATACACATATTTTTTCTATTTATTTACAGAAATTTGTACTGTATCCCGACAAAGCGGCCGTTATTATTATCCAAATGGATTTAAATGATTTCGAAATGATTTCAAATGGTTATGATTTCGATATCGTTTTGATGTATAATGTATTTTTAGAGAGTGGCTTATGGAAAGATTTTCAAACGCATATTGCCACAATTCATATCGATTCCGACATTTTTCATGATAAACGATATTTTGTTAATTTTGAATCAAATAGCGGTAAGAAAGTGACAAAACATTTTATGTTCTATAAATATCTTCTAATTTTTACGATTTTATTGATAAATAACCGTTATGAAAAGAAAACAAAATATACCAAATTTTTGTTTTTCACAGTATATCGTGATCTGTTGGCTGTGATTTCAACGAGTGAACGTCAGATGTTTCAAATAAATTTATCTGATGACATTTTGATGTCGCAATTAACCGATTTTCTTGTAAATCGTCTTGCTTTTGATGATATTACAACGAATTTGAGTGTTGATGATGTGAGTTTTCATTCTTTTGCCAATATTTGTATTTGATGACGTCTTGAAAAATGATACATTTTGAACATATTCAGAGCACTTATAAAACATATAAAAATTTAAAACATTTTTAACATGTTCAAAACCATTTTGGGGGCAATATGAAAATTGTAATAAATGTATCGGGTGTCAATGGACATGCATCCCGTATGCCAAGTAAAAATCGAAATTTTAACAAACATTCTGTTTGTATTGACATCAATAACCGAAAAGATTTTTTTTAAATATGAAAATAATTCTCATTCAAATTTGCATTAATTTTTATTTTTTTCTTTTATTTCAGAACTATCCGTTCAGCTTATCACAGAATTTGAATTTAACCACATCGGTGAAATATTACGATGAAGATCATCAAATGTTTTACTGCTCACAAGATGGATATTGGCATGGTACGCTTATTCGCATACGGAGAGAATTCAACGATGCGGAGAGAATTGATACAAAAAATGAAATTTACGAATTTAAAATTTACAACAGGTAAAACTAACGAATTTTAAAGTCTTCAACAAATCTAAAGTTTTTTTTTCAAATTTTCCAGGCATTCAATTCGGATACAAAATTTAATCACAACGTTTTGTAATGAGTTTGGTCGTAAAATTTCGATAGAACCATTGTGTTGTCCCAATCGAACATCACTGGAGCTCGAACTAAGACATCAATTCCGTGAAGAACACAATGCTTTGGATGAACTTGCTCGTCACATTAAATTCAAAACATTTAAAATTAATAAAAATTACCATAAATTTATCACATCACAATACAAAACCGATCTTATTTGGAGCGAATTAATTAAGAAATCCAATTAAATTTAATTCATTTTGTTTTTTCAAGTTTATATACGAATATAATATTGTTGATAACAAATAATAATTTGAAAAAATAATATTGTTGAAATTCAAAAATTCAGTATAATTTCATTTCATTTTATTTTTTTTATTATTAAACATTTCTCGGAAAATTTGATTTCAAAACATCAATGAGTCATTAACAATGTAAAACTAATCATGCATTGCTCATTGGAACTAAAGAAACACATTTCAATATTGCATTTTAGATGTGCAGTAAAATCTTTTGTTTGATGTCTGTAAAACGGCAGATTTTTTTTTTTTTTTTAATGACCTTTTGTTAATACTCAATAATAACTGGGCATGTTTGCATCGAAAACAATTTGGAAAAAGTGGAAAGAAAAATTTCCCAGCGTGTTTTACTGTTTCAATATGTTCAATAACATTGTATGGTATGTATCATCTCTGGTGATATATTGTAAATTCTTGATTTCTTTTCGTATTGCCTTCCATTTTTGACCAAACATTGATCGTAAAATCTGTTTCACATTCTCATCAAATGGATTCAGTTTCAATTGATGCATGGACACGAGTGTCAATTGATCCATTTTATATTCATCTTGATATTTGTCAGTTTTTACATCGGAAAAGTATGACATTTTAGTAAATTCGTTATGGGATTTATGTGACATATCTACATCACCATCATCTGCAACATAATCAACTGGATTTATATCATCAAATGATTTATTCATTAATTGTATGGTATTTCTTATTAAAATTTCATCCATCGTTTGCATAATTGACGGTCCTGCAGTCGAAACAATTGGTATTATGCTAATTTCATTTTGATTTGTTAAGATGTTGGCCCAATTTTCAGTGGTTGATTCTATTTTGCGAAATTTCATTGATTCTTGCTCAATATTCTCAATAGTCATTGATTGCAATTCAATGTTTGTTGTATTTTTGTCAATTGTTGACGGTATATTTTTAGTTTTGAATAATGAAATTGTTTCTTCTTTTGTCGGAAATTCGTTATGGGGTCGATTTGCTGTGGATTCAGTTGAGAATCCTATTGGGGTCTTAATTGTGGAATTGATAATGAATTCGGTTGTAGTTATCGTTTTGGATTTTTTATCTAAGGAATTTGTTTTGGATTTGACATCTTGTTCCATTGTCACTGACCACATTTTATTTAATTTGATTGTTGCATTTGTGTCACTCAATGGAAATTTTGTTATTTTAAACGGAATTTTCACTGTTGTTGTTGGAAGCTCTTTATGGGCTCGGCTTGTTGTGAATTCTTTTGACAACTCAATTGGGATCTCAACGGTTGAATCAATGCTGGACTCGGTTGTAGTTATTAATGAAATCATTTTTTCTAATGTAATTGTTTCGGATGCCATTTCTTGCGTTGAAATCGCTGATCTTGTTTCACCCGTTGTTACATTTATGTCAGTCATTGATAATAAATTATCAATCGTAGATGGAGTTTTGAATGAAATTGCCTCAGTTGTTGTCGGAAGATCGGTAAATATCTGGCTTGTAGTGAATTCTCTTGAGAATTCAATTGGTGGCTCAATTGTGGAATCGATAATGGATTTGGTTGTGGTTATTGATGATATTTCTTTCATCAAAGTCGCTGAAAGCATTTCATCTAATTGATTTGTTGAATTTGTGTCAATCGTTTTAAACTTTGTTTCGAATGAATTTATATTTGAAAATTTCCTTCCTTTCCTTAATCTTACACTTTTTTCTGTATTTATTTGAATTGGAGACTGGGATCTAACATTTCTTGGCTCGAATTTCGTAATTTTTTCCGTTGTTACCCTGACCGATACAGTGCTATTCATATTTTCATTTGATTTAGTCCCTGTTGTCAATCCACTTTTGCGCCTTAAATTCGTATATAAGTTGCGAACTGTCGTTGACTTAATACGTGATCTTAATTCTAACAATCGAAGTATTGGACTCGGGATTTCATCATATAAATCAACATAATTTGGTGTTGTTTGGATCGGTCGTTGCGTTGACATAAATTCATTATTTCTTTGAATTTTATGCAACGGTTTAACTGTTAATGGTTTTAAACTTTTTCCACGCCGTGAATTTGCTACAATCTTGGCATTATTACCATATTTCATGGTAGATGTATTATGCAATATCTTAATCGGTAGTTTAGATTTCCGGTTAACGTACGTTTTTACCATTTTACCATTTTGAAGTACCACAATCGGATACACACCTTGTAGCTGTAATTTCCGTTTGTAAACAGCCAATTCCCTTAAATTCAGTCCATTTTCATTTGATGCATCGTCCTTATTTGCTAATTTGCGAAATTTAAATTTTCATTAACGAAGACATAAACTCTTATATAAACTACAAATAATACTGTTCAACAAATTTCAAAATTCTAACAACATAAAGAAACTAATTTTTCTTTTTCAAATTAAAAAAAACTCAAAATATGTTATATTGGACAAATGAAAATTATAATCATTATGGAAATTAATTGTGCTTTGACCATTTTTATGATTTTCAGCATCATTTAAACGAAATATTGCATTTTTAATATTATTTGTAATTGAATTAATACTATTATCTTAACTAGCTAAAATTCTTACCGAATACGTGTCTTACTGATATAAAGATGAAAATAGCAACGAAAGACATTGCCAATGTTGACAAATAATTACATTTGATTAACATTTTGAACGAATCAAATTCGTGCAGGGAATTATGGAACAAATTAGTTAACTGCTACTGTTCAAGTTAACATATATTTGGACACTGATGCATATCCAAAGTACATTTGGGAAGTACAGAGAAAAAAATATAGATGTGTCTGCTCGACATTGCAATTTTCTTTCACTTGCTGTTTGTCTTAAACAAGTACCAATGTACCGCATCATAACTTGTGTCTTTTATATGTTTTGTCATGCATAAAGCATTGGCTCGACTATATAGTGTTTGTATGTGCAGTGTGCGTTTGAATAGTTGGTTTTTCTTTGTTATTGTAGGTCATTATGCACTCCACTCACACATTCAATATATTTGAAAATACCAATCATTAAAAATGTTCAAGTGAAACTTGTATGTTTGGGGACTTTTTTTTCCTTTTGTTTTCCAAAGATGATGATTTTTAAACAAAAATGAAATGATATGTTTATTTTGCAAAGAAGTTGAAAATCCAACAAAAAGATATAAAGCATTGAAACGATACCATCTAGTTGACTTTTATCATATAGAATAGTTTCGTTCAAAGTCAAAATGAATTATTTGAAAAACGAAAATTTCTCAAAACGTAACAAATTTCCCAGAACATAAAGAAAACAACCGGTATTTCCCATCATATGAACATTAAACACACACACAATTATATCCATTTTTGTTGTCATTTTTCTGTATGTATTTACGGATCTTTTACTTATTATTATGGCACGCTCTATCCATTTACAATTTTTATATCTCATTTGCATTAACAGATCAAAATTACCTCAATTATAGAACACAATTGTTTCGTTTCATCGATTGTTTTCTTTTGACCTGAACATAAACATCAGAATAATTGGTAAAGTGTGCTACTTTAATTGATATATTGATAAATGAAATGGAATATTTAAATGAGGGTTACATATTGATAATTTTTATAACGGAAATATTTATAAATGATTTAAATGCTCATAATACTACTGTGTCCAAAAAATAAAGTGACATTTGAGTTTAAACTGCGCGCGTCAAAGGAGTAGGCGAATTTATTTTTTCTTTAGGTTGTTAGGACTATCTTTGATATCCATGCCAAATTACACGTCAAAATATTCATTAGTATTTGAGATACGCTTTGTTTTGTAAGCTGCTGAAAGTGAATAAGTATCGGGTGGGGATTACTTTTAAGGTGATGAAATTAATTTGGATGAATAAATAAAGAATTTTCAAAATAAATGCAATGTCACCTTATTTTTTGAACACAGTAGTATGTACGTACACGGTCCCTACGTGTTGATGTTTATTCACAAATTCAAATGAATTGAATTATGTTTTTTTATATGTTAACGGTGTCAATTTGTAGAAAATGGCCCGCAGAATTGTCCATACATAGAATATGACTTGTAAATTGAAAAACTTTCACAATATTCGCTAATAAATGAGAAAATGCTCATTTTTATAGTTAAGTCAGTTCACGAGGTTCATTTGATCAATTTGTCAGTTGAATTTTAAACGTAAAACAATCAACATGTCAATTAAAGTTACAATTTTATTTTCAACCGCATTATTTTTTAGCAATACTTTTGCTACCGAATTGGATAATTCGACGCGAAGTGGCAAATTTCTCGGCATCACCGGATATTTATCAGGTAAATAAATCGAGTGGAAACCAAGTGATGAAGAAGTTAAATTGATAAAATTGTTTTGAACAAAAAAAAAAAAAAAAAAATTAATGTGAACATGAAAAAAAAAAAATAAAAAAAATAAAAACTTTAGGATCAACGGATTTCCATATAATACCATTCTGGAAACAATGGAATGCATTACTTCAAGTTAATGTGGAAAAAAATAAGCATAAACATAATGGAATCTATGTTCTTCCTTCGTCACCATTTTATTATCCAAATTACGATAATTATGGATTTTACTTTCCACATAATTACGGCGCACTGTCCAATGGATTGGTACAAGCAAACAGTTTTCAACGACCGATGCCATATCTTTTTGATGAATATAAACCACCGACCACTTTGGTTTGATTTGATTACATTTAATGTAAAACACACACAAATACAACGCAGTTTTAACAATTTTCCCAAAATTTTTTTTTTTTGAAATATTCATTTTTAGCTTGTTAAACTAAGACTATAATTGAATATTAATAATTAAATTTTCACAAGCTTAAAATGAAGATAAGTGGATTAGAAGCAATAAATGAGATGCCTGTAGTAATCGATGATTGGTAATCGACGACTAAACGAAATATCATTTTGAAGTGTTGGACAAAAAATGAATCTTTAGTGAATCATTAATTCTTTTCAAGATCGTTTTTGGAACCTAACAAAGCAATTCATTAATTATTTCCAATTAGTTTTAAGCTATTTCTCTCTCTTCTATTCTTTCTCTTCTTTACACTTTATTTTTGCTTTTTTTTTATTATTCATCATTGTTAACGTAATTTAATTTTAAGTGAAATTATTATTGTATTTCCCCCGACTATTCAGAGGCAGGCCGGTTTTACCATGGTTTTCCGGACCCAATCTTGGTATTGAAGCTTCACTTTAATATCACCCCACCCCTGATTGTATTCTCTTTGCTAAAGTCGTACCATGGGCGGAATTTATGTCGCATTGGGTTTTTGACCAGCATGTTTACTAGCTTGCTAGTGAACACATATTGACATAAATTTAGGTTTCGTAATGAATAAAATAAATAAACAAATTTCGATGAAAAGTAGAGTTCAATCATCGTCCTAGGTGATTTCACATTTAAGGCTCTATTAACAAGGCGCTGATTGTGATCGGAACCGATTTTTTTTTTCATACAAAGTTATCAGTCGTCCACATATCAGTTCCGATCACAATCCTTGAAAATAGAGCTTTTGGACGGATTGAAATGAATTTTTTGTTAGTTATGAAATAATAAGAATAACAACTGATCATATAAATAACTTTGTGCTTTTAAACGGTTGAACATTTGAAATGATGGAATTTAGAATTTAAAATTTAATGCTGAATAATTAATTTTTAACAAATTTTCATTTTCGCAAAACCGGAATGAATTTAGCTAAAATTGAAGTTTTTTCAATACAAAAATTATTACCAAATGCAATATATTCACTTGGTTCGAAAGCTGCTTTGTATTATATGTGTGTTTTTTGATTTGTTCATTTTTCCAATATTTATGCTTTATAACATGATATGAAAAAATTTATGTTTTTTTTTTTCTTTCAAAGGCTCCTTCGAATCCCGATATTGCTGAAAGGCCAACATTTCAAAAACAAACAAATGATGATGTAACAAAATCCATTGAGAAAAAAGTAGGTTTTTTGAATTTAATTAATCACGATGATCGCAAGACACACAAACGTGATATTGAACATAAAAAAATGAAAACTGATGATGAGGTTGTTGCTACAGTTGTGGAAATCATTGATGTTGACAACGAAACGACAACCATCGAACCAGTTATTGATACAACAATCGGTACAATTGAATCGCAAACAACAGAAACGTCAACGGAGACGATTACATCGACAACATTATCAACAACCGAAAATCAAATCACATCTATTACCGCTATTGATACGGGATTCAAGCCAATTGTAAATTTCTACTACGGTGGAACACCAAATGAAAATGCCAATTTTATTTATTTAACTACAAGCGAACCATTATTGGAATTATCAACGGAAAGTCCTAATTCGATCAACGATCGTAACGATTTGAGTGAATTTAAACCAAGCATCCAATATGAATATCGAAATTACCGATTTAATCCAGATAGTCATTTTGTTCCAGTTGTTGGACCACAAGACTAGCAACATAAATGTTTAATTTCATTTTCATCTAGGGCGATTCAACTCTCACGAATGCGTACATATTTACGAATTTTTTATAAATTTTGCGAATGTACTTATGGACATTTGCACAGTAATAGCGAATGTTTACGAATGCATTTGCTACATCGATAAATTCGTAAACATTCGATAATACATAAGCGCGTTCGCAAAATTTATGAAAAATTCGTAAAAATGTACGCATTCGTGAGAGTGAAACCCCCAAGATTTTCGCAGGATATTTGTAAGGGACAATTTGAAGAGAATTTTTTAATAGAAATTTTAAAGAAAAAAGAACATTTTAATGAGATATTTTTTTAAATGCATTTTTATTCAAAAAATCAATTTCTTTCAATAAAATGATGAATTTGATGAGAAAATAAAAAAATAAATTAGTATCTTAATTTAGATGAAAAAAATGCAATTTCAGTTTTTACTTTTATTTTTACTATTTTTTATATTTTAATTAGATTGATTGATTTTCAAATAAAACTGAAATAAATTCTTTATTTTTCTTATTATTAATTTTACTTCTTAAAACTAATGCGTTTATTGATATTGAATCAAACAAACATATTCACACAGATATTTTCTGCTTAGGTCACTGCAATGGAAAGAGATTTTTCTGTACATAAAATTATTCTATTTTTTGTTGAAATTTTCCGTAGAAAATGAATCTCGGCTTGTAGCTACAGGACGAAGTTTGCTCTCTAAATAATAATTTCTTTTTTCCAAGAGAGCGGCCCAGAATCATTATCAAAATTGTTGTTATTTTGTCATTTTCATCAACAAATCAATATTCATAATTATCATAATCATCATAAATTTCATCGTTGTTATCAATGTCATCGCCATTTTCAGCTTCATCATTTAAAAAGCTATCATCATCACCATAATGTAATCGCTTCATAAATTGATTATCTTTTTTAGTTTCAGTGGCTGATACACGCAAAACATCGGTAAATGTTCCATATTTATCATATGCAGATCGTCGTACAGTTGGATGTCCATAATATTGTTGCAATAAATCATCATCTTCATTGAAATGATCGGATTCGGTTGTGTCGAATGCATAATTTTTGTATGTTTTCATTAAATTGGAATCCATCAAAATTTGATCACCAAATGTTTTAAGGGTTGGATGTGATTTGAATGAATTCGATTTTTTTGTATTAAAATCATAATCATCATCATTATCAATATCTTCATTAATCAATAATCCATTTTGGCGACCATTTTCTTTCGTTGGAATACTTCGTTTGTTTCTTCTCATTATGATCATTTTTTGATCACGTTTCATTGCCATATTTACAGAATTTTCTGTTTCGTCATTTTTCTTTGCAGCCAATGATCGCAACAATTTCGATAGAGATTTTACACGTTTATGATCTTGCTTCATGTTGAGACGAACTTTACGTAATTGCTTTCCAAGATCTTTTCGCATTTGTGAACGATTTTTCAATGGTTTTAACATTGCCGGCAAATAATGATTTGTTTCGGCGACATTTGCTTCAACATTGTTTGGTTTATTTGATATTTCAATTGAAACACCTCTGTTTATATCCTTTTTGCTGAGTTGTAATTTTAAAACCATACGTTTACCTAAACGGAAGGAAGAAATCAAGATAGGAAATAGAAAATACTATTATTGTAATACTAAATTGGGTTTAAATGTTTGGAAAATTATCTAATGATTATTCACAGATAATTTTCGAAAATTTAATTTGGTCGTTGTGGATTTATTTCCCGAAATTTGAGTTTCAAATTCTCAAATTAAATAAAATGGAAATTATAATGAATGTGAAACAACCAAATAAATAGGATCAAGATCGATGAAGTTATTTTTACTAACCATTTAAAGAATTATAACTTTCTTTGTGGATAGACTTGGCTTGAATTCCCATGACTAGCGCAGCAAGGCACACATAAATCACACCTCGGGTAATCATTGTCTCGGTTTTTTTTTTTTTTTGTTTTTTTGTTTTTGGTTCTTTCACCGCACTTATATTCAAACTATATAAACACGATGAATTTTTACAATCCTTGATCTCACGAAAACTTGAACTTGGTTGAATGGAATGAAATGTATATCACAATAGGCTATGATTTTGATATCACAGACAAAAAAAATAAAATAAACAAATTATTTGTGTTTTCGTTAATGTTCTTTGCTAGATGAAATCTCAGTGGAGACTGAATATCTGCCAGACATCACATTTGGTATTTATATCTAAAAAAAAAAAACATAAAAAAACCCCGCTCTTGTTTCAAGTTTAAATGCAAAACTGCTAAGGAGAGAAGAAAAAAAACACACTAAAGGAGAACATGTCGAAAATTTCATTTACTCATGTTATCATTGATGAAAAATTCCCACGCATATTAGCACTGTATATTGATTTTCTTGTTGAACGGCTCAACAATTTCTCCAATCGCTATTCGGTCCATTACAGTAACAATTACGGGAAATTCCCGCGCTTCTTTATTGTCCTGTGTGTGATTGTGTTGCATTGTTTTCATTTTGTTTTGTTTTTATTTATTATTCTCCATATGTTTGTTGAGCGCAAGCAGCAGCATAATATGCTTCGTGCATCCATATCCATATCCATATCCATACACACTTTTCGTGTAAGTTACAGTGTTAGAAATTGCTTGCAGTGCTCTGTTTACCATGCAGGTACCACTGGCTT
Source organism: Resseliella maxima (assembly GCA_029041755.1). Lineage (NCBI taxonomy): Eukaryota > Metazoa > Arthropoda > Insecta > Diptera > Cecidomyiidae > Resseliella > Resseliella maxima. The sequence continues at coordinate 1,482,992 of JAQOWM010001006.1, read as the reverse complement.
TGTGCACTTTGTCACTTCCAGTTCATCTGAAATAAAAGAACCAGTTGCTGCTACTTTGCAAAAAGAGAAGCAAAAGCAAAAGCAAAAGAAAAAAACAATCACTGGATTTTCTTCGTTCGAACATATGTTGTGTTAAATGTTCCTTCTTGCCTAATATGGGTCTCTCATTGTTTCATCGAACCATTTATGATTGGCTATTTTAAATTTCAAACTTGAACAGTCATTTAAAAGGAAAATCGTTTTTTCCCTTCGTTAAATGTCAAAATGTGGAATATTTTATTTCATCTTAATTGTTATCTTATTTTCATTGTTTACAGATGTTGATGAGTTTCATAAGATTACTTATTTGTGTTTTTTTTCCTTTCTCTTTTGTCTAAATTATAATCCGGGAATTTTTTTTTCTGATCTTGCCCCCTTTTAAATTAATTTAAGCATTAAGTTGAAATATTTTGCTAGAACCAAGTATATAAACAATATCAATAACAAGAATTCATCAACTTGTTAAGAAATGTTAATGTGAAAAAAATTTTCTCTACTGAAATAATGTAGAATTAATAGACTTTGCATTTTTGATCCATTGTTTTGAACATTTTATTATTTATCTCATGAAAAACAAAAATAGTTGTTAAAATTGGCTATATTTTATCTGTATAAAAAAAATTTTTCTCCTTTTTTTGTCCTTTAATGTCAAAACAACTGAATATTTATTTAAAAAAAAAAATAACAACAATTAATTGTGTAAACAACAGGTACCAAATAATAAGCTCCATAGATACTTGTTAAATGCTATTTTTACATGGCGGATTTGTTTCAATTTCCCGTGAAATGGGCATTTTATCGCAATTTAATCGTATGCAATTAAAGCGTGAATTTTATTCGATGGAATGTTTGCGCGACCATTTAATGATTTCAATTCAATGATCACGATGATATCTTCGACATTTGCTCCACATGCGGTGACTAGTTGATAGGCAGCATTTAATGTGCCACCAGTTGCTAATAAATCATCAATAATAACAACATTTTGACCAGCATGTATGCTATCTTCTTGAATTTCTAATACACCTGATCCATATTCCAATGTATATTCATATGAACGACATTTACCGGGTAATTTGCCTTTCTTTCGAATTGGCACAAATGGAATACCCAATTCGGCCGATATTATAAAACCAAATAAAAAACCACGAGCATCCAAACCAACAATTGCATCAATTTTTACATTGGAATTTTTTACACGTTCAATCAACAGGTCACGAATTGCTGTACATACGCGACCATCCAATAGTGAGGTAAATATATCCCTGTTTTTATATTAAAAAGAAAATAAACTCGTTACATCTCATGCATAACATTTTCATGGGTTTAGTTTCATTTTTTTTTTTCTGTTATCAAATGCAAAACACTCAATATCAACCTGAATATGATTCCTTTTTTCGGGAAATCGACGAATTCACCAATGTGCTCTTTGATCAAATTGATTTTGTCATCCATAATTCTTCTAATTTGTACTAATAATTCCGTTCGGAATGTGCGTTTATTTTACTGCTTTATCACCGTCTTGTTTGATCACACTTTTTGCGCTCCTTACGTATTTGCCGCGTGCTATAACACTTCTGAAAATATTCCATAGCAAGCGCATCAAGTGGCATTAAAAATCATATAATTTTTTTTTCTCTTCATTTCAATTGATAACAATCATTGAAAAAACTCACCTCTTTGCAAATATCACGTCCATTCATTCAATCAATCAAACATCTAATACTGTCGCATGATAAATAATGTTCAAATTTAATTAAAAACCACTTTTAGCTTATCAATTGTATTAGTTGTTGTAAATATGTCATCATTTTTAAGTATATCAAATGTCTCTAAGTATATTGTGTCAAATTGTGTACTCAATACAAAATGCGTTTGATTAGAACAGATCAAAAAAAAAATTCAGCAAACCAACTTCAGGCTAATACGGTAAAAGCGTGCTCACGTTTTTTTTCCTCTTTTGTCTCATTCTTGTTGCCGATAGAGTCGTTTATTTATCAAATATTGTGTGTGCGTATTATAAGACAGGCAATAGAATTGATTTCATTGCATTTGAATTATCGACAAAATTTAACTAAAACATATTGAAATATGGCAACGACTGATAAAAATACCGAACAATTATTACTTGCTGCTGTGCATGAATTCCTGAGCAGAAAAGATCGCAATTTAGCTGTTGTATTTAAATCAAAATGTAACTCGGTAAGTGTTAACACACACATCACGGATTTGGTTCTTTGTGTATGTTGATATACACGTGGTTTTACATTGAATTAATTTTTATGTGTCCATCTGTTTGCATAATTTCTTTTTTTTTTCATCTCTCAAACGAGTTTTGCTTTCTATATACGTAATTGATTTTCTATTCATATTTTCAGTCAATTTTACCGAAAGATTCGCCAAAACTTGAAGATATTATTGCTTTTTTTGCAAAAAATTCACCCAAAACACCAGTGATACAAAAGAAAGACGAATCATCGGATGAAAGCAGCGATTCCGATTCATCAAGCGATAACAAAAAAGCCGCTAAAGCACCAATCAAACCAGCTGTTGCTGCAAAGGTATATATAGATTTAATTTTTAATCAATGTTGTAATTAATCAATTTATTTTCAACAGCCGGCATCAAAGGCAAAAGGAAATAGCTCAAGCTCAAGCGATAGTTCAGAAAGTGAGGAAGAAAAAAAACCAAAAGTTAAAACAACTGCAGTAAAAACAACACCGGCTAAGCCAGTTACAAAATTAGCCGCTGCTAAGGATGATTCAAGCTCTGATTCAGACAGCGATAGTGATTCTGATGATGCGAAAAAATCTACACAAAAACTCGCCACAGCAAAAGTAACATCAGTAAAGCCAGTTACTAAACCAGTTAAGAAGAACTCAAGCAGTGATTCAGACAGCGATTCTGACGATGATAATAAAGCAAAGAAAGCACCGCAAACGATTGTTCCAAAAAAAGCAACAACCAAATCGTCATCTGATGATAGCAGTTCGGATGAGGATGAGCCAAAGAAAAAGATACCGGCCAAACCAGCTGTTGTAGCAAAGGTAAATTTTACTTTTACTTAAAATTCAATAACAATAGTTAACCATGGACGTCAGACTATACGTCAATTGTCAAAAAAGTGTACATTTGTGTGACAAATAATAAACCAACGGTTCAATGTTAATGAATACATTATTTTATTATTATAAAATAGTTTAAATTAATACAAAATATTAATTTTTCTAGAAGTCACCAGCAATAGCAAAAAAAGATAGTTCCAGCTCAAGTGATGATTCCGACAGTGATGAAGAGAAAAAAACAACTCCGGCTAGAGCAGCACCTGCTAAATCAGTTACAAAGCCAGTCGTAACCAAAAAAGATTCGAGCTCTGATTCAGACAGTGATAATGATTCTGAGGATGAGAAAAAGAAAAATAAAGCAACAGTAGCCAAGCCAGCCACTAAATCAGCTGCCAAGAGTGAATCGACTTCTGATTCAGAAAGTGATAGCGATTCAGATGATGAGGGTAAAGCAAAGAAAGCACCAGCAAAAGCAACACTAGCAAAACCAACAACAGCCAAGCCAGTTGCAAAGAAGGATTCAAGTTCTGATTCAGAAAGTGATAGCGATTCAGATGATGAGGGTAAAGCAAAGAAAGCACCAGCAAAAGCAACACTAGCAAAACCAACAACAGCCAAGCCAGTTGCAAAGAAGGATTCGAGTTCTGATTCGGACAGCAATAGCGATTCAGATGATGATAAATCGAAGAAAGCACCACAACCAACTAAAACAATGCCGGCTAAACCAGCCGCTAAGACAGCCGCCAAAAAGAATTCAAGCTCCGACTCTGACAGTGACAGTGACAGTGACAGTGATTCTGATGCTAAATTAAAGAAAGCGATTGAGACAATTGTACCGAAAAAAAGTGTTTCCAAATCATCATCATCTGAAGATAGTAGCTCTGATGATGAAGATGAGCCAAAAAAGAAGGCACCAGCTAAATCAGCACCAGCTACACCAGCACAAAAAGGTAATTTGAAATTTGTTCAATTTATAAAAAATGGACGGAAAATAAAAAATGGAAGTATAAAGAAGAAATTTACTAATATTTACATTTTTACAAATACAGTTGCACCAAAAGTCGCAAAGAAAGATGATTCAAGCTCAGATTCAAGTGATGACAGTGACGATGAGCCAGCAAAGAAGAAGCCAGCTGTCAAAGTGCCATTAACAAATGGAAATACAAAAGCAGTGGCAAATGGTAAATCATCTTCTGAAGACAGTGATGATTCGGAAGAAGAAGCAGTATCAGCAAAAAAGCTAAAAATTGCTAATAAAATTACAAATAAATCTGTAACAAAAAAGAATGATTCATCATCGTCGTCATCGTCTGATTCAAGCGATGATAATGATACAGATAAAAAGCCATTAGCGAAAAAACTTGCCCAATTGGCACCAACAAATACTAGCACACCCAATACATTGAAATATGGCAATTTTGTATCCGGTGGCATAATGAAACCAACTAAAATGGACGAATCGTCAAGTGATGATTCATCGAATAGCGAGAAAGTTGAACAAAAACCAGTCGTACAAAATAATGTCACTGCGGGAAAAAAGCGTAAATTTTCAGCATCTGAAGAAAATGAAACGCCAATCGCGAAAAAAGCAAATAAAAATAATTCAATCAATAACAATTCATTCAATAAGAGTTCAAATTCAAAACCAAATACACCATTCAGACGAGTTAAAAATGAAGATGTTGAAATTGATACACGTTTATCAAATAATTCGTTTGATGCAAAGGTAAATACAATTATCATGACATGAAAATAATTCTTTTCTTTTTTTATCACTTTGTAAATTTAACTATTTCGGGTCGACAACAATTTTGATTTATTTATTTATTTTTTTTTTTTTTTCATTTACAGAAAGGAGCTAAGGGATCATTTGGTGAGAAAGCCAATGAGGTTTTGAAGCATACACGTGGTAAATCATTCAGACATGAAAAAACAAAAAAGAAACGCGGAAATTATAAGGGCGGTGCTATCGATTCCGTCAATGTACACTCCATCAAATTTGAGGACTAATTTCATACGGGATAATTATATCAATAAATGAACACTTTTGTGAAATATAGTTAATTTTTCTCTATTTTAGAGAAATGTTTATTGACAGAAAACATTTGTTCTAATAATGATTGATGATTATTAGAGGACATTTTATGAAATATGTTATTATTAATATAAGAATTTCATTTCTATTTCTTTCCAATTATTGCATTTAATGGAAAATTTAATCATATTTAGAGAATAATAAAACAAATAATGATTTTATTTTATATAATATAAAAATAGAACAAGAAATACGCAATTTTATTCATCGAAACTGTTGGATTTTTTTTTTTTTTGTTTCTTCAGGATATTTACCAAATACCAAATCAATGGTGGCATCAATTTCAATTCTTCAGATGAAAAGAATCTTTTAGATGGGAAAGCAATTGTACTTTAATGCTCTTGTAGAACATTTTGTGATCCGTATGCATGCCACAGGCAAGTACATCAATAATCATTCGAGGTGCTGACAGCATATAATCGCGGATCAATGCAAGCGATCATGTATACACTGAATGGGAAATACACCATTACGGAATGCAAACGAAAAATCGTATTAAATCGAACTAAATATGTCAATGAATAACAAGTTGGATATGAATTACATACAAAGTTAGTGCAATTTATTTTTTTTTTTATAGTGTTATTAATTAGAATTTCAATTAATTTTTCACACAGATTTTTTGACTTTTGATTCATTCATTGATTTCATAAAACCAGATGCGAGAGTTAAATCATAAAATATTTCAAATTTCAAATAAAAATTAAATTTCGATGCGCCCTCTAGAATTGAATTCGTTAAAATAATCACGTCAAATGGAAAACTTTTCAGTCGATTACAATCAAATCGACAATGCAGTACACTGCATTTAATTCAAATATTTTACTAAAAGTGGTAATTGAAAATAGAAACACAATGATTTTCACTTTTTTTTTTCTCTTTTGTCTTAAACGGTAAAATGCATTTCTAGAGTTGTTTAAGAAATTCTGATTAAACAAGAAATAAAGCATAGCAAAAATGTTTTTTAAATTATTATATTTGGAGTGATTAAAAGATAAATGATTCGAATTTTAAAAGATATTGGTAAATAATGCAATTAAAATTGATTTTATTGATTGAATGCGACCATTTTGCCTTATTTTGGATTTTTTCGTCAATGAAGATCTGTAAAAATTCCCTGATAAATGCAATATTAATTGGCAAGTATTTAAATTCAAATAAATATTCAATGTTGGAATATTTTCATTGAAAGAACAATATTTCTCTCAAACCGTATTAAGAATCCATCAAAATTTCAACTTCACCATTGACAGTTTGAGAAAGAAAAACCGTGCTGTGAAGAGCTCATTAAAAATGTTTTGATGTGATAAAGTGGTCGGGAGACGAGTTCGAGAGCCAGCGATTTTTTTTTCAATTTTTTCAATATTGTGATTGATAAATCTAAGAAATAATCATTGTCTATAGAGAGAAAACCAATATGTTAATGCGCATTCATTAAATAATGAATTTTCATTGTGAAATGTGATGAATTGAGAAGATGGCTGTTATTTATATTATCTTTGTAATAGACCAAGAGCCCTAGAACAAATTACTTTTTTTCTGGTGTACGGCAGATTTCCATTGAATTAACATCTTCTCACAATATTCTATCCGTTGTGCATCACTTTTTATATTTTAATTGGGCGGATTGATTTATTCACGGTTTTATTCGCGCTACACCAGAAAGTATACTTTTTTTTTCTCCAATACGGCAGATTTTAGTGTCATTTGATTTGTTTTGATTTATTTAGCTAAGAAATAATAAAATCTGCCGTAAAGAGTGGGCGATTTTATTTGAAAACATTAAAAATAGTATTGAATAATATAATTTCAAAACTCAACGAATGCCAAATGTCAATTCTGTGATGAGTGCGTTCAATACCTTATGAAAAATTACAATATCAATGGAATTTGCTTGCAAATATTTTTAATGTTTTCAAATAAAATCGCCCACTCTTTACGGCAGATTTTATTATTTCTTAGCTAAATAAATCAAAACAAATCAAATGACACTAAAATCTGCCGTATTGGAGAAAAAAAAGTATACTTTCTGGTGTAGCGCGAATAAAACCGTGAATAAATCAATCCGCCCAATTAAAATATAAAAAGTGATGCACAACGGATAGAATATTGTGAGAAGATGTTAATTCAATGGAAATCTGCCGTACACCAGAAAAAAAGTAAATTGTTCTAGGGCTCTTGGTCTATAAATATTGATAGTTGGTCTTGTAGTTTACTAAGGTGGCAATTGATGTGCGGCATCTTCATTTTACTTCTTCAAATTTTCTTTTCAAAACAGATTCGTGATGATTGAATTGAATGAATGCGGTTGTTTTGTTACCACAAGCATTAGCAAGTATCGATCAAAAACAAATCATCTTCGAATAGAAATCATTTTTGAAACAAATCATCTTTAAAAGCAAATCTCCAATGATGTGTATTGCTTTTTTTCCTCATCTTTCTCTCACAATGAATGAAATGAAGATTTAACGAGAGATCTAACGATCTAATGATCAAATCACTTTTTGTCAGTAATGAAGTTTGATAAAGTTGTTTGCCAAAATCGAATTCCTTCGATTTAATCACATTTGAATGTTGGTTAGACCCATTTCGATATTTTATAAATACATGAAATTCTTGTTCTTTCCCTTTACGCGCACCGTTTGTACATTTACACTGCATCAAATGATAATGTATGCGCTATAAATATTCATGCCCGTTCAGAGTGAATGCATACTGTTGGTGTTGGTTTCATCGTTGGTGAATTTAAAACCAAAAAAAAAAAAAAAAAATGAAAAAATATCGAATAAAAAAACCAAGCCACATACTTGTTTGGATGTATGTCGACCGTGAAAGAGAAGGCAACGTATTGATTCGTCACAACGTTGACTCTTTGCTGTGGCTTCATCAACTCTAAGTAACAAAAGACTCTCGAACGGCAAAACAACGAACGAAATGAGATACAATAACAACGACAACAACAACAACAACAACAATAACAAAATATGTAATAATAAATACTGTTGAGTAAAAACAACGAAACGAAGACGAACAACACGGACGAACGAACGAAAGAGGTGAAAAAGAAAACAAAACTTCGAAACGAAAGAGAAAGAAGTAGAAAGAATGAAAGAAAGAAAAATAACAATAAAATCGAGGTAAGCCATACGGCAGCAGCAACAATTCGCGGCACATTCATTCGATGCTTTGCCATCGTTCGGTTAGTTTGATGCGAGCGCCAAATTGATATTTTGTTGTGCGTTCTGATATCCGCGTGATTAGATTTTTTTTTTTTTTTGTTATTTTATCAATACTTCCGCGCACAAGTTCACCAATAAAATATCAAATATAGAAGACAATTGATTTTTTATCAAAGGACAAAAACTGGTATGAACTTGTTCTTAGATGATTCAAGTTTGAATCAATATTTTGTGATCGAATGCAAGTGATCGGCAAATTGTTCTAGAAAAAAATAAAAAATAAAATCGTGAAAGCATTCTCGTCGTTTGGTGTTACAAAGCGTTCAAGTGATTATTATATGTTTTTAAATTCGAATAGAGTTTGTCATAATTGGATTGTGAATTGTGAGTAAAATGCGATTACTAAGTGTGATCTAGATGTTGGTGCATCATAAAGTATGTGTGCAATGTGCATATAATACATTTTAATAATTTGACATTTAAGCGCAAATGGAAAAAAAAAATGAAACCATATTTGTGTATGTAAAATGGAAGACATTGGCGAACTAAATGAAGACGAAAGAAAAAAAAAAATGCATATCGATGCACAATGCACCCATACATAAATGAACCGTATAACGGCATTATCAACGTAACCTATTTGTCTGTATGAAATGAGCGCAGAACAAAGAATGAAAAAAATAAAAAAAACACAGAAATTGTTTACATTTGTGAATGAGAGTAGTTTTTAGAAAGAAGCGAACAATTCGTATTTCGTGTCGGCGTTGCCACTGCGGTGGTGCAATGCTTGATAGTTACACTACTTATTTTTCGACGAAAGTCACGATGCAAACTCACACACACATACACACACACACACACAGAGAGAGAGAGAGAGAGAGAGAGAGAGAGAGAGAGAGAGAGAGAGATCAGTCGACTTCATATTAAATGAATATGTGGTAATTGTAGGTAGCTACTGGTTGTGCAGTTTGCATCATGTACAGCCCAGCCCAAAACTCTCACAAAATTCATCTCACTCTCACTCTCTCTCTCTCTCTCTCTCTCTCTCTCTCTCTCTCTCCACACACACACACACAAGCAATCAGTGATGAGAAATGTTATACCCAAAAATGAAATTTAAGTGAAGTGCTCAATGTGGTCACATTGTCACGGTTTTATATTCTATGAAATGTGATCTGCTGAACATTATCTTCCATTGTTTATCGTAATTTGTACATATACGAAACAATTTCAATTGCACCTACGTGTTCTAGTCTTTTGACATTTCCAACACGTTTACATTCCCACAAATGGTTTATATCTGCATTTTGACGAAACTGTCCACCACATATTGAAAATTAAATACTGTTCAAAAAGATCCGAAAAAACACCCATTCGGACTGTTTAAGCGTCACTCGAACTGTATGAGTTTTAATTCGAATTTAAGTATGCGGTTCTCAACTAATATGTGTTAATATTACTCGGTATCGTTTATTCAATTGACAAAACATGTTTTCAATGTTCTAGCCAAACATTTTTCACACGAATATTTATTTTCTTTCTGAAAATGATTCAATCATGGTGCGTTTCACTTTTTAATGGAATTTTGGTTTGTCGCATGTGCGTCCAATCAAAATATAAAAAAAAAAAGAAGTTATGCATACTGCCGTACAAAAGTTGGAACAATAGGTACTTTTCTCAATAGAGCCGCAAGCTCATCGTAAGAAAGATGTTATTATTCTCAATCCATTCGCGCCAACAAAATCCACAACAGAAAGTGTAGAAATTCAATTTCGTAAAAACAAACACCTATGTTTACTTTACTTGAAACGGTTACATTGTTAAAATACAAAAGATCATTATTTAATGTAGTTATTGAAAAAAATAAGAAGAACAAAAAAAAAATCAAAAAATTAAATCACGCGCCAAACTGGCGATGAGTCTGTCATAATTTACAGTTGGTATACATTTCTTGTCGATTTCCTATTTATAAATTGTGATTTCAGATGCTAAAAGAAGGCGAAATAAAATAGATAAACAATGAATTGAAAAAAGAAACACTCTTATGCCAACTACAAACACAACAAACGACCGCAATACACACATTTATCTTGCTTGCTGAAACAATACATTGTGAGATTTTGCATCATTTTGCACTGTATTTAGCATTTATCATCGCAATTCATTCACACATAAAATGTGCGATTTTTTCTTCTTCTATATTTCTTTATATATATTCTTGTCTTGTTTGTTCGTTCATCTTGTGTGTTGTACCCTGTCCAATAAACAATGAACCAATAAAATATCTTTTCCAAAACGAATAGAAAGAAATCACACGTATACACATACACACACACCATGGGCCATGAAGAAATGAAAATAAGAACATAAATTCTGGATATTTATGCCATTTAGGCTCTTGAAGCCGTTCATCAGCGTTGGCATCGACATCGGTTTTAGCATCATCATCAGCCTTAGCATCTCACCATAATATATGTGTTAGATGACAGTATGTAAAGAAGAACGATAGGCACATACAACATATGTATAAATAAATTAAGCGTAGCACCGATATTATCACTAGTTTTAACGGAGAATGCAACACAAAATCGTTGTCATTCTTGTTTCAGCTAACACGCTTTATTTTTCTTTCTTTCATTTCAACTCGTTCGCTTTCGATTTAGCATGTGTATGTGTCTGTGCATCCACATACCCAGAGTGACCAGAGTCTCTTTCAATACCATTGGAAAAGAGGTATTTGTAAATAATCTTGTGAGTAAATTATCTGTTCGTTGTTTTCAGCATTCAATTCTTGCTGTTGTTGTATTTGTTTTGAATGCGCAGCCGTTTTGTGAAAGGTTCCCCAATAGGTCACAATAAAAGCAGATAAAAGAAAAGCTGAATGCGATATAAACACACATACACACACACGATCAGATACATAAAAAATGAAATAAAATGCATGATGAATAACGACTGGACAAACAACAACAACAACAACAGCAAAAAAAAAATCGAAAATACTTCTGGTTTCATATCAGACATAAATAGAAAAGAAATTCGTTGCTGTTACGAAGAATTTTTTGCGCAACGAATGTCCATGAAGAATTTACAATTTGATTGGGAGTGTGCACATAATGAAGAAAGGAAGAAAATTATAGCAACAACAATCACAGCAAACGGCATTTCGATGAGCCAATCCATTCGATTGACCGTTCATTCACTTTGCCAACAACAAGCGAATAAAAGCGATGATGTTGTTTGTGTACACGACGATAGTGAAAAAAAAATACACAAATAATAATGACCACTTCAGTACCACTCTGCAGTTTAACATTTCATGCAATTCCATCGGCTATTTGCGATACCAGATTTATTCCATGCCACCTTATTTGAAATTTTGTCCCGCATATGTATGAGCTTTTAATGGACAAATTTGTGTGCAAAATGTATTACCATTAATAAATTTTCATTTGATTTATTTTCGCACGATCATCAAAACACAAAAGAAGCAAAAAAAAAAGAATAAAAAAAAAAAAAATAAATCTTGCTGACACCTCAATTATATTGAAGAATATATAAACCATTGTTTCTCACTAAAAACCCTTGCGGCTTCATTCGAATCTCAAATACATAGCAAAGCATAAACTTTGAGAATGCATGAGCTCAATATTAAGAATGAAATATTTTCACTGTTGTTGTTGTTTGTCCATTGAAATTGAAGCAAAACATATTGTAAAAACACAAGAATATTTGAACATTCATTCATCTAAAAGAATTGCTGCTTGATTTTTCACAGCGAACGAATTTATTCATATTCCAAATTAAATTTGAATAATAAATCAGATGAGTTCTTAGCGCACTCTATCTCTCTCTTTCTTTCTCTCTCTCACTCTCATACTCTCTCTTTCTCAAACACTCAACTGACACACCGTCTGTTTGTATTTGACGTACAAAAAAGTAAAAAAACAGTCATTTAATTCGCGCCCAGTGAAAAGAAAAGGTCGACACGCAACGAAAAGTCAACCAAAATGTATATATATAATCAAAATGCTTAGAGAATTTTTCTCTTGAATTTATGGTTTATTTAGTTTCTCTCCATTCGAAGAAGAATAGTCGAAATTTTATATGAAAGAAAAGTGTTTTAAAGCGGAAACATTTAAAGTCAGCATAAAATAATTTTTCGAATAGAATGTACCGAAATAGTATTCGTGATATTGTTGATTGCATTCAAACAATGGCCATTTAGCTATTTACAATCGAATCCATTTGACTCTGTAAGTCAAATGTTTGGTAAAACTCTATGTTGATTTACTTAATAAAAAATCGTCGAAATAAATACGATGGCCAATTTCTCATTGGTATTTTGTATTCGTATATGGAATAACTGTAAATCTGGCTGATTGGATTTGGTACGTCCAAAGTGGTGAAAAATTTATGAGGCGCAAAAGTGGCAATGAACACAAATCAAAGACAAGTCATTATGTAATTTTATATATATATATATATATATATATATACATATATACTTTTTTTATTTCGATTGTGATTGTATAATTTTAAATTATGCTCTGTGTGTGTCTTGGTGAAGTTTTTGAACCGTTCATCAAATCAATTAAAGAAAGAAGAAACTCATTAGCGCGTAAAGCAATATAAAAAAAAAAAACAAAAACAAAAAAAGAAATTGCACTGAGATCATGTTGAAAAATGACCGATGAAAGGACAATAAACCGTGAAGACAAATTTTTAACAATTAAATTACAATCGGACTTACAAACGATGACAATAACGATGATAAAACAACAAATAGGCGGGTTTTTTTTTAAACCTTACACTCACATACGCATGCCGAAATACAAAAAAAAAAAAAAAAGAAATAACTCATGATTAGTCATGGAAAACAAGTCATTGCTTGTAACAAACAAAACCAAAAACATCAACAAAACAAACGGTTTTTATAAATTTCCGTATTTACATTTTCAAGCCATTTTTCAAGCTTCTATTATTTCCACAATTTTGTGTAATTATTTTCATTGGATTTTATTTTATGTTTCATTTGTTGTTATAAAATAATAATTTCATACCGAACTGACAAACAAATAAAAATGATATTTTTATACAATAAAGATATCATGTCGGCGTCTTTTATTTATTTTCTTTTCTTTTGTCTTTCAAAGTCGGTCGCTTCAATTGCACTGCATAAAATATGAATGAAAAATGTACCGGTGGCATTTCAATCAGATTCATGCGATTCAAATGACATTTTTAAACGGAAATTCAAATTCAAAAAACAATAATTGAATTTTTCTCAAGTCTAGCAACCATTCTTCATGCTTGCTCGTAAATTATGAACTCTTTCTCTATCAACTCATTGAGAGTATTCCCAAGGGTTTCGTGTCTAATATTCATTTAAATTTTTTATTTGCGTAATAAAAGTAATAATAGTAATAATGATTGAAAATGCTACGGTGAACAGAGTGCAACTATTTTGAATATATTGCTCTCTAGCTCTCACTCACGGTTATTCTTTCAGCTTCTCGTTCTCTTGTAGATTAAAAATTCAACAACTTTGATTGATCAAAATACGGGTAATCCCGTTTTGTCATTTATCGAAAGAGAGAAAGAGAGAGAGAAAGAGAGAGAGAGAGAGAAATGAAGAGGGAGAAGGGAAAATAAGAAGAGAAAGAGACAGAAAGAAAAAGTCTCATGTTCTGTGTATACTTATGAGAAAATAACCATATGAAAATTACTATAATTTTAGATTTTATTGGAAAGTTTATTTTTTTTTTTTTCATCAAATGGAATTTCGCCGTATTTGGAAATGGAATCACAAAATCGGTTGTTTACCTCTGAATATGGTTGTTCGTGACTTAACAACAAATCTTGTTAATCGAAAATGAAATGAATCAATCGTTTCTCTTCGAATAATTGGCAAGAAATGAGCATAAATTAAATTCACTTTGGTTGAAACTAAATTAGAAATAAAAAAAAAACGCTCACACATTGAACATTGCTCCAGTAACACCAAACTACGAAAAGAGAAAAAGAGATTATTTAATCGTCTGGGTATTTCAAAGCAAAAAAAAAATCTATTTTCAGTTAATTTGAAGACAATCAACTTTAAATATTTGTTAAACAAAGCCAAATAGTTTGCAATAAATCATAGCATAAATTGAATTTTTGAAATTGTGGCAAAACCGTGTCGAAAGGTGATAACAGGTGACGAAACTACACATAAATACGAATAAAATATGGGGACAAAGATAGAATATGTTGATTCAAATCATTTGCATGCAACGAATTACATACGAAATTCAAAAGCGATAGCTGTTCTATGGGCAATTTTCACAATATGCTATGCCATCATAAGTGCGGTGGCGTTTTTCACACCAGGTAATAATTATAATTACTGAAGTAACATCACTAACGTTGAATTCATTTTCACTTTTTGATGAATTGAAGCTACAAAAGAAAAAGTGAGAGATAATGAGAGAAAAAAAATCGCACAATTGAACATTTTCATCACATGATTTTGCGAACATTGTTAATTGTCATCAAATCGATACGGTTCTGAATTCAAAATACCATTCAAATTTACACTAAATTAGTTACTTTTTTTTCCTTTTGTTAGTCAACGCTAATTTTTTTTTTTAAATTTTTTCTTCTCTTTTTCTGAAAGAATGGGTCGGTGATTTAGATTCAGAAAATGCGGGTCGCTTGGGCCTATGGCAAGTATGTCAACGTGACGAAACATCAGATAATTGTCAAAAACAGTTGACCGATTTTCTATCAATCCCATCGGTACCATTTCAAGTAATTTGTTTCTTATTTACAATATGACTCATTGTTGCTCTTTACAATATCGAAAAATTTTACTTTTGTTTGGACCCAACTTTCCTTCCACCTTTAAATTGACCAATTTATTGAAGTTTTAATTGATGTCTTTTTCGTTTTCTTTTAAATGTTTTTTTTCTTTCATTCTTTTTTATTGATTGAATTGAATTTAGGTGGCAACTGCTTTTGTTGGACTATCGGTTGTAACAGCTGTACTCACCATATTATTCCTAGTTTTCTTATTTTTCCTCAAATCAACGACTGTCTTCCATATTTGTGGTTGGATGCAAATTTTGTCAGGTAATTGAGAGATAAAAGCCAAAGTTATTTGTCATCAAGTTTTCTCTGTTTTTCTTTCTTTCTTTTTTCTATTTCATTTCATTTTCGTTTTTTGTTCTTCTTCTTCTACTTCTTCTTCTCCTTTTTCTTCTTTAAAACATATTGATGCATCTATGAAATGGTGATTGGTGTTTATCTGCGCAATTTCACTCATTTATTTTTTTTCTTTGAAAATGTTCAAAGTTTAAAATAAAATCTGGTTGTGAAAGATTTTTATCATGCTCTCATTCATATGTAAATGTGATTATACGCTTGAACTGGAAAACCAACAAATACACATAATTTGGCATTGGAAACGACGAAAAAACGAAAATAATGTAGCATGACCAAAAAGAATGATTCACATTTGTGGTTTGATTTAGTTTCTTATATTGAGGAGCCATATGTATGTATGTTCTTGGTGCACAATGTACCAAGGGGCAGGGCGGTGAATATTAATTGAATAAAAGAGTGAATATCAAGCATGCATATGATACACGGATAAAGGATTAGAAACTTTTTACTTCGTTTATATGAGAGCTGAATGTTTTTGTGATAAAAAGCATTGATTACTTATTACCTGTTCACCCATTTTAGACAAGATTTATGTAGAACAATTATATAGTTGACGGTTTCAAGCAAAGTGAAAATTTTCACCAGATACGCGTCGTACAATATGTGTGCATGGCCATCACACACACACACACACATACACACAAACGAAAGCACACACACTCAACTGATGGCCATCATAAAATTAAGATCAGTTTCGATTTACATTGAAATGTTAAAATGCCATCCACATTGAAACCACTTTAAGATTGTACCCGCTTTTGCTTCGCATGCACTTCACCGGAACAAATATATAAAAGAAACGTTTACTTCATGAATTCAACCATAATATATATATATATATATATATATATATGAATAAAACGTTGCTATGCTTCTTAAAACCGGTTCAGCAATTGAATGTTATAGGCCATTGAAAATAGAATCGAGCTAGAAAAATGCTCATAACAAAACGATGCAAAATTGTTTTAAACATTGGACAATGTGACGTTGAGCTTTGCTGGTGCGGATTAAGCATTGGTCACATTCATGCATAGTTGATTATTGCAGGTAGGAATAAAAAAAATATACCCAACGACGGAATGATAAATGCACACTTTTGTTTCGATTGATCTCCTTCTCTTTTTTGTTTTCTTTTCTCGTTGTGAATCGAGATATGAACGGAATATGATGATTATTTTTGCCAAATGAATTAATTTTTGCTGGTGTGACGCACAAGAGACGAATGCAATAGACTATAACTTTTTGTTTTCCATTTTCAATTCATTGGAATAAAGTTTCCATGTGACTGCACACCAATGCATACAAACATCTACCGAGAAAATATTATCCAATTTAAATGCGAATGAAAAATTTACATTTTATTTCGTTCTCTTTCTTTCCCTCTCCCTCTCCCTCTCCCTCTCTCTCTTCCTTTCTCGCCCTCCCTTTCTTTCCTCTCCTTTCTCTCGCTCTTTCTTTTTCTCTTTTTCTTAATCTCAAGCTCTTTCTCACTCTCTCTCTCTCTCTTTTTCTCTTCCGTTTCACCTTCAAACGTTGAAACATTTTTTTACATTCATATAATATGAATTGAAGCATTCCATGTAACTTGAGAATACTCGTTATGTTTTCATTTGTTCAAATTAAAATGAATTAAACTATATTCTCATAGAGTAAATGATGAACGGAACTGACGAATACTTACCATTATAAATCGATTAGCCGATATGATTTCTTTTCTTTCAATTCGACATCAATTTTTTTTTTCTTTCTGAACTTACTTGTTCAGCTATCAATTTGAACGCAAAACAGTATTGAAAATGGATAAATGATGCACATCGTTTGCACAAGTGGGTTAAAAGAAGAAGAAGAAAGAAAAAAAACTGAATCATCGAAAGTTAATGGAAGTGTTTAAATGGTTTCCAATTAATTATCTTGACTCAATCATAACAATGCGATTATAATCGATTTCTAGCGGTTTTTTTCTCTCCACACACACACACACACACACACACACACACACACACATACTCTGAGGCCAACACATTAACTAGTGTGACTAACACTCAAAAAAAAAAAATCTATCTAATTCTTCAAGTCTGCAACCAATTTTGCATCATCAAAAGATTAAAATGATGGAAGCAAAATGGAAAAAAGAAAATATGAAAACGAATTTGTCTACTTGTTTCCGAATAAAAAACATCATGCAGATTAATTACCACAGCTAATGAATTTGTCTGGAATGATTACATGCATGATTTGAATGGTATAATGTGCACAGTCGATGACAATAGCGGATACAATGCTATGTAACAATTGTCAATTCGATTCCATTTGATTATTTCGCTTGCTTCTCGGCATTTCATTATTTTTGAACTACAAACTCTTTCTATTTTCTCTCTATTACATCGAAACTAATTCATCTAAACGATGAACAACAACGACAAATGAACAGACTCTACAAACGCAACCAAGCCATTTCACAAAAACAATTGCAAATCGGGAAAAATGAATTGTTGAAGTGTAATATGTTGTGAAACACGTTAACGGTTAGTTGGTGACCGACCTGAAAGCCGGTTCTCTTTTTGTTCCTTCATGATTTTGTCTTTGCTGTCTGAAGTGCTCACAAAGCGATTTGTTCGCGGTTTATTGTCAACAATAGTGGTAACTTCTGTAAATTCTAATTCGAAACATGGTTTACATCTATTCACATTGTTACAGACTAAGTCAAATACGATGAATTAGAGAGTTGTGTGGTGAGTGTGCCGTTTTATTTGAGAGAAAAAAAATACGGTGTGAATTGATTCTGGTTGGCATGTGTTTTTTTTTTGTCTTTCGTTTTCAGTTGTGAGTATGTTGAAGCTTTTGTTATTGTTTTAATATTTTTCTGCGTAAATTTGTTTGATACATTTGAATTGTATGAGACTGCGACTCGTATGAAAAATAGAGCATCAAAAACGATTTTTTTTTTCATCTTCTCTTAATGTTATTTTTACTATGTGGTTGTTGTTGTTGTTGTTTTTTTTTCACACTTAAATCATTGAATGCCAAGACTAATTGTTTTGACAGCTGATCCAAAGATATTTTAAGTTGAAGATTGTGATATTGAATTTATACGAACGTCACCCTTTTAACGATTCATAGAGAAAGTCGCTACGATTGATTCAACACCTATCATTTTACGTACACAATTTTTAGTGTGCATCACTTGACTCGCTTATCTATTTTATGCAAAATACAATATGAAAAAAAAAAACACAAAACACAAAACAGAAGGCGAGAATGTGTAAGTGTAACAAAGCAATTTTGCAAAAATTGATACAAAACAATCTACAGTTGAACTTGAGAAAGTTGTATTTCAGATTAATAAAAATTTTTCATTTTTTTTTCTTAAATTCACCGCTTTTTCTTCTTTTATTGAAATTTTATACTATTATAAACGTTAAATAGAGGAGAAACAGTGTACATTTGCATAAGACACTCAAGTCAAAATATTGCTAGCGGAATAATAGCAAAAAGGTGGAATAGATTACACATTCAAAACATGAATTGTATTAAACAAGAGATTCAATTTCATTTGCTCTTTATAATAATTAAATTGCTTGCATTTGATTTGTGTTACAATAATTCAAATCTCATTCAATCAAATAGATATAGTCATAGAAACTCAGACAATCTGACATTTGATTTGGATTAGCTTGAGTTGAATGAAAAGTAAATGTTATCCAAAGAAGAAGAAAAAGAAGAATGTTTTGTGTTGGCGGCAAAGGAGCTAATCATTTCCATCGTATGTCAAATGTGCAAATGAATATTCCGAAATATGTGTTCAGTTCACCTATTCTACCAAACGTCGTTTATCGTGCACGAATAGGAAACTGGATTATGATTTTAAGACATGGCTATGATTATATATCTTTAACAATGATTTTGAAGCACGCATTAGGAACTGCTTTTTGCATCATAAATTTTCTATTTTCATGCTCCAAACACATGCTATAATGAGAAACAATGTTGAAGCGCTTCGTTCAAAATTAATTAAGATATCTTCAAAAAGACGTGTATATAAATTGTTGTCTGTTTCAACGCTCATTCAATATTATTATTCAAATGGTATTTCTTTTTGCATTTTTTTTCATTTTATTTTCTTTGATTTTTTGCTTACAGCAATCAGCATGATTGTCGGATGTGTTGCGTTCCCATTTGGATGGAATTCGAATGATTTTCGAAAGATTTGCGGTCCCGAATCCAATCGATTTGAGCTGGGTTTATGTGGCATACGATGGGCATATCCTCTAGCAATCATCGGTAATTATTTACAAATCATTAATGACATAAATAATTTCAACAAATAATTTTTGTTTTGTTCTTTGTTCAACGCATTTCATGTATTTTTTTTTTTTTTTTTTACGCACTTTCACAGGCTGTATCGATGCATGTATATTGGCCACTTTGGCATTTATATTAGCCACACGACATGTTCGCTTACAACCCGAACCAATGTACCAAAATTCTATGTTTAAAGGTAATTGTTCACACTTTGACGCGGCATCGCACATTACACGTAATTCATTTCAGAAAATTCGTTAATCACAATTCTCTCTATCTCTATTTTCTCTCTTCCACTCATTCTTCTTCTTCTTCTTCTTCTTCTTCTTTTTTTCGTCTCGTTTTTATTTTACACATTTTCGATTTGTATAAATTCAGGCGAGGTGAATAATGCGTATTTAACCGATGCCGTAAGTATAGCTGGTTCACGAAAATCACTAAATTTACAACCGGTTGTTTTGGTTGCTCCACCGCACCATATGGCAAATGGAGACGACAGCATTTCACAATTTTCAAATCGTACATCCAGTCGCTACAATCGTCCTGAATTCCATAATTCAATGCATCATTTTCAATTATGAATTAAAACCATTTAAAACATACTATTTTTGATAAATTTGTCTGCTTTTCGTGATCATATAAAAAAATTTTTTTTTTCATAATTAATTAAAAATAGACATTACACAGAGTTGCCATTAGCTAGCTAAATAATATTGTCGAAATAACGTTAGCCGCTGACATGATATAAACGAAGAATAAAGAAGAATTAATATATAAGTGACACACGAAGGAAGAAGCATATAGCAACGAACTAAGTAGTGCGCGCCGCTTACTTCTATTATGTATATGCATAGCTTCTTTTTATATATGCACATCACTTAATTCGTTGATATGTGCTTTTTCCTTCGTGTGTTGCTTACGTATTAATTTTTCTTTCTTCTTCGTTTATATAAAACATCGTGTCAGCGGCTAACATTATTTCGACAATATTATTTAGGTAGCTAATAGCAGCTCAGTGTAACGTTACATTAAATATCTTGCCAATCGAATCAATTGACAGACGAGAATGCGAAAAAAAATGACTGGAAAAGAAAACATTGCTAACTGAGAAACTAGCAATCTCTAAGCTCTCTGCAAATTGTATCAATGTGAAAATATGGTTATTTATTCGCATGAAATTAATGTTTCAAGACTTTCCCTTGTACGAAAGGGATTTTATTATTTAAAAATTTAATGGCGTTTTTTTTATTGTTGTATTATCGCGCACATCGAGCATTGAAAAAAGGTGAATTCCATCAAAGAAATTTCAGATAGAATAATGTTATATATATTAATGTAAATGTTTGTATTTGGACTTGTGCTCAAAGAGCATAACCTGTTTAGTCGATAAATATGCCAATTTTTATTTTTATTTTTTTTTTTTTTTGAAATGCAAATAGAGGATTGTATTCTGTAGTTGAAAATGAAAACCCAAATAAATTGTAAAATAATATGAATGGTGTTTGTTTTATTTTATTTTTTATCCATATTTTTATGGATTTTGATTGTATAGGTGGATGTAAACGATTGTAAATCATTTAATATGGAATAGAAAATTACTACAATTTACTTTTAAACGCCGAAATGCATGCACGTGCTATTTTCGGCTATCAAAAATCGACAAAGAAAAAAAATGGAAAGTTCACGAGCATGAGCAACATTTCATCATCGTCATTGAAAACCATACCAGCAATAATAACTGGAAATCAAATCGGTTTTGATTTAACGATATGTCAAATACAGAAATTGAAGTTATATACGTTGAACTGGTCGCAACCCCACAATCTACTAATGCGCATTTTATGTGCTGAATGCAATTTGATTTTGTGTATGTTGTTGGTTTTTTTTTTTGTTTTGCCCCGTTTCAAAGTTTGTGTGAGTTGGTTCTTTTTCATCGATAAGTTGCTTTGTATGTTTATATGCGTTTAATAATTGTTTTTAACAGATTTTCCAATGTTTATCCATCAAAGAATGAATTCATAATGCTTGCAGATTGTTCACAGTAACACAGTATCATGACTTTATGATTTCCCAAACATTTACCACTTAACTTAATGGATGCAGATGAATATTTTCTAGAGGGATATTATACGAATGGATTACAAAGTACTTTTGAGGAAATCTTTCAAAAATAATTGAAACAAATGAATTATAAATAATACACAGAGAAACAGCAATCTTGATTAAACTGCATTTATTGATAAATTTTTTATTTTTTCCATACGCTTGTGTGTATGTGTGTGTGTGTGTGTGTGTGTGTGTGTGTGTGTGTGTGTGTGTGTGTGTGTGTGTGTGTGTGTGTGTGTGTGTGTGTGTTTTTTGTGTGTGTGGGTAGTGTGTTGAATTTTCTTTTGAATGTTGTTTCTTTCCAAAAAATAAGAAATAGAAATTAAATTAGTTAGAATAAAATATGTTTGCACAATTAAAAAGTTTTGAAGACATATTGAGATTGTTTCAATGCAACAAATGATTTCATTTAAATTCATTGTTTTTCATATTAAATAACGTGGTTGTGGTTCCATTATGCATCACACTCTTCACAAATGAAATGAAATTTATCTTAATTTAAAAAATTAATCAACTAAATCATTCACACGTTTAAATTTGGTCTAAAGCATTCAAACATTATTGTAGAAGTAATTTTGGACAATGCCAAACAATAATTTTGTAAATGAACAATTTATAAAAAAAAAAGTAATACAAAGTGAATAAAACAATTTTGTAAATCCATGATTAATGTTATAAATCGATGTTAGAAAAATAAACAATTCTATATTTACAAATCATTTTCATATGTTATTACATTGATTCTTCTAAATTTTTTTTTTTTTTTTTTACTTTTCGATTTCAATTTCTTCTTTTTGTTTTTCCCAGTTCTAAATATTATTTTTCGTTTGTTGCTGCAAGACGAAACAAAGAAAACTGTGTGAAGCTATTTAATGTGGCAAAAAAGAACGGTAAAGTATCCTATTGGCATTAAAGTTAAGCTTGCATTTTATTGAAGCCTGAGTGAGATTCAGAAAAAGTAAAATATGGTTCACTATTGGCCATCATTTATATAGTGGCGCTGAAAATGGCCGACTCGATGGCAAAACTTTTATAGTTGTTTAAATTACAGGTATATCTTGGACTGTTTTTTTTTACTATTGTTTTATTTTTCACTTAATTTTCTCTTTATTTACTTTCATTTCATTTTATTTTTCGTTTTAAATTTAAATTGCAATTTAAAGCACTATCGATCAAATTGAATGTTTATAGTTTATGTTTAATTTGATGGTGTAAGAAATGAAATATCCAAATGAAATGGAAGTTTCAAATGAATGACAATTTTTTCGACAAAATCGATGCCAAAATTGATTGAATTACAAAAGCAAAGAATTTTAATTATGATTTTTCGAGAAAAAAAAAGAAAAAATAAATGTCTTTCTTTGTAAAATATCGACAATGAAAAATCGTTTTGATTAACAGTCACATGCACAAAGTTAGCCTTCCTTCGTCAATGTTCATCATCTCAACATTATTAAATATTTGTTACAAATCTAAATGATTTTATATGACATGGCAAACAATCATAAAATAAATCTACGGTAAATAATATAAACTATAAACAAAATCTACATAGATACATAATTAGCACACAATTTAAAAATTAATTTGGCTTTGATTGGACCATAAAAGCCATGGTAGCATCGAAATCGATGTGCAACATTTAAATCTATGGTTTTTTTCTTTCATTTTCTACTATTTTTTTTCTTCTTCTCTCAATTAAGCTAAAACGATCACAATTTTAAAGTTTGGATTGTTTTCCGATATATATATATATATATATATATATATATATATATATATATGTAGTTTAAATGTAGGAAATTACATGGTTTATATCCAAGGACATTTTAACACATTTTTTAATGTATTTCTCTCTTTATTCCATTCTTCCATTTCCAAAAAAAAATTCTCATTGAGACTCTGTTCATGGTATTAAATTGTGGATACACAGGAGTTTCTTTCAATTATTTGGCTTCAAAATTTGTGACAAGTGGATACCAAGTAGTCGGTTTAACATGATGACCAATTTCAAATGCTTCAAATTTAATATCTATTTAAATAGATAATAATTTCGAAATTTTAGCGCAAAATCGTATGGCAGTCACTGTCATCATTGAGAAGGCAGCAACATGTCTTTTTTTTCATATCTGCGTGTTGTTTATTTCACAGTGGATGGGTATATTTTTTTTTCTATCTATCGTCATACAAATAACATTCTAGGAAATGAAATAATAATAATAATAAATTTAAATTACAATAGTAGATTTCTATACAATTTTTTCTTTCTCTTCTATCAACAGAAATGATGCCAATTTTACATATTATTACAGGAAATTGGTATTCTTTTGTTTATCGATTACTATGTCAACAAATCAATGTCATTCGTATTGGTTTTAAGTAGCATATAACTGTCACGCTGATGATGATGTAACATAATTCGATGTTGATGTTGTACCAAAAAACTACTGCCACGGCGCAATGATCGACGGCCCATTTCAAGCAATTCTACCGTTGGATCCGAATGGAAGACAAAATTTTTATAGGCACGAACAAATATAAACATTAGCATAAATGAACCGGCCAAAATCATACTGTATGATAAAATTGGCAATGCAGCTGGCCCAAATACCGTTGCCAAATATATCCAACGACGTATTGATGGTGTTAGCTCACCAATGCCCTACAATTTTATATATTTTCAATAAAATCAATTATTAAAACATTAATTTGTAACAATATATTGCTTAAGATTTGCAAGAAACAATCGAATGAGCCACTTACCTCTTCAACCCAAATAATGGGAAAAACAAAACTGCGGAAATTTTTCAATGAATCGATATAAATCGATTGGTCAACTTTCAAATTCAATTGAACTCGTACTTTTCCTTCAAGCGGTACGCCCAATTTCTATTGTATGTTGAAAATAAACCAATTGAAATTAATTGAAAGAAAGTGTTTACACGTATTTCACTTACCGGTTGAATTTTGAAATAGGTTTCATGAAGTGATTTATTTGGTTTTAAGCCATCGACAGCACCCAAAAGTTCTGGATCGGCTTGATAAAAATGTGGATTTGAAATATAAACTGGGGCGCCTATTAAAGAAAAAAAAAAACCCAATATATTTTCAGAAGATTCAAATCAAACTTAAGTCTCGAATGATGGAATAAAACTCAACAATTTCTTTTAATAGAAATTGTACTGTAATTGATATATTAACTTACTGTATTGACATGGGCTGATATTTTGAAGACCTCTTGGTGCTTTATAATCTTCAGTATCATAACATGAATTATTTGGATTATTCTCTGAATCACCGTATATATTTTCAGGTGTACCATAAAAATCAGCTGGAATGCCTGTGTTTTTAATACCAATAAAAATATGGTTAAAGTTTATCATTGAAATTTTAAAGTTTAGTTCATTTGATAGTTTGACCAATGTCTCTGAATAAAAAAATGATGCTTACCATCTTTGTAAACGGTATTTCGAAATTCAAGAGGTAAAATTCGACACAAATCCTTATCGTAAACGTAGCGGATGTCATTATTGGTATATTCTCTGGGTGGAAAGAAGGAGCCTTCGGATGCAGCAATATTTGTACATGGTTCATTGTCCCAAAATGGTAATGAATCCATTCCATTCAACTGATCTAAATAGCCAAATTTTTCCATACCATTATGACCAGTATTGATTGTCGACACTTCGGTTAAAGTTCCATTACGCTGTCGAGAATGAAAGAAAAAGTCAACTTCAATAATGAATTTTAAGTCGCCTGAATGTAGATGTAGATTTATAGTTACAATTCATTCGAAATTATTTTGTTTGGTGGATTATTCATATTTCTTTTTTCTTTTAAACTTGAATTGTTGTGGTTTTATTAAAATTATGCATCACTTCATAATTATTTTAATACTTACGCCAAGTAGTAAGCCCATTTTTGACATTTCAGGTCGTATGTTCCTAGGATAGAATGTATGTGCCATATTGACAAGCGTATCCTCGTAACCAAATAGCAATTGATCCACCGTCACCGATATAAATGGTTGTAACTTTTTCCCTATAAACCTCGCCCCCGCTATCGCAATCGAAACACTCCCACCAAGTATTGCACCAAGTTTATTCGTTTGAGACGATAATGTCTAATCAGATAAATGAATTTAGGGAAAAACAAAAAGAAAAACTGAATAATTAAAACATTTATTATAATAAATTAACAATAAGATTAGTTCGATTCATGAAAAATAGCACGAACAACAAATGAAATATGTAAATAATACATACCAATAATGGAATATTTGGTGTTATCACGCTAAGATTTCTGTCGATACTTAATTCAGGCACAAACTGTAAAATTTTCTTATGTTGATAGGTAACCGTATAGTTATCATGAAACTTAATGTTCACTTTTTCCATGTCCTCTCTACAGAAAAAAAAAAACAAAAAACAAAAAGAAAAGAAAAATAAACAAAACGAAATTGAAAGAAGCAGAAAATATGTAAATAAAAATCATTACTAAATTGATTCATTCAAGTGATTACAAAATTGATCGGAAGTCGTATATAAATATTTTCAGACCATTCACCGTCAAGTTCATATTGCAACGTGAATTTTTTTTTCGCCGAATGATTTGTAAAAGTGCTTACAACGTTCGTGGGCCTGCGGTTTTTTCCCTTCTTGTCTTCATTAATTTGTTTTTTTTTTCTTCTCTCAATTTGTACAGTTGATGCTGTTGTTTGTTGGAACCGGTGTCGCAAGGCAAGTGACTATATCAATTCACCATTTTTACACATATGTGCATTTTGTGAGTCAAAAACCTCTATTCCGAACCAGATTTATTTTGCAACACTAAAACTTAATTGTCAACAAAGAACTTGAAATTTTCCATTCGTATGTCGCATATTTGATTGAAACGGAATGAGAAAGAGGGAGAGAGAGAGAGAGAGAGAGAGAGAGAGAGAGATGGAGAGCATGAAAAATAACTAAACGGACACCATTCATGAAATTATTTCTAAAAAATTTTAATGTATAAAAAGTCGATGGAAAACGAATGGATTCCGCGACACGTAAACGTCCAATGGCGCAGGGCAAAGACAAGTGCACGCATATTTCTCAATTCTATGTTGTTGTTGTTTTTTTGTGCTCGTTTAGGCACCGATTTTTGCTTTGTTTCATGGAAATAATTGGATCATAAGTATTGGAATACAGGTAAGACGAGTTTTATTAACCGAAACGAATAGAAGAAAAAAAAACCGCGCAAATACTTGGATGCTATGTTTGTTGTGACTCTATTTATTAGCATCCATGTCCGGTGCAATGTTCATCGATAGAGAGGAGCGGCTTTTTTTTTTCTTTTCTGTCATTATGACTTTGAGCACTGACATGAAATCATTTATACAGTGTACGACACTGGTAATCCGGCTTCAGTTTCATATCACCGTTCTAGCAAGAAATGTATGGTTTTCCCCCATACAAATCTCTCGATCGATTTTCTGCTATTGCACACGAATGTGCAAATAAACAAATATTTTCTATGGATAATTAAAGGGAATCTATTGCTTTAAATTATTTTTACAAAGAATAAATTACAATTTATACCCGTTTACAAGACTTCAACGAAAACAAAACATCAAATATCTCATTCATTCATCTACAACAAAAGTTCAAAAGATCATCAGAGAAATACCAGCACTATAAATTACATGGAACAATACGTTTTATTACAAAACGAATAATTTATCTAAAATCAATGATGAGAGATACTACATTATTCCATTATTATTCGTTATAGTGATCATCGATTAAGTGTAAATCAATTTGTCCAATATGTCAATATTAAACATTGGTTTAATAAACTGTTTTCAGTGATTTCAATCATCATTCGTCTTTCTAACTTCTAATAATTTTCTACCGACATCTCATCTCAATCGACAAAAAAAAAAGAAAAAAATATCTCATGTGTGCTGATCGATACTAGCGATCGATGCGAGCGATACTTGTGCTACACCCACAAATGTGATTTGTGTATACCTTGCAGCGTATATGCATACACTACTGAACTTTGATGCATACAGAACAATGATTTCGTGGCTAATGATAAATTAAATAAAAAGGAAATAAATTTAAAAGAAGAAGAAAAAAAATTACACCGAAAGAATTAAGGAAGTAATTTTATGAATGAATTGCGCCTTAACACGCATAATGAGGCATTTATTTTTCCGCCATTTTTCATATTCAACGTTGAAAAAATATAAATATTCTCGCAAATTGGCAATATTACGATTTTTACTGGAACAAATCTTTTATTCATTTGATTGCTGCATTTATTATTGCGATTTTTTATTTCTGTTCTTCACTTTATCTTCCGATGACTGTTCCGCGACATTGTCACTCGAACGCTATTGAATTGATGATGCAATCATGCAATATCATGCATTGTCAAAATTTGTCAATTTTTATTCAATACAATTCGAAACGTTTCAATGAAAGCGTTTACGATATTTGGAGTCTTTTTTTTTCTTCTCTAGGTCTCTCTTCTTCTACCTCGCTTTCTCTCTCTCTCTCTCCCTCTCTTCCTCTCCCTTACTCTCTCTTTGGGGTTTTTTCAGATTCCGAACTTTTACTCCTATTGCCGTTTTCATTATCACTCACGATATTTCTTTTTTCCATTTTTATCTTCTTCCCGGTTTGGGATTTTTTTCATAAATAAATTGTTGCCTCAAATCAACTCAACAAATGAAAAATGATCAAATAACATAAGATCTTTGATATTTACCTGTAAACAAACGGTCCAATTTCCACCAATTTTGGTTTTTCACCATTTAAAAACCCATCTGGATTTGTCACATTGAATATATAGACTTTCGTTAAGCGTATTACACCTGGCCGTTGCCAGTAATGGAAACTAAGTGTATTATTCCAAAGTCTTAAATTCTGTGTTGATCGCATTCATATTTCAATGTGATGGAAAATGAAAAAGAAAGAGAAAAAGAAAAGAGAGAAAAAAAAAGGAAACAATTACAAAAGTTATTAAAAGTCAAAGTGCAATATGGTGTGGCTTATTAATGCACCATCATTGACTATTCATGTCGAATTTGTGGAATTTGAATACTCCCATGAAAAAATATAAAATGGTTTCATTTTCACAAATTGTTGCGACTTGAATTGAAAGATAGACAAAAAAATCACTTGGAAAATGTATATAATAAATTTTTGGTTTTTGTGTTCGTGATTTCTTTATGAATTCCATTATTCGTTTCAATGTAAAGTAAATAAAATGGGCCCATTGACGACAATGCTCAAAATAAGCGAACTTGAATTCATAAATAGTTCATAAAAAACCATAAAACGAAGCCGAAATAAAGAAAAAACGAATTGCATGGAATATATACAAAGTCAAAGAAAAAATAAGAAGAATTAGCAACAGTAATACTCACCTTTAAAATAAAATAATCTATCCATGGAATAGATGATAAAAGTACACCCACGATTAGTGTAATTATTCCTAAAATTATCACAGCAACACTATCTATAGTAAACGAATGCAAAATAAAAACAAAAACAAAAAAAATGAAGGTAAAATACAATGATTAAATTAAATTAAATTAAATTACATACGGAATAAATCCAAAGAGCTATAAATTATGTAAGTAACAATGTAACGAAGATAAATACGAATCAAAAGTGAGATGAATTTGTGTAGTGGAATTTTAATACGATCTCAATGAAATGTACATTCTCATTACCCTACTTCATTGTAATAACATTTTCTATCTATTTGTATATCTATCTATCTCTCTTTTTTCTCTCTCTCTCTCTCTCTCTCTCTCAATTTCTCTCTCTCTCTCTCTTCTTCTTAATGTTTCTTTCTCTATTTTCAATCGTCAAAAAGTGCAATACGACCAACCATGAACGATGCGTATTTGTGCGTAATTTTCTTTCTGTAATTGCTCCAAATGGAACTGTTCGTCTTTTGAAAACATTCTATTTGCACCTCATTATTCGAACCGAACAATTAGTGTTAAGTGTTTTGTTTGTATAAGAATGTTTGGTAACTGATTTGTTTGTTTATCTGTTTCTGTATTGTTTTCTTTTTATTGATTTTTTGTTTTTAATTTCATTTCCTTTTTCCATTTCTTTTCTTCACTTCTCGTTTCATTTACATTTCAATTGAATAAAACCAGTCTTTAATTGAATAATTCTTTTGTGAATGATCCAATGGAAATATAACATGAAACCATTATTTTTTTATTTTCCATTCACTTGATTCAACAATTCAGCAATGATTCAAAAATCAATTAATCTTTCAAATTGAAACACGAAAAAGAGAGAAACAACTTTGTCAATCAAAAAGCCAACGATTGAGTTTACGCACGCGAACAGAATTATACTTAAATCAAAATCTGTTTTTTTTTCGTCTATGCATAAAATCAACCGATTACAATCACGTTTTTATTTATATATTGATTAGTTCTATTATTCAAAAACCCGTGCTACTGAGCTTTTGAGCATGTGCCTTAGAAGTAGAGTGTAACAATAAAACAACATTGACACGTGTGGATATATTGATGAAGCTGTGTGTTTTTCATACGACTCTGTGGATTGAATATAAGTGGGAGAAACAAACAAAAAAAAAAAATCGTATAAAAAACAGTCAGCTTTGTGTTGTTTGGATTCACTGGATTGATAACATTCTCGAGTGTAAAATAAGGACCACTACAGTCACCAATATTAGGTTACCAAGCTTAAATTTTTCCGGTAAAAAACGTGTGGATGCCACTGCACATCGATTTATAGACATTTTTTCACTTCTTTTTCTGTGGAATATACGTATTTCTTTTTTGAGATAAATTCTTCATAAATTTTCTAAAAGTGATCACACTTGTCAAATGTCCTCTCTTCAGTAAACACAACTTTATTGATTAAATATATTTTCATCTGTTTCAACAATTTCATCATTAATTTTTTTTTATAATTGGAATTTTGCATTCTTTGCAGCATACAAATCGCTTCTAAGTGATTAATTACAGTAAATCTGGCATTTAAATAATAATCACAATTTCAACGAAAACAAAGTCATAAAAAGACACAAAAATCGAAGTAAAAAATAAACATTGTTACATTCAATTACGGATTTAAAGAATACGAAAATAAAGAATACGAAAATAAAGTCATAAGGTTGTTCACTAACATACGGGGTTTTTTTTCTGTTAATTTTTTTTGAATTAACATTTGATATCAGCCAAAAAGAGACAAAAAAACAGAAGAACGATAAGAACTCGTCTTATTAATATGATTTTCAGACGCGTTCGAATATTTGATAATCTTCAATGTATTTTTTTTACACCGAAAACATGGTGCAATTTTTCTTATTTTGACAATCTCAGAAAGCAAGAGACACTTAAAAAATCTTGGATGTTGATAGGAAATTATGGATTGAGATACACCCCCCTCTTTTTTGACCTTATCACCTGAATGTTTGTAATGAGCGAAAAAAAAAAATGAGTGACGATCACCTAAACGAATACAAATCAAAACCGTAATGCGACTAAATTTTGTTCATTTATGCATAATTTGATGTGAATCGTTGTTGTTGCCATGATTACCGTTGGTTCCGTGTATGTGCCGAAGTTTATCGATGTTTGCAGCAAATTCATTTCAATGATTACAGACTTTTTTGTTGTTGTTGTTCATTACTTAAAATGCTTGTATAGAAGAGAGAATGATTCAACATCGGTTTCATTAGCATTGATTTGGTGTAGTTATAACAGTCTCCATAAATGTGCAATATACATAAAAGTCCCAATAAAATGATTATTAAGTATTTCTTTTTTTTTTTAACGGAATCTAATCGAGCTACACAACCGAAATACACATAAACATTTGGTCGTTTGTGCAATATACATGCGAACAAACCCAAATACACACGCATTCACATTTGGATTCAGACATATCATTTGAATTTTTGTTAACAATAAATTATAATGGAATGCATACATATCAAACAGTTGCAAAAATAATAACAACAGTGGAGAGAGAAATAGAAAAACTAGAAAGAAAACTTATACAATTATATTTATTGAGTTAGCCATTCGGTTAGTTTAGTGCGTTTTTGCCTTCACTCATCCATTGCAACATGTATTCGCGATGAGAGTTTATAAAAATGTGTTCGGCATCGCCAAAAACAAGGTCATGTACCTACAGTCAGAAGTAGAATTGCATTTTTATCATATTCTTACAATTTAATTTGTTCGCATTGAGCTTGTTTGCATGCAATTCACTATTTTTTCATCTGTTCAGTTGTCACTCATATAAATTCATGATGGTCATCGAAATTGGTGTGTGTGTGTGTGTGTGTGTGTGTGTGTGTGTGTGTGTGTGTGTGTGTGTGTGTGTGTGTGTGTTTTGTGTGTGTGTAAGTTCCTTTTATTTACTCATAATTTTAGTTTTTTATTTTGATTTCTTTGTCTTTCTCTTTCAATCTCGATCTCAATCTCTCATTGAACCTTTCGCTCTGATTCTATGCGGAGGTAATCATTGTAAAATTTCATGTTCTGCATGCCAAAAATAAATCAATAAATCGATGATGGAAAAAAAATGAAACAGGATTTTTGCTGAAGAGAATTCCAACAATTTTTGTGCGATGGTAGTGGATTGAAATTGATTCCTTGCTGCCATTTTACCGCCAGCAGCATATTTCATGTAATAAGATGAAAAATGTTGCAGTCATAATTAAATTATTTAATGAACATAGCAAGTGATTTAATTGAAGTGAGCAATGACACAAGCTCTGTCAAGCTATGATAATTAATGCCGTCACTCATATTACGCACCATTTAATCATTTACCGCACACAATGAATGCGTTTGCAATTCATTGGGGGGGAACCATCAAAGGCTAATATCTCATATTAGAGAAAAGCTCGGAAATTCAAAAGGACAACCAATGTGCTAATTTGGATGCATAAGGTTTCATTTAATGCCATTTTCTATCATTCATTGCACGCAATAAATATAAAAATATTATTACAATTGTAAATATTGCGTTTTATGCAATATTGCCTCGAATTTGCAACAATAAAGCTTTCGATTTCGGGAATTCGTACATTAAAAAACCAAATTGTGGAAGTCAGTTTTTACCTTCGATTTATGATGGAATTTTTTTTTGTTAATTATCATTCCATGCGCCCGACAGATTCCAAATTAAATTTAACAATGCGAAGGTGATGAAAATGTAGAAATTCCAAGTACTTGATAATATTGCAAGTTGAAAAAAAACACACATTTTGTTTACTATTCTTTCAAGTTAATTATTAGAAGCGAATCGCGATCGACAAACAAAATGGTTATAATTTACGGATGGCACACCGAGTGAATCGGTATAATAAAAAGACAACAAGATGATTAACCTGCGGATATTTATATTTAGTGCCAAAATACGATCTCATGAAATTGTGATTGTCCACTTTTGGGGCGAGGTTTACATTTTTTTTGTTTATTGAAATTCATTGAAGTTGAACAACAACAACAACAGCATTAAGAACAACAACATCAACAGTGGTCAAAAGAAAAAAAAACATAAAACACTGCGATTGATGACGCCGAACAAAAATAGCCCACAACTGTTGTTATCGCTGTATCACTCAATTTAAAATGCACGAAACGAATTTAAATCGTCATGAAAACACCTTCTTAGTCCTGTTCTGTGACGTTTTTGTTGTCTTAATGTGAAATAATTTTTCAAAGTTTATTTACATTAAAACGTAGTTGCGCAACAAAGACAAGTTGTGCAATGTGCACATGATCGCATATGCTTGCAATTATTTTAGATGAATTTTTATGCAGCAAATGGTGATCTTTTTTTTTTTTTATTCGATGTTTTGGTTTCAATTTTTTTTTTTCTCTCTTCATTTTGTTTGTAGGTCAATGTTTCAATTGCACATACTTGCTTGATCAATAACTTGTAATCGTAAAAGTTGCACGTGGTTTGTGACATGTTTTCGGAAAAGTGTGTGAAAGTTTCGTTGTTGGTCGATTTTTGGACGATTTGAGAGGTCCAAGTGTGTAATATAATGTATATCTTTTGTTATCGCTATAAATTCTATAATATGGAACAAGTTTGACATGGACAATCGCTCACGCGACATTGAAATGAATATTTTTTTTTTTTCAACCGCATCATAGTGTACACGATTCACTCAATTCGGAAGCCTTTCACAAACCAATTTTGTGCATAGTATGCATGCGAATGTTGATGGCATATAATCTGCATGACACTGTTGTGCACACGAACATAAATGGAGAAAGAAAGAAAAAACAAGAAGAAGAAGAAGAAGAAAAAAACGAATGTTGCTAACGAACAGGATTCGGTATTCATGTCAAGAACTTGTAACGTTTCCAAATTGTACTTTTCCAATACTATTCAATTTGTTGAGGGACTTTTCAATTTGATAAGTATTGCATTGCGGCACAATCATACCAATTAATTCAATCAAATGATGTCCACTTATTTCTATGAGATGATCGTTAAATTCAAGGTAAAAGAAAATTATATGAGAAATGCCTAGAGAAATGTGTTTATTAAGACATTTTCTGTGCCAAATTAATAGAATAGCGTATTGCATTGATGGATTCCATGGAATATGATGTAATTCATCATATATACCTATATATTAATAAGTATGCTACTTATTATCATGCGTCTTTGCAAAAAAGCAGAAAAAAAAACGAAAACAAAAACAAACAAAACGACTTCATAGCTTCACTAATATCACTCAATAATACATTCAGTAATCATATTCGTATATAGCGTAATATGCAATGATTTGCAATGTTTCTTTTAGCTTCCCAAAAGTGGATAACAAATAGTACTCGTTGAAAATAGTAAACACATCTTGATTTTACTATCAGACGCACCATGTGTATGGGGCTTCATCCGCCACATTTATGCTATTTACTTTAATAGATTAGTTATTACTCGTCTTCTTTCTTTCTCTATCACTACTCTTTATCTCATTCTCTGTGTCAATTTTTTTTTTCTACACCACATTTTCACTTAATTCTATTCGTTATTGATATCGGCCAATTGTATGATTTACGATGAATCATTCCATTTAATAATCAGCTATTATTTGATTTGATCACTGTAAACTGAAGGGAAAGAAAGAAGCAAACAACAAACGGTTGAGGTTAAACAGCTGGTGTACATTGCAGGCAATTGTAACGGTAGCCAATTCATGCATTTGATTTAAAATTGTATCGTTGTATCATTTGTCTGAATATACTGTAAATTGGTTTAAGTGTGCCCGATCGAATACTCAAGATGAATCACATTCTTTTTTTTCTCTTTTTGAGAGCTAATGCAATGGGAAAGAATCAAATGAGACTGAATTCAATGGCAAAGAATAAAATGAAATCGAATAATGCAAATCTCATCAAATATATGAATCAATATGGAGGTTTAATTGACGGTGTCTGCAATAACTTGGACAAATATTGATTAAATATATGGAAATGAATAAAATGTCGCTGTTTTGCTAGCGCGCTAAGAGATTTTTTTTCTGTTTCTTCTGAAAGCAAACTGCTTTTGCTTTACTGAAAAAAATTCTAATGAAAATTTGTATTTTATTTATACATAGCAAATCAAATAATTTACATCTAAAAATTGAACACATGAGAACGAAATCGACGTTTGATAGATTTGTGCAATCTGACTTTCACTGCTGCATATTGGATGAATTTCAATGGTGTGCGTGTGTGTCGTAAACGTTGTTTGAATTTATGAATTAGAAAAATAGATACAAAATGCACAAACTCATAGGTAACCTGTGAAATTACTTAATGCGTGCACCTAATTCTGGATATAAGAAATTATTTCATATATGCTATGTATGACAATCCAAACGATCGCCAGCATTCCAATAATGATTTGTAATCATAACCTTTGATAAACAGCACGTAGTTAATATTTCCTTACGCAAATCAACGTCTATACATTTTATGATATATTTCATCTCTTCTTATGAGACACACGCTTTCTTGGGCCATATTTTCAATTACGCAAATGCAATTAATTATGATTAAATATTGACCAATCAAATACATTTTTTCCTTTTATATTAAGCTTGGGAATAATCTTATCGCAGTAATTTCATTCGAATAACATATGCATATAATCATCTAGAAGTCATAACAAGAATGAGAGAGTGAGATTTGGTGCGAAATTAAGAGTAAACGTGATAGAATAGAAATAGATAGTAAGAGTAAGAGTAAGAGTAAGAAAGGGAATGAAAGAGAAAGAACATAAGTGAATGAGAGACAGAGAACGAAAAAGGGACAGAGAGAGAGAGAGAGAGAAAGAGAGAGAAAGAGAGAAAGAGAGAGAAAAAGATCGATTTCTACATAACATTCAATTAACTGAAATTGAAATTAGCAATATGTTATCTAATATTAATCTTGTGTGAAAATGGTGCGATATTATCTTTCATACCAATCGATTTCAATGCGATACATTTTTGTGTTTATAGTCGTTTTGAAATTTATTCAATGGAAAAATTTTCCTTGAAATTGCAAAGCTTTAGAATGGCATACGGAGCAACCAATAACGTAACGGCGATGCTATTTTTTCCACCATGATTGGAATTTGTGCAATCATAAGAACAAAATAGATTAGGCAAAAACTTAAAAACAAAAATCGCTCAACAACTGAATCGCCAATGAATTAATCGAAGAAAGAAACGATCGAAGACAAAACGATCGAAGACAAAACGATCGAAGACAAAACGATCGAAGACAGTACTAATCGAGGGCAAAAAACTGATCGAAATACAAAAACCACCAAATGCATATCGATAAACTAAATTCATCGATACTCACACTTAAAACGAATATATAATATAAATAAAAGTTTCAGTCAAATTGATGTTAATATAATTGAATAATTGAAAACCATATCAAAGAGCAATTCGTGTATACATTCGTTGGTTGTTTAATATATTTTTTTTTTCTTCGTTTCTTTCCGTTTTAGAATCATTAAAATCGAAATGAACAAAGAATTGAATGAAACTAAAAAGATCCAAATACACTTTAAGCTCGTAGAAATTGTGTGTATGAGTGTGATTGTGTGCGGTTCGAATTTTGAACATTTTTCGATGCATGCTCAGCATAGTGTCGTTGTTGTTGTTGCTGCCGATTTTAGTGAGCACACAATTTTTCACCCGAGTTTGTTTTTGTTGTTCATCAAAAACCTTACGTGAAATATACTAATAGAATGAGAAATACAGCCACATAAAAATAAAGCGTCCAATGCAACC
Organism: Resseliella maxima; assembly: GCA_029041755.1. Classification (NCBI taxonomy): domain Eukaryota; kingdom Metazoa; phylum Arthropoda; class Insecta; order Diptera; family Cecidomyiidae; genus Resseliella; species Resseliella maxima. The sequence goes on along the minus strand of JAQOWM010001006.1, from coordinate 1,445,709 downwards.
ATAATAATATTAACAATAATACCAACAACAACAACAACAACAAAATAAATCTAAATAAATACCGAAGTTTTAAAAACTATTAACTAGGTCATCACTTGCCACTGTTGATGCATACACAACTGCAATATGGTGGAATCAGTCGATGTGTGTGTATGTGAGTGTGTGTGTCTGCGATTGTTTTTGTGTCGGTGTGTGCGATAGTGCACTAGTAGCTTTTTATGCATCACACAAATGTTTGTTGTGCTCACGTGTGAATATTCAATTCGTTCTTTCGCATTACATATTTTATTTTATATAGCACTATCTAAGACGTATGATTCTCGTTTTAAATAAACGAATAACAACAACAACAACAATTATTAAATGGCCATTTCAAGGATTTCCACGACCATAATGAAATATATAGAAAAACAAAAACAGAAAAAAAAAACCAAGCGAAACTCAAATTCGAAATGGCATCGCGGTAAAGCGCGACAATTAGAAATAAGAACTTTTTACAAACACAATTAAGCGCAATTAAATGGCCAATTTTCGAACAAGGAACATCTAGGATACCCATCATGAGAAAAGCTTGCGTTTCATCTGAGAAAGATTCACATATAAATGGAAATTTGAATCACTATCTAATGAAAAATGTTTACTTTTTTTCAAAAAAATCGTTATCTCTTCAGCTGGCTCTTGATGACAAAAACACATGAACAAAAAACTAAAATTAGATACGCAATTTCTATCATAACATTGATTAAATGAACATTGTACATGACGCAAATTCATGCGAATTAAAAATCCATATGAATGAGACTTCCTCAATTGATCATTCTAATCGGGCTGTTTAGTTGGAATTATATGGTTCAAAATTCATATTCTGGCATTGTATTCATGTTGAACTGTTATGACATGTAGTACTTGAAACAAGTTTTAATTTAATGAGTGACCTGTTAAACCAAACAATGAACGCCGTACACAATATCATAAATGTATAATAAAATTTAAAAAAAAAAAAAATTATTTTTTTTTTTTCAGATCAACACTTTGCCTGGTATTATATTATTTTGTGTTTTTAAAATAGCAGAATTTGTGTTTACAACACAAAAATGAAACGAAAAGAAAAAAGAGTCGTCAAAAAAGTATTAAATGCTCGATAGCGGAAAAAAAAATAAAAATTAAATAGTCAAAACACCATGTAAAACATTGGTGATTATAGTTTTTTTTTTCTTTTTACTTCGTATCGAATAATAGTGCGCGGTTCCATTCATTATTATAATAATAAATAGTTCGTGCGCCAAAACAGATGAGGTAAACAAAATAGTTTCATTTTATGTTTGTGCATTTTCACTTTAAATTAATTACTGAAACTTGACGAGAGAGAAAAAAAAAACTGAACACATAAAATGGAAAGTTTCATATACATATTTTAATTAATTTATGAGCAATTGCACTTGATTCTTTTTCGTTGATTTCGATGAAATACTAAATTTATGACTTTTTTCTTCAATTTCTTGCCTCGTTGCATTGTAATGTTGTTTGGTGAGTATAGCAAAGATAGATGCCATTAGATTTCAGTTTGGAACCATTTTACCATTTGGTTGTGACCACAAAAGCCACCACATCGTAAACAATGAGCTAGTAAAATGTGTAACATGTCAATAAGCGTAAGCCTTCAATCGTTGTCGACTCGTGGAATCCTTTCAAAATTATACCAAAAGCGGGTGAATACAAATATTTTGCGGTAAAATTACGTTGTGACGTTAGTGTATGAGAGAGGCAACAGCAATATAAAACAATTGGCATAAGAACTGGGTCAACATGATAAACTGATTTCAAAGTGTGCACAGCACACACACACACAAACAAAAAATTCAAAACAAAATATTCAACCAACTAACTCAACATTTCCGAGAGCGTCAGAATGACGAAATGATGCGACAAATACAAGAAAACGTCAACTGCTACAGAAAATCATAACAAATAGATTATAATTCAAAAAGAGCATTACATTTGTTTAAATGCTGTTGTCTTTTTTTTTATTGCTCAACTGAAATGAGTCTGTTAACAATTAAAGTTTTTTTTTTAATTTTTAATTTTCATTATTATTATTATGTGTTCATTTTGTTGTATCTTTCATTTGTTTCAGCCGTAAGCATTATGCTAGTTTTGTTATACCATGTATTTCGTGGAATGTTGAAATCGAAAGTGCTCTTGGATCAATTGAACTTGATTCGTATGAGGTTACTTTTGCACTTCGACGTGCTAATCTATTTCAAGCTGATGTTGCCGCGACCGCTATACTATCACATACACGTACACACACACACATTGTTTCTGGTTAACTTGTTTTTTTTCTCGTTCATTTCTTGTTATTCGTTTTTGTTTTTGTTTTCCTTCATTGTCAGCCAATTCTATTTTAACGCAAGTAAACGCAATTCATCTTAATTGGTTAAGTTTTCCAACAAGTGAAATAGGTAAATTTTTGCTACTTCTAATGAGACGAATTGTTTGTATTTTCACGTAAATATATCTGGTAATTACACGCACAATACGCATCTGATGTGGAAATTATGAGCATTTTCGTAATTGGTGCTTTACTGAAATTTATATTCCAAACTAATTTTCGTTTTTGTATTTTAGGCCAAACGCAATTTTTCCAAAAAAAAAAAAAAAAGAAAAAAATCGAAATTGTGATTTTTGACTTTTATAAAATGAAATCCAATAATTTGATATGAAATCATGTGGCTGCTGCTGATTGAATTTGAGAACTGAATCTATTTCAATTTGTTTTTCATTTTCGAATTTTCATCTTTGTGTTATATCGAACAATTTTGGGAAATCAAAATAGCTATACGAACCAAAACGAATAGAAAATGTTTACTCCATGAATTAGACGGATTAACGGCAATGGCAAATAGTATTTGGCAGAGGTTAAGGTAGACGACATAGACGTATGCGCTCCGCTTATTTATACAACACAACATTCAATTTCAGCATCATTGATGCATGAGCACAAGACAAACTTTATAATGAAAATCAACACACAACATGTTGAAATTCGACATTCTGTGGATATAAGAAAGAAACAAACAAACAATACAACAAAAAAAAACATTATTCGACTTGATATCGAAGAAGTTTTATGTTGTTTCTTTATTTTAAAACATAAACACATTTGGATCTTGAGTCTCAAAAGAGATGTCACATTGGATGGTGTTAGTGTGACACTGTGTGTATGTATGTTTGTGTATTTTGCGGTAGAATGATTGACCTACTAGAGTTACGTGTTTTTGATGCACTTTGCAATCGGAAAAATATGAAGAGAATGCCAAACAATCCAACTGATGTTTCAAGTTATCTAAAACAAGTTTCAAATTGATTTTTATTATTAATTAATTCGAATCGTGACATTTATACGAACTTGCATTGATCGAATAACTTCCAATTTTTACCGTCGGTAAAATGATTCTTTCAAGATTTTGGTACTTCAAGAACTTCAAGTGGCGGCTTATTGACTTGAGTGATTGGCAAAGATATTGATGACAATATAATAACCAAATTGTTGCTGTTTTATATTTTTTATGTCACTTTTTGTCTATCAATATCTCTCTCTTTCTTTGTCTCTTTGTCTGTCTCTTTCTCTTCTCACTCTCTATCGATTAAATACTATCTCTCTTTCTATATTTTTCTCTCTCTCCCTCTCTCTTTGTGTTTCTTTTTCCCTTTCTCTCTTTTTCTATCACACTTTAACGCACATACACACAATCACTTTCAGCAGCTAAAGAGCACGAATGTATTCTTGAAGGAGCTCACGAAATGGGCTTGCAAAAAAAAAAAAAAAAAAAATTGAAAAGCGCATGAACGATTTATGCAAATAAATTGAGTTAAAGAAACACTTGATGTCTACATATAAAACAGACTTTTTCTTTCATTCTCTCTTATATGTTTTTCTCTCATTTGAAATGTGATCAAGATTTGTATCTAAAATGTATATACATTATAGAATGAAACAATCGAAGATTTAAAGCGTGAACAAATAATCAAATAAACATTACGACATAGCATATGTGCAGCGAATTGAAGCTTTGTAGAAGAAGAAGGAAAAAAATGCATTTTTCACATCCATGTATGCGATGAGAATTCATCAGCTTGTTTAATTTTGATGTGCAATTTGTGTATGCGATGAGTATCGATCAAATGAAAACTGTATTCCGTATGTGCTATTAATTAGTAATAAACATTTGTGCGGCTAAAAATCGGTGTGTTTTTGTTGTTCTCTGTGGTATGAAGTTTGTAAGGGGATTAAAATGTGCTTAGTATTTAATTGTGGAGCATATACACTGCGCACGCGATTCAATCAATGAAGCAATAGTTCATTACAAGCGACATTCAACAAAATAGATGATTATGAATGGCAAAGGCGACATTGGCGAAAAGATGCGGTACAATGGCTTCTTCTTCGCTTCGTCATTTGGTAAATTTGTCGTATTTTTTTTCTTTTCCACATCCATTTTTCGCTTGGATTTTTTCATTCATTCTTTCAATTTTTATTTCTTTCATCTTTTTTTTCGCGAACACACAAGCTTTGGCTGGGGGTTTTGCTTTTGTAAGTGAATACGTAAAAAATTCATTGGTCTCAATGTCGGCCTACAACTATTTCTTGATGCCTGTTTTTGGTCAAAATAACGTTCCATACACTATACATTGAATAGATAATACACTATAGAATCATAACGCGTATGCTATACATATGCCTAGATAAATATGCAGCAAGCACTAAAAAAGTTTACATTATACATACTTTTATCTTCAAACACACACGTATTTCTTCATCGTTTTTGGTTGCTACTGTTTTCGTTGCCGTTGCCGTATTATTGTTGTTGTTGTTATTGCGTGAATTCGCTAAATAAGTAAACTTTGATTCTCATTGACCTAGTGGGGAAATTTCAGTGTGTATTTTCTTGAATGACATGATAATAGATACATCAAATCACATGTGCCATACATCAATACATTGCGTATAAATCAATTTTCAATTTAAATAAATATTGCGTGAATTGCAAACAGTTGAACAATTGCATTCAATTCAATTCAATTCAATACATTTATGTATCATTTTATGTTCGCCAATATTGAAAAGCCCACTAACACATCATCAAAACACTTTGTTATTTATGTCACAAATCGATATTTCATTAGATTTAATGAAAGTGATAGTCTTTGTTACAGTGAAGAGATCATTTGTGTTAGTTCAGAGGAAAAATATCACACAGAAAGGTTGCATGGAAAAATGATAAACGAGTACGAATATACGAAACATACAATAACAATTCGTTCATAGATTGTACGAATATTCGGACACATTTGTCATTTTTCCACGAAACTTTTCTGTATGACATTTTTCCCCTGAAATACTCATTTGTGTTTCGATCATAGTTTGAAATTATTGACTAGAATATTTACGGTTTACATGTGAAATATGACTATTGATTACATAATTCCGTATCTTTATCGTCATGATGGCAATGCCATTTTTAGAGTACAATATTCCAATTTTTTTTTCTTCTTTTGCACACATTGGTGTGAAACTGTCCACTCATTGCGAGTCAACTAAAATACTCAATTCACAATGAGAAACAGAAAAGAAAAATGGCCAACACATTTTATTCAGCAAAATGATAAAAGAATGGTCATGGTTTTTATTCGTTTTGCTTCCGTATCCCATTTTATGTGGCTTGAACTATTTTGGATTTATCACATTTTATTGTTGTGAAAACCACGTGCGACAAGTTTGTTCAGTCTCATTCAATTCATTATGACAACAATGACTAATTCATTATGACAACAAATATTCTTGAGAATGTCAAAACAGATGATTGTCGATTTTTGCACATTTTTCAAATGTGATCTTCTATGTTTTGAGTGTGTACTCTGTTTTCATTCGATTTACAAAACAAAAACAACAACGTTTCAAAACAAATGCATTTCATTTTTATTGAATGCACATGAAAATGTATGCTGCAAAGCAAATCATTTTGCATATTTTGGTTCTTTAAACCGGTTTAAATATTTGACGAAGAGTGCTCATTAGTTGCAACTTCAATTTATTATGATTGCAGTTTTTTATTGCATTTTGTGTGTAGTACTACTTTGTTTTGAACTCATTTAAGCTCTCGCTGTAGCTTTTTGTTTAGTTTTTGCTCTCTTTCTTTTTATTGATCTTGTTCAGTTACCAGTCTCTCTCTCTCTCTCTCACTCTCTCTCTCTCTCTCTCTCTCTCTCTCTGTCTGTCTGTCTGTCTCTTATTCTATGTGAGCACCTTCTATCTATACCTATATATGTCCCTCTCATTTTCGTTAATTCTTCGTCTCATTTCTGCGATCGAATTTTAGAATTATTATTTAATCCGAATTAATTCGATTTACATGTGTTTATTATGGCCAATGAATTATTGAATGGAAGACATACTATAATTGCACTGGCACTTAAATAAATATTAATATAATTTGTGTTGAATAGAGAAGTAAAAAGTGCAATGTGAATGAAGGAATAGAAAAAACTAAATGTTGATTCGATTAAGTTATGATTTAGCCATCGAATTTACTTCGTTACCATTTAATTGTTAGTAGCTTGAAATGCACTTACTATTATTAAATTTAGCTCCATGTGATATCAGCATCGATAGCGGTGTCGGTCCATTTCGTCGAGTATCTGGCGGTAATCCAAATATCTTATCTCTTGCAGTTTGTCCATATTTCAAGTATTGTTTTTGTAATCCCATAATTAAAATCAAAAATGAAAACGATATTTTGTTGTGGTTGCAATGATTTTTGGCAATCGTCAATGATGCCAATCAAATCCGTTGCTGATGAACGGATTGAAATTGATTGTTGCGCGTTGTCTGCTGATTTCGCAAAAATCTAAATAAATAGAGGGAAAAACGAGAGGGCGAGAAAAATTGATTAGAAACTAAAATAAGACTTTTATTATCATTGTTCAACATCGATTGAGTAAATTTAGGATAAATCGCTATTGTAAAAATCGATGGTATATTAAATTGTTGATTGAAAAAAAAAAAAAAAATAAATAAATAAATAAAATTTCGAACATTTTCACCAATTCATCGCATGATTTCACATAATATCAAATATATTCGATTTTGATCACGCTTGTTATCGTCTACTGCAACACGAGCGTTCGCACACAAAAATTTGAAATGAAAATCATTGACCCAGTTATCAATCGCATATCCATTGCCTTCCGTCGTATCTTCATTTATTGCATTGAACATTGAATATATCGAACAGAACATTGCACACACACACACACACACACACACACACACACACATTGTACATATACATCGAGCACATACAATTCGATCATCAATTATATTGATATATTTGTATGTGTATTAGACATCATAGATTACAAATTTACTTTACTACATTCGATTGGAAAAAGAAAAATAGCAGCAGCAGCACCATCATACAAACAGTAATGTATTTATTTGTAAATGACTTAATCACCATCATCCAATTTTCGCTTCATTTTGTTCATGTTTTGTTATTCAATAAAGTGAAAGAAGAAGAAGGAGAAGAAGTTAAAGAAAAAAATGTTGAGCAAGACAAGAAACAAATAGCAAGAATGTATACCGATCATTTGCTGCTTCCACATACATTCACACGCATGCATGCATAATTTGATTTTGGGGTTTTACTTTGCTTTATCTGCAGCAAACTAGTCATTTGTAGGAGATCCAACCATTATTACAAATCATTTTTTTCACTCACACATTCTATCTCTCTCTCTCTCTCTCTTTCTTTCTCTATCTCTTTCTACATCTTTCATATCTATGAAATCGAGCGCCAATTCAAAGAAAACCCGAAATAAAGTCATCACCATAAATTGTCTATTTGTTCATACTTCTTATAAAGATAAATGCTTCTCATATTCGCAGCTCGTGCTCATATCATTTGTGATGTCTTGTGTAGCAACAGCCGTCTCGGCAATATTACATGAAAATGTGCTTCTTTCATTCGCATTCGCGATGATACACGTTTCCGAGCTTGAATGCCATTTATCAACTGATCAATATATATATTTCTCTCTCGGTCTTCATTTTTTTTTTTTTTTTTTTTTTTTTAATGCTTGGCATCGCACATTATAACTAAGTAAATCAAATAAACTCTAGCTATTTGAGGAACACGTATCACATGAAATCGATTCCAAAACCGCGTGAAATCATTCAGATTTTTTGTTCGCTTTTTTTTTCATTGGTTTGTTTCTCAATTACAATTATCCAAAATTAAACGATCAATGATATGAAATTATGCGATAATTATGACTTGCTTCGACAAAGGTATTTGGATATTTATATTGCTGCAATTCAATTTTATTCAATAATCAATTTCAGTATCATTCAGTAATCGTAGCTTTCATACGGGGAGAAAAATAACATCCAATTGGAAAAAATGTATTGGTTGCGACACAGAGAGTAAACCAAAAAGAAAAAAAAAAATTCTTCATGTTAAATATCATTTTTAATTTGTAGTTCGTAGTATCGAATGGATAAATAAAAAAATAAAACTGAAGAAAATAATAAGAAATATGATTGGCGTATTCCACAGAAAACACTTAAAAATGCTATTTATCTCAATTATTTCACGTTAAAAGCCTACCAATCACACACTCATTTGTCAAGAATTTGCAATTATCGAGATGGAATTATGCGTACGATAATCAATTGCATGAATTGTATGCATATTTTCAGAGCAACTCTTTTTTTCTCTTTCTCACTCTCTCTCTTTCTCTCTAGCTGTCTCTCACTTTCTTCAATTTCACTGAAAATCACTTTATTTTTCTCTTTGTTTTTCCATTCTTCATTTTATTTCATTTTTTCTTTTGTTTTTATGAATCAATTTTTTTTCATTTTCTTTCGTTTTCAATTTAAAAATAAGGAAAAAAAATCGTTGGATGTGATGGCGACATTGACATCGACACGGTCGATTTGCCCACAAATATTTTTATGGCAAGTGCAATCCAGCGCGATGAATGCTGAACATTTTGCATAATCAATTGTTAAGGAGATCCCACGCCAAGCACATACCCTTTTGTATCGCCTCATTGTTTGTCTTAAGTGGCAAACAGAAGACATAATACAAATTACAATCAATCACTTTTCAATTTTTGTTAATCACAATATTTGTTCTCAGCCATCATAATTTGCTTTTTTTCTTTGTTTATTTATTCATATGAAGCTTTATTTGCAATACAGCGACAGCTGTAATCAACTTATATTGAATTTTAACAAGAATTTCATCAATAAAGTAAAACTGACTGTTTCCGTACAATGTTTTGTCGAAAATGAAGCGTGTGCGTAATAATAAGGGTTGAATATTACATGATTATTATTAACATAGTAATTTTTTTATTGTCTTTAGATAAAATTATCAGCTGATTCATATTCCGCATTCTCTTAGTTTAAACAATTTGACTGGAGATTCGAACATGAGTTCGATTTCATCCAATAAAATATCGAATATGGATGCGCGATTTTTGTTTATTTATTGAAAATATAAATAAAACAAAATTCACATGCAATTGGTAAATTGCTGTGCAAATAGGCGGTCTTTCGATTGGAATTAATCTCAGGCCTGGGTGTAAACCAATAAATATTAAAGTGAAGTTGACGTTGCACATTTAAATGTAACCCTTCAATAAAAGCTACGATTTAGCTTCAGAATTATCGTTTATTAAATATAAATTGTATGCATGTGAATGAGTGTGTGTGTGTCCATTGATCCATTCGTTATCTATAGCTTGAAGCAAATTATAAAAATTCACAGTATAAGCAAACAGCATACATAATTCCGTTAAATTTCAATGCCATTGATAATTTACGATAATGATTAGTTACAATAATATATTCGAGCTATCACTATTATTATCCGCAATTGTAGCATATGAGACGTTCCCAGATTCTAAATTGGAATTTGCATCGATTACGAAGAAATCGCTTAGGTACATGAATGATATCGAGCACAAATTTGCTTCTCTCAAGCTCTTTTCTCTCTCTCTCTCGAATTTTTTGCTTCTTTTTTTTTTCTTCCACTATGTGGTTATGAACAACATTGTGGGTACATCGCATAATGTAAATATAATTCAAAAATTAGACGAAAAAAAACAGAAGAAAAACACATTTAACGCCATGCATTTCAATGAATCGTGCCACTTACATGCAAACATTAATTCGATTCGCCATCATAAGGTCATAACATAACTCTGAGCAAATTGCGAGCTATTTACACCATTTACAAAGAGAGAAGAAAAAAAAAATCGAATTTTTGTTCGGAATGCACACCGGATGCCAAAATGCGCAAAGAGCAAGCAAAGGCACAAAATCATGTTGATTTATATTGAAAATTATTATTCAATCGGATCGATATCAACCATAATTATATAGACACAATGATTGAAACACAAACAAATAAACTAAAAAAAAAAAACCTCCTAACATCTAATTCACACAATCAACACATTTGGCGACTTTTTTCTTTCTCACTCTATCTCTCTCTTTCTTTCTCACATGATCGCTACGTTGTTTGCGTTCATTGTGTAGCAGGTAATTTTCAGGTGCCTTTAATTGATTGTGATTGATACTCTAATAAATTAATATTTTAATTATACAGACGGTAGCATTTTGTAATAAAAACAACTCTTTAGTGTATGGCTAATTATTCTATTATTTCATAAATTCTAAGAATCTTTAGAAGTTTTGTGCAGCGGTGGCGGTAAATTATGATTCAGCTTAAAATTCATTTTCTCAACGGTTTTGTGGTTTTAGTTCTATTGACGACTTTGTGTAGTGGTGTACCTATGTAAGCAACCAAAATGAAAATTGTTGCTGGTTTTCAAAGAATCGATATCGATAAAAAAAAGTTGTAAACAAGGCAATTGCACACAAATGAATATTTAATTCATTAACATTTAGTTCGGTAAATTTCCAATAAATAATGAACGCCACATCACGAGAAATTCAATTGTGTCTCATTTTTTTTAACCACATTTGGTAGGAAGTGTTTTTTTTTTTCTATCAATTGTGCCGTAATTATAAATTTTTTTGATAGTTTAACTATCGGTAAATATGGTTTACTTTGATGCATCTACATTCATTGTTTTAGACAAAAAAACGACGCATTTATAAATTCCAATTCTGATACTCATGCGGCAGCCAATTTTCCAATCGATGCATCGGATAAAAACAAAATAAAAATGAAGCATGAAATTGAAATTTACAACCCGAGACAAATGCAAGAGAATGAATATATAGAGGAAAGAAAAACAAGGGATTCAATGAGAAATCGTGTCTTGTTTTATACAAATTAAATTGACATTGATTGCATATATGAAGCGGTTCAAATGATCGTGCAAATGGCATAAACGATGTCGGTTAGAATAATTTTTTAAATGATAATATAAATCGCATTAAAATGAATGAATTTAGCATGCGAAAACAAAGCAGAAACAAATAATAAACGGCACATTATTGCTATAACATCCGGAAACAATGTGAATCCAAAACAAATCGAATATAATCAGAGAAGAAGTTGAAAAGGGACTGCACCGATATGAAACTGAATCCGGCATCAGTCGCGTCATAAATCGTTCACAATATGAAGAACATAACAACCGAATACGTTTGAGTTTGGGCGAAGAGAAAAAGAAACACTGCCAAATCAAGAATGTATTTTTCCATTGCATAAAATATTACTGCAATAGCCTTGTCAATTGCCTGCGGCTGAAAAAATCCCCATTTTTTTCCGCAACGAGTTTTTCATCTTCTTCATCTTTGTTGGACGCACTAAGCCTCCTAGGTTGATGGTTTTTTTTCTGCATTTCATTGTGTGTACACAGTACATTATTTTTTCTTTTTCTGTCATTGTACTTTGTGATTCTGGTCGCGAATTTTTTTTTTTTCGACTAAAATACAAGTTGAAAATCAAAAAATCTTGTGAACAACATAAAAATGTACGAATAATGTTGCAAAATGTACAATGTGACACATTCACAATAAATGGATGAATAAGAACCAAGCAAATACTTGGGGTTTGACAACATTTTTAAAATATGTCTTGGGGATTGTGAACTTGACAACGATATAGTCAAGAGGAAGCAATAGTCACAAAAGAGATGATCAGATAAAGAAAAAGATATACAATGAGAAGGATAAAAAACGTAAACGGATAGAAAAAGAGAGAAAACAATAACAGCAACATCAACAGTAGTCAATTACAATGCGATGCAATCAAAGATGTGAAAAATGCTACGAAACAAAAAAAAAAATGGAAATGAAAAACACGACGAGCAAGTTCGATCTTGGAATTTATATACTGAGCTTGTCAAATAAAAAAAAAAATAAAAAAATTGTTTCATGTGATTTGAAGTAAACTGAAAAATGTAGCAAAGATGTTGTTTAGCATGTTTTAAGTCATTTTATACATTTTGACCTGATTTTCCGTTGTTTGTTTATTCTTTAACCATATCATTAAGTCGCGTCAGCTTATAAAATATGTAAATTTTAAGTGAAAAAAAAACCAATTTACAAGAAATGCAATAATTCTCATCTCAACACTTTGAACTATTCACCTTGAGTTTGCGGCCGTATTTCCTGCGGTTTGCATCAGAGTCCATTTCCATACAGACGCAAAAAAAAAAACAGTGTTAGTGATCGCATGTATCTTATTAATAAAACTTGATTATTCAGTTTTGACCACATCACCACTACTATAGAGAGCCAGGTAACTCCGAACGAAGCCCGGTAACGAATTTATTCCTAATAAATATCGATCGTTGATAAACCTGTATGATTCAATTTTTTATCGAATTTTTGGGTTTAATTATTTCTTTTCACGAAACTGATTCATTTCATTATCTGTTTATAATCTAACTGTGAAATGTTAAAAATGTTATTTTTAAACACATTCTCGTTCCGAATTTTCTAAAAAAAAAAAAAAAATCATGTGAGATAAGGACTTTTGCTGTGTGAATCACCGAATAAAATTAATTTGGTCATTTTTTTATAGTTTCACATTTCTCATCAAATCGGGTTTTTTCCCCAACGCTTTTATACGTTTATTAACTATTGTTGTTGCATTAATCATTCATTGTTATTCGCTAAACTGATGAATGAGTGTGCAAAACGAGCGTATCACTTGAGGTTTTTCTCTATCTATCTCTCTCTTTTTTCTTTTTTTTTTCTCTCTTTCTCTCTCTGTTTTTCTGTATCGTTTTAAGTGCTTCTCACTCAGCCACCGTTTTACGTTTTCAGTGAAAAATCCTGCTTGAAACAACGACATGTCATTTTATTGCGATATTTTACATGAACTGACCAGTTAAATGAAAGGAAAAAAAAATAATACATTGTTGTTCTTGGTAAACTTTTTTTTTCTCTTGTATTATTCAATTAAAGGCATCCGGGAGTTTGGCAAAACCGTCAATAATTTTAATTGTGTTTTTTTTTGCACATAATAACTTTTTAAATTATAATTTGTTCTGAGTAAAAAGTTTTTTTTTTTCATTTAAAATTATGCTATGACTGGTTCTCATGATCTAAAGGCATTTGAATTGTGTAATTGTGATTATTTGGTAAATTCCATGATCATGATGCGATTGTCTGGGATTGACTTTGAATGGAGAGGCTAACTTCAGCTTTGTGTTATTTCATTTTTTTTTTTTTTTTCATTTTTCAAAAACATAAGATGAAGAAGTCAATGACGGACTTGTCGACAAACGATTGTACCAATCCATTCAGTGTACAATATTATGTATCAATATATGCACAAGCATTTTGGCTTTCCATTTTCTTGTGCAAATAAACAAATAAAACCGGCACGATTTTTGTTGACTACCGATTGAATTACGTTAGCAAAAAAAAAAAAAAAAAATGGTCGCTTTTGGTTTATGCATTTTTGACATTTTATGGGCGAAATGAATGAAAAATCGCACGAAAAAAAATATTTATTAAGTATATACATGCGGTAAAATGTGTGGTATACAAAGAACAACTAGATAGTGTAAACAACTTGCTTTTGCTTTATCAATGAAGACAAAAAAAACACACATATACACATATAATTTTGTTATGCGACATAACGACAACATATGGTCTAGTCAAATCTCTCTTTGCTTAAACGAATAACAGCATCGATTAGCTAATCGTTTCGGCTGGTTCAAGTTGGGGGAAGAGAGTAAATTCAATTACCTAACCGATACTTCTTCTCAATTGCGGTTATTTGACCATTGTGTATATTAACACAGTTTGGTGCAAATAGACAAATAACATTGCATATTGTGTGCATGCTTGGTCTATGAATATGAAAAGTGAGAGAAACGATAGCAACAACATTGATGAATATATTTATATGTAAAGAGAGAAGAAATAGAAACTGAAATTATTTTATGTATTTTATTGTATTGCTTTGTATTGATTTTAAATGCTATATTGATATATGAGAGAATGCATATGAGAATGTAATTTCAATTGAAATCATATCACACACTGAGTCCACTAACGAGCTGCTGAGTTAACAGGCAATTCAGTCGATTCGTTCTGATTCGGTAAAATTGGCTTTGATTGATGCCATCGATTTGGTTAACCAGATGCAATATAGAGACTCTCTCTCTCTCTCTCCTTTTCTATTTCTTTCAATCACTCTCTCTTTCTCTCCCTTTCTCCCTCTCTCTCTCCCTCTCTCCATCTATCTCGAATATGATAAAATGTATGCTGCGATTAGGCAATCGAAATTTCGCAAAGAATTCATACAAGACTTCAAAGCAAGCTTTAAAGTAAGCTTCAAAGTCTAGATATTAAATAATAATATTAATTTCTATGTAACTGCGCACTTGTGTGTGTGCGTTTCTTTCTCTATTTCACTCGTCAATGGTTTTTGCTATTTAATCTTATTTAATAAGGATCGTTGTTAGTGATGTTTGGTGTATACGTAAGTTACGATTTCGTCCACATCAGCTGGTTATGTTTATTTCACTATATTTTTTTTTTTCTCTTTCACCCCGTCTTCGTCCTATTCCTACCCAATCATTCTCTTTTTCACTTACATTTTCTCTTTCTTTCTCTTTCTCATGCTCACTAGTTTTCTTTCTTTCCCTACCTCTCTATGTCTTTTAATCATTCGACGCTCACACAAATTGTACTCATTACCTATTTATTTGCTATGTTGCGATGCAATTGTACATTGATTAAAACGAAGAGAAAAATAAAATAAGCATAATATAAGATATCTATGAACTGTTCGTGCAACATTGGGATCATTGCAAAATACTGTGAAACCTCAACAAGTGAATGTAAAATGAGAAACGTAATGTAGAAGAAAATTGAAGAGAATCAAAGAGATAGAAAGAAGCTATAATCTACAAATGTAAGAAAGAGTTGAGATAAACGGCACTTGGTGTTGTAAAAAAGAAAAAAAAATTCCATATGTATCAATCTGCAATGTCCATCTGATTATAGAAATGATATCGTCGTAACAAACTGGCTGCGCAATAGCAATAGAAATGCGACGAATCATGTCACGACAACTGTTAAATTGTACACATTATTATCATGTCGTTGAACAGTGATGTGTCGCCTTATAATATCGACTGCTAGACGTTAATTTTAGTTTTCTTTTTTAATTCATTTGTCGTCTTCTTCTTTCTATGGAATTTTCTTTTTTCCTCTCTGCACCTAACTTTAATTACGTGCATGTTTGTTTGTTTGTTTGTGTGTGTGTTTGTGTGTGTGTTTGTATGTGTGTGCATCGTGTAACGCATTTTATACTGGATTACTTCATGTTTTTGGAACGATTTAACTAAAATTGTCACCTAGAAGACTGTGAACCACAATTTTCAATCTCTGTATGATTGTTGATCGTTTTCATTTATTGCATATGTAATATATCAATTCCAAAGACTTTTTCGAAATTCAACAACCAAAATGAAAGGGAAAACAAATTATTTTTCGCGAAAACATTTGTAATTTTGTGAAAATATCCACAGCAATATGAGACACAAAGTGGCAACGCATACTCACAACACACAACGATTAGCTGCATCATACCGCACACCGCATCTAACTCTTCGTGCAATGGCCAGGCATACATAAAATTGATATATTATATTACATACTGTTATATAATCATCAAACTCGCCCAAACACAACCAGCGAAATTGTTAACCCGATATTTATTTATATGCATATTGTGTCTACAATATAACATACGATCGAAATGAATATATCTCTGACTTACTTGTTTGTGATGAAATCAAAAAAATGAACCAAATCTTTAGAATGATTGTTGGATTAAAATTACATTTTTTTCTAACTTTTCCGTTTTTTTTTTTCTCCTTCTTGGGTCAATTCACTATTGAGAATTGAATTAAGCTGGAACGATGGGAACAGTCACAAATCATTGATACTAACAAAAAGTATTGACAATAACAGTGGTGGTGGCAGTGGCAAAGGCAATGGCGTTGACATAGCCAGTGGCTATTATCCACACAATTATGACAATAAGCGTGTAATAATTAAAAATAATCTTTTAAATGATATTTTTATGGTTGACGAATTCAGCGATGTTTTGTTGCCATTTTCGGTCATTTCATCTTCTTTTCATTTCAATTGTTTTGTTTGTTTGTTTTTTTTTTGCAATTAAACGTATTTTTTTTCGGGGGAATTTACATATATTGTTAACATCATTTTAAAATACAACCATAGATTAACAAATTGTGACCGTTTTGAATGACTTTGTTTCCATTTTTATTTGTTTGTTTAAAGATGAAACGGATTCCTGTGAATGTCGCCCATACAACGGAATGACCTAACAGATTTTTTTTACGCATTTTGACTTGGATTTTTGCTAAAGTAAAGTTTTAAAGTAAATAGCTTTTTCAGCGTAAGCGTACTGGAACAAATCTGATTATAAATAAAACTTATAATTTCATTGAGTTTTTTTCGTCGTTCAGTTAATAATTTTAACCATTTCGTCGTCATAATTTTACGTAAAAATGAAATCGCAATAAAATTCTATACACGAAAAAAATGTGTTCAATTCGAAAAATTGAAAAATTGCAAACAAAAATTCTGAAAAAAAATGCATAAAAAGATTTGCCAACGTAAACATAAACGAGCAACAAAAGCATGAAAAAGAATGAACACGAGTAAATTCTTGTGGATTCGTCCATCAACAAAAAACAATCACAATAAACAATCACATCGAACTATTGTCATATGCTTGAAAATGCATCAAACAGGTGAAGTAAAAAGAATACGAAAAATGGCAACGGCAACGACAACGACAACAACAATACGAACGATAATGCAGTTCAGTAGCCATGCACAATGCACATAATTACAGCCGATTTTCAGCTAACATCGCAGAAAATTGTTAAATGATATGCGTTACATTGAATGCAAAGACAATGCAACAGACCGAATTAAATGAAGCAAACGAACAACAAGAAGAAAAAAAAACAACAACGAAACCAACAACAACAGAGAATTGAATTAAATCAATCAAAATGCTAATTGTGCTAAATATGGAGTGAGAGAGAAAAAAAAGACGATTTTTCAATTTAAAATGAATTAACATGCAAAATTGTTTGGGTCAATGCTTTCGATTTCGATTGCTCAGCTCACCCATTCACTATAATTCTGCAGATAAACATCAAGATGTTATGTTCGTTGTCATTTTGATTTGGTTGTACAAAGTTCATAGGCGTGAAAAATTCTAAGAGCTAATTTCATTCCATTGAGCCCGTCAATATTTTGATAATTTTTTGATTTTATTTTGTTATTGTTATTGTGTGCATTATGTGAAAATACTGGCCTATGTGAAGGATACGCATAATTTGTGTGCGCTTGGCTTGTCTCGTCTTTGTTTCGCATAATGTGTTTAATTTTTTTTTTTTTTTTTTTTTCGTTTTTTTGTTTCTGTTCTTTTTTTTGTTGATCATTTCATTGGTGCACAGAGAGTATATTGTACATGAAAAGCATGAAATACAAGTGAAAAACGGGTCAAGATTGCATTTGCATTAATCACCCAATCAGATCCACATAAATTACAATTTCTTCATTTCTTCGTTGATTTTACTTTGTACGTTCGAAAATAAAACGTAAAACGAACAAGAAGAAAGATGAAAAAAAACAAAACAAAAACAAGTGCACGCAATCGCATGCCAAGATCATTGAATAGGTTAATATGCCATCTCTTTTGAAAATTTGATACGTTTTTATTAGCCATAATGTGTTCACTTCCATTTGTTAGCTATTGTTCAATTGTTTGTAAGGAATTTCATCTTATGATCAATATCGATACGTTGTGTTGAGTTAAAATTTGTTTCTTTGCGCATGATTTTTTTCCTCGCTTTTTTTTCTTGTTTCATTCGCTTCGTTCATTCAAAAATCTTTTGGCATCGTTGCTTTTCTTTTCCGAATTGATCTCAATCATGTGCATAAGACACAGAAGAAAAAAAAACAGTTATACAATCACATACAGAAAGACAGAGAGACGAATTTAATGAGCTAAAGAAGAGACGAAGACGGCTGTGTGTTGCATAGACATGCCGACCGACACGTTTAAAAATTTATGAATAATTGAAGAAATATGAATATCAAGGCGAAACAATTAAAGTTCCAATTAAAGTAATCAATATGATTATTATTTCAGATTATAGTCAACGCTGCTCCAAACTATATGACTCGTCTTTTTCTCTTTCATTCATTCTTTCCCTTTCTCTCTCTCTCTCTTTCCATTCTGTTTCTTTCTTTTGAAATATTTTGTTGCTTTGTTGTTCTTCTGTATGTCGATTACTATCTGTCTGTATGTGTGTGTGTGTACGACGGCAGCCAACAATATGCACATTATTATTTCGTATCAATTTCAATTACTTATTTCATCATTTGCCTATTATTCACTTTTATTCATTCATTTCGTTCTACTTCGGCCATTGCTCATCTAATTTTTGATTCATCTCTTTTGCAAATGTACAATCAAATATTGCATGACTGATAAAACGATTAAATTAACGCAAAATCAAAAATAATAATCAAGAATACAATGAAATAGAAAACAAAAATGGGGAAATTCATGTATATATTAAATGAAATTTTATCACACATTTTCCATTTCAATATAAAATTTTCCATCTTCTTCTCTTTTTTCCGTTGCCAATTTTCATGTTTTGGATTTTCCAAATTATCTAATCAATAATAATGAGCTCATTTTTAATTCGTGCAAACATTAAATTCTTGCGAAAAAATTCTTTTGATCTGGGGCATTTCCTTTTTCGATTGCTTTTAATTGAATCGAATAATTTTCAATTGGCCAACACAATTAATCTCAACAGTTGATATCCAATCACATTCAGATTGAATTATACTTGATACCTTAGACCCAATAATAATCAATAGCCACTTGATTTTCCAATATTTATGAAGCACGGCTACCTTGTATTTATTTCACATAAGCAAATTTTTTAAACTATTTATTCCAATGACTGCGAGTTTCTTATTGTAACATCGAAACAATTTCATCATTTTCACAGACATTTCATGCGTAGATGTTTACTTAGTTGGATTTCCAAATTTCAACAATAAATTTGTAAAAGTATTTATAGAAATTGTACGTTGTATATTTTTCCATCATATTTACCAATTAATAAGCCGGCCTTCTATTCGACTAGACGAATGGAAAATCGAAAAAATTAAACAATGTTAAAGTCTTAGTGAAAATAAATATAGCAAATGGTTTGTATGTTTTATCGATTTGCCAATGAGGAACGAATGGAATAAACTGAAATGTTTTATTTTTTTCATTTTATTTTTCCTATTGCTATAGAAAATAAATGACGTTAATTACTTATTTTAATGCTGTATCGAATTTGGATTTTCAATGGCACGAGCCAAATTGCAATCATCAGATTTGGTAAGGAAAAAAAAGTGCGGAATTATTTTTTTATTTCTATTTTAATTATGATTTTTGGTTTTCGGCATTCAACGTTTAACCAAATCAAACCAAATAATAATGCGCTCTTGATTTCATTTATTAAACTCTGTATTTATTTTTAATTTTTGTTTTTTTTTTCCTTTTTTTTTGGGCCGATTATTATTAAATTTTAGTCTCTCACTAAATCGAGACTTTGTACTTTGTGCGAATTAAATAAAATGCGAAAATTGTATATCAAATTACATAATCGATTGAATTATATTAACTCATGCTATCTAATATGTTTTTAGCGTATTCTTGAATGCACCACATTCACTCGCTGATTCCATTTTGTGTTTGAAACGATAAAAAGAAGCGACAGCGCATAAAGAAAGACAGACTACAACCTAGACTGCCAAGGGATTTTATTGCATTCGACGTGTTGATTCGGTTTTTCTTCACATTTTTGGCATTGATTTTTCCAGTGTTTTTGTCGGTAAATTTCGGTTGTTTGTTTTGATAAATTCTCAAATTGCGTTTTTATGATGATAAAAAAAAAAAAATTTCTGTGGAAAACTTGATGTTTGGAAATGTGGAAAAATGACTGTGTTTCTCTGATGCTATTTGGGCGACCTCAGGGACTGTAATATATATGATTATGATGTAAAACAAAAATTTGTTTCATTCTAATCAACGATGTTTTATATTCCAACCCAGATAATTATTTTATTTCTTTATTTTGCGACCTAGATAATAGTAAAGTAATTTTACATTTTACAACTCCAAACTGATCTGAATTGATTGCGCATGATTATGACAACAGGTATTAGCGAAGAATCATCAATGAGAAATATAAAATGTAAAAAAATGGATTACGATTTGTTTCACACATTTAATCATTCATTATAATTTATCTATCCGTATTTTCGGTAAACATAATTGAATCATAATACATTGCATTAATTAATTTATAAATCATAATGACTTATAGTAAATAGCCCCAATTAAATATGCATGTAATAGCAAATTGAATAACAATGCCAGCCAGTTGGCAAGAAGAAAAGAAAAGAAAAATAAATATTAAACTATTTAAAGAAATTTCTTGCATGGAAGTACAGTGTAGTTGAAAAATAACAACAAAATGAAAACGATCGAATAGAGTCACGGCTTGAGTGAGACAAATGAATGTGAAACGAAGTAGAAACCAAAAAAAAAAAAAAAAAACTCAGTAAAATGAGAAGCAAATTACTCATTTATGATTACTTTCGAAAATTGAATGAGTAAGGAGAAAAAAAAATATGTACGGAGAAAAAGAGTAATCGGAACAGTTATTTGGCCAATTGCAGACATCATATGTGTTACACATTGCACGTTTATTACATGGGATTCCACTTTTATTTATTGAGTGTAGTTTTGTTTCGCTTCATATACACTTCGAAAGGGGTCAATGTCAATCTTGTGCATCGAAAAGCCAACATGTTATGCAACGGTATGTCTTGCAGTCTCTGAGCGCAGTGGTTTTTCAAGTGGTGTGTGTGTGTATGTGTGAATACTTGTTTTTCTCTTTTTTTTTTTTTTCATTTTCGGGGCATCTACGCTTGAACAATTTTGAACTTCTTGCGGTTTATGTTCTACAAATCGATGACCAAATCTGAAGCGCATGTCAATAAACGAGTTGCGCTTATCTTAGGCTCTTCGTTTTTTCGGTGATTTTTTTCTCATTTTCGAAATTTTTATTCTCACTTTTTTCTCATCTCTTTTAATTTTTCGTTTCACTTGTAAACGTTTCTTGGTTCCATTTCTTACATTGAAAACTCTGTTCATGCTTTTTTTTCGCTTAGCATATATTCAGACGAAATACTGAGAAATAAAAATTCCATCGAAGGAAAATAAAAACATTCTCTCAATACATTTGTGGCAAAAACAACAGATCGGCTTCACATCAAACATATTGACAGGTTGTTTAATTCAATTTTTACGCAATTTCTCTTCACCCAAATTCTACAATCAACAAGAGTTAAGCAAAAAGACACGAGTCGATGTTTATCGCATATTTTTCTTCAATATTTATATTTAATAAAATGGCGTGATGGTGACTAGACAATACCAATTTAAATGTTAAACTTGTGTAAATATTCACAATTTCCCATGGTATCGGTGCCACGCACCACACACACACACAGAGAGAGAGAGAAACACATACTGAATGCGTATCATCCCAATATGGTCGGTTTAAAAAATCGACAATGTAAATATTGTCTGATTGATAAAGAAATGTAATCAATGGATAATTGAGTCATGATTGCATTTCAGTCGATTAAAGCGAAAAATCTGGTCAAATGGAAAGAAAATCGATCAACAAAACCATATGATCGACTTTATGTGCGAAAATAAAAACCGAATAAGATCGCAAAACGGGCGTACAATACGGTATGGTGCAGAATGTATTTGCCAAAAAAAGCATGAATATGATGAAATTCATCCACCCGTCAACACATTGTTTCAACTCTGACATACAATATGGCAAATCCGTAATATTCGATGCGACATTGCCAACAGGCCAAAATTATTATTACTCCATCCACGGTACAAAACATTAAACTTCATGTTCAATGTAATAGTCGCTATCAAGATTTCACGAAATCCCATTGTTATTGCCACGTAATGCCACAAGTGAGAGTTAAAAATGCACAAAAAGCAAACGAGAGCGAATAAGAGCGAATGAGAGACAGAGAAATATGCGCAATCACATCAACAATTCCAATTGATACGTTAATTGTGTTAATCTTCATGCATTTCATATATGATTCATTGCAAGAGATGTTGATTATGATGTTTCCGTGCTGAAACCATTTTACTCAATAAAATTGAATAAATTTCAATACAAGAAAGTTCAACTAAATTAGCATTTTATTGTTTACTTGCTCTTATATAGAACGGGACTAGACGGGTTACATATAAAAATGATCACAATACGGCATGGATGCAAAATCGTTATTATAAGCAGAAAAAAAAATTTGCATATTTAATTATAATACATCGTCTCAATCATGGTTATGATGTGAATAAAGTACAAAATGACATCCAGCAAATGTGGAAAATCATTAAATGACGAAGAAAAATTATGTGTAACTAAAATGATGTATTTTGTTGGAAAAAACGCGGCCTTTGAGCAAACGATCCGTTTTTAACCATTTCTGGTGAAACATTATTGATGAGATGACATCTTGGTCGAAATTCAACTGCATTCACAAAAACAGCGCGGCTACTTCAATATATTTTAATAACAATTGTTTAATAAAATTTTATGTCATCGGAAAATTTATGGGAATTTCTTCATTTAGAAAACAGTTGTGTTTTATTTGCGCGTTCTTCGTTCGACTGTTGTGAATCGTTGAACAAAAAAACAAAAAAAAAAAATTGCATCCATTATGATTGGCGCTTCGATAAAGATTTACAACAAACATTTCAAGGTATTTTGTAGTTTTTTCACTCTTTCCATCTCATTCTTTTTCTCTCCCCGTTCTTAGTCTGTCTACCTTTTCCTTCTCTCACTCTCTCTCTCTCTCTATCACTATTTTTCCGTCTTCCAGTCTCATGTTCACTTTCTTTCTTTGTCTCTCTTTTTCTGCTTTTCTTCCTCTCCGCCCAAGTAAAACAGAAAAAAAATATTACAAAATATTTATCAAGGCGCGTGACATCTCTTTTTTCTTATGTCTAAACTCATCATCTCAACAAAAGCATTAAAACGTGCACGTTTACATTACCGTAAAATGAAGATGAAGCATAAAACGATTTCCATTTAAATGAATCATTTTTCACAGTTTTTGAAGTTTCAATAAAGTAATGTTGTGTGTTGATTAGTAAATTGTACACGTTTGCTTGAATTATGAATATGATAATGTCAATATTTTTCTTTCTTTCTTTTTTTATGGAGAAAACAACAAAAAATTCAACAAATTCGTATGGAATTTTTTTTCTTCTCCATAATATGTCTTACTTGGTGTTTCTATCTTTCTATCTATCTATCTATCTATCTATCTATCTATCTTAGGCCATCAAATGATTTACGATCTAATATCATCGTTTTGTGCTCATTTAAAAATTCAATCACGTAAATATTGCTGTTTTGGATATTCCTTTTTTTTCTGTTTTGCAAATAATGATTAACATTGTTTTCACACTGAGGGGTTTTGTTTTGGGTGTGAAATCTACCGATTAATTGCCAATCATGCACAGCATAATTAAGCACAAAGGAAAATTTCAGCATCGTTTAATTAGGATTGGTTTTTCCGCTAAACATTTTATATTTTTTTTTTCAAACATTTTTTGTACTTGTTTGAAAACAATTTAACGAGAAACAAATTGAAATTGAATGATAAAGATATCAGATACAAATTAAATTGATTTCCATTTGAGAAGATAATAATTAATGAATAATGCTTTCCGCGGAATGGTGATTTGCATTGTGTAAATATTAGTCAGCGATTGTAGTAATTTTGTTTGATTGATTTTTTTTTGTTCATTTGAAATTTGTAGTCATGCAAAGGAGAGCGAGAGGAAGTATTATTATATGACTAAATTTGAATAGAATTGAGTCGAAACGAAAGAATGCCAGTTTAAAAATTACTATGAATGTAGAATTTGATGAGGGAGAAGGGATGCGGTGCGGTGCGGTGTTAAAGAAATAAAATTGGGATGAAATCACGAGAATTATGTCAGCAGGCGCCATAATTTTTTTTTTTTTTTATGAATTACCCGAATGCAAAATAACACTTTCAAAGAAAAGACTTAAACTGGCTATGAGACGGCGAACCTTCATAATCGGATGTTATCGACACACATTCACACAAGACAAAAAAATTCGAAATATTTCACGCATTCAATTTTTTCTGTCATTCGTTTTTTTTTTCACTTCACATTTTAAATTCTTCGGTAAATTTTGTTTTTGTCAACATTTCACGATTCAAAAACGATGTAGATAAGCGAAACAAAGAAAAAAAAACTCTTTTACGCTCGACAACAACATACTTCCATTGAACATTCGAAGTTTATTTATTTATCTGAATTCAATGTATTTTT
Organism: Resseliella maxima; assembly: GCA_029041755.1. NCBI lineage: Eukaryota > Metazoa > Arthropoda > Insecta > Diptera > Cecidomyiidae > Resseliella > Resseliella maxima. The sequence goes on along the minus strand of JAQOWM010001006.1, from coordinate 1,420,657 downwards.
TATTTCATGTATGTGACGAATGTAATGGAATGAAAATGAAAGAAAGATAGCAAGAGAGAAAGAGAATCTTGAAATCTCTGTATAAATACACAGATGCTTGCGCGAGAAATGAAATGGAAATAACATTGAAATAAGGAAAAGTGATGAAAACAATGTCTTCAAGTTTAAGGTTAACATCGTTCACATCGTCAAAGATGAAGAAAAAAAACTAGTGAAACTGATTAACAAACAAAATGTCGAACAAAGATTACGCAAATTAAATTGAATTTGAATAGTTCAAAAAAACGATGACATTTTTTTTCTCTCGCCATTTCAAGTGATAAGCATATTGATAGTGCCAATAAACACTACTCAATGAGCATTGTCAAGGAACATTACCAAAATAGATATCGATTCAAATTTTGCCCGGAACTGTAGCAATGAGATAATCAAAAGAAGAAGATGAAAAAAAAAACATTGTTCACATTCGAATTATGCAAATCTTGCAATATTTGTTGTCATCATTCAAATGAGAATAAAATCAAAACGTGAACGCAACCATTTTGACGCATATCGCTTTTACTTTTCAATGCACACAGAACCAAAATATGTAATTTTTTCGGTCATTCTCAATTAGTTAATTTCCCGTAACAAATGGTACAATTGTACACGGCGAAGAAAAAAAAAATTAAATCAATTTTCAATGCAAATTTTTTGGCAAAAGTCCAATTGAAATTGATATAAAACCAAAAACAGCGCCGAACACGAGCGAGCAACGACAATAACAACGACAACAGAACCAACAATAAAAAAAAAATAAAAAAATAAACCAAATAATATACGACAATGTGCAAGCGAACAAGTGCAAGCAAAATATGTGCTAATGTAATTAAAAAGCTAAATATTTATTAAGGTAAATGCCGTTTTTGTTGTTCGACGTCGTCAACATTGTCATCGTCGTCGTCACTCTTTGCATTGCCGATTAAATTGTACATTTTATTTCATCTGCGTTTGGTTGGGCAGCATTGTTACGGCTATGCATGTTCATAATTCGAATGACATAGTGAGCAAGCGAGAAAATAAAGAAAAAATTAAAAAAAATAAGAAACAAATATCTACATATAAATTGTGTATGCGCGCACATTCACCGCACACAAGTATTACATCTTTCTGGAATGTCGTTCACATTGTAGTGAGCACTGAGAGAGCCAATGCAACTATAAAAATTATCTATTTATCTATATGTAGTATATGTTTTGGGTAAATAGAAAAAGTTAGCATCTGATTGAAAAGTGAATACCAAACATACGCGTAAACGCGCGTACACTTGTCATGCTTTATTAAAATGTCTATTTTATGTGGCTTTATGGCACGACAACAACGATTCAAATCATCTTTATGCATTCATTTCTATGTCACTTTTTTCTTCTTCTTCTTCTTCTTTGTTAGAGATAAATTTTGCATGATAAATATTAAATAAACTACAAAGCAATATTCAAAAATTCAGCAACAAAAAAGTCTCATAAAATGATAACAAATTGTTTTGAAAATAAATTATTTCGTATAAATCATGGATGTTTCCATTGTAAATTATGAATGTGAACTTTATCGCATAATAATAATTTTTTTTGTTTTTTATGCTGGCGTATTCGACATTTTTTTGCCATTTTCAGTGATATCCATTGAAATGGTTACTTAAACGAAACGATCTAACCATGGATCACAATGTAACCACTCACAAGCGGTGATAATTAAAATCAAACAGCAAATTGTCGCACATTTACGTTTTCATATGATTGCATGACACAGTGTGTTGGGAAATCAACATTTGTCCATTTTATTAGTTTGACAGTTTTATAATACACAACAAAATGTTATGAAAATGTAAAGAAACAAAAAAAAAAACAATGAAAATTACAATTTTCAATTTAAATGCATTTGCAAGCTGTTTGGTTTGTCGTGAAGGAATGAATCATTAAAATGGGGAATTTAAAGAGAAACAAAAAGAAGAAATGAGTTAAGAAAGGAAACAAACAATTGATTGTTTTAGACAAAAAAAAAATCATTTCGCATTTCTGCGCCTAATCGAGTTGATCTTTCGTCAATTTGGCTCACTATCAAACTTTCTGTCAACTCAACATTGGCAGTTTTTCTCGTTTCATTTTTTAACGTGTTTTTTCAAAATGAAATTGCCATAATTCCGGGTATTGTTTTTATTTATCTGAGCCTAATTCGCGCTTAAATGAAAATGTCATCGATAATTGCGATTGTCAATTTGACGACCGAAGGTGTTGTTCCATGCAATAATATTACAACAAAGAGGAACAACAACAAAAATATAACAAATTTCATTGTTTATTTTATGAGTAAATTGTGTCATTTGAAACTTTCATTGCGATTGCAAAAAAAAAGAAGAAAAAAATCATCAAGTATTAGTTTGAAACGGTACGACAAAGCAAAATGAAACTTAACAAAATGCTCGATTTTATGCGCGACTTAACAGATCGTTTACTCATATGTACAATATTGATTTTTATTTGCTTAAGATTTTTTCTTTCTGCAGCGAATGCGGAATGTTTTTTTTTTCTTCAACTTCTTGTTTATTTGTAGATTTCTTCATAAGCAAATTTCAAAGACAGAAACAAAATGGAATACTTACAACTTATATGGTGCGCAATCGAACGGATGGTCCCAAAATGTACTTCCGTAGACAAATTGACCAATCGCTTCTTTTGATGTATGCGTCTTTCTCTCTCTCTCTGTCTCTCTCTCTCTCTCTCTCTCTCTGTGTATTTTTTTTTCTACTCGTTTTTTTCACCGTTCGTTGATTTTGTCAAAATATTAATTGAAAAATAAAAGAAGAAAAAGACAGAAAACAATTTTTCTAAATCTTCAATTTCAATGGCGACACTATTTACTAATTAATTTTTTAATGGTGGAGAACAATTCAATTAATTCAATCACCACCAATGTAAATACAATCTCAAAATATTGGCGATAATAATCGTTTTTCTACAATGTTTTATGGTAAAATTCAGTAAATTTGTATGATCGTTCTTGACTTTATTCACCGTTGACATTTTTCTATCATTTATTGTTGATTTTTGATTATTAGATTTTCAAATTTCATTTCACTATTCATCATCTCCTGTCGTGTTACACATTTGCTGGATTCTTGAACGGAATTAATTGCATTTACGACAATTTGGCATCTGAGATTTTTCTTTTTTTTTCTCTTTTCTTCTCTCTCTCTCTCTCTCTCTCAAATTTTTGTTCAAATTATTATTTTTTTTTTCTTAGTTTTGAATGTTATATGTTCGTGCACATGACCCACAATTGGCTCACTCAATTTAGCACTTTAAATTCTTTGGTTTCCCTTTTATTTAAGTTTTTTCTCTTCTTCTTTGTTTACTTTCAATTATGCAATTACACTAATTGAAATGAATATTTTCCACTTGATTTGTAACTTTGCCAACTTTTAATTTTATTATTTAAATTTCATGAAAATAACTAAAAATTCTTCAATTGTTTGCAAAGATGGCTTTGAGATGAAATTGTATTGTTTTTTTCTTTCTCTTCTTTTTGTTACGTTTTTTCTTTTCTGAACTGATCTTCCTTTGGAACCGATCAACTCAGATACCAAATGAAAAAAAAAAAACCAATCACAGTCGAAAAAACGAAAACCAAAATGTTTAAGTAAATGTTTGTATTTGTTTGAACTGTTTGTCGTTTGATGAAAAAAAGCACAAAACAGCTTATGGTTTAGATTGTTTGCTAAGTTAAGTTTATTATATTTTATTTTTTTTTTTTTGGCGGGTTAGCTCACGAACGAAAAACACTTTACGTGCGATGAGTTAAAACATCGATAGCGAAATGAAAATAATACCGATCGTATGCCGCTTTTTCCACTCCTTTTATTAATCAATGTACTTGATGCTGTTTTTGTACGCTTTTCGCGTGTGTGTGCAATGCTGTATGGTTTGCTGTGACTGTACGGTGTGTGTTATGAGCTTTGGTATTGTTTGTTGCCGCTGTTGCCGTTACTACGAACCACTCGTACACTCTATCGACTCAGTAAATCTTTAGCGCAACACACTATGTTTACATTAACGTAATACTTATGGTGGGTCACTTCATACGATCGGCGTCCACTTGCTAAATGCTATTGGCAATCGGTAAATGTTTTCTGTTTTTCTTTTTCGCTCCACAGTTTATCATTTGATAAACACGAATTCTGCTTTGTTGATCAACATTTTTTTTCCCCAGTTTTATACGTTGACTAAAGTCGTCAAACGTAGAAATCATTGATTAAATGTAATTGAATTTTAAAATGAGTTTCTTCAAAAATTAATTCCGAAGACCGTCAAGAGGTAAAATATGTTTTTTTTTTAAATGAAAAATTGAAATCAAAATTCGTCAGAATAACAATTCGAAATCCGAATTTTGAGCGATGCATTAAAGTGTTGTTTTCCGCGATTTTGTTTTTTTTTTTTTTTTGACGATCGGTGCATAGGTTCAACAGTAAAAAATGCGATACTTCGGAAAGCTTTTTCGTTTGTTCTATTTTTGTTTTTCTGTTGTACATATTCATTTGGATGGTATTCATTTTGACAAAATCGATACCAAAGTAAACACAATTGTCCATGGAAATGCATACATTTAAGATTAGTTTTGACGATAATGTTGACAAATGCATTCGAAGATGTTTTCCGCCCAAAATGAAATTACTTTGCTATTTCTATTTAAGTTTTTTCTTCACTCATTGAAATTCGTTTATTCCCCGAATCGTTTGTGCGTTGTTCCTCTAACGCGTATAAAACCGTTCGCGTATGATCGTTTGTTTGTCAATGGACTTTCCAACTTCCTATTGCATTTTTATTTGTCTTTATAAAATTAGATTCGTTAAAATCACCCTCACCCATAATGTGAATCAGTGCCTGTGACGTGATGGATTTTTAAAAACTACCAACAACTTTTTGTCGAAACGCAAATGCGACGGAATTTTAATGACTTATTCTGGATTTACATCTTAATTTACATATGTCAATTGGGAACACCAATTTCTGAAATCGAAAAAAAAAAAATCTGTTTGACCTTGACTGATTCAGCAGACCAAAGAACCAGATTTACGTAAATATTGAGAAAGTGAAAATTTTTCTTGCAATATTTTGTTAAATTTAAAAATCTTACCACTACCTTTGAATTTGTGATTCATTAAATTGGCCTTAATATGCAATCAAATAATATTTCTTTTATTTTAGTCATAATTTGCCCAATATCATTATGGCCAACATTTAAATTTCTCCTTCGAATTATAAAACTTTGACCTGTTTGACCAAAGCTAATATTATATTTGCTATATTTTATTGTTCAATTTATGATTTAAAAATAAAATAGAACTTATGATCATCATGCTTCAGTTGAATTTCCGATCATTTCATTCAATTCTATGCTGACTTTGGTCAGACTAAATTTATAAATCTGAAATCGTCTGCTAACAACCTTAGAAATAATTTTTCGACCTTACAAAAAGCAGTGTATCATTCATATATTTTTAAAAGGGAAACATTCGACGACACCCATTTTCTTTGGTGATATTATGAATAGCTTCCATAATAGCTATAAGTCTGCATATAGAGCCAAAATTGTGTAAACTTTCTGTTCAAAATTGTATTAGAAAATTAGAAAATAGTTTGAATAAAGAAAAGTCTATTAATTGTGCATGTAATCGTTATCGCTTGTGTCAACTTGCTGTTATACGCATGTAATCACAATTAATTAAGTCATATATTTCAACACAAGCGTTTAAATTATGAAGTGCAAGAATGTGTGATATGTTACGCACGACATAATGTAAGAAGTTATTCCAGCTGAGAGTAACCACCACCCGGTGGCATTATATGATTTAATGCGCATTGCAACTGCAACACAAATGGCAAATTCTCATTATAGTCATTTTTATTTGCAATTACAAGATGAGACAGTGGCGCTCATTAACACACACCTAAATAATTGATAAATTTATGTAGCAATCACAATGACTAGGTGATTTTGTCATCGTTTTTTTTTTATGTGAAAGGATGCGCGTAGCTATTCTCTCAAAAAGAGCCTAGACGTCTTGCTTGTTATTCTTATCATACAAAAAAAATCTCATTCACAAAATACGCAATACTATTTATACGAACGTTTCGATAAAAAGTAAATGTAAACAAATTTTATTTCATGCGAAATTCGATTGTTTTTCGTCCAAAACGTTGGCAACTCACTTAAAATAGGATTTCTTTCGATTTCTTCTTGTCATGTTGAAAACATAATAATAGGAAGAAGAAAAGAAAAAACAAAAATCCCAAAAATCTTAGGAAATACGAAAGAACATGTAATCTACGCAGTTTGCAAAACAATGCCGTTGTTTTCGCACGTAGTCTTAATGACTTGGACAAATTAAAAGAATAATTTGACATTGTTAGACATTTCAATTTTATTACTTGCAGATTCTATGAACAATCTTTGTCGTCTACGATTCAATTTGTGACGGAGTCAACGAAACCGATTATCAATGAGAGAACATTGGAAACGTTCTTAAATAATAATGCATTATGACCAAAAAATCTTAATTTGCAATAAAAAGAAAGAAAAAAATCATTGGACCGGTCGGCTTACACTTCTTTGTGTATATATTTGAGATGTATAATTGAATAAAATATGAATTTGCATAAAAAATAAAGTTTTCATATATTTCAAATGAAATGACATTGAAAGTTCAGTCGGGAGATGCTCGTCTGCACAATCGGCTGATTTTAATGAAAAACGTTATTGCTAAGGTGAAAAATGTTTATATGTTTGAGTTTGAAAAGTTATTGGTCCCATTTATCTTGATTGAATAGACATCGATTAAACTTTTGCGATGCGATAGACAGATCAAATTAATGTCAACATCACAAAATTGTTTCTCTTCACTTTTATTTTACGTAATTAAAGAGAGTGAGAGAGAGAGAGAGAGAGAGAGAGAAAGAAAGAAAGAAAGAAAGAAAGAAAGAGAGAGAGAGATAGAGAAGAAAGAAAAAGGTCAAATAATGCAACATTTTGTTATGCCCGTCTTGATCATGTGTAAATTGATCGGTATTCATTTTACATTTAATTTGATTGGGCGGTTTATTTTCATCTCCAGCTTCTGTTCACATTACACCTGAAAGACCAAAGTCAATCAATCATATATCAAATTGTCGATTGCGCGAAAAACAACACAAATTAAATTCGAATTTTACATTGAAAGCGAGATAAAGAAACAAATGAAGCAAGATAACGATAGAGTGAGAATGACTCACACGCACACACACAGAAAGAGAGATAGATAGGTAGAGAGAGAGCGAGAGCGAGAGAGAGAAAGAGTCTGAGTGTATCGAATGCACATAAATGAATCGTGCCGAATTGAACTGACTCAAGCGATTTCTTGTTTAAAAACAAAAATGAATGAAAAAAAAAATTGTATAAATGCACCTACTTGCAACTGACTTAACACATTGAAGGTCGCCACTATTAGTTATGCGTGTAAATGTATTTTGGTCGTTTTTCTGGTCAGTTTTGCTTGTTCAGTTAATTTTGCGATGCATTAATAATATTTTCATGCAATGTTGCAAACTTATTGGGATAATCGGTTTGTTATTCGCACAAAATTCGAACAGCGTAAGATAGAGTAAGAAAAGGCATTCAAATCAAATTCAAATTTTGTGTCTGTGCAACAATTTCCTATAATTCACTTTTGGAGCAGATAAACTATTTTTTTTTTGTCTCTTTTGTATTCAATAATTGAAGTGGACGTTAACGACGACGGTTACAGCTACTTTTCAAAAATCAATCAAACAAGTATAATTTTACGAAGATCATGCGGCGGTTCTTTTCCGTTGCGGAAAAAAAATTGGTCGCCATGTGGAAAGTTGCATTCAATTATGCCAATCAGACTCGTTTAAAACTACTGAAAAGTAACAAATAGCCCTGTTCATTGCTATTAACATAGTCCAAACAGAATAAAAACCAAGAAAGGAACTGAAAAAAAGGAAAAAAACAACAAACCGAAAAAAAACGAACATGAAAAAAATCCAGCAGCAACAACGACGACGGTAATTCAAGTTTTTTGTTTGCATTTTTTAGATTATTGTTCTTCGATTTGAATTTAATGCATAATTAAAAATTTAATTAACAATTTAACTCGGATTGAACCTGAAAAAAATTCAAACTAACGTTTGAATGTATCAGCGAAATACGATGAGCATTAACGCATTCACTGCTACACCTTTTTTTTTGTTCGTAATAAAAAAAAAAACAAAATGGTCAATAAGGAATCAAATGACTTTGCGTTTGCTATGCCATTGTGAGGTTCTTTTAGCATACGCGTACACATTTTTGCACTGTGTTTGAATTTACACGTGCATGTGCAATTCGCTATACACTAGCATGTGTTAAAGCGTATTCTATTTGGCTATATTGTATTTGTTTACAAAATTTTCATCGTGATTTCAATGTATGCATGAAAAGTTGATATAGAAAATATTGGTAAATGACATAAACGATTCCGTTTGCTTAGTTTTCGTTGGAAATCGTCACGCATGACAATGCCGATCTCTCAGCCGTGAATTTTGTATTCAAACGCACAATATATGTATACAAACACCACAAAGTAGATCTTATATTGGTAGAGCAAAGAACACCAATACGTTGATATTTATTTCAATTGAATATTATGCGTTCTTCTTTAAAATTGCCATTATTTGTTATTCTTTCTTCATTTTAAGGAATGTTAACATTGTCAATGCGATAGGCTACCCATCCAACAATATACGGATAAAAGCCGTAAATGACAAAGAAAACCAATAAATTCAATGCACAATTCCAATGGTATTTTATATTGATAAAATACAATTCTTCAATTAAACGCAAAAACAACACACAACCTGTGTCTTTGACTTCGCCTTTTGTTGCATGAAAAAGATTCTTGTCGATTATTTCGAAGTCACTGTAAAATGAAAACAGAAGTGGAAAAATCAAAACAAACAACACACATTATAAAAAAAATAGACCATTTTTAGATTGCGGCACTGGATAGAATTGGTATTTACTTCCAACTCGTTCGACTATGGTGTGTATGTGTGTGTGTGCGCTGCTATCCAATGCGCGATTTAACTTCATATCGTTGTATTCCAAAGTCCAATTGAATTGTGCAATACAAAGAAGTGTAACTTTTTATGGTAAAAAGCGTATAAAGGAAGAGTACGTTGAATGAATGCTGCATACACAAATTGATGCATTTCAACAATTGCAATTCACCAAAGAGACAAAAGAGAGTGAAAGAGCGAGAGAGAGAGAAAGAAAACTTGTATGCGCTCGATCGCACGACGGCCCACGTTCTCAAGGTCGCAAATATCTCTTCGTTTTATACATAAAAAAAGACAAAAAAAAAAAAACACACACACACACACACAAACAACAACAGAAAATGAGCGAAATAAGATGGTCAAAGTAAAAAGCTTTTTATATAAAGTGCCATCGAACCCACCTAATGAAACAACGAATCATCCAAAGTGTATAGCATTTATCACATTTAATCATAGGTTACATTTGACGTTTGTTAACAACAAATGAGCAGCTGGCTGGCAAGCAGAATTCTTTCAGTTTTAATAACAGATTTTCAACTCGAAGATAAAGATGTTGAAACAAAGAAGAAGAAAAAGGGGAAAAACGAAGAAAATAAAATCACGTTTAAAAACAGGGGAACATTAAAACAATTGCGATAAATAAATATACGATAAATTTGCCACTTAACGTGACAAAGCATTGTACCACTTGACGATGGCAATTTTTGCTCGTTTTATTAACCGATTACGAAAATGAAATAAACACATCAGACTTGTCTTCATTTATTAAACACTTGAATCGATTGATATAATGATCAAAATTAAATTTATCGATAATTATGATAACAGTGGCAACGTTGATCGAAAGATCAAAAGAACTAAATGATCAAAAGAACAAAACCGTATTGTAGTGAGAAGAAAACAACTAAATTAGTATTATAGTCATAATTTGTTCAGATTCCGGTCTCGTAAAGATGAAAAATTTATTTAAAAAATCTATTTCTAAATGTCAATTTTCTTCATAATTTCTTCTTTAATTAAATAAAATAGAAAATAATGAAAATGCCATATTGTCACCATTTACGCGCTTAAATAAATGCTTCATTCGATTATAATGGTGATAACATGTTATATCGATGAAATTCAATGATTATATTGGTAAAGATTTATATTCAATCGTTCATATTCTCTACAATACAAAACAGTTATCATTTATCGAATCTAAACTACTCTCTGAATGAAAATTCAATAATTTTGCAAAAGTATTTCAATGCCAATAGCAAAGTGTCATACGTTTTTCATAATTAACATAAACAAATAGTTATTCCAAAAAATTTGATGGCTTTTAACGATACAAAAAATAAAAATCAATCGGAAATTGAAATTAAATTGTTCGAATTGTATGTATTCTGTTCAATGACATTCAATTTATTACTTGATCGTCAAGATGATTGCATCAATACTGAACAATATAAATGAGATTTTAACATTTTACAATGAATTCATTTGGAAAATAATTAAGTTGCGGTGATTGGTTTAAAAATGAATGATGTTATTTTCATAGATGCAATTACAATATTAGCAAAATGCGATAATGGACATGACATTTATTATGTGTATGAATCGCGCGAAAAGCATATCATTTCAAATTATGCACTCGATAATTATTGTTTAGATGTTATTATGTTATCTTATGATACAATTCCGAAATATTTTATGAATCGAGACTAAAACCACTGCGGTTTTCAGCTAATTAAAATTCGAAATTTTTTCAAAGCGTAGCCATACGCAGTATCTTCTATTTATGGATAAAGAAAGAGAAATGTTTATGCCATCACCAATGTCAAGGAATTATATTCCATTTATTCAAGTCAAACCAAGTCAAAATGCATTCTATTTACAATCAAAATATGAACATGATGATTTTATCATTGATTCGTCCATATCTATTATAAACGTATACAAAGATGATGATAATCTTTTAATCATATCCAATTCAACTGAAACTCCGATGACCATCATCATTGAAAATTATTATTCAAATTAAAACATGTTTTTTTTATAATAACGGTACTCTTTTACGAAGTAATGATTTTTGTAGTATGAGAATTCATCATTTTTGTTTTTAGGGTACGTTGAATGTGGCAGGTATACAATAATTATTTATTAGAATTAGAATGTAAGAAGAAACACAAATTTCATTGGCCATAACAGTATTCATGACATCATAATTTTGATTCCCTATGACAACATTTTTAAATAATTCCGCTTATTTAATAATGAGGGCGTCGTTGTGTTTGTCACTTTGTTTGACAGATATGCATTCTTCGGTTGGTTTATTAACATTTTGCATTGTTTTATTGTTTATTAACACACATACTACAATAATAACATGGTATGATAGTTTGAATGTTTTCAATTTTATTCTTTTGCATGAAATATTGAAAGAGAATGAGAGAAAGAGAGAGTGATCCAGAGAGAGAGAAAGAGAGAGAGAGAATGAGAGAGAGAGATAGAGAGAGAGAGAGAGAGAGAGAGAGAGGGAAAGGGCAGAGAGAAGTGATGTGGTCTCTAAAAATATCGAATATACCAGTTTCGGATGCCATCCAATGTGGTTTGAATTTTCAAGTTTTCATGAGGTTTCAACTTTTGCTTTAAGAAAAAAATTGTGTTTCATTAATTACAGCATACGCATACAAGCGAATTGCAATTGTATAGTAGAATATCTGCTCAACGGAATATGGTGTACCATGCATTCAAATTACAGAGACCAACGATGGTAACAACAATCGCTGATTACAAATTTACAGGACAATTATTTACGGAATGACGCCATTAAAACTGATTCCGATTGGAATTCGACTCGTTTGTTTTGTTGTTGTAGTTGTTTTTTTTACTCGTCTCTTTAGACATCTGACTACTGGAAATTTACCTTTTTAAAAAGAATGTAGCTAGTTTCTAAGCACACCTTTATATTGATGAATTGTTGCAGAATATTGACAATATAAAGTAACAATTGAGCAGAAAAAAATATTGCAAAGACAGCCAACATTAACAACGAATCTGAATTGATTTTAAACAAGATTCGATTGTCGTTTAGCGCTCATATGTTTTTAAACACACACAAAAAAAAACTCCAATCACTTATTTGGCACTGTTCTGTTTTGCCTTAGTTTTATTTTTATTTTTCACTTAATCGATTGTGATTGTGTCACTATTCTTTATATCGACAAATTAAATTGGTCTTTAACCTTGACCAGAAACAATTCACTTGATTTACTGACCCTTATGTGATGAAAAATCGAATGTGAAAGCCAAAGAACCAGATAGATTGAGAGAAGTAGATTGTAATTGAGTGAGATAGACAGAGAAATAGAGAGTGAGAATGAGAAACACTATCACTCAGGGTGAAAGAACAAAATCAAAATTCTCACCGAATTCAATCAATAAAATCGAATTGAAACAATGAAATATTGAATAAATTTCAATCAAACAAATAATATAACATCGAATGTATAAATAGAATAGTATTGAATAGAGATTTGAATAAATGTGTGTTTGATAGCGACTGATCGATCGAATGAAAAATTAAGCGAATGTTACTAAAAAAAGATTTTATTTAAATTCATTGATTGATTGAATGAATGAATGAATGAAAGTGAATGTTTTCAACAATAATAAATTTCAATCTAATCTTATTAATGCAGGAAGAAACAAGAAGAAGAAAAAAAAAATGGCGAAAAAACGATGAGTGAGAAAAAAATTGCACACAAAAAGAGTTTTTATATCACCATATCCATAAAATCAACATCGTTCAAGAGAGTTCATTTCTTGTTTGCCAGCCAACAAAAAAGCCAAAAAATGACCATTGAGAGAAAATGAAAGAATTAAAGAAGCAACGAACACATATCGCGCGAAAATAATGAACAGTCAATGTCCCAGTGACACTCGTTGGACAATACAATTCAGTTTTTTGTTTTTTTTGTTTTTTTTTTTTTTAACTTTAAATTTTATTAATATTAATGATTATGCTTGTAAGTTATTAAATTGGAGGTTTTTATCGAGACGTTATAGACATCACCTTCGAAAAAAAATTTCGGCATTTTTTTACTTCGTTTTTGGCCATTTTATTTTTTGAAAAATTATCATTATTTAAAAATTATCATTTAACCTCGGTACAGGAAATAATTATGCTAGAAATTGTCCGTTATAAGATCCGTCTAACACGTACAATACACGATTGTGTAATATGAAGCAGTAAACAATAATGAAAGATAAAAATGAATTAAAATTACAAAAACTGTACAAAGCAATGCATGGATTTCCCATGTAATTATGACTCGTTCTAACTGTATCCAATGAAAACTAAAACAATAAAACAAATTATATATATTAGCCATTGGCAGGGCCGGTATACAAATAAACGTTTGCATGCTTGACAGTGTGCAATGTGATAAAAAATAATAACAAAAACAACAACAACAACAACAACAACTACAAATCGGCATGAATGAATGAAACATGTCACTATTTTTGTAAAATCCTTCAGAAATAGTGTGCAGAGTTGAATCACCGCACGTTTTTTCATACAGCGGAATTATTAGTAAATTATTTGTTGGAGAAAAAAAACTGAATCAGGAAAACTACCGGAATAGAATAATTTTACACAACAGAAACAAGATGAAATGCATGAAAATTTCTCGAATAATTAGAAAATTACAGTTGATTCATATTCTAATAATTTAATCGCTTTGAATATTTTTCCATGAATTTTCAATGATTATTTGATAGTGGAAAGTGCCATCAACATGAAAAACCGCAAAATGTGTTGAAAAAACATGTGTTTTTTTTTGTCATCATATAAAGATAATATAGAGTATGGCGACGAAGGAATAATTAAGGTCAAATAATCAATTTTGATATTTTTTTTTTTATTTTCAATTTCGAAAAAAAAAGAGATTGACATAATCATAATACAGAATGATGAGCATCGGGCACAGATTAACATGTTGACAATAAAGACAATAAATGTGCACACGTTTACATTGAGAGTGACTGTACAGCGGGGTGCAAATTGTATAACAGCAATATTCACGGATTTTCACTCCTGTCATTTTATCCATTTTAAACGTTTGTCATATCATTTTGTTTATTTTTTTTAAATTTTTTTTTTTCCTTTATTTCTCAGTTTCTTTTCGATTCTCTTCACATCATATGGTCCGACGCAAATTGCAACCGATATCAACCAATTATAAATTTGAATAATGAGCTTTAAATTAATTACAAGTGAAAAGTCTTGACATTATTATTTGATTAATTCGTTGTTTATTTGTTGGCTACGAATTCGTACGTGTTTATTATGGGTTGAACTTCTTCCACCTCGTTCCCTTGCCACCGTGATCTGATCCTCAATTGAATTGCAATATTCTATTCGTAAATGCATCATAAACACATTCTCAATTGGCTGTGAACAGATAAGAAAATTGTAGAAATTAAAGTGGATTTTAAGACGGGCTGATAGGCCCATTCAAAATAGCCGTAGTTAAATATGTTAATAGGTAATGTGAGCTTGACTTTTGTATTAATATCTAAATTGCATTTGACTCACATATCATTTGTTTAAAGTATATTTTGTATGCGTGTGTGTGTGGGTTTTTTTTTTGTTCTCTTGTTTCTCACCACGTCAAATCAATGGACACACAATTTTATTAAATTGTGTAATTTATTGGCGTGGCAGCAGCGTCGTCGTCGTCGTCATCAATAATTTATGTCAGCATGTTTCACAATTTTAATTGCTCACGAAACATAATCCATATCAGCCGTAAACAATTCTAACATCATAATTACCGTGAATGACAAATTAAATCCGAATTTGGAATGAGGCGAGTGAGTGAGATAAAGATTATCGATTCAAAAACAATGCAAATTAAAAACGATTAGAAAGAGAGAGAGAGAGAGAGAGAGAGAGAGAGAGAGAGAGAAACAGCACACACATTACAAATCGAAATTGTTATTGTTATGTTAAAAAGTCCTATTCAGAGTTGGAGTCATTGCCTTGTCGGTCAAAAATGCCAGTCGAATGACGGCTAAAAATTTGCTATGCAAATGCATCAGAATGATGTCAGAATGTATGAAAATCGAATGTTAGCAAGTTGTCAGCTGGCTGACATTAATTGTTGCTTATCGATTGATTATGTTCTCAAATAATAAAATGGAAGACGAACAGAAGAGAACTGAACCGAATCAAATAAAAAAAAAAAAAAAAGAAAATCAAATAATTTATGAAACAATGTAACATTGAATACAATGTAATTTTATTGCATGAATTTTGATAAATTGATTGTAAGACATGTTGACTGCATTTCAATATTGGCAATATTAAATTGCGTTATCATATAGTCAATCTACGCAAATTATCATTGCCCTACCTAATATGCAACTAAATGACGTCAAATGTTTGAAATTTGAAATGATTGAAACAGTACAATTTGCTTTCGAATGAAAAATAAAATTTAAATGATTTATGATTTGTTTTCTCCCAACGGTATAAGTACAACATATACAATTGTGTACAATGACACTTAATTACATATTTATATTTGAATCCAACACTATCCACATGTTTTTCTAATAATTTTTTAATCAAACTACGTCAATTGAAAATGAAAACGGTGCGATCAATAATTAGTCATAATTTCGATATAAATTTTTAATGTAATTGTCGATTATATGCTGGCAATTCCATAGAATTATTAAGTGGACACACAGTGTTGGATTCTGATGATAATAAACAAATGAATTAAATACAATCAAATCAAATCAAGTGGGTTCTCATCTCGATGACGCTCATCATTTATGATAAACAATAGTGAATGAAATCGGCTCCAAAATTGCATTTCTGATCACATTCGTGTGCATATTACAAAGTGCACATCCGCGTAAGCGCAAAATATGAAATTAAAAACAAAAACCAAAAATCATTCACACAATCAGACGATTTTCATTTACGATTTTTTTTACTACGAATATCCTACCAAGTGTTGTAATTGTGATTTGCTTGTGACACGACTGACTTAAAGCACGGTATCCAATTCGGTGCACTTGGTTGATTTCCTCACTCCTACATACCACTCTCTTTCTCTCTTCTTCCTATCACTTTATCTCACTTTTTCTTTCTCTCTCTCTTTGCATGTATGCGCGGCGGCTAATTCAATTATTTTCTTAACTATCAAAATGAAAGGAAAGCAAAATACATCTAATTGAATCAAGACAAAAATAATTACATTTGTACATCGTATAGCTCACAGCATTGAGATTGTTGATTAAACAACGACACAAAACAATTATTAATTTTCCAAACGAAATTAGAAACAAATACAAAACCAAAAAATATAATAAAACAAAAATTGGCAATAATTGTCGAATGTGCGCACATTCAATTAGAAAATGTGTTAGCATTTTGATAAGTTTGCCCATAAAATTCAAATTGAATTAAATAAATTTGTAAGATAATAATACCGAGATCTAATCCGGTTAGAATTTGTATTCCTTATGAACATTAGGTAATTAAATTAAAGCGAAAAATAATAAGATGAAGAAAAAACAATAAAAATAATTTGCAGAAAAGGAGAGAGAGAGAGAGAGAGAGAGAGAGAGAGAAGAATTGGAGAAAAATCGATTATTTTTGCATTACTCATCAGGCAAATAGAATTTCAGATAAAAATGATGCAAATCAAATATGCATTTCATGCTAATGAGCAATTTAATTCCGAATTTCAATGTGAAAAATCATTCTTGGCTCACTGTTCCTTCTCATTTTAATAAAATAATACATTTGACGATGCAACATATTTACAATAAAGTTGAATATTTCTTCGTTTTCTTTTTGCTGTTTTTTTTTTTTTTTAATTGAAAATGGAAAAACTGAATCGCAAATCATATGTGTACCGTATTCCGGCCGCAACGTAACTAGGTAAGCATTTAACGTTCAATGAATATCTGTGTTAAGTTCGACGCTATTATCTACATCGTTTACATAATATCTATGAAATATAGCGAAACAAAAGCAACAAAACCATACAACAGACTTACCAAACGCTATTTATCGCATTTTCGTTACATCTGTTTTACGTATGTGTTCGTGCACTTGCACAAGTGTGTGTGTGTTTTCGTTTAGTTTTTTTATTTCTTCTTCTTTTCTTTTGCCACCGACAATCATTTGGCATTGAAGTAAACGCATTGAAATTACTTTGAATTAGACAGAGAAAAATCGCATCAATTTGGCTCCCACATTTCTATGAATCTAAATGATATTTATTTACATTTTCAATCGTGTAGCAAGTTCTTCGGTTTGATTTTAAATTCTTAATTTAATTTTGATTTTTTAATGGGACCAGTTTCAATCACTCATTTGTTTGAGCGTAAAATTGTCATTTTATGTAATTCATTTTGTTTTGCGTATTTTTATTTTCTTTTTTCTTCATTTCTTCTTTTTTCATCTTGGTGTCGATGTAATTTGTAAAGATGCGATGAAATTGTTTTGTACATGCAATATTTGTATTATAGTTAATTGTTGACAAGTAAACCGAATGAGATGAATGACGAGAAATTGAAGCTTCAAAAGATGTCATAAAATCGAACAACAACTAAAGAAGAAAAGAAAAATATGAGTCGTGTATAACAATTAGCGATCGCATAATGTAAATCGTGAAAAACAAATGAACGAAAAGATAGGGAGAGAGAGAGAGAGAGAGAGGAGTGAATGAAAGAGAGAAAAGAAACGATTATGCAGTAGTTTAGTGCAGAAATTGTGTACTTCATTTCTTGTTTCACATCTGTGTGACATTGTGCACTTGAAAATATATACACACTCATTACGCTGCTATACAACAACGCCCGGCATCCACAGACTCTCTCATTTGTTCCCCTCGCGCACTACTGTTTGCGGTGGACATCGTCTTAACCAAACCTCCGTATAAATTGTACGGTACAATACGCGTATCGTGAATTGTTTTGTTTTTTATTATTTCTCTTTGTTTTTTTGCTTCTCACTCACTTTTCACAGTCTCGTTGCACTGATAAAATCGGCGCAACGCAATCGATGTTCCTCTCAGACCAGAAAGATTTGTCTACCAGACAATTGTAACCGGTGTTAGTATTACTGTTGTTGTTATTGTTGTTGTTGCCATTTTTTACTCTTCATGCATTTCAGCACGTACACGACATATCGACAAAATATCAAAAAATGCAAAGAAAAAACTCCAATGGAAATAATTACACTACAATTACACCTAATTATATGTTAATTTGAATGCAAACCGTTCACTGAATCAATCACAACACGAGTTTGTTTGATACATTTAAAAAATTTTCTTTTTTTTCCTCGATGAAAAAAAAAATGCAGATTGCATCGCGAATGATGGAAGTGACTTAGCTTAATCACTTTCAACTTATCTTCGCATCGCATTGAGATCGCATTCTTTAGTCATACGAACAAAAAAATAAAAATTCTCAGATTTACCCTTCGATACATTGCTGTATCGCCACAGACGATTAAGCGTTATTACGGAAACTTGCAACGGGTGCCAGCGGAATTGTACAAGAATTTTTAGTATGGAAAAAAAAAACAATAACAACAAACGCCACAAATCAAATCAAGCATATTTTTGCGATTTTTATGAGTTTCAGTTGTCTCATTTGTAGTTGTTCAGTTGTATCAGTTATTTTAGTTGTCTCGATCGTCTCAGTTGTCTTGATTTTTTTTTTTCTCCTCAAAAGAACGTGTCAATATGAAAAATATAGCCGCAGGCCATGTACAACTATACACAAATTGATTGACTAGCGCAATTTAATTAACCTATGAACGTGCGCATGTTTGTTCGTTTTTGTTTTGTTTTGTTTTTCATTTTAAACGGATGCCTTTCATTCAGGAAGAAACATTCGCAGAACATTTCAACAATTTACAAATTAAGAAAGCCGCGAAAGCGAATATACATAATCACCGAACATCGAACACTAATTAAATTAATAATTTCAATTAAGTTGGTTGTTTTTTATATTTTGTGTTCGTTACATTGCAATTTGCGTTGAAAAATGATATTGAATTGTTTTCCTTTTTTTTATTCATTTTTGTTTTTCTCTTCTTTTTAATTCTGTTTTCATTCCATTCTTTCTTACATTTTCTTCTCATTTTCCTTTTCTTTTCTGTAGATTTTTCATTTCATTTTCAATTATTTCTAAACATTTTGATCGATTAGAATGAAACAACTTACCTTACATAAACAACATGAAGAACAATTGGTTTCGACACGATAGACAGACAAAGATTGCGTCACACATTCAAGACAATACACAAAAAAAAGAAGAAGATGCAAATTTCTTTCGTACGGTTCGATCTTTGATTTAACTTTACAATTAATTAAATTATCTAACTTTTTTATTTTTTTTTTTATGCAACGTTGTATCCTTGTATCAATTGAAGACAACAGTATATTAATTTGCACTTTAGCCTAGACACAAAATTCTATAGAAATTGTAGAAAAATAAATTGAACAATTCATTGCAGTATTCACATTTAATTCCGTATTTGATTTTCGTATTTCGTTTAATAATTCCGTGTAGAATCAATCGTATTTACAATAGCTTCCCGAAAAAAGCAATCACTCGATCACAATGATAAGTACAAATTTATGAGACAATGATGAACTAAACCCCAAATATTTGTAATTCTTCATGGACAAAACAATTAAAAAAACAAAAAAATACAAAAAATTCAATATCAGCACGTGTCTCAAGGAAACGGTTTTATATTTGATTGTATATCGAAATAATAATCAAGCATCACAGTTCAATTTCTTTTCACGCAAAATATTCTAATATCATAGATTGTTAATTAAAATGATTTTGAATGAAAATTAAATTGTCTTTTTGATGTAAACGACAAGCCATATCAACAGTAAATGACTTGAAACATTTTCCAAACGGTTCTGTTTATACAATTTGCTAAACTGCACGTAAAACTGTCTTGTTTATTTTAACATGAATTGAGACAAGTGAATAAAGGAACATAAAACATGAGAAAAAAAAAAGAATAAAAACTAATTGTACGAGCAACTAAAACTAAGAAAATTTTGCAAATGAAAAAGGAAAAAAAAGCAACAAAAAAAAATGCACTTCAACATATCGCACTCACTCAAAGATTGTAATTCTATTTTAATATTTGTCGCTTAGGGTGTAATTGATATTTGTATGCTTACACAAAATTATTGATAATTATACTTAGAACCAAGTGTTTTATTCGGTCAATGAGCTAGATAGAGATGGATATTATACTGGTGAACAACAGTCTCACGAAAAAAAATAATTGTTCAATAAAATTCCGTAAATTATGTAGTTTTGAGCGAAAGCTAATTTGCATACATGACATGATCAAATGCACACATACACATGCCAACACCAATACCAAATCAATTTTATCATTATGCAAATATAATAAATTAGACAGAAACACATAGTTCCAGAATAAATGTGAGAAGAGAAATTAAAAAAAAAAAAATTTAAACAAGTGAGATGCCAACAATTGAGAGCCTATTATAAGCAATTCAAACATTTTAACGCACATCATGAAGTGGACACTCTCAAAATTGAAAAAAAAACCGCACACATCGAAAATCATATTCGGCTCACCAGTGATATTAATAAAAACATCATAGGATGAATGGAAACCGTGTCTGGCACTTGCTAATAAAACAAATGTGATTATGGGACACATATGAACCCATGCCTGAACTCATTGTAAAACATGACGCTATGACAAACCAATTCTTTGCTAACAAAATACATTGATCTTGACTCATTTCATAGTGAGTTTGCATGCTCGACATGTGACGATTAAATTCTTTTACTTTTCTTAGCACATTCTTTACAGATCATACTTTTGTGAGGGCATTTCCTAAATCGAAAAAAAGTCTATTATTGTCAATATGAATGATTTGATATTGAATTGCAATGATTGAGGTCCGGGGATTTTTTTTTCCATATTTAATTTTTTCTTTGCGTCATTTGAACCATTAAATTGGACAATTTTAAATGATAAATCATAAAGTCATTATGCACACAATAAATAAATAAAATAAATTCAATAATTAATTCTTTCAATTGTTTCGTCAAACCATCGATAAAATTGTCATCGCTTCGTATGAAATCCAATTGGAATTTCCAAGTCATTATTACACGGCGATTTTTGAATTTTATGACTGATTCATTTTACTTAATTATTTTTTTTTGCAGAGCATCGTATCTCTGACGAATTTCACCTAGAAATTGTCTAATCATATTTGTGTTTGATCGAAATGAGAAGTAGAAAGAGAGAGAAAGGAAAATCGAGAAAGAAATATAGAGATAGAGAGAGATAGAGATAGAGAGAGAGAGAGAGAGAGAGAAGAGAGAAAGAGAAAGAAAGAATGAAATGTAGAAAGTGAGATAAAGAAAGAGAAAGAGTGAGAGAGAGAGAGAGAGAGAGAGAGAAAGAGAAAGAGAGTGAGTGACAAAGAGAGATACAGAGAGAAAATTAAAGACTTTAGTCAGCTTTTTTTTCGATTTCTATCGTCTTCTTCTTCTTGTTCTTCTGATATAAAAATGACATTACTCATATAACTTGGCGCGTGCTTCAAATTCGAAATGCGTACACATCAAATTGATTGCATCTCTGAAAAGCTCTTGATTTTAATTGCGCCAACAATTTAATATTCTGAATGAGCGTTCAATTCAGTTTTTGTTATTTTTTCGTTCGTAATTACATATAATGGTGTTAATAGTAAATTCTCTGTAATAATAAAATTTGAACCTGAATCGGTTGGGTCAAAATCACTCATTATCATCTAATGGTTATAGCATTGTTGGCGTAAACAAAATGAGTGCTCTCGCAACAAATACAATTTGCCACAATTGCAATAGCGAAACATAAAAAATGTTTAGCTAAAATTTCCAAAAGGAATTCATTTCAAATCCAATGCTGTTGGGTTATGTAGAAAATTTCCATTTCAAAATTAATCTAGAAAAATGCAATAAATCATTCCGCATTCTAGCAATCATAAATCGAATAACAAATTACAAATTACACATTCTTTGTTTTTGTGAATTACATTTTTCCGATTGAATACTTGTGCTAATGCTAATCATTTTAGCGGGCAAACAATTAATATTTTCATTTGAATTTAATGACACATTGGAAGTCTGAAATATTGACGAAATTGCTTCGTCAATGGCAAAAGTCAAACAAATATCTTTGAATACGTCTGAATGTATTACTGAATGTACGAGAGAGCGAGTGAGAATTTTCAGAGAGCGGGTCAGCAAAAAACAAAGAGATAGCGAAGTAGCAAGAGGGAATAAGATAGATAGATAGATAGAGAGATAAACAGCAACATAGTATTGAAAAAGCGTCACCAACCACTCGCAGAGTGCATGTTCTGGGAAATGATTGCATTAGAAATTATTCAATAGTAGAAAAAACTTGCCAAACAAGCAAACTTCATGTTTGCAGCACATTACTACATAGATATCTTGTAATCAATAGCGCCAAACGTGTATCGAAGTTCATTTTAAATCGAATATCCCATATGGTGCTTTCTTTTAACTTGAATGTATTGGGTGTGTGCAAGAAAAATGTCGATTTAGATAACAGATGGCGTAACTAACGCTGTGTACATCGGAGCACACCGCGGCCATTTTCTTTTTTTTTGTCTGTCATTACGCTATAAATTTCAGTATATATCATTTTGCTGAAGTGTAAACAACAAAGATCTTTTTTGCTTCAAAAATGTCGAAATTCGTGCCTGAAAAAGTGGTTTTGCGGGGAACTTTAATAACCTTCTTTCATTTGAAGAAAACCGCTGCTGAAAGTTATCGTTTGTTAGTAGAAGCTTACGATGAACATGCTCCAACTCAAAAAACTTGTGAACGATGGTTTGCGAAATTCAAAAGTGGTGATTTTGACGTGGAAGACAAAGAGCGCCCAGGCGGGCCAAAAAAAGTTGAAGAGGCGGATTTGCAAGCATTATTGGATGAAAATCCTTGTCAAACGCAAAAAGAACTTGCAATAGAATTGAATGTTGACCGAGCAACCATTTCTAGACATTTGCATGCAATGGGAAAGATTCGAAAGTTGGGAAAATGGGTGCCACATCAATTGAACGAAAATCAACTCAGATCACGAATGGAAACATGCAAAAAACATCTTGCTGAGCACAAAAAACGCAGTTTCTTGAGTCAAATTGTTACTGGCGATGAAAAATGGATCTATTACGACAATCCCAAACGTAAAGCAGCGTATGTTGATCCAGGCCAACCGGGAATTTCGCAGCCAAAACGAGAAATTCATTGCCAAAAGGTTATGCTGTGCATTTGGTGGGATCAGAGAGGTGTCGTGTATTATGAGCTGCTAAAACCTGGCCAAACGGTTGATGGTAGACGCTACCAACAATAATTGATCAAAATGGAGCAAGCATTGAAGGTGAAACATCCACGAATAGCGACTAAACAAGACAAAGTTTTTTTTCACGATGATAATGCCAAGCCACATCGTACAAAGATCGTTAAAAAAAAGAAAGAACACTTCGGTTGGGGTCAGCTTGATCAACCCGCGTACTCTCCAGACCTTGCTCCTTCGGATTACTATTTGTTTCGATCGATGCAAATTGACCTGGCCGATGTACGCTTTAAAAACTTTGAAGAAATACAAAAATGGGTCGCTGATTGGATAGCTTCAAAAGATGAGGAATTCTTTCGCCGCGGAATCCACAAACTTCCTGAAAGATGGCGTGAAGTCATAGCTAACGATGGGGAATATATTGGTTAATTTACTGATTCATTCATTTATGAAATAAATGTTTCTTTTCACCCAAAAAATTGACATTTTTCTTGCACACACCCTATAATATAAAATATGTAAACGCTGTAAACTTTACAATCAACAATTTCAAATGGAAAATTTCTTTGAACCGCATTTGTAATTATCCCATATAAAATTTAATTGAGGTAAAGGTACTATGATGCAAATGCCGTTCTTTCTTCTTCTTTTTCTTCTTTTTCTTCCTCTTCCACAATTTTTTCATTTTCGTTTGTATGGGAAAAAATTTTCATTTAAAAAAGTTTCGCCACAAAAATGGAAGACCATTAAAGCACATTATATTCATATGGCGATAATGTTTCAAATTGTGAACAAAAGCACATCAAGAGCATTTGCAAAGCTATTGAAAAAAGTAAATGATTTTGATAATCAGTTTTATACAGAAAAAAACCCCGAGTGTAATCGTTTCATGTCTATATGAATAATATGTACAATGTTGTTGTTTTTTTCTTTTTCGTTTTGTTTCTATCGATATTTCTGTAACATCAAGACATTGCATTATGGTTCATTTCGATAGTATGTATTTATACTTTGTGGTGGATTACGATCGAGTGTATGTCATTGTGTGAAACATTGCAATATGTGCACATTGAAACGGAAAGGAATGAGTGTTGATCTCAGTTAGGGCAATCATTACATATAATATGAGCTACGCATAGAAATAAACAGGCATTGCAGAGTACACACACGGCAGACGGTGAAAAAACGCGTTTGGCAAGTTTAAAATCAAATCAAGGTCTTTGTATACATTTTCATACATGGAAAGTTGAGTATGTTTTTCTAAGAATGAAAGAAACAGACAGATACCAAAAAGAGACTGAAAAAAAAGAGCAAAAAAAAGAAGAAATACACACATTCATACGCACATATGACTTTGTTGCTTTGCTTTGATTTGGCTTGAACTACACTGTTTAAAAAGTAAAAAGAAAAAACCCCGAAAAACATACATTACGATGCTAACGACATTCGGTTGATATTTGTCACAGTCTAATAGTTGTATTAACTATGCCTTGTATCAGTGAAACATTGGATGACTAATAATTGTGTGTTGCGCATTTTCCCGGTCTTAAGAGGTTTCTGCAGGTAGAGGTTATTGAATTGATTGGAATTGACTTTATCTATTCGCCTTTCTCTTTGGATTAGAATTCTACACGTAAACTTCAAGAATATTGTTCTCAATTGAATTGAAAATATTGAATTTGACTTTTCATTCTTTGTCTCTTTTACGCCTAACACATTACATCACCCAAAAGTTGTTTCAAACAGCAAAATCACGTCATGGAATATAATAGTCAATTTCATTGAAAAGAATCAACCAAAGTAAATGGTAAACATATCAAATTGTGTGTAAATATCCGCATATCAATAGAAAAAAGAGAATGACTGTGAGTCAAAACGTGTTGTATGATTTTCGGGGAAGTAATTTGCGTAGTTGTTTGTATGAATCATCAAATCATAGCAAATAAAGGGTAATAAATTAAATGTTTACAGTTAATGTTGTTTCAATTGAAAAAAATTATAAAGAGAAGAGAGATGAAAAAAAATACATATTCCGTCATTTCCATCCACTGACGTCACAGCAATTCTCTGGATTTTGGTCTCAAGTGATTGACAGGGCTGTAGGTAAATTGTCATGGCTGCATGTAAATCGGTCGGGTTATTTGCTTTCAAATGGAACATTCCGCTTATTTATTTAGTTGATTTTTTTTTTTCTTCTTTCATTCATTATAAAAAAAAAATACGGAACAAAGAAAAAAAATATAATTTGAAAAAGAAATGCCGCAATTTATTTGCATAAATGCACCAAACATTAGAAATGTAAATATGTCTGTTGAGCAGTTTTTATTCAACGTCGTGTCAAAAATAGACAAAAATGTAAATAAAATCAACTTTAAAATGTGCAATGTTTAACTGTATAAAAACACTTTGTGTTACGTTTGTTTATTCATCTTCATACGATGGATCGTTTTTTTTATCTTCCATTTTTAACTTGTCATTCTGTCTGTGTGTTTTGCATCGATTTGAATATCAATGTCGGCATAGCATATTTTATCATGGCAACTTTGAAAACAAACCGTTTGACGAAAAATTTCAAGGAATAACACATTCGCCCCAAATACAAAAAAAAAAACAAAAAACAAAAAAAAAAAAAATATCGAAATGTCAACGACCAACATTTTGATTTCTAGTTTTGAATATTTTAATCTAATTCTAAATTCATTTTAAACCGTTTAAATGTTGTGATGAGAAATGTTGAAATTGACAAAAGTAACCGTGACGATTGTTGACAAAACATATGCATTCATCCGTATACAATTGAGATTTACATCAATGACACAATGAACTGCAATCCGAAATAAAACTAGCAAATGTATAAAATCATAGCATTGATATCGATTTGAATGTCACACGAGATGTTTTTTTACCCGTTAATGCGAACGGATATTGCAATAACTTTATGACTCCTTGGCATATGGTTTTCATCTCCCTCTCGCATTCATTCTCTCTCTCAATGTGTGTGTGTGTTCGTGTGTGTTCGTGTATGTCCTTCTATCTCTCTCACACACTCACCATCTATCTTGAGCACAAGTTCTTCTCTATATCAATAAATTGAATGTATAATAAACGAAACGAATTAATGTTATTATCTGCATAACATTTTAATAAACCGAAACCAGCTGCAAATGTGATATACACATAGTCGTATGCATGCATCCAAAATAGAAAAAAGAAGAAAAAAACTTATATACGAACATGTACACACAAGAGACAACGCATCACAAATTCGATGTTGAGGCGCCGCCGAGGGTGACACATTCGCACACATTGTGTAATAATATCCATTTCAATGTATTACCAATTTAGAGAGAGCACCAATTGGCTGTGTCAAAATTGAAACATACGCATTGGATGCATAGCATAAACCGGGAACAATAACAATATACATCACACCCGATACAACGGCCATCGCTAAAGTCACATCATCGCTGGCAAAATTTGTAATAAAAACAAATCAGTTATGGTCACGTGGCAGTTATTAGAAAATTTGTCGCTAAACGTAATCCATATTAGAAAATATGCTCCGATAACCATTCTCCCTCTCCCGCTCTCTCTCGCTCTTTTCTCTCTCTCTCTCTCTCTCTCTCTCTCTCTCGCTCATTTGTCATCTTATTTCTGTTTATAATATTTTCACGGTAATTTTCAATTGGATTTTATGCATTTTTATGTTTGCTTTTTAAATCACTTTTAACTTTTTGAATGGTATTTCATTGAAACGGTCTATTTGGTGCGGTTTAATTTCATTTGATTTCATGAAGTTGACACATTTCACAGTTGAAACACACGAACGGCCATCCTTTTGTTTTGTATTCGCTACTTGTTTTTTTTTTTTGTTTTTGTTTTCATCATTGGCATCGCATTTTAATGCATTGTTTTCCGATTATGATTAAATATGATACCACGATGTGGAAAGCGGACGTATGGCAAAGGAAAAAGGGAAATATTGACTGTTTTTTTTTTTCTCATCTCGTCGATTCACACAATCCACTTTTTTTCCACAAATGTTACAATGCTTGTCTAATGGATGATATAATGAAGAGGGTTTATTTCAATAAAATTTTGGTCGAAAGATTGTTATATCGCTTTAAAGAGAATTGCTTTCGAGAAAATTAGGTTTTTTTATTCGTTTGATTAGAAAATGAGGTATGAATTTAACGCAACCATTTTCCATCATATTTACTCATCTCCAGTTTGTGATTAATGAAAATTTCAATCTTTTCCCTGTCACATGCAAATTCATATTGATTTTGCAAACTGTTAGTAATTAAACGAAACCAAAATTGATGATGAACAACAAAGCGAAACCGTTCTAAATTTAGGATGATTTCACTTTTCTTTTTCTTCTTCTTCTTCTTCTTCTTTCATGCTTGGCCTCCAGCTGGTGCCAGTCAATGGCGGGTAGGGCATACACTTGTGAATTGTGAACAATCTCGTTGGGGAGCCAAGGCTTAGAAATCAGTTAACTCAATCTAAATGATGCGGAATTAAATGACTAAGCGATTGAGAATTGGAATGAATGAAATTCCATTGAATTTATTTGTTTATTTTATCAGAAGATTATTGGTTACGAATTAAACGAAAATTATATATATATATTCACACGCAAAATTTATTTTTAGCAAAATTGAACTTATGTGCTTGGGGCGAGTCGAATGTATTACAAGCGGAAATTCATGTTGATAAATATAGAAATCAGTGATAGGATCTAATATAAGCAAATAATTTTCGATATATTTGTTTAATTATCAATGCAGGAAATGATACTGTCATCAATTTATTTATTTGAAATGATGAATAAACATTAAATCATCCCCCATTCAGTCGCAATTGTAACGAAAATTATTTCACGCAATGGCAAGTTTTTTTTTCTAATTGTTCACAGAAATTGAATTTAATTGCGATATTTGCTAATTAATTATAGAGAAAAAAAAAAGTAATAAATTTATGATTTTTCTTCCGTATGTACTTTTCAAATTGCGGCTGTTATTGTTTACTATTTTGTTAATTTGATGTTGAAATTCAACAACAACAACAAAAAATATTATTTCCGAATATTTTAATTTCATTGGGCACAATCGAGATATTTACTTTTTTTTAATCAATTTGTTTACAGATATTCACTACCTGATTCTCTATCTCTTCTCTCTCTCTCTCTTTCTCTCTCTCTCTCTCTTTCTTTGTCTTTCTCTTTCTATTTCTATCTCTCTGCCCTTCTTTCTATCACTTTCCTCCCCTCTCTCTTTCTTTCTCCAAAGGTGAGATACTCGTTTGCAATTTATCATTGATTGACTTTTTTTTATAATTTGTTTGAATTATTTCGTTTGTTGAGATTCAGTAGTCTCGCGACTGTTGTTATATGTTAGATAATTTGCGTATAAATTGATAGAAAAATTTACAAAATGACGAATAAACCGTAACGTAGATAGAATTAAAAAGAACAAAAATATACTGATCAAATCAAATAAGTATTAATGGCTGAAATTGACCTCACACGTACCAGAGATCAAGAACATCAACTACAAAGGCATTTGCTCTCGCTCTCACTCTGTGTCTCTTTCTGTGTGTATTATTTTATTATTATTTTTTTGTGTGTTTTTTTTGTGCCGCAGATGGTGCAATTATTTTTTGTCGAGTTGTTGATTCTACTTATGTATTTTATTTCATTTTTTTATTCGTTTTGTTTTTGTATCTTTTCAAATAAATTGCTTAGTTTATGAAATGAGTAAATACAAAATTTAAAAAAAAACATCTCTTTGCTTCATCTTCTCACGATTATTATGAGGAGCGACCATCACTGAAACTATCACATCGTATGCAAAAACATAAGGCCAAATAATTTATATGTTTATTGAATTATTTGATGAAAGCGCAACGTGATTTATTCTGTTCAACTAAAAACAATTAATATAATTACGAAATGGAAATTAAATCATTAGAATAAATTGGGTGTGCGTAATAGTAATGTTCCCCAAATGAATAAATTTCGTTGTCACCAAACCCTTTTTCTCTCATTCTCTTAATTTATTTCACATTAATCTCTTTCACTCACTCTCTCACCCTCTCTCCTTCTCTCTCCTTCTCTCCCTTTCTCTCTCATTTGTTCAGACGCTTTTTCTCATTTTCTCGGTCTCTCAATCATGCTTTCCCACCTTATTTCTCTATTTGTCTCACATTTTTTCCATTCTGTGCATGAGGATACAAATAAATGTCAGCTCAGTATAGTCACACTATACCAATTTCATTGATGTCAGTTCATTCGGAGCTTGTTTTTTTTTGGTTTGCTCGCTCCATGCTTATGTGTGAATGGTGCTGCGTCTTCATTGTCGCCGTCATCGTCCCCCCTTGACAAAAGCGGCATCGTAAATATCATTGTCAATGGGGGGTTTTGTTTTGTGTTTAAATGGATCAACACTCAATTTGCTACACGCGAGAAATGTAAAATTTGCGCCTCTAAAACCGAAATATGTCAAAGGCAGATTTTTCCAAAATAGAAAAGCGTGTACATAGCTTCATCATGCGATATACGATGAACAACACAACATGCACAACCTTTTTATCAAACAAAACGATAATGGTATTAAATGTATCGCAGCTCAACGAATCGACCAGCAGCATTAAGCTTGAAACAAAAATTCAAGTCGATGTATGTATATATTTTTGCAACAAAACGTAAAACAGGCACCGGAAAAATATTAAAATACACAATCCAATGCAAGCCAAAACAAAAGAAAGAAAAAAAAAACAAAAAACACTCATACTCTTCCACACAACCATAACCACGTTTATACACAAACATACTCAAACATCAGCTTTTGAATTTTCAACGCCACGAAAATTGTGTAAATAACATTTCGGATTCTTTTTTTTATGTTTGTTCCGAATTCGACTTTGGAGTCGCAACATAAATTTGTGAGCGAGCGTGTATGTGTGGAAAAGAGAAAAAGACTATTTGCACTTAGCAAATATGCTTTGCTTGCTTTCGGGAAGATATATAGTGGACATTTCCGAAAGCAGAATGTGACACAAATGCAAGAGACAACATAATACTTATGCTGAATCATGGCGTATGGTTGTGATGCTGCAATTACAAATCATGTTGAAAAGTGTGCAATGATGACAAACACTTTTACTTTTTCTTATACATTGATGCTGCTTCATTTTGCTGACTTATTTCGAATCGTCACATTTCAATGTATCAAATTTCGATTTATTAATTCCGACAGGTGACAATAACACACTTAACTCTGTTCGATCGAATTAATCATTTCGAATTTCATGAAAGAAAGAAAAAGAGGAAGAAGAAGAAGACGGAGAAGAAATAGAAGAAGAAATTCGAAGAAAAATTACCTTTGAAGCTTGCATAAGGAAAAGTTGCCATGCATTACTTGTGTCAAAAAAAAAATGTGTAAAACACATTCGAGAACATGTTGATTGTCAATTGTTCATGTTCACAATATATGCACGAAAATTGTTGCTGTAATTAATTTATTGCGTTAAAAAAAAAAAAAAAAAAAAAAAAACTTTTAACGTGCTCGGACAGATTACACGATGTACTTATACGAAATATGAATTCAAAGTAAATTGAGTATGCGTGAGCATTTAGCACGTTTGAGGTATTTTATATTGGAATATGCAATAAATTGTTGGGCTTCATGTTGAGTTGTGCACCGTTTGTATATTGTTGTCGACCATTCATCTACAATGCACTGTTAATCGTTCTTCTCTTCATGTTATGTCATATTTCTCATTTTAATTCACTTTTTCAGTGCGACAACCATTTCGAACATTGTTTCGTTGGATTTATTTTTATTAATTGTTCTGTTTGCAGTTTGATTTAAATAAATTTTATTTTTTTTTTCTTTCTCTTTCTCTCAGTCACATTTGAGTTTTTATTTTCGATTACTCTTTCTCTCTTTTTTAGTCTTTCTCATTCTCATTCTCCAACTCACTATCTCGTTTTTCTCTCTCTGTATCTCTCTCTCTCTCTCTCTCTCTCTCTCTCTCTTCTATCTCATTTCCTAACTATCCCGCTCATGACCTTTCAATCTTACTCAATCTCTCTAGCTCTTACTCCTTTTCGCTCACTCATTCTAGCCCTATGTTGTTTTTTTCTCTCTTTCCCTCTCCCATCCACTCTCATTATGTTCATTTTTTTTCGATGCTTGTAATTGGTTTTTGTGCAATAGCAATAAATGTTTTCAGTCTATGTTATAGCTGCACTTAACATAAATTTAATTTGTTTTCTGTTGTTGCAAATTTTCATATTCACATTGACAAATTGCACCGGAGAGATGAAATAAAAATGTAAAAACACATCGCAATATAATAAATAAAATAATCATAAAATTTGGTTAACAAACTGTCCAAATTGAAACAAATGATGATTTGTTTAACGAATTTCGTTAATCACTTTGTCTGAATTGTGAATAAAATAGGAAAATAAAATGAAGACGAGAACAAAAAGAAACAAAGCGCCAACTAGTTTCGTCAAATAAATTCATATTTTGTAATAAATTAGCATGATTTCAAGAAATATCCACAATATTTTTTCATCTTTTTTTCGCTTAATTCATCGGTGAATAATGAAAAATGATTAACAAAACAGGGCCCCCGAAAATATTCATTGGTGAATGTGTTTATCCATAATTGGATAAATCAGTGCTTATTAACACGAGCCATACATGTCTCAATGATAATGAGACTCGTTTAACAAGCTAGATGATTTAAGCAGTTGGCGTGAAATTGCTAAATAGTTTAAATCCGTTAATAGCATCGGGCGCCGTTAATACTCTTTTGTCTTTTTTTTCCATTTTATTGTTACTGGCAATAACTTATTACTTCGATTCCGGGCTTGGTTTTTTTCTTTCTTTCTCTCTCTATCTCTCTCTTTCTCTCTCTCTTTCCCCGACATAAATCTTTTTAACCAAAATAGAACTTTAAAAAAATTGAAATAATTTCAACAATTGTTACGCTTACGCTAATAAATATTTTACAGAGCACACGAGCCAAATCAAAAAATATCGTAAATATTCAAACACTGATGTTCTGCATGTGCGTTGTAGGCATGCGGCTTCCGTATACAGGGAAAAATTTGTAACAAATGTCTGTATGCGCCATCTGAAAAAAGGATTGTTTTTACATTCATGCCAAAACCGAAACGAATCACATTCGCTCCACTGTATTAAGTTAAAATCGGGTTGCTCTTAGTGATGATGCCCCCTCAACTCGCTCATCTGCTCGCTCGCTTTATCTTTTTTCAAACTCGGTCCTATTCCAACTCCGGTTTTTTTTCATATTTCACGCTAGACTCCCAATTATGCAACAATTTTCATCGCTGATCATTACGAACAGTTTGTACTTTTTTTTCCAACTTCATTGTCTCTTTGACCATGAGCATAAGTTAATTTAATATTTGTTCAGTTGGAATTGCGCATAGACAAAATGTGAATTTAATACAAATTTGTAATGGCTCCTTAATTGTTTGAAACACGGGCAGTGTTTTTTTCGTTTTATTTTTTTAATTTTTTTTTTTTTTTTTGGTTTTTCTTCGCACATTTCATATTTTACCTCGTTTGTATTCATTTTGATATTAAGTCGCATATGTGTGCACTGTGTGTATACTACTGCCTATGAATCGCCTATTTTTCAACTCATCCAAAAAAAAAAAACAAACGAGATCAAAAAGAAGAATGCTGCCAATTCCACGTTCGAAAGTAGCTCTGCATACGATTAAAACGGAAATTTGTTGTCGCTATTCAATCCATTTTGAATGGCCTGTTGATAAGAAGACAATTATACAAAACCAAAAGAGCGTTGCACATTTTTGGTGAAAAATCTCTGTGTTTTTTTTAAGTCTATTCAAAATGTTGATTACTGGTATTTGTTGTATTTATATTTCATCAGGGCTGATACAAAAGGATTTTTTTTTTCGAAAAAAAAAAAAAAAAATAAAATAAAATGTTCTAACAGCAATGTTAGCTAGAACGCTTCAACATTCTACATTTGCAGAATGATATCATGATTCGACACATCACAATGGATATGCTTGTAGCTTGAAATATTGAAATAAACAATGTTCACATTCATATGCACCATACAAATCACTTTATCTCTCAACGCATCGACGGATGAGAAAAAAAAATGTTACGTTTTCATTTTAAACAGTCGATGGATTCTAACTACGGTGAAAAGACTGATAGAGAATTGGATGACAAAAAATTCTTCAACAAATGGAGCTTCTGACGCGAATACACCAACGAAAAAATGGCTGAAAAGTGAATTATACACATACACACATCTGAAAACAATTTAATATTTTCGATTTCGGTGATAAACAAATGCAGTCACAGCGCACTTTTTTCGTACGGTTATTTTGGTTTGATTTTTTTTTGTACTATTCTGTCTTTTTCTTCTCTCTTTCACTCTTTCAGTCTCTCCCTCTCGCTCTATTACACTATCTCTTCTTCTTCTTTGATCTCTTTCTTTTTTCTTCTCCTCTCTTTCTCTCTCTTTCTCTTCCCAGTGGAAAATTCCCACCTCCTCCCTTCTGAAAAAAAGTAAATGTAGAAGATATGCATGAATAAATGGGCAAGAGATAGAGAATAAATGCAAAAGAATATAAAGCCATTGTCATTGAAATATATTCTCTGTTTTCTCATTCATTTTGTTTTTTAAATCTCTCGTTGAAATTGTTGAATTTTGAGTTTTAAATCTCTCGTTGAAATTGTTGAATTTTTGTTTTGTTGTTGCACGTAAACCATGACTTCTGTTTCAGTTTATCCAGGCAAAATCAATCAACTGACTGGTAAATCAGCAAAACCATCGCACCAAAATAATTAAACATCATTCAATGGAAAAGAAAATATACGAAAACCAACATAACCCCGAGAGAAAGAGAGAGGGAGTGAAAAAACGAAAAAAAAGGAAATCACTGTCAATATACACATTGGTACAGCTTGGCATTTTTTTTCTATTTTCTTTAAAAAAAAAATACAAACAAATATTAAAATTTGCAGTTTTTTTTTGCAGTTTTACTGATTGTTAATTGATACGAAAAAAAAATACAATGCAATTTTTTTAATTGTTTCAATATTTTTGCTCGTTGAGTTATTTGAATGCGAAAGCGGTGTTATTGCGTAAGAAAAAACGAAATTATTGTTTCATTTAAGCACAGGTGAATGGATGACATTTCAATGTAATGTTTGTGAGAAAACCATTTGTTTTGATTATTTTGCGTTTACCTAAAAAATTTTTTGTTCCGAGTTCCTTCAATTACCTTCGTTGATTTGGTCAAGGATTCTAAGCAAGTATATTTGAAGCAAGATTATTCTGAATGAAATACTTCTCTCTTTGGAATTGTTTGTTGTACATTTCATGTTCAGCACATTCCAATGATTTTTTTTTTTTTTCAATTAAAAGTCAGAAAATTGTGAACTATCACTTGCAAAAACAATTAAAAAGAAAAATTGTCATTCGTCAATAATGAAAATTTGCAATTTTGTTTATCGCGCATCGAAAGGGTAAAAATGAATTTATTTGAAATCGATTAGATAAATAAATCAGTAAATTTCAATTTGGCAAGCAATGAACAGGAAATTGATGTATGTTACCTTTAAGTATTTTGTTATTTGTCTGTTATGTATTGTTCAATATTGTCATTTAAATCATAAATGAGATAGTTCATTTGAGTGTAAAACATAAACGATGCCTTAAAATGTGCAATTTTTTTTCATTGTTGTTGTTGTTTATTGAATTATTTATTGTATTGTGTGCCTTGAATAAGGGAAACAAGAGTGCATGTATTGTCAAAGAGACAATGTATCGATTTGTATTATTTCGAGCGAGAGAGAGAGAGAGAGAGAGAGAGAGAGAGAATGCACAAATAGGTAAACAAATGGTGGTGCAATAGG
The DNA here is from genome assembly GCA_029041755.1 of Resseliella maxima. Lineage (NCBI taxonomy): Eukaryota > Metazoa > Arthropoda > Insecta > Diptera > Cecidomyiidae > Resseliella > Resseliella maxima. The sequence goes on along the minus strand of JAQOWM010001006.1, from coordinate 1,385,174 downwards.
AGTGAGAATATTGTAGAGGTTCAAAGGTGATGCTATTCCTATTTTATAGTTTTATTTACGACCCCACAATTCGAATTCAACTTTAACCAAATATTCAACATTTTGATTTTGTTATATCTTCAGGTAACTGCCAAATTTTGCACTTATTGCAAATATTGCGATTCTTTCTCTCTATGCATCCGATGCATCCAAATGAAAAATGCACACTTTCTGTATGATTTTTGCCATCATAAATCAAAGCAATCATTTATTGACAAATAAACGTTATATGAATTCAATTACAATGTGTGTATGTTGTTTTTTTTTTTATTTCTCTGTTGCATTCATGACTCTCACCATTCATATCAATATTGGACAGAATGCAGAATAGAAAATAATCTACGCAACAATTCAAATTCCATGCAATATAGCGAGAGAGCGAAAAAGAGAGGCTGTGTGTTTGTGTGTGAGAGAGAGAGAGAGAGAAAGATAGATAGAGATAGTGAGAGAAAGGGAAATTGTGAGTGTGAGTATGAGTATGTGTGAGAGAGTGATTTTATGTTTATGTCATCGATGGTCAGTCAAAATAGATGCATTTATCTGCGATTATGATCAAAGTGCACAATGAGATAAGTGACTGAATGAGTGGTGAATGATTCAATCAGTGAATGAGTGCGTGCGTGCAATTGCAATTATGCATTTTATTATTGGGCGAAGCCAATGAGAAGAATCATACACACACATCATATGAAATAATGTTTGGCAAGTGTGATGATGCAATTGGAGCGCCATTTATTGCATATAAAGCAAAATTCGATTTACAACTTTCTATTAGATCATCGCGCAATTTGCAACGTATACTGGCAAAGATATTGTGTGGTGCATTTGGTTAAATGCGTCATTTCTTGTATACGTAAACAAGTCACATATGGAAAATAGCCAACCATTAGCGTTAAGCATAGTGGTCTCCGAGGAGAAATATGCTCGGAGAGAATGAGAATGAGACACCAAGGTAGAATGAGTGAGAGTGTTTGATATGCGGTTTGATATGGTCTTTGCCTACGGTTAGCTAATGTTTAGCCACTGTATTACCACTATGAACTCTCTTCCTCTATCTCTCTCTCTCTCTCTCTCTCTTTTATCTCTCTCTCACTCACACACTCTCTTTCACGCAACACAATTCTGTACTTGGCAATTCAATTGCAATGCTTGCCACTTAATTTATTAGAAAATCAACAAGTGCTGTGGTTTATTTATTAAGGCCGTACACAAAATTTCCCACGACTGTTTCATGTGCACTTTGTACATTCAGAAGGTGGAATTCATACAACAAAAGGTGGCGAGAGAAATTCAATGTGTTTAAATTTTCCGAAATAACAGCATTTTATTTGAATTTTAAACATTTTCAAAGGTATTCAGTCTAATAACTTCTAAGGAAGAAATCCATAAATTATCGAAGTGAAAATAATTTAATTGTAAGATCGTGAAACGACGAAAATCAAATGAAGCTGTTAATTTAACAGTTGGCTGATGTTAGATAAATGATGTTGAAAATAAGACGAAAATTAATAAATGAACTGTAAAAAAGTCACTTGAATCACATTATTAATCATTTCAAAATCGTGTATTTTTTTTTGTTCTCTTTTTACTCATTCTGCCTCTGGTGCTATCACTCTTTTTATTTCTTTCTCTGTCACACTTTTTCTCTATCATTTTCTCCATTTCTTACTTGCTCACAACACTCCATCTTTCATTTTCATTCGCCAAGAGCAACAAGAAAAATGAAAAAATAAAAACGATTACGTTTTCACGTAATTCATATATTTTTTTTCTTTGTTTTTGTCGTTTGAGAAAATGTTTTTGCTTCTTCGTACTCATGGTGGCCCCTTATGATGTTGATACTTTTCTATTGCTTTCCTGGCTAAATTTTTTTTTTTTTATTTCGTAAAGTTTTATTATTTCCCGTTGACTATGAATGAAGTCAAAGTTGTGCTGTAACATCGTTTCGGTGCACGGCATGATCGTAACAACGAAACGACCATATTTCACTTTGAATGTAGCACAAAATTGATTTTGCTGGTGGTGGCAGTCGCCACCGCTGCTGTTACCGTCTTCACTTGTACGGCGCGCGTTTGGCTATATTTATTGCATTTAATTGTGCAAAAATACACCCGCACTCAATTTTACAACATTAAACGATTTCTTTTACCATATTTTCTGATTTGTTTCCTTTCCTTTGTGTCCTTTATTCTTCTCGTATACACGATTCAGTATACAATATTATTATTTTTATTTTTCTTTCTGGTTTGATTCTCTATATTTTCATTCTTTCCGTTGCTTCTGTGCTGTGATGATTTAATTCCATTTTTATACAATTTTTTTGCATGTTATTTTTTTCTACATTTTCTTGTGATTTTTATTTGTTGTTGTTGTTTTTGCGTGCATTCGACTGGACTACGAATAATATTGTTGGTGTGTGTGTGTGTGTGTGTGTGTTTTGGGATCGTTTTTGAAAAAAAAGCACAACAGGCTAGATGATTTCATATAAATAGCCATATATAGAAATATGCATACAATCATAATCTGAAATCGACTTTATATCTACGGTTTTCATGCCATTTATTATGAACATTCACATTCACATTGGGCGAATATCATGAAATGAAAATGCCTATTTACCTTTTTCCAATTTGCTGTTCTGTCGTTCGTCACAACCATAATCAATTTATTTGGATTGGATTTTTTTTTGGGGCGCTCGTGTGCGTCTGTGTGTATCGGTGTGGTTTCAGATGTGTGTTTTTTTTTATGAGTTCTCTTGTGTTCTATGTGTCCATTGATTGTTTGCTGTGCAATTCCGGCGACGAAAAAATCAACAATCAAAGATCATTTCTCATGTGGGCATTTTTACGTACCAATGCATAAATTCGTTCAAATTAAAAAATTGCATTCATTTTCTTCATGCTGTTGAATATGCTACGTAGAGAAAATATATGTTTTTGAAAGCACAACAACGAAATGAGCGGAAAAAAAACCAAATGGAAATTAAAAAAAATAAAAATCATCGAGAAAGCGATTTGCATAGACCGCTTAAAATATTCCATCCAATGCAAATATGTATTCCTGCCAATGTATATGCTATGTTACCGCATACTCACACTCACACATTGCAAATATCCAGCATGAGTCTGTGTTTAATGCTTATAACATGATATGTTTTAATATAATGTTGTTATTTCGGTTCACTTAAGCCGGGGTTTGGAAAAAAGAAACCGGAATGAGAGAGAAAAATCACGGAAAAAGAAATGAAAGCAGGCAAACAAGCAAAAAAAACAGAAACAGCAACAGCAGCAGCAATGGCAGCGACGGTGAGTTTTAACCACCGACGTTCTGATTACGGATGTTGCAGGGGTGGAGATGGACCAGGCTGAAAATCACTGGCTGAATAAAGATAGAAAGTCAATTTGTATCGGCAACACAAACGTTCAATGTCATATACATCGAATGCTCATTCGTGTGCATTTCATCGTTCGTCGGCAGATGGAAAAGTGTAGTGAAAATCCAAATGGAAAAAGGGAAAACGAGCTAGCATCATCAATGAAACGAGACACAACCATCAAATATAAAACTTCATGTATATAAATATTGAGATGGTCTTGCAAATGGGTGAAAGTGTGTTTAACAGTATATGTGTGCGTTACCGAACTTTACCGAACACTTGAACGGGGAACAAAAGAAAATGATAAAAGATTAGTATCGGCGACATCTGGAAGCGACATCTTTTAATAAAATTTTCATCTTTATTATTATTATTAAGGGGGTGATAAAATAATTTATTGCTATTCTATTGAATTATAATTTGTGCGCTCATTTCATTCTCTTTCGCCCTCGGTATTTTTTTTTATTTTTTTATTTCTTTCTCACTCTGTGGTATTGGTCGACTGAAAAGTCTGTTGCACATTTGCCCAATTTCCAATCATTCTACTTTTTTTCTTTATTTGCTCTCTTCATTTTCCTACTGAACAGGGAGCATATTAGTATCGCACTATCGCGCACGATGACAAATCCGTTCCGAGCACACAATTCCATAACTGAAAATTACACAGCGAACACTGTATTATTATAATATAATAATAAATTTTCGGTAAATCGGTGATACATACAAATCGTAAAGTTTGCATTACAGCATTTGATATGGTAAACGTTTCATTTTTCAAAGCAATAAAAGTTATTGCAGTACATAATAATCGAGTTTGTAGTCACTTTTTACGCCCATTTTTCGGCACAACTTTTCAACACACATTTGATGTGAGCACTGAATTTACGCAATCATTTAATGATAATATTTTCATTTTTTCTTTTTTTATCATTCTCGCTCTTAGCAGCTTCTTTCGCTTAGTCTTCTTCTCCCTTTTACCTCCCCCCTTTCTTTTTCAATTCCTTTCTCTCTTCCTACCTACCATACCTCCCCTCCCTCCCTTTCACACTCTCGTTCTCTCACTCTTCCTCTTTCACTCCCTTTCTGGATACCTTTTTTGTTTCGTCTCTTTCCCTCTTTATCACTCTATCTCCTATTTTCTCTCTTTTACTTTTCCTCTCACACTTTTTCTTTATTCCATTTTCTATTTCATCTCTTTCTCTCTTTGCACAATCTCGTCTTTTTTTCTTAAAATTCGTCATTCATTCGCATTTGTGAATTAAGAAAAATATATCCGTGATGATAAAAATTGTCTACATTCATGAAATACCATTTTGTCAATAAACAAAACAGTTTTCTTTCATGAAAGTAAAAATGTGCTGAATCAGTATAATTATAATGATAATGTGACATACACATATTGCTCATTGATATTGTCAGCATGACTATGGAAAAACTCAACAATTTTTTTCTTCTTTTTATTAAAAAAAAAAAAACGAGTTTCTATCGAAAACGTAATGGCATTTTGATCGAATTAGCATGAAATTTAAATTACACCATTTTTTTTTATTTGAATTAAAATTGAATGTGTGCAGTGTATAAAAGTTAAGCTGAGTATCAAGTTGTTGTTTTTCTTTCCACGTATATTTCATTCAATTTGAAGCTTTAGGTAAATCACTTGACAATAAATTAATTTATATGTATACAAACTTATTTTTTTTCTCTTCTCTCGTTGTTGCATGCATTTCTGTCTTCTTCTTTTTTTTTTAAAAAAAAAATTTAATTGATTCCGTTTTTTTTTTGTGTTTCTTATGCCGTTGTTTACGTGAAAAGTCAATAACTTTCATATGAGATTCGCGTGCATTCAAACACGAGACGATCAATCATGGGGTTAATCATATATAACTCGGTTTCAAAACGTGCATTTATTCAAATGGAAAGTTTTTGATTGAATGAAAATTATTCACTAGAATTCGATATGTTTGATGATTTCGATTCAATATGGTTTCTCAAATTTTATTTTTTTTTTTTTTCAAATTTTTTTTGGAGTATTTTTATTGAACAGCAATGTGAGTGTTATTGACATAAAATGCGTCATCCGTAAAAGGAACGATGACATTATAAAGGAGTTGAACTTTTGATAAGAACATGCTGAAATATCATGAGATTCTTGCAAAAGTATAATGTTTCATAACAAGAATATTACGTCGCATGTCAGAAATAAAGATGAAAAAAAAAACGTTTCCTTTCCGGATCTCAATATTGAATTGCACGAAAATGGGCTATCCCGTGTATTTCGTCTCGCGATTATCTTAAAAAAACTCTTTTCTATTTCTAGCGAAATATAATCAAATTGACTAGTCATTTTATATAATATCATTGTGTCATCAAATTCATTTCGTTTCTTTAATACTCATTGAGTTTATTTTGCTGATTGTTAAAACATCAATTTTGATACATCAAACAAAAATAGAACTTTCATTAAACGAACGAATAGAGAAAAAAAAAATAGTAAAAAGCATTTAATGAGCACTTTAAAGTTCACTTTTGATATCAATGATCTCGAAAGCGACACGGGGATTTTTCGGTTTTGTTGAGTTAAATAAAATGAAACGAAAAAAGAGAGATAGAAAGACGCAGAAAATAGTGGATTTTTTTTTGTGCACTCAATTTTTGTTTAGCACCAATGTTAATGAGTTTATTTTGCATGGAAAATTTTCGATTTCTTTTTGAAAGAAAATGCATTTAAGAGCAAAGCAATGAAACGCAGGGCACGTAGTTGTTACTACGCGTTCGAATGTTCTTCGGTAGCCACAAAAATGTATCTTCGGAGGTACAAATGGGCACGTAGTAGGTACTACGTGCCCTGCGTTACACCGCATTGTTTGAGAGTTACTGAGAGTGAGAGAGAAAGTGAGGGAGATGGAGGGAGTGAGAAATAGAGAGGGAGAGGAAGAGAGGGAGATGGAGAGAGAAAAACGAAAGTGACAAATCGAGAAAGGGATAGAAAAAGATTGAAAGAGCCAATGAGAGGAAAACAATAAACCGGACAAATGACGTACATTTTCACCTCGTTGATAAATATTTGTCACAAACAGTGTTTCCAAAACACTGAAGGGCAACAATAAATTATGTTAAAAGGCAAAAATGACATGAAATGTGGAATGAGAGAATATTATTGTGATTGAAATTATTGTCATTATTAATGTGATTGCTTTAATTTTCGAAATGAATGTGAAACTAACTTAAGAAATTCTTGTTTACGATTAGAATTTTTAAATGGAATGCATGTAGTTTCACTGTATATTATCAGTTCAAGTGAGAATTGCAACAGTCATGGTGAAAATAAAAAGTAAATTGCTTTTACGCATTTTGATTGTGTTTACTTCCGTTAATATAAATGGTATGTGGGATTCCAAATGCGTAAATAAATAGCAAAAATGTGTATTATTTTTATTCTTACAAAAGTTCAAAAGTGTTTAGACGATTTCGTAATTACTTGAATTATTATTAATTTGTTTTTGTTTTAATATTTTTTTTTTGTTTGCTAATAAACAAATACAATCATTTAGATAGAGCCAGTAGTAGAATTTCCGTGCAGGTCAATTTTGTTGTCTCTTTTTCCATGCAAAGATTTGATGTCGTTCCTTTTCATAAATAAATAATTACCATCGTTAACGGCAAATATATTTATAATGTGCATTTAATTTGTTTATTGTTTCATTGCTGTGTGAATAAAATGATTGAAAATTAACCGTGATTATGCAGTGTAATGTAAACATCGAACCAAATTCATTTGTAATGACGTTACAAACATTCATGTATCAATGCAATGTGAACTCACAACGGAATATGCATTCAAATGTATTTAATGCAAAACAATATCCTAGACAATATCACTCGAGCGATTATTTAAAAACATGAACATTTGATTTAGCATTTTAAAAAAAACGAAGCAAACCCTTTAATTCTATTTTGCTTTTTGTATATATACACTTGAACACATCGAGCCCATTTAATAAAAAAAAAAAGTTGTGATGGCATCATGAACTCGAACAAAAGTATAATTCACGTTTGGAGAGAGAAAAGAAAAAACATAGTTTGTTGTTGTTTGGAAAACAAATGTGCAAATGTTACGATGAAGCGCACGAGAATACTGCAACATAAACTTGGCTGCTGTGACTGCAGCTTTGACTTTGACTCTGCAAGGGAATGAATTGAAAGGACTCAACGGAAAATTATGCTTAAATAATTGACAAATTATTTTGGAATCAGTCAAGTGTGCGCTAATCATGAAATTTATGATTCAATGTGATTTACAAATTCAAGAAATGACGAATAAAAGGAATACTGCACAAAACACAAAAACGGGCTAGCAAACACAAAGCAAAGGAGAGAAAACTAAGATTATTACTATTGAGTCTATCAAGGGAAAACGATAACTGCTTACTTCTGGATTTTATTGCCATTTTTTCTTTTTTTTCTTTACATTCGTTCCATCATGTTTTTGATATTCGGACAAAATGCCGTCGCTCGGTTCTTTTCCATTTGGATTTTCATTTGATTTAATCATAAAATTATGCATTTATGTTGATTGTATTACCCCCGTGAAATACTTTATAACCAAAATACAAAACACACCGTATTCGTATAATTTCTTGCATTTCATTTCATTTCATTTTATGTGCAATATATTCGGTGTTTTTGTTGTTCATCAAAACGGTGGAATAAAAAAAAAAACGCCGAAATATTAATCAAGTTCATTGCAATCATTTGAAATGAAATTCAATTTGTGTTGTTTAATGTAAATAAATTGCTTTCATATGACAACACACAGATCAATTTATAATGTGTACAACTGGAAATAACTCTGCGTATTTTGATGTTATTATGGTTACCCTGTACAAATATACCGTTTCCCTTCGCACAACAATTTATTGCATATGTGAATGTGTGGCACAGGTATATAAGTAACGATGGTAAAAACTTTAGTATTAGATGCGTATGATTAATTTTTGTATTTTGTTCTTTTCATTATTCCTTCTTTTGGCTAAAAGTTTTTTATGCACGTCTTTTCCAAATTTCAATGTCCGTTGTTGAGTTGATTTAGCGCGATTCTATTGTTATTTCGAAGACCGATTGAATGTATACCGCGTTATACTTCTTCTTTTCATTCTTTTTCTCGCTATTAAACGTTCTATCCTTCTTTTTATCCTTTTTCTCTTTCTTTTTCAATTTTGACTTCTCTTTTCCTCTCTTTTAGTTTTGCTCACACTGCTTTCTTTTTTTGGTCTCTTGTTCTCTTTTGATTTTCCTCTCTCGCTCTTGTTCAGTCTCATATTCACTTTAAGGAAACAAAAAGACTTTTTCAGAGGAAATTAAACTGCAGAAAGAAAGAGCACAATGCTATGAGATGTAAACAGTGGAAAACGTGTGATTTTCATCAGCACACATACGCACATCGTTGAAGAACATCAACATAAGACGCTAACAAGCGCGTTATTTGCTTCAATTTATCAAATTTAACACTTGAACAAACTTCTTGTAAAAACAAATTAAACTTTTTACATTATTCACACATTCATTTAACATGGTTTAAAATCATTGGCAGTGCCACTAGATCAACGCGTCAATGCGACTCAAATTTATATGTGTGAGAGCATATAGAAGCTTTTATCAGCAGCTTAATATTTGTTTCATAATTTACGTTTCCGAATTTGGTGCGTTTTATATTATTAATTTGATATGAGCATGATGCCGGTGAAAAAGTGGTTAGGCTGACACATAAGCATCCGCGTAGCGGCGAATTATGCCAAAATTTTTCGAAAACGGCGAACAAAGAGAGCGAAATAGAGAGCGAGAGTGAAATAGAAAGAGAAAGAGAAAGAGAAGGAGAGAGAAAAAACATAGAGAATGGAAAGAGGTGATAAATTCAAAAGCCACTTATTGACACTCCTCATTTCAAATCAATTCAATGTTAATTTCATTTTTATACGAAATTAAAAGGTACTTTCGGGTTGGGCCATAATCTATTTGAATCTGTGACTAAATGTTTTTGCTTAACTTGGATTCTGATCCAAATTTATGCTTTAATTGCCATAATTTATGGGCCACAGACGACCAAAGACATCTTTTTTCACTTTTTCTCTCTCTCTCTCTCTCTCTCTCTCTCTCTCTCTCTCTCTCTCTCTATTCCTGTCTTCTCCTCCCTCAATATCTCTCGAAGTTTGTCTCCCCTTTTCTCTCTTTCTCAAGCTCTTCTATTTATGTTTATGTATATTTATACATTGCATGAAAATATTTGCGTCAGCACACCGCTTACGATTTCTTTGGCTTTCGGTGCAGCAAATTGCAAATATATTCGAAGAACATAAGTCCATATCATTAATAATTTATATCGTCATTATTATTATTATCATCATAAAACATTTATAACTTTAAGCCAACTTTTCTCAACGAAAAACGAACAAGTTATAATTTAGTGAGTGTGTATGTGTATGTGTATGTGTTTGTTTCGGATAGCTTATGTATCTCATGTTGTTTTGTCGCGTCACAGTCATACGCATATTTTCATACAGCATCATGTATTCGTGGCGGCAGTGTGCTTAAGAACTTTTCGTAGAAATTCAAACAGTCGTTCGATTTGTTGTTGAAGCATATCTAGTGTGATTTTAAATATTTTGCTGAATGTTCTGAAAATTATTTTACACACAGACATACATACATATGCACACAAATAAACAAACATACACACGTAAATTCATTCATCGCTGGAAGATTTGAGACGATCAACAACATTTCAATGTTGAGTTAGATGAAGCCACATGATATAATAGAAAAGAAATTTAGAAATATTTGTCTGCATTATGATGAGTTTTGATGTGATATGATGACGTTCTATTATTTCCTTTTTACCGTTGATTCTTCGTTTATTTCTTTTATTTACGATTTTAGTATTTTTCTCGCTAACTCTTCATTCTGCCATTCCATTCATTTTTTTTTTCAATGATTTTGATGTTTGGTGTTGTATTTAATGTTGACGTACCGGGTGGAAATTTTATTTACGTGGATGTTCTAAATAATTTTTTTTTTCCAAGCGGCCAAAGAAAAGAAAACACACAGCAAATACGCTTATTTCGTTTACAAAGCAAAAATTCACCGTCACCCGTTAAGAACGATGCAAAGAAGGTCTTGTCGGAGAAAGAAAATCCAAAATCTCGCTAGCGAAAATCTGTGACGGCAGCAATAGCAGCAGTTACACAGTAAACGGTAACGGCATTACAACAACATCGTAAAAAAAGCATATTATTCAGACAATCGAGCTGTCAGTTACATTCGTACACATACATATTTTTGTGTCCCTTTTGTGCCCTCTGTACTGAAATCTACAAATACCATTATCTTCGAACTTGGTTCTTTCGTGCGTATTTTTTTTCCCACTATAATTCTCTATCTCCCTTTCTCGTGCATATTTTCGGTCGATGGTGCTCCCGAAAGTGAATTACAGCCATGTTAACCCCCTTCGCCTTAAGTCAAGTACCGTGTGTGCTCTATTTTCACCATTTGGCCACCACCGAAAACTGGATCAATATAGAAAATCTCGGGTCGTCTGTGGTAAACATTCGCATTTCATTTTTGCCACTTTTTTGCATATGATAAATGTTTAAAGAGTGAGAGAATGAGCAAAAGAGCGAGAAAACTGAAGAGAGTGTGTGTTTTCGCAAGAAAGAGTGAGTGAGAATGGGAAGAAAAAAGAAAAAAATCATAAAATATTATCCTTGTTGAAAATTGAGTGGCAACGTTTTATTATGGCTATGCCATTTACATAAACCTTGTCATTTTCTTTTTCCTTTTCCCCAAACAAAAAAAAAAAAAAAAAAATAAAAGCCACAATCACATACGTTCCACACAAGCACACAAAAACCAATATTAAATTAAAGCTAATCTCTGTAATCCATTTTTCTTGAGCTATCTGCTTAAGAAGAGTGTGAAAAAAGGGAAAATCCACCTGTAAATATACAGGATAAAATCAAGTCTGTAAATTTGAATTATTTGAAACACACACAGAGGCATACATACATATTTTATGATATAATAAAGTGATCAAATCCATTCTGATCGCATCGTGCAATGTTTTGATCTATATGTTTTCCTTTCTCTTTCTCTCTCTCTCACACACACTCTCTCTCTCACTCTCTCTCTCTCCCTTTTTGTCTTCTGATTCGAATGTTTTTGTTTATTTTGCACTCATTTTCAAATCAAAATTCACTTCACATTCGATTTATTTTCATTTGTGAATAGCTTTGGTGTCTGAAACGCGCATCATCATTCTATACGTTTGGTGTTTATCATTATTATCGCATTCTTGAAGCTTCATTTCAAAATTGTTTATAAATCAATTTGATGTTTTGAAAAGTCCAAATGAAAGTAAGAGATAGAAAGAGAGAGAGAGAGAGAGAGAGAGAGACAAAGATTCGGGAGACCATTTTAAAATCGATAATCATAAACAAGTTTTTTTTTATCACCGCCGCCACTCATGGAATTTCTGTGACATTCAGCGATATGCTGGTGACTAACAAATGGAACCATGCAAATATGAAAATTAAATGAAAAGCAGAGATCAGAAAAAAAATGTGACAACTCACCGAGATGAGAAAATATGGAAAAAGCAGATAATGGGAAAATTTTTCCCGAAAAAAGGCAAAGCAATAAAACATTCAGTTTTATTTCGAATTGGAATATATTTGCCATGGTTCATTCTTTCTGTTTTTATTTTCTTTTTTTCTTTTTGTTCTCGGGCATCAGTAGCTGTGGCAATACTAACGGTAATGTCAAAACGGCACTTCTCTTTCTCTCTCTCTCTCACTCTCTCTCTCCTTCATAATAGTAGTAAATACGCCACGAGTCAGCATAACCACGCCTCTTTGGCAAAAATCTCCTTAAATAGAATTTATGCTCGGTGAACACAGTGTGTGATGTTGTGTCTCAATGGTTGCCGCACAGTTATGAGAGAGACTGTATAATGGATATAAACGAGTGAGTAAGTGAATGAATCAATGTATTTGTGCATGTATATGATTGTATGTGTGCGCGCGGCTCGCCTTACCCTCTTTATTTTTGGGGCGCATTTTCCTCAATGCAAACTTATGATTCGTGGCTGTGTATGTGGCTTTTCGTACAGGATTCATCGGATGAAATCATCTCAATACCAAACAACGACTACAAAATGCAATCCATGAGTTTTGTTTTCATTGCAACAATTCTAATCGGAATTCATTCGTTTTTATTGGCTTTTCACTTCTTCAATTCGATTTTCTTGAGAATACTACTTACATTCTTGGCAATGATAGATTTTGGTCTTTCTTTCGTTCTGCTTTCTATTGGTATTTATCTCGATATGTAATTGCATTATCACAATTTGTCTAATTAATTTTTTTTTTTTTTTATATTTTCAATGACTTTGGAATATGAATAGATTTTTTCTCATCTTCGATTTGGAATCATTTCAATTCATTTTGAATATGAAATAAATTGTTGGTCTTATTCGTTCGATGATGCTTTTTGATAATTTTCAAAGTAGTTTTATTTGGTGTGATAATAATTGGCAAAAATATGAGTTCTTTAAGATGATAAACTCATTTGCAAAAGAAGAAACAAGAAAAAATAGAGAGTGAGAGAGAGAAAGAATACGAGTGAGACAGAGAGTGACAGAGAGTGACAGAGAGTGACAGAGGGGAAAAATAGAGATAGAGAGAGAGAGAGAGAGAGCGAGGGGAAGAGAAGAGAAAAACATAAGTATATTCAAATCCACAAACTGCTTGGAATTTCAAGAGACGAAAACAAAACAAAACAAAACAATTTCACTTAAGTGAAATAAAAAGGTAGGAAAAATAGGGTGGGTTTTATGTGTATCGTTATACAATACTCTTTATACTATTTATCCACCGAAAGAGCGAGAGATAGAGAGAGTGAAAAAGAGCGAGAGTAAACTGGCAGATATCATATTCAAAGGCATGAACCGTGTGTTTTGGCATTCTTCTTCTTTTTCCATATTTTTTACTCTGTTATTGCATGAAACTCTGGCAATAATAATACAGCAGAAACAGGCAATAATCGTCATAGATGCTGCTGCAGCATAAATAAAAATGTTTCGAAATAGGGTGCACGTCTCTCGACGTCATGTATGTGTGTATGTGTGCATATATGTTTTTGGCTGTGTGCATGTATATTTGAAAAGTACACCACTGAACGATTGAGTTAAATGGATAAAAGGCGAAGCAGGAAAACGGGAACGAAAAAAAAAAAATTTACGACAAATACACAGACATAAATATACGCACACAGAGTGAAAGAGAGAAAGAGAAATCATCTCATACACATACATTTCGTGTTTCAAATCAACACATTCACAATTTATGAAAATCTCCCCGCAACCACCTATTTTTGATATCATCATCGTCGTCATTATTGTATGTGCTCGACATAATTTTATTTGAAACGTTTTGGAAACGGCATTTCAGTAGAACGGATGATGTTGCATTGGTTACACGTCATTCGATCCTGCATTGAATCTCATGATATATTCGGTTTCCCGTGCGATAATCTTAATAGCATATTTTCAATTGATTTCGAATTAAGTGATTTCACGTGACAAACATTTCAACAGTTGACTGTGATCAAAACCGAAATGTGAAAAGTTATCCAAATATTTTTAGTGCAAAACAACATCATCAACCAGAAGAAAAAGAAGAAGAAAAAGAATAAAAAGAAAATATCATTACAACTTTTAATCACTTCCAATAATAATGTGCTAAAGAAAATTTTAAATGGGTCAAGAGTTCAGCATTTCAAGTGCGTGTTAGTGAATTTCGTTTTGCGTGTAAAATTTAACTTGGATCTTTTGTTGCGTGAAACGAATTTGTCGCTTATTTATTTTTTTTTTTCTGTTTGTGCACGATTTTCGTGTTGTCACGCAAATTTTTAATTTATCATTTGCGATCGTTTCGATTATTTCGGCAAATCAAAAAGCGAAACAGAGAGAGAAAGAAAAAATTTGATAAAATGTCAACTGCATTTTTAGTGGATAATATTTTAAATGATAAAGAAGATCGTTCGGATTCAGTCATTTCGGATACCGATTCAGATGCCACGTCCGATTTAAAAGATTCGCTATGCGGTTCACCTGAATCAAATGAAAATATTTCGCCTTCACATCATTATTATCACCATCATCATCATCATCATCTACATCAGCAAGCATCCGGTAATACGACGACAAACCAACTTTCCGAAACATTACTACGAACATACAACACGATGATACGGAACAGTGATTGTGCCACATCTGATGACCATTCCGACGATGCAAGCAATCATTTTATTGAAATGTGTTGCACAAAATGTGGTCACTTTCAGCAATTAAACAAAACACGAAATAACAACGGTACAAATGGCAGTGGTACGAATAATATGGAATACAAAACTGCACAATTCCAAACAATATATATCTTTAAGTTGGCTAAATATTTTCAAAATACGCTATTGATGATGAATTCCATTGGCATTTTCAACAATTAATCAAAGCATTATTGGTCATACAACTATACCGGATGATAATGATCGAATTTCATTTTATGATCGTGATATTATTTTCATTTTTTACTACAACATTGATGCAATTTTCTATTGTTATGCCATTTGAACTCATTCAATACGTTGATCGCACAATGTTTGGCTTACTCAAAGATTTTTTTTCCCTTTATTTTTGTTGTTATTTTTGTTTGGTGAATTAGGTAGTGACGATAATAATGCCGATATCGAAACCGATTTTAAGTGTGATAAATGTGACAGCAATGAAGGTGTTATTAGTAGCCAAAAGGAAACCACAACTACGATTTTAAAGGACAATGCAAAGCCCATATTGAAATTTAGTGTGTCAGCTATTTTAGGTGATAAAAAAGAATGTGCCAGAGTTAGACATGGTAAGTGAATAATCATTTTAAAATAACTTAAAGCTAATTAAATTCATCATATGATTTGAATGGTTGATTCGGTTTACAGACTAAACATTCTTAAAGCTCTAGTTCCTAGGGCCCGATTGCAATCGTGGCCAACGATTTTTTAAATCGGAGGATTTCAAAAGAAATAAATGGAAAAATCGTTGACCACGATTGTGTGCGAAATCCTAGGCTAGTTCACTTTTTCAAAAATGATATTTTACTATCAAAAAGAGCTTGAATCGTGCATAGAATCGAACTGAAACGCATTGAATCTAAATAAATAACATGGAAACACAATTGAAATCGTCAGTGATATTGAAATCTTTAACGATTGAGATCGTCCGGTTTTTTTTAGAACAACGTTTGTATTCAAACAGCTTTAACTCAATCGACAGTGAACTCGGTAACGATTGAGATAGTTAATGCTTTTTCAGGCGCCCGATTTTGCTCAAAATGGTAAAAAATCGTCAATGTTGCTATAGCAATCATCACTTTTGAAAAACGAGCCCTTGAAGGAAAAATTTTTATCGGTTTTAGTTTCAAATAATTTAAATCGAAATTCTTTCTTTACTGATATGATGAAATATGATGGTTTTTGATTGATAATAAAACACATTTTGTGATAATTTCTCTATTCGTTATTTTCTTAATGGATTCAAATGAGTAAAACACAAAACTCTTACATACTGCAACGTCTTGCACGTATAATTCAAATAATCTAATGTAAAATACATGTCGTAAGCTTGAAATAAACGTTATAAAATGTATTTATCAAATGGTCGGAATTAAGATTTGTGTTCAGATCTGATTTGTTCTAAATCCAATATTAGTGCAGTTTTGCAGCACAGTTTTCCCATCAAATGACAGAGCGTACCCTGTGAAATTTCATCTCTCTGAATATTGTTGCAATTTCGAACAAAATTGACAAGTGACAATTTACTAATTCATTTAAATTTCCAACTACATTTTCATTTCAAAATGGCATTTGCTAGACAATTACATTTCTCAGAGATTGTCAATAATATTCTCTATATATATTCTTATGGAAAGAATTATCGAAGATTGTTGATTATTTTAATCTCCTTCCAATGAAATATCACTTCTTTCAATTTCAAGTGTTTCAATACAAGAACATTTTTTGGTTATTCTAATTTTACATCTAAAACTTGTCAAAAACTCCTTAATTCGCATTCATTTAACACATTCTTTTAAATCAAATATAAAATGTCATCCTGAAATGTATAAACAAAAAGTGTATTTGAAGTCGTAAATAGAATTTCACTTTGAATATAAACGAGTTTAGTGTTTATTGTGTGAATTCAGTAATAGTATCGAATCTATCTCTATAAAGGAACATTGATACAGTTAAAATGAGAAGAAAGGGAAAGAGATCTATCTAGAAAAATGAAGAAACTAACTTTCACTTCAAAGAGCGAAAGAATGAGAAGATGTGTCTGAAAGAGAGAGACAAAAAAGGAAATAGAGAGAGAGAGAGATATATATAGATTTATCTAACCAGACTATTAGAAATAACCTATTGCCAATTAAACGGTTACAGCAAAGGCAATAAATAAATTCATTTCAGTGTTAGAGTAATACAAATGGTATGTATGTAGCGACCACAAACCAATAACCGTAAACCACATAACTGAAAAAAACAAAATGCCAAAATAAAGAGAGAAATAAAAAACTATGAAAATAAACCTCGTTGATCCGAAACAAAAACAATTCTAAAATTGAAATAAAAACAAGAGAACCAACCGATATTTTTCATATGCATTGCATTTTCCCAGTGCGAATAAATTGGTATGTATATCTTTAGCTGTTTCACGGTCTTTGACTCGTTCAATCCTTAACAAAAATAGAGGCGTTTTCATGACAATAAATTTTATAACGATTATTGGTTTACTTGCAACAGCAATAGCAACAACAATAAAAAAAAAACATCCGACTGATGAATAAAGAACCAACAACAAATGGTAAAAAAGAGAAAAAGAAAAATACAAACATAAACAACTATCAATTCGGATACATAATTTTTCAAGCATGTTGGATTGGCTCAACAAAGAATACCATGTGCTATCAAATTGAAACTATTGCATAAAGAAAGATTTGCGCTTTGCATTCAAACCCTGCCAAAAAAAAAAACAACAACATAAAGAAGACGATGTCGATGAAAACAGTGGAATGTTGTAAATGCGCTGATCCATTGTCTATTTGAAATGGTTTCTGGGGGATATAAAGCCGGTACAAAGCGCACAAGTAGGCTGTAAAAACATAAATAATTTGTGTGATCATGTGCTTAAATGTATGATGCGTATTTAATTCACGTTCAAATGCAATTCAAATCCATAGTTAGTTCATCATTCTATCATATTTATTTTTTCTTTCATTGGATTGATGATCCTTTTTACGGGAACATTATGAATGTTTTTTTTTCCTCTGTGAATAAGGTTCATTGCCTAAAGTGGAATTTCCGAACTTCAATACACGCATTTATTTTAAGGCGCAGAAAATGAGCAAAAAAATAGAAAATATAATATTTTCTCTTGAAAAGAAGCCAAAAAAAAAAAAAGAAAAAAATTACCCCCGGATTTAATTCAGTTAGCGATTCCTTAATCCATGCACATAAAAGAGCATTTACCCAAACAAAGGCCAGTCAGACTAAAATACCGCACACGCAGCTTGTGAACTATGCATTAGTTTTTACTCAATGCGCTCGATTCAGGTACATTCACACATTTGTTAAATGGCCACCAAATGATCTTGTGATTTTATTGATACATCGTTATTGATGTCTTTTAATAGTTGTTATTTTTTTTATCGTCAGCAACACACACGAATAGTGAATACCGATTAGCAATCTAATAAAAGAACGAATAAAAAGAGAAGCAAAAAAAAAACCGTCAGCCAATGTACTAAATGTTTATTAATGTTTTCAATTTTTTTTACTTTTGGGGTGATTTTGATTTGATATTTATGGAAACTTACTGTCACACTTCCTTTACATTTGTGTCAATTTCAATGTTCACATAGATTTGTGGGACGTACGGCACGCGTAAATTATGTTAAAAATTGGTATTCAATCATATTTTTCGGTGTAATTGTTGGCTCATTGTATAAATCATCATAAAGAAATTGGATATTTTTTTATGAGAAAAAATAAATGGGATTTTTGTCATGAATGTCCAACAATCGTTTAACATTTGAATCGCAAAAGAAAAAAAAACGTTCATTCAATTATTTCATCAATAAATAATGAGGAACATGACACACGTGCATTTTTTGAATATTCAATATGAATAAATTTTGAGAATGCAGCATTATTCAATAAACATCAAAAATTATGACAAATTACGAAATTCGGGCAAATTGTTTTTTTCTTTTTGACACTTCTTTTATTCTTTTTGTTGAATTAGGAATGAATAAAAGAAATTTGTTTGATTTTGTTTCAGTTTAAAATGTTGAATTCACCAAAAATAGCTCAATAGTATACTGAAAAATGCATAAAATCACGTAGTTTTCACTGAATGTGCAAATTTATTTTGTCCATTTTATTTGCGATGAGCAAAAAGAAGAAAAAAATCGCGGTCATGCATCGCAAGCAGAAATCAATTTGTGTTCGGTTCTTTTTGTCTCCATTGAATTTGCTTTGCAAAGAATGTTTAGCTTTTATTTTGAATAACAAACATAAATTCCTTTGTGAATGTGTCATCATTTTCTATTTTTAAATTGAAATCAAATTTTTATGCACACGGAAATGGTAAAGTTCAACAAGACAATCGCTTTCAATTTGTTGTCATCAGTTTGAGTTCTTTTATTACATATGAAAATTGCAATGATCGAAGTGAAAATAAAATGAAGCTGTGGTAAGGGAATTTGATAGTAAAAAGATGAAAAAAAAAATGTGTTTGGCAAAAGTTGATGGAATTTTTATGTTGTATATAAAAATCGAATGTGGGTGAAACTTTTCATATGACAAACTAAGTTTTATCTGGATTAAATGGGATACTTTGAAAACATTGTCCAAAAACTGGAAGTTGATGAGAGAAAATGGACTCTTGAGAGTGATAGATAGATAGAGAGGGAGAACGAAGAGAGCCAGAGAGAGAGAGAGAAAGAGAGAGAGGAAGCGGGAGGGAGAGATAAGTAGAATGAGAAGAGAACTGCCAATCGAATCGAATGTTGTGCGCCATAATTTTGTGCGCCAATAAAAAGAATGAGGCGATCGAAAGCGCTTTTGAGTTCATAGATTGAATAGGTGTCCATAAAAGTGGCAAGTGTGTTTAATGTCGATTTGAATCTCATTGAATGTTAACGAGATTGATGTGGACCAAAATGCATAGCTAAACGAAACCGAAAAACCCATCAAACGACCGAACAACCAACTACTTAACGACTGAATCAATGAGTGGCTGGCAATATACAGGCAATCACCATCGCCATCATCATCATCATTTTTTTCTTCTTCATCTTGGCATGCAATTTTGATTTCAAAATGATTTTCTTCAAGAGCAATTTTCTGTATTCGGCTGTCGATCAATACGAATATCATATTTGCACATCGTACGATGGTTGGTAAAATGGGCAATAACATTTTATTGTACTTTAATCTACAGAATACATTTTTGTTTGAAACAAACTTTTGTTTTCCTATTTATTATGTTTCAAAAATGTGTTGAAAAGCTGACTTCTCCACATTTTTTGTTCTCTTCGGCAGCATGTAGAAAAAAATATTACTGAAATGAAAAAAAAAAAAAAGAAATGATGATTCAATATTTATGATTTCAACGTAATATTCCGTATGCTTGGCGTTGTACGTACAATTGCAACAATGTTTTTAAATGAAATATAATTTCGACAGGCAAGTTCATCTGTTGCGCGACAGCAAAATTTATAGCAACCTTGCACACTAATGGATCAATCGGCTTTTGTTCACCGATTAAACCGTAAACAAAACATTATTTATTATTATCAGTTGATAATTGTTGGCACGCGCTCATTTCAAATATTCACATAGAAGCAATGCCAATAGCGCGCACAAACAAACAAATACACAATGTGTATAATTATCACTGTATGAAAATGTTCAATTTAACTATGTAAGTTTGAGCATGGTGTAAGCAAATGAGTGTTGATAATCTGCTCATCTATTGCATATATTAATGCCATAATTTTCATAGCATATGCTGAATGTCATCGCATTCGATAAGCGTTTTTGTACAACAATAAACACCCAAAAATGTATGCGAAAATTTTACACAACATTCGAAATGATGAACAAACCAACTCAATGGTTTAAAATTGAAATTCGGATTTTCAGAAACGCAAACACTATTCACATCAATGAAACGGCATTATTATAGGTTGTTTTTATTCCTTCTCTTCTCTATTTCGATACGCATGAAATATCCACAATAATATACTGGAAAAGGTTAACCAAATAGCATCAGAGATAGAGAAAGAGACACAAATTTGTAAATTTGTATTGAACCCGTAATTTGCTTTTTTATGCACATAAACATGTGGAAAATTTATGAATGCATCAATGTTCACCCGCCTCAACGGGCTGATTGAAATCGAGATTAATAACACAGATAAAATAAGTGTTTTGCGTTAATTGGGCGAGAGATGTGTGACACGACAATTTCATGTGAGAGAATTGAATATTAAATTGATGTAATGTGGATTCAATTATGTTTTGTATGCTGATTGGAAACAAAAGCGCGTTATTGATGTGAATAGTGATTGGTACGTTTTGATTTAATGTAAATGCCGAAGGTGAGAATGGAATTCATTAAATCGCAGTATTATTTTTTTTTTTTTTTTGCCTTACATAGAAAAGAGAGCCTGTCGAAATTGAAATGTTGATGTTTATGCTAAATAAAATGCATTTTATTTACACTCTAACACGCATCCCCCGTGATCGGCAATTCTTATGTAAACAACGTTGATGAGAGATATTCTTCACACATCAATGCAAAGAATATTTTTCCCACATTTCGAAAACTCCACTCATCAAAATAACCGTGGGCTATTTTTTCTTATTGGGTAAACCGAATCAATTCCGTTTGAATGATTTTTAAAGGAAACTTTTCACTTTCACCTAATTATACATATAATATGCTTTGATTAACATTATTACAAAAATTGGTCCTTTTTCTCTTTTTTTATTCCAGAGTTTCTTCAACCGCAACATATTTGGCCTTATATTCAACAAAATTTCATGCACCATCATTCACAAGTTCATTACCAAGGATTTCATGTAAGCCAAATTGGATTTTAATTTTTCAATTGAGGATGTTTGTGCTTTTATTATTATTTTTCGATAAACCAAACAACACACACAATTCACACATTCCGGTGGCATGTTCTGCAAATGACTGATTTTTCTCTTTCTCACTCTCTCTCTCTATCTCATTTCATTTTTGTTTTAATTCAGGTCACAAACAATAACCATCAGCAAAATAACCACAATAATTTACATCAAGAACAGCAACCACAGCATAATCATCATCAGCATGTGCCATCACCAATTAGTAGTAACAATGAAATCGACAATCTATCGAACAGTAACAATAATAATAACAGTAGTCTTAATAATAATGCAAACGGAACTAATGCCGATAACACGGCCATTGGATCTGACATTTCGGATGCTGAACAACAGAATAGATTAAGGTAGGCAATTGCAATGTATCTCAACTAGAAATTTAGTAATTTCATACTCTGGAAAGTCATTTAAATCAAGATAAATTGATTGAAAAGTGAAGAAAAAAACACGAAAGAATTGACAAACAAATTCGAGACTTGATTACTTTCTTAGAGTATTAAATAAAATTATCGCAAATATTCCTTTTGATATTTACATAGAATTTAATTTGATAAAAATTTCTTTTTTGTACCGACATCGATCAGAGAAAAACAACAATTACAGCAACAACAACAACAACAGCAATTGATTGCAAAACCATTGGCTAGTCGACCAGCTCCACCATTTTTACATCACACATTAAGTCATCCACATCTTCATTCATTGCTTGCCCATTGCCGAAACCCGTATATTGGAGCTGGTAAGATTTTTTATGAAATAATTTACGGAACATTCTCTTTGAAGGAAGTCTCTTCGAAAAATATTCTTTAATAACTCTCTTCGACAAAATCTCTTGATGAAATTTCTCTTTTCAAGAAATTCTCTTCTTGAGGTTTCTTTAATTTTTTTGTGTGATTCTTTCACTTATGGAATATTTATTTTGTTTTCTTAAATTGTATTTTCTCTTTGTTAAAAATGATAATGAAACTAGGTGCTGGACCTCAAGTATTTCCATTACCACCTGGACAGGGATTTCCATGGGCGCATTCGACACGCGGTAAACCACGTCGAGGAATGATGCGGCGAGCAGTATTTTCCGGTAATTGTTCACACGAAACAGAATAAAATCAATTGTGTTTTTGTGTTGCAACACTCATAACTAAAATTGTGATTTTTGCATAAAAATTGATTGATATAGATTCGCAGCGAAAAGGGTTAGAAAAGCGATTTCAAATGCAAAAATACATTAGCAAACCGGATCGCAAAAAACTTGCAGAAAGACTTGGCCTTAAGGATTCACAGGTAAATATAATTTAATTTTTTTTTTTTTCATCTCCATGAATCGTTTCCATTTCAATCTATATGAAAATGACATGCGAGGCGAAAAAAAGCGTTAAATCGATTTGAAACGTAAACCAAACGTTGAATAATAAGAAGAAAAAAAAAAATCAACTCATTTCAATGAGATTGCGAACTAGTGAAAAAGAATTTCGTTGATTTACTAAACCATTTTTTCGAAACCATAACAAATTTCTCGTTCATGCATTGAAATGCGCATTATGTAAAAATATGTACGATGAGACGATGTGGAAAAATTGATGTGCGGTGATTGACATGAATCGGGCTGCTGGTCAAACCGGATGCCAAATATCGAAACGCACGAATGAAAAAAGGAAAAAACTCCGCCTTGCTGTAAACAATGCTCTTTTACTTTCGATAATATTTTCCATTGTTATGCGCTGCCGTTCTCTCTGTGTTTTGTTGTTGTTTTTGTTGTTTTTTTTTTAATTCTCGTTTCCTTTCTGGCATACAAAAGGCCACATCCCAGCATCTTAAATGCGCAGACGCCTATATATACTGTCTATTGAAAGCGATGGCATGCTACACCGTTAACGGTGCTACCAGTATGTGTGTTTGTTTGCAAATGAATACCAACGCAAATTCCGCATACAACCCTTATTATTTTTAGATCCATCCCATTTTTTCAAAATTCTCTCTTTTTTTTCTCCACTCTTGTTTGGTTTGATACACTTCATCCATCATTTGGATAATATTGAAAACGAAAGACAGCAGTGAAAATGAATGAAAACAATATGAAAAAAAAAAAAACAATTGAGAAGAAATATGATAAAATTCACTTCATTATGAAAATCATACATTTTTTTTTTGTAACGACAATGATGACTACGGATGAATGAAAAAATTGACTGGCATAAAGGGCATTTTAATTCGTTGGCATTTGTCAATTTGGAAAAAAAAAAACTTTTAAATAAGCATAAAATTGAATGAATAATGACTTTTCACATTTTGCTCAAATGAATTCCATTTTCTTACCTTTTTAACAATGAAAACTTTGAGTTTCGCTACTTTTCTTTTTGAATGAATAGAGTTTATATTGCTGAAACAAAATAGAGATTTTCAAAAGTGATTAGAAAAGGGGTAAACATGAGAGAGAAATGAAATCATGAAAAAAAATGGAAAACAAAGACAGAGACAGATAGATAGTGAGATGTAGAAAATGTGATAGAAATTTTTGTATAAATCAAAACACGCATGAGAACATTCTAAACGATAATTCGTTTGTTTTAAATCTGAGTTAATTAAATTCACTTTGAGAGACAATTTTTCAATTTCCTTTTAACAATTAACCATCAAAACAGTGATTGATTTTCCAATATTGTGTTCACGCACAAATTTTTTTTTCTCCCCGGGATAATAATCAAAACCGAAAAATCCAGAAAACGTTTTGCCCATTTGATATTCATTTCATCTTGTAAATACATACAATTAATTGTAGTAGCCTTGAAGGAAATATGATAATAAATCTGAAGTGTAGTGCCGAGAATATTGCAAATATTTACTTGTGGTTGGTTCGGCACGCGTTTTTCACAAAAACCATTTCCTTTTGGTTTTCAATCAAACGGGAACGATTAAAATGAACCAACACAAAAGGAACAAACCAAACGACAGCCAACAGCAATAAACAAACCAATCGAATAATCGCTTTAATTTTCAACATGCATTCAAACAATTCATTCAAAGCAAATATAAAAAGCGATAACAATAAAAAGCGGCAGAGAAAGAGAGAGAGAGAGAAAGAGGTAGAAAGGGAGAGAGAGGGAGATGGAGAAAGAGAAAGAGAGATTGAGAGAAATGAAGAAAGACAGAATGAAGCGCACGCTCGCACGCACGCACGCATACGGCGCACGACACAAAAATTGAAGTTCGAGCGTTTACGTGTGCGGCTATGAACAGACGAAAAGAGACCACTACTATCAGAGTAGATAGCGAGGAAGAGAGAGAGAGAGAGAGAGATAGAGAGAGAAAGAAAGAGAAAGAGAAAAAAGAAAAAAAACATAAATGTTTTTCATCATCCATATCGCTTACCCGATTTTCTTACATGAATGAATAATCACAAATTGAAGTACTCGCTTAAATAAATAATATTTACCGCAAGAAATCTAATCATAATCCCATTGCTTAAATTTATATCTGTATGCATAAAACATTATCCCTATTTATAACAGCATTTGCTCACACTCACTTCGCTTCCATTTCCATCAACACTCTTTCCAGCATGCACACTCCGACAGCATCCACTTCACTCGACTCAATTACGTGCACCGATTTGTTTGCAATGTGTGTGCGTGCTTCTCTTTCTTTCACGTCTTTTGCTTCAATTTTTCCTTTTTTTCGATTCCTTGTGGCCGTTTGAATTGATTTTTTCTGTATATTCTTATATATATATATAGTATATATTGTGTGTGTGTGTTATGAAGCTCGTTTGCTTCATGATTTGCCAAAAATTTATTGATCTGAAAAATGGGATCGTTTAAGAAAAGCACTTTGATACACGGCTGAACGACAAACGATAGCAATCGCCTATGATGATGATGATGATGATGACAAGAACAACGACGACAACAATATTGTAATGCTCTCTTGTTGTTCGCTATATGCCTATGTGTAGATTTATATTCGGTTTACGGTTTTTCGTTCAATGAGAATTCTTGTAGCTTTGTGCGTTGTAGAAAAATGAGAAAAACACACCAGAGAATGAAGAAAAAAACGAAAAAAAAAACTTCAAAAAGTTAAAACGTCAAATGCAGTTGTGACATACTCTCCTCTAAACAGCCAGGCAGTATATCAGCCCAAGCATACGCATACCAATCGATTTGAGGGTAAACGAAAGACGAGCAACGTTAAACACATTTTAACTGAAATGTTATGCTCTATATGAACAGAACATACGAGCAAATGGGGCAGATTACTCGTTCAACCAAAAGAAACAGTTCGCAAAACGTTCTATCCTTCATTTTTCATTGTTAATCGAAAGGTCACAATTGTCAATTGCAGTCTTTCCACATTAAGAATGATTGTGTATGTGTGTGTGTGTTCAATGTAGATGGGAGACGAAAAGAAAGAAATGTGTCAGAAGGAGTAAAAGAACGAGAACTAATAGAAGAGTAAAGGAGAAGAAGAAGAATACGGCACATGCACACAGAATAAAAGCGAAGAAAACTTGGACTAAAAAAGGAAAAATAAAAATGAGCGGAAAAGTCTTCAGGCCATATTCATCGTATCTGCGATATGTTTTTTTTCTTTTCCTTTTTTCTTTCTTCTCATGGAAAACGATTAGGAAATCGATTAAGGCTCATTTCAAACCATTTTCACCAATTTTATTTTCCCGTAATGAACTGACGATAATTAATTAGTCAATCAATTGATTGGATCGCCGAACAAATCATAAGTCGTCACTCTTCTAATTGATTATCCGGCCAATAAATTCATAATCAAATCAAAATGAAGAGAATGAACAAAACATAGAGAAAAGAAAAAAAAAACAACAACTTGAGCAAATTATTTATCGTGAAGGGATTTATAATTTCAATGAGGGATTTGCTCAAAGCAATATTTATATTTGGAAGTTTTTCCTATGTTGTAAAATATGTTTTCTAGGCAAAATCAAAAAAAAAAAAAAAAAAAAAAAGCGTTCGTTTGATATGTGAACGATGATGATATGAAATTAAGATGCAAATGCTGCTGTTTGAACTGTTGCACAGCACACTCAACGCAATAAGCAAACAATGAATCGTCAAAGGCTAATCTGATTTTCACCCTCGGCACAAATCAAATGTCATCATCATAACTATCTGTGTAATCAAAAAATATCAACGACATCAATCCATTGGCATGGTCATATAATTTTATATGTTGTGCGTATTGTGTTTTCCATTCCATTTGACTAAATTCTTTTTTTTTTTCATTTCGCAATCTCTATTACATCCCTCTATTTTCTCTCGCCCTCATCATATTCTGCGTTCAGCCACACTAAACGCTCCACATATAAATATCATTTGAATCAATTTAACAGAATATTTATTTTTTGTTTTTTGTTTTTCTCTTTCAATAATATGCGGCCACAATAGCAGTGTGGAGAAAGAGTGTGAGAGAAAGTGGGAAAGAAAATAAGATAGGAAAAGAGAGAGAAAGAGAGAGAGAGAGAGAGAGAGAAATACGAAATGCGCCAACGCCTTGGCAAAAAGGAAACATATTGTTCTCAGTAACTTTTATTTAGATGTCTTTGTCTCGTTTATTGTTATTCACTTCAACAGTCATTAGCACAGACTGTTACTGTTAACGTCATTGCAACCAATTTAATATGTTTGGAGAGTATCGAATTATACACCCCGATGCTTTCTCTCAATTCCCGCCACACATATTACAAACATTCATTCATCTATCGTCGTGAATAGAAGCCTGTTCACTGTTGATGCTACTACTGCTGCTGTTTCTTCTTCTTTTTCTGTTCAAACAAACCATCATCTTCTGCACTCGTTCATGACAAATAACAATACGTTTTTCTTTTCTCTGTATGTTTGGAATGTAAAGTGGAAGATGATGAAAAAAAAACCAAAAAGAAAAAAAATTCGCAATCTTGAATTTCAAGGATTTTCTTCTCTATTTTTTTCTACTCTTTCGAACACAGTCTTCGAACTGGAATATCAATTTAACAATGATATGTACATTTCATGATTACGGCTACACAAATCTGATGCTTCAACTATAAATTATTATTGTAACTACTTCAATCAGAGCTGACCAGAATATAAAATTTCATTAAATGGGTTTTGTATTTCTATCAATACACATGATAATAAATAAAATTTCATAATGTTTCTAGAATTTCCATCATTATTCTATACAAATTGAATTTATCATCGATTGATACTATGAAAATATTTAACCATTTAGTTGAAGTGCAAATAGAATCGAAAAACCAAATGATAATCGAATAAAGTGTCGAATTTCGTGCACTGTGAATACATGTTATATAACACATATTTTTTTTTTCTTCTTTTCGATTAAAATGTTTATTGTTGGAAATTCAGTTTGAAAAATTTCCGAGCGATCGATTTAATTTTATTTGAACGATTTTTGTAAACATTTTCTTTTATCATTATTGTTATTGTTTTGCGCTTAAAAGCATCAAATATGATTGTTGAAACGGTAACAATGTCGACAAACGGTGGTGGCGATGGCTACAACGACGACAATGATGATGATGATGATGATGTTAGTGATGACGACGATGGCAATGTCAACGAAAAAGACGGGGTGACGATCTTGTTTGGCCCATCAAAAACATATGCTACACAAACGTCTGATAAATAGACAATTGCACATATACAAACAGTGAAATACAACGAAAACGAAAACGAGAGAGAGAAGTGTGCACACTTCTTTTTGACTCTTTTCGAGTGGATACATATTTGAAGTATTTTGAGAAAAGCATCTCATGCACGCCAATTCATACCAATATAAATTTATTCGAAATAGCACACTGAATATTTCTATCCCGGAACATCGTGCAGCTCAATTCAAATAGTGAAACAAACAACAACAACAACAACTACAAGAAAGAATGGAGAAAAAACATAAAATCAAAATAAATATCTAACAACAAATAAACAAATATCTCTCACTCACTACATGAAACTAGAGAAAATCAATCGTATGAAAGAGATTGAATATGCAGACACAGACTGTTGTGCGATTATGTAACAACATTTTGTAGTCGGAAAAATAAGATGTTTTCAAGAATACGAAATACAGAAACAGAAAGAGAGAGAGAGACAGAGAGAGAGAGAAAGAGAAAAAGAGAGAAAATGATTCAAGAACATATGGTGGAAGTGATAAATGAAAATGTAGAACTTGTGTGACCAAATTTGCTAAATAACATTTATTGCGAACGTTTCAACGAAAATGAAATAGGTTGTGCAAATCGATCTTTAACATTCGGCGTCAAAAACTTCTACAAACATGCTTATCAACAATTATCTCTTGTTTTGTATAATTTTCCTTTTTATTCTTGTTCTTCTTCTTGAAATGATGAAGACGAACAAATTAATATGCTAGAAATCGAAAGAGATCGAACCAACAAGGCAGATAGAGAGCTAAAGGGAGGAAAGAAGAAAAAAGAGAAAGAGAGAAAGAGAAATAGATAGAGTGAGAGTGAAAATGAGAGTGAGTAAAAGTGTGGTTAAGAGACAAAAAAAAACTAAAGAAAAGTAGCGAACCAGAGAAAGGTATAGAAACAGTGATTAAATGAGTGAAAAAGAAGATTTAATAATGGTTAATTCAAACACAATGGTTGGTTTTTATTCACTTGAACTTTATGAGCCTAAAATCCAATTTAAAGTATTTGCTTATTACAACGGATTACAATATGCTTGTTCTTCACACTTTGTCATCAGCACGAAATCACACTTATCGCATTGGTTAAATCAACACCACCGTCCATTTAAACATTGTTTTTAACTGAGTGGAAAACATCTGAAGCGATCTCTTGTTTTTTGTTTATTTATGCTCTCTGCTTCACTCTTTTCGCTTGCTCTCACTCTCTCTCTCTCTCTCTCTCATGCTTCTCTGTCTCTTTAATCATGCTGTTTTGTTGTCATTTGTTTTGTGGTTTTATTACATACATTTTATGCAACAAAACAAGGAATGCGTGCGACTGCAAGGCATACGCGCACATAAAAGGTTCATTTCGATGGAGAAGTTGTTTGTGAATCTATTTCAGCTTAATAATTTGGATAGAACCAGAGTGAGTGTTATAAAAGTTTTTGTCCATTCTCGAAAACGAGGCCTTTTCTCTCTCTCTTTCTCTCTCTCTCTCTCTCTCTCTTTTTCTTTTCCCCATTTCTCTCTCACTCAGTCACTTTCTCACTTGCTGGTATCTCCTGTTTCTGTCTCTTTGTAGCCATTGTCATTGTTGTGATTACCGTCTCGTGTATGAGCGTGTGCAGTGGCGGTCGCACCGAAATAGTGGATGCCTGCAATTGACACATTTGGAAAAAGGCGGGAAATTTCATGATGTTCATGTAACTGTTTTTGAATTATATACATTCATTATACGCTGTCGCCTAAACTTAATGCATAGCAAATTTTCTTTTCTCTATGGTTGTTTCTGTTGTATGTGCAAATATCAAACTCGCACTCTCATCCTTTCTCTCTGTCTCTCTCTTCCTCTCTCTTTCTCTCTCTGTTTGTGTTTTTTTATTCCGAAATATATTCCATTTAGCATCATTTTGGCTGCCTTTAGTCAAACAGTCACAACACGACAGAAATAGCACCGATTTTCAAGTGTTTCTATACTCATGTTCACACAGCAAATCACCCACAACAAATTTACACAAACAATTTCAAATATATGAATATATTGGTTGAACCCTCTTCGTTTATACCGGAGGCAAATAATTTCCCTTTCGGTTGTGATTGGATGCGGCGGGTGTAAATCTGAATGCATGTATGTATGTGTTTGTGTATATCTCGATATTTGGTATGATTGTAAGAGTATTCTCATTCCAATAATAATTCGAATGAATGTGTATTGCTCTTTGATTTTCATCACATATCCAGAATAAATCGGCATATTAATCCATATATCGTGCATTTTATTGCCGATGTAATTGATTTGAGACTCAATGAATTTATTGTAGATGTTGGGTGTTTATTGTATCATAATTTTAATAATGTATCCCAATCCCGTTGACACCGTTGCATTGTTCCTTTTGCCAGTTTCCAATTAAATGATGACGTGTCTGGAGTATATGCTAGTTACCATACACATCGTTTGAATCAGTAGCATTAAATAATGGTTTTAATGTACACCATATTATGTGAATTTTAATTAATTTCTGTTTCTCTCTTTCTCTTTCTCTCTCTCTCTCCCATTTTCTCTCGCTCACCAGAAAAGGCAACAACTATTACTATGAAATAATGTTTCAAAAGCGTAACAATTAAAATATGCCAGTTGATGCTCACTTATTTTTTTGTCATTTGCAAAACTTATTTTCAAATTTTATGTTTTGCCACCGCCTTCTTCAAGTTACAATGTCTTCGTTTTCAATCGTTTTTCCACAACGTTTGTGGTCGATTCAAAGGAATACTGTGCAATGAGATACAAAAGCAATTATCCTAAATTCGCTCTCAATGAAAAAAATAATGACACAGATTTTTTTTTGTCATAATTGTTGACACATCTGCATTTTGAGTGATTAACCGAATTGGTGTGCAGAACTCTTCAAAGGAAATGGCATGCGTAACTAAAGTAGTTCCGGTGAATGTAATTCAAAGTAACTCATTCAATTCAACTATATGTTGATTGATTTCTTTGCGTATATGTTCAATTTTACGGCAAAAATTGAAAAAAAAAAATATTAAGCAAGAAATATAGTATAATTGATTATTGACTTGCATTTCATCACAATGTTCGGTTGAACATCAGACCGCATCAACACATCAAATTCAGTTGAATAGAATACAATTGTAAAATCATGCATTTTCATTATTTTTAATCATTAAAGTGAAAAATATCACAGACATTTC
The DNA here is from genome assembly GCA_029041755.1 of Resseliella maxima. Taxonomy (NCBI): domain Eukaryota; kingdom Metazoa; phylum Arthropoda; class Insecta; order Diptera; family Cecidomyiidae; genus Resseliella; species Resseliella maxima. The sequence goes on along the minus strand of JAQOWM010001006.1, from coordinate 1,353,577 downwards.
AAAGACAGATCTCTATCGATACATGTAACTTCATCCATATGTGAAATTGATATGATGCAAGATAGAAAGAAAGAAAGAAAGAAAAAAAAAATCAATGAGAAATATCTAAATTTTTACGGATATTTAGAATATACAGAACGGAAATTAGGCACGGGCTCACACAAATTGATCGATTGATTACTTGATTATTGTTTATTGTTTATTGCCTAACAAAGTGTATAACTGATGTGGCGCACTATCAAATGCACAAAACACTCACACTCATTATTTTGTTGGCATCTATTAATCACATCTAGTTTCACATTGATTGTCATCATAACGACATATTACTGTATGACTGCGCTTTTGTTGCGCCATTCAATACCAAAATGATGGATGAATTTTGACAAATTTTTTGTTATGGTTTAATTTTTATTGTGTTGCATTGTTTTTCATTCACTCAATTGCTACCGCTTTTCCTCTCTCTCTTTCTATCACTCTTTTTCTTCTTTTCTCTCTTCCTCCTTTTGTCTTCTTCCTTCTTTCTCTCGCTCACTCTCTCTCTCACTCATTTTTCCAAAAAACCGAACAAAAAAAATAAACAATAGTTGATATGAAAATGGTAACGACATTACATTTAATATTTAAGTAAAAAGGCGTGAAAACAAACTCAATTGAATACTTTGCACAGATTGCATTTCATACGAATTTATTCAATTGAAAAACATATGCAGAATGTAATTATGGCATCTATTGACTGTCATGTTAATATGTTCAAATTGCGCCAAAATTGATCATCTTTTCGTATTTAATTGAATAAATTCAAACGTAATCGATTTCATGACTAACGATTTGTTCATAGTTCAAAGTTTTTCGTTTCTCGTTGGAGTTTCAAATTTGTCCTTTACAATTGGAAAATGGAAAAAATATTTAGTGAAATGTATTGTTTTATATCGTTAATAATCTTGAAAAGATCTCTGTAATTTATTGTTGTATTTTCATATTAATATTTATTATCAAAAATTCTAATTATTCACTTTCTATTTAATTTATTCAGGTGAAAATTTGGTTTCAAAATCGTCGCATGAAATGGAGAAATTCCAAAGAACGTGAATTATTGGCAAGCGGTGGTAGCCGTGATCAAACACTTCCAAATAAAAATAATCCAAATCCCGATTTATCTGATGCGCGTACCGATCGTCAACCATCAATTTCACCATCATCAGCATCACCAAATTCAACACTTATGGATCAATCACAATCATCACAAAATCTGGATAATTTTTCCAGTCAAAATATAACGCCAACCAGTAAATCAAATATCGAATTGCATAGTAAAACAAATGTTATTTTAACAAATGGTAAAGATGGTAAAACGTTTAAAATTGAAAAAGGTGCATCAATTAATGATACAAATCATTCATTTGTTGAACAATTTATGCCAAATGCAAATCAAGCGATTTTATCGCACATAACTGCATCAGATGAAAATCGACGTGAATCAGCACCACAGCAGCAACAACAACAACAACAAATTTTTAATAACTTTTACGACAAAGTTCGTGATATTAATAATGCAGTTGCATTTAATAATCGATCTGAAAATGTTGGAAATATGTCCAATTATTACTATGATGAATTTGATTCAAATTCCGATGAGGAAATTAGCGTAACTTGAGATAACAGTGATGATAATGATAACAATAATGATGAAAAATATTCAATGGAATTGAGGAAATTTATTTCAATTTCTTAGCTTCAAATGACACACAAATAGCAAGAGAGAGAGAATGAGAGATATTGATTGTATTTTTAAAAATGATACAATTTATCAATCCCTTGATATACAACAGTATACCGTGAAATGAAATGAATTTAATTTGTATGCAGAACATTTTTATATTCAACATTCATTTCTGCTCAATATATGTTTAATTTTTTTTTTCATCATTTTTTTTTTTTTTTTTTTTTTGTTTCTCAAACGTAAATGTTTTCTCAAATCAAAAATGTAAAAATTTACCTTGAGATGGTAAATATTTTAACAAAAAATATTTTTTTCGTCTCAAGTTTTTGTGTTTAAAAAAATTGTTTTGAAGAAAAATCAATGAGGTCATTAATTCATAAGAATCATAAAAAAATTGAAAAAAAGGAAAAATTTGCTTGAAAAAAAAAGAAATACCAGCCGCCGGTCGATGATGAAAATAATTGTCAAACAAAAACAATGGAATTTGAACTGTAAAAGCAGCTAGAAGCTGACATACTATTTCGTAAATGTAAATAAAGAATGAAACAAAAAAATTGCAAATACAACAAGTGTGCAAGTGAAATATTCCTATTTTGCTTCGTATAATTTTGTCAAACACATTTTTTTTTCATTGTGTGAAGCAAATGCTTTGAAATCGAAATGAAAGCATGATTTGACAAATTAAAAGAAAACCAAATTTTCGTTGAAATGTGAATTATTTTGCTTCTAATTGACAGACACACAAAACAAAATGGAATTATCGATAAATAATGATTGACTAAAATAATTAATATGATAAAATAATGATGAATAACTCAGTCTATGTATTGTCAAGATAAAAAACATTGATTAAATTTTAACTCAAACTCAAAATTTAAGGAAAAAAAAAAGAAAAAAAAAAATTAAAATAAAATAACATTAAAAAAAATAGAGTGTATTTAATAAACTCCATTGTAAGATTGTCACTGTAATTTATTTAGTTGAACAGAATAAAGTGAAAAACATACGATAAATAACAAGCGAAATTGATTTGCGAGTGTTTTTGTTCATATTGTTTTTTTTCTCTTTCAAAAATAAAATAATTTTAGCCATATGGACGTGAATATTTTTAGCCAATGACGTCAATGCAGAGAAGCATGCCGTTTTTACATCAATTAAACTCACCTAATAATTCGTTCGCATGTGCGAACAGCTATCAAGAAAAAAAGTAAGAGAAACAAAGCAATAAATTGGTGTAAAAAGTACATTGAATGAATTAAAACATGATTATGTCTTTATTTTCAGTATTTAAGTTAACGTTTCAGTTAAATAGATGAAACATAAAAGAACATCGTCGAAAGGCGCTTTCGAAGATTTTTTTTGTTTTTTTTTTTAATTTTTTTACATTTTTTATTTTAGGTTTGTTTTAGTTGCTTAAATCTATTGGCGAAAGAACAAATGTCTATAAAAATTTAAATGAACGTACGTTCTTTTGCATCTCACCAATAGAATTATTTTGATATCCAAAAATGACTTTAATTTATTATAATTTAAGAATTTATCAGGGTTTTTTGAATATCAAACGTAGATAATTCGTTTTATTACTCGCACAATCTTATCAATCTAATATTTCCATTTATCAAGAGTACGGTTTCTATTTGCTGAATGACTGTTATTGCGATACATTGGTTCATTGTGATATGAAGTGGATGGTGATGATACATTTATTTGAATATCATGCAATGAAGGGTGTTTATTACGTTGACCATTTGCTTGTGCTGGTGCTGTTGAATTTCGATCAAAAAATGGATTTTTATAAGCAGTTTTTCGATCCGGTGAATGATCCCTTTTATCTGCAACACTTGGATACACATTTATTTTCAATCCCAATAGTTTTCGATCGATATTTAGTGCTGGCAATAATCGATCCCGTTTCAATTGATTATAATGTTCAATTGTATCTTCATAATTTTTATGATCAATACCAGAGAAAATGTAATCAATATGTTCAATCATTTCTTGACGTATTTCAACCGAAACATTTATTGCTGAGTCATTCATAACACGACGCAAACATTCTTGCAATGCATTCAAATGCATTTTGCCATCAGCAAGACCATATCGTCCAAACAATACCATATTGATATGTTTTCGCAAACGAATAATTTTTTTATGATTTTTTTTCGATGGATTTTTCTCCGTTTTACGAATTTGATAAAATAATTCGTTTATATTTGCCTTATGATTACATAATGGTGAATCTAAAAGTGCAAATTGTGCGCGCACATATTTAATCAATGAATCACGATTTTTTGGCAATTGTGTTGCTGCATGTTGTTTTTGAATTGGTTTCAATTTAATTTCCAATGATTCAAAGAATTTCTTTAAAACATCATGGAATTCATGTTGATTACTTGCAATACCATGGACAATCAACACATTCCCGTATTCACGCCACTCCAAACGAACTGTAACCTTGTATTTACCCTCACAGTCACGCAAAAATTTACGACCATCTTCGGTTAGTAAATTTGTACAATGTTGTTCGGTAAGATGAATTGTTGCATCAGTTTTTTCGTTGTCAATTATTGCCGTTGTCGAATCGGCCGATATCGGTGATGGTGATCGTGTTGGTTTATATTTTTGCGGTTGACTGGATGTTAATGGTATGAAATCTGGTAATACGGTTGATGTTGTAACAACATCTTTATGTCCGGATTCATTTAAATTCGTTTCGATAGATGTATCATGATCTTGATCACTTTGGCCATTTTCATCATTTTCCATACTATTTAAGTTTTGTGATAACATTTTTCCTTTTAATTCTTCAAGAGTTGCATTTTTATCATCCAATCGCTTTATTTCCGCATGTTTTTCTTTTGTCGAATTTGTTGTCTTCAGTTGATTGCCTTTCAACTGATTTTCGGCCGGAATTTGTTCATCCATATCATCGATCGTTGCGGAACTATCATCTTGTGTATTTTCAGAAAAATTTTCGGATGCACTCACATCTTCCAAATAATCTAAATCATCATAATCAAAATCATCGTATATTTCAATTGGTGGTTCCGATGTATCATGTAAATTCATTTCATTTACAAATTCAACATCATTGTCAGATATTGTGCTTTGATTTTGATTTGATGTTAAGTTTACGGCACGACGAAATCGGCCATAAATTGTATTGTTGGTGTCTGCTACTTCGTTACCAAAATTAAATTTAAAATCATTTAAATCGGATGCTAAAATTGTACATTTTGGTTCGGAAACTTTTACACGATTTGATACACTTAACAATGGTCGATAACTGGCTACTTTTGCACCTAATACGCTAAATCTTCGTCTGTTATGTTGACATTGGTCAGCGTAATGGTCAGCTGTGGCACATAGGCTACAATAGATCAATTTTCGTTGATTTTTTGGTGACTTTGGTTCTCGCACCAATGGCACATCCAATGTTGTCTGTAAATTTTTTTAAATTATGATTATTAAAATTACGAAGTGATGTTTGGTTTTTTTTTCTATTCTTGATAACATTGATAATATTTCCAAAAACAGTTTTCAAGTTTAAAAATGCAGTAATTACATACCGTTGAATGATATCTTCGCCATTGATCTGGACACATCGATTGTCGATGACCTTTTTGTTCACAAATATAACAAATTATATTTCGATCACGAGCACATTCACTACATCCGGCTGTAAATTTTTGGGACCGGGCACCACACTGTATCATTTAAAGAAAATTATTTAAAATATAATTTTATAAGTTTTTCAGAATTCTTGGAAATATAAAAACAAACAAAAAAAAAGTCCAAAAATTATGGAAACACACTTACGATTAAGCACATTGGTTTTGGACATTTAGTCGCCAGATGACCTTCAACACCGCATAAGTAGCACCGCTTTGTGGCCGGTGGCTTTGGACAATTTTTTTCCACATGGCCAAATTCTTGGCAGTTCAGGCAACGGCTTTGACGACCTCGGAAATTTCTCGATGGAAACTTATCCTTGTTTATTACCATCCAGTTGAGGAAACCTCCTACAAATTTAGAAATTTGTTTTTTTTTTGAAAAAAAAAAGAAAACATAAGAATTTGAAAAAAGTTCAGACAATTTTGAAAATAAAATGTACAAATGAAAAGTACTTACTTGGCATTCTAGCGCGAATATTCCTTAAGCTAAATGTTTCACCACCCCATGAATCATTGTAAAAACGTTTCATTTCATCATTCCAACCGACTTCAGTTTCATACATAATATTGCTACTACTTGCAGCACTTTCATTTAAAACGTCTGTATTTGATGAATTTTGCTTCAAATCATTGCTGCGTCTATTCTGTATTGTTTTTTGCCCATTTGTTGATTTAGATGATGGTTTTGGTGGTGGCGTTGTTATTATTGGTTCATTTGCGCTCTTGTTATTTTCGTGAGAATTATCATTTACGTTAATTTCAACATTATCGTTAATTTCACTCAAATTCAATTCATCAGTTTCACCGATTTGATCTGTAACTTCCCAATCGTTGGTCTTATCCAATGGATTTTCATTTTGTAATTGATTCGAACTTTCCTCCAATCGATTTGTTTCTGGTTCCGATTCGGTGGTTTGATTCTTTTTCGATTTTCTCGTTCGACGCTGTAGTACAGTTTCAACAATATCGCGTGCCTCAAGTGATTCCATTGATGTTCTTGGACTATCCGGATTATCACTTTCATCGCCACGAACAATGTCTGACAATTTACTCATGAAATCATCTTTTGGCCGTTTTTCAATTGTATTTTTATTTATTTTGGCTGACTTTTTATTGGAATTTTTAACTTTACCAACCGCTTCACCACGAACCAAATATGAATTTTCTTGATCATTATCATCATCATCATTGTCATTGTCATTGTCATCCATATCATTGTCTTCATCTGGCAAATCAGAACTTGATTCATCCGTATGCATATGATCTGATTCTTTAGCACTGCCAGAACTTTTTCGTTTTCGAAACCGTTTTGATTTTACAATGGTTACACTTTCAACACTACTATCCGAATCGGATGATTTCTTTCGTTTAGTTGAAACACCTTTTGAATAAACTGATTCTGGCATATCGGAACTTTCTGATTCGTATACATCAACAGCAGTAAAACTATTTGCACCAACTTCGTATGATTTTTTCGCATTTGATTTGATTTTGGGTTTTGTTTTTTCTTTTTGTTTTGGCGGTGTAAAAATGGCATTATCATTATCGTTATCGTTTGGAATGTTAGCACGTTTATTTAAATTTGTATCATTGCATTTATTACGCAAACGTTTTTCAACTGTTTCACTAACATTACAAAGATCCTCATCGGATAATGTACCAAATGAATCAAAGCCAAATGTTCGTTGATCATTTTGTGCAATAAAATCATCGGCCGATTGTATTGAACTGGATGGACTTGAACAGCGTTGAACTTTACGTCGATTATCACAAACGGCTGTTGGTTCTGTAAATTCATGTTCAGCAATTGGTGTTGTATTTGTTTCATCATCGGAACTATCAAGGCAAATTAATGGCGGTTTTTGTGATGGCAATATAATTACATCATCATCATTATTCTCCTGTTCATCCAAATCAATGATGTTTGTATTGGCCGGTGCCTCTGCCGTTGCCGTAGCGGCCGCTTCTTGTTTTAATTCTTCACGATTTTTTCGCACACTTTTGTGCTCATTCGATTCGAATTTCTTCTTTTTAGCTTTTCGTGACAATGGATTGAATGGATTTAAACGTTTTTTATTTTGAATTGATGATGATTGTTCAGTTTCGATTGCTTCATCATCATTGTATAAACGTTTATATTGTTCAATTGCATGTTTTTTACTAAACGGATTAATATGTTTCGTTGATAAATTCTTGCGAATTAAATCGTTGTTTGTTTTCTGCACTTGTGGATTTAAATTTGTTTTAGTAGTGCTTGCCGTTGGTAGTAGTTTTTCCATTTCATTGACATTGGAGTCGTTAAATGGTAAAAATGAAACGTAAGGTGTAAATTGTTTGGGTACAGGTGTTGATGTGGCAGTGCTATTGGCATTATTTTTGGCATTGTTATCATCTTTTTGACTATGTTCAGATGTATTTGAAGCATTACCGGTCACAGCTTTATTTGGTTTGTATATGCCCGATTCTTTTTCCTTATAAAATGGCACAAATGTTGATGGACTTCTTGTATTTGAGCTCCAATATCGTTTGGCACTACGGCGTGAACAATTTTTCGGTTGATTCGTTTCATTTGGTGTGTTTAAATCTAATGCATGATTTGCATTTTGTGCCGGTGATTGATTTTCTTCACATCCAGTATTGTAATGAATGTTTGCATAAAGTCTATTTTCCATATCTTCAATATCTTCACGGTTAAAGTCTTCGTTTCCATCATCGTGCATCTGAAAATAAACATTTTCTTCAATTATTGCAGGAAAAACATTTCTCATGACAAAGAGTCGCTTCTATCAAAACCACTTTTTTTCGATTCACAATTTTTGTTTTCCCGAAACAAAAGTCATATGAATTTTCTTACCTCATCCATTTTTACACTATGCGTTCGTATTCAAAACGAATTTTGCGTTCGTTTCAATTAAATTAACTACATAAACTAATGTTATGCTTACGATGAATGTTATGCATATGACGAATTTTTTCTTTATTCTTGAATGCCCACATTGCTAAACTGTTGACAGTTCAATGTGTATTTCGGTTTTATGCTTCTGCCAAATTAGTTAGATGAAAGCGTGCTAGCACATGGCAATAGAAATGTCATAAATACTTAGTTGTTATCAATGCATATCAATATGTTTGAATGAACATGCCATATCAAAAAATTAATTCGTGTGTTTTCTCTCTTCGTTTTTTTAATTTGTGTTTTTTTTTCTTTTTCCTTTTTTCTTTTTTCTTCTTGCTTGAAATGTTTTCCTTTGTGTTCTATAATATTTTGAATTTTTTTGTCGTTCACTCACTGTAAATGTGTGTAAGCTCTCGACTCATTCAATGCGCCCTCTGCATATACATTCTATGGCAATACAATACATAAGTCTTAAGTATATACAACCGAAAAGTATATATTTGTGCATTTTATCCGATTTGACAAAAACAAAAAGTCAAAATAGCGTATTATTCCTCAACTAAACAATGCTAGAAATATCGCAAGAAAATGCTTACCCAATTCTTAAAATGTAAGAAGAAATTCCGAAAAAAAATAATGATTAACAGAATGTAAATTCAGGAAACAAACAACATCCTTTTTGGAAGAAATCAACCGAAAAGACCAAGAACAGTTTGAAAGAACTAATGACAAGCGTAAGTTTGATCTGAAGGAACATTTGTGTAAATATTTCAAACAATCATTATGACTGCCGTGATCAATCTAGTGAAGAAGAGACAGACGCACCGGTTACGAAACATGGATAACTCACTTCCAACAACCGAAAATACATTGAAAATGTAGAGAAATAGTGAATAAGATAAGATTCCAACAGTTCAATCATCTCATGGCATTAATTCAATAGAACTAGACAAAAACCGCAACATTAATTTAAATGACGATGACGATATGCTGAACAATTATATGCCAAATGAAAACAATCAAGTAAATGGGGAAAAAACGTTAATATCGAGAAAAAAATAAGCAAGCAACTGAAAAAGCCATAATTTGTTGACACAATTGTTGAGTTTACTACATTTCAAAATGAATTGAACGATAATTTAACACATTATCATCTTAGATAAGTCAAATGATGAATAAAAAATAAAAAATAAATCAACAAATGCTCAAAAGTGAAATTCATTACTGACTTTTTTGTACAATTACATTAAGTACTTTTTCGTACAGCAAGCGTGGAAATACTGAACGCAACCAATATACTGAAATCTGTCAAAAAAATAACCAACCATTTTTATTTTTATTTTTTTCTTGCACGATTCGTAACTGCATTCGCATGTTATTTAAACGAAAGAAGGTAGAGAATTTCATTTATAAGGATCATTTTAAACGAATAGGTAAATAATAGGTGTGCATTTATTCAAATTAGATTTGATAGATTGTGGTTGAATAAGAATGAACATTGTGAATAAATGGTGTTTTGATAATAAATTTTGAATTTTATTTCTTGGTCAGGGATTGTCAAATGTCGGCAAACAACATTTTACCATTGTAAATAACACGCAAATCTTTGGCAATGTGCTCAATTGCAACTGCGTTGTATAATAAATCAAAATCGAATCATTTGCAACTAGGAGGTAGCAAAATTAGAACGGAACAGCACAGATTGAAGTGATTTAGTGGCGGTGATTTTCATCGATTTTGGTTGATTGGCGTGTGTGTGTGTGTACGAGTGCGTGTTTATGTGATTTTATTTTTTTTTTTTATTTTTCCTTATTTACAATATCAAACGATTCAAAGGACGACGACGGCAACAACAACAACAACAACTAGAAGAATAGAAAAAGCATAATGGAAGGAAAAATTGTAATCAAAGAGAATTTTTTCAAACCAACTAATGAGGATATCATCAAAAAGTACAAAATTCAAAATGATATTTTCGATCGACGACGACATGCAACAAATAAAAAAGAAATTGTTGATATATCAAAATCATGGCGAATACGTGATCGTATGAAAACGGTTAGTGTTGCATTGGTTGTATGTTTAAATGTTGGTGTTGATCCACCGGATGTATTCAAAATAACACCGTGCGCTCGGTTAGAATGTTGGATTGATCCATCATCAATGTCACCACAAAAAGCACTCGAATTGATTGGGGCCAATTTACAAAAACAATATGAACGATGGCAACCAAGAGCACGTTACAAGCAATCATTAGATCCAACCGTTGAAGATGTAAAAAAATTATGCGTATCATTGCGTCGAAATGCAAAAGAGGAACGAGTTTTATTTCATTATAATGGTCATGGTGTACCGCGGCCAACAATAAATGGTGAAATTTGGGTTTTTAATCGCACCTATACACAATATATCCCATTATCAATTTATGATTTACAATCATGGATGGGATCGCCATCAATTTATGTATACGATTGTTCAAATGCTGGCATCATTGTTAAATGGTTTATACAATTTGCCGAGCAACATGAACGTGAATTTGAACAAATTGCATCAAGTACAGGCAATTTAAATGCATCTACATCCACACAACCATATAATTCATTTCGAAATTGTATACAATTGGCTGCATGCAGTGAAGATCAAATATTACCAATGAATCCACAATTGCCAGCCGATTTATTTACAGCTTGTTTAACAACACCAATTAAAATTGCATTAAAATGGTTTATGCTACAAAAGACATCATTGCTAGTGCCACATTTAACACAAGATTTAATCGATCGAATACCGGGACAATTAAATGATCGACGCACAATGCTTGGTGAACTCAATTGGATATTTACAGCAATAACTGATACAATTGCATGGAATACATTACCAAGAGATTTATTTCAACGTTTATTTCGACAAGATCTATTGGTCGCTAGTTTATTTCGAAATTTTTTATTAGCCGAACGTATAATGCGATCATATGATTGTACACCAGTTTCTAGTCCACAAATTCCAAATGGTTATCGGCATCATATGTGGCAAGCATGGGATTTGGCCATTGATTTAGCATTACAACAATTACCTGACATTGTTGAACGTAACGCATCATACCAAAATTCACCATTTTTTGAAGATCAACTAACTGCTTTCCATGTTTGGCTTGAACGTGGCAATGAAGAACGTGAACCACCTGAACAACTTCCGATTGGTAAGATAAATGCCACATATTTTGCCCATGCATTTGTTTCATTGTTATCGTTTTGTGTTTTACGAAAATTTTCCTAAATTTTTTTTCATTTTTTCAATTTTCCATTTTCTTCTTTCCATTTCCATTTTTATCATGTTTCAGTATTACAAGTGTTATTATCACAAGTACATCGGTTACGTGCCTTGGAATTACTAGGACGATTTTTAGATTTAGGACCGTGGGCAGTAAATTTGGCGTTGAGCGTTGGTATATTCCCATATGTATTGAAATTGCTGCAAGCATCAGCAAAAGAATTGCGACCATTGCTCGTTTTTATATGGGCAAAAATTTTAGCCGTCGATGTGACGTGTCAAGTGGACTTGGTCTGTGATCAAGGACAAAAATATTTTTTATCTGTGTTACAAGATCCAATGATTACACCAAAATATCGTACATTAGCCGCATTTGTATTGGCATCAATTGTACATAATTTTCCAATGGGCCAGGCGAGTGCATTGCAATCATCATTGGTATCAATATGTTTAGAACAAATCAATGATCGTTGTGCATCATTACGACAATGGTTAGCATTTATGCATAGATAGACATAGATTTACAATATTTATTTTTATTAATTTTTTTTTGTTGTTTCCCCACCTAGGTTAGCGATATGCTTAGGACATTTATGGCAAAATTATGATAAAGCTCGATGGTCTGGTGTACGTGATTTGGCCCATGAAAAATTGTATCCATTGCTACAAGATAATGTGCCTGAAGTAAGAGCAGCAGCTGTTTATGCATTGGGTACATTTATTAGTTCACAAAAAACCGATCGAACCGAACATGCAAATAATTTGGATCGAAGCATTGCATTGACATTATTCTCAACAGTTGGCAATGATATGAGTCCAATTGTACGAATGGAATTACTTGCCGCCTTACAATGGATTGTTATGTTATTTTTAAATGTATTTATGGCCGCATCGACACAAGATTCCAGTACATCAACCCATACAGGAAAAAATAATCATAATCCCGATTGTATGAAGCGTGTATACAGCACAAATGCTATTATGAATATGGGCGCAACGGCATTGGGTTTTAATTCAATTTATATAAAATTATGGCGTGGACTATTATCATTTTGCCATGATCCATGTCCGGATGTTGTTAAAATGGCCAAGGATATTGTAATGTATATTATTGTTGATTTAAATCCAGCCAAAGAAGCTGAAAAGGAAATCTATTCATGGAGTTTACCACCAAGTCCAAATACAAGAGGTAATTTTCTTGGCGGAAATTCACCACCCGTTGCATACAGCTTGGGATTAAGTAGACATGTTGGTAAATCTGAATCAAGTGGTTCACGTTGTACAACACCAATACAAGATCGTTCACAATCGGGGAATCGTTCACGAAAAAATTCACGCATTGAAAATGACACAATACCAAATACGAGCGCAATAAATGCTGATATAAATGTTACATCAGGTAGTTCATCAAATGATGAAAATCAAGATCCAATGAAACCAAAACCAATTGTAACAACAAATTACATTTCATGGAGTACAGCAAATGTAACAAATATGGGTGAAAAGCATGAAAAATATTTTACAAAATCACGTTGTAAACATTTAAATTCAAAATTGGTGCGTGATATTGAATATACAATTCAAAATGGTGTGTCCACATTATATTTAACACAATTATGGATGGCACAAACACAAGGTACACCAAAGCTAATACGTTTTCATCCATTTGAAGAGCAAATTGCTGTTGCATACAAAGATAAAGTAATGGTTAATGATCGTAATAGTAAAGTCATTCATGCATATGCGCCAACTGAAATACCACTCAACATTCCGCAGCAATGGCGCTATCATATCCAAAATGCCGAAGTAACATCATTTGAATTTATAAATCCATCGACACGGGCATTAGTATTAATTGGACATGATGATGGATGCATACGTATATGGAAACCACCAACAGATAATAAAGATAAACCAACACAAATTACCGGTTGGCAAGCAATAAATGATGTGACCAGTGCAAATCGTTCAAATACATGTGGCCTAATAACAACATATCAACCAATGAATAATGTCATTGTAAGTGGCAGCAATGCAAAATCGATACGATTTTGGGATCCCGAAACTGAAATGAAAATTATGGAAATACCAACGGATAATGAAGCAGCTGTACGTGTATTAACAACAACAAATGAAGGTTTAACTGTAGCTGGTTTTGATGATGGTTGTTGTAAAATTATTGATAAACGTTGCAGTCCATCATCATCAATAATTCGATCATATCGTGAACATAATGAACGTTTATTAGAATGTTCAATGATAACCGAAACTGGAACATTATTTACCGGTTGTCGTCAAGGTGAATGTGTTTGTATTGATTTTCGTAAAAATCGTGTTATGGAACGTTGGAAAACGAATCGCGATGCAACTGCAATGGCTGTTTATCCATATAGCAATATAGTGGCCATTGGTTCAGATTCATTACTTACATTATATCATTATAATGGTCAAGAATTGAATCGTACACGATGTGGTAGCGATAGTGGATATCGTGGTACACGAAAATATATCTCTTGCTTAACATTTCATCCGCTCAAAGGGCATATTGCCAGTGGTTATTCGGATCATTTAGTAACGGCCTATGAAATGAATGATAAAATAACAAAACCAATTTCCTATTATTGGTAGAAACAATTTTATAAATAAACAAGAAAAATAATAAGTCGAGCACACACACTTAAAACTATGACTAGCAGCATTTGGCATCAGCTTCGCAAAGGAGCAAATTTTTGTATATAGACGATTTTTTTTTCATAGTTTTAAAATCAATTATATATTACGTTTGAATGTTTTCTAAGGACGATAGACGCGAATTCATTATAGTTCTGTGTGTAAAAAAAAGAAAAAAAAGAGAAAACAAAGAAAACAAAGAAATAAAAACAGAGCATACATTGAGATAATGTATACATGTAAACACAAGTCTTTAGATTAATAATTATACTAGAAGAAAAGAAAATAATGATTAGTGACGATAAATGATGAAATGATATAAATGTAAGCAGGCCATGTTTGTAACAAACAATTAAAAATAGCCCAACACATTTGAGATAGCACATTAATCATCCCCACTCTCATAGATGGCAGACACAGAATATGTATATATAGATGAACATAAAATACATAGAATTTTCATTTCTTCATATTTTTTTTTTCTCTTTTTTTCTCCCCAATCAAATCTAGTCCCACTTTTATTCTGTTCATTTGCAACTAAACGAAAAACATTTACAGTTTGGCTTTAATCATAATAAATATATATTACATATATATCTCAAATTGATAACAGTCTTAATGCTAATACAGGACAATTGATTACGGTCTCGATTAATTTAGCACATCAACGAAATCGTCTTCAATTTGCATCTCAGCGATAGATAAACTGAAACAAAAACCAATTTGCATTTAAACTAACACACGAAACCATAACATGTATGAATTTTTTTTTTTTTTTTTTGAAAAGAAACAAAATGTATGAAATAAATGGAACCATTCAAAAGCAATTGAAAGAACACCAATTTTTTTATTGAATTTCATTTTTCATTTTTCCGCTTTAATTTTAAATTAAATTTCAATCCGTTTTAAGACAGTATAGAGGCCTTTTTTCAAATAAAATTTAATTATAATACGATACAAGTAAGTCAATTTCATCTTAAGAAGAAAATATAGAACCAATTTTTCTTGCCATATTTCAGAAAAATTGAAATAAATTCCTTTCAGACAAATGTTTCTTAATGAAAAATAACAATTTTTTTGAATAATTTTTTTGTAAATATACCTTTTATCGGAATAAAAAATCTTCAGAAAGATGAAAAAAAAAATTGTCTCCGAAAATATTTAAAATTATTTTGAGCACACCGTTTTTCATTTTAGTTTAATATTTTCCAACTAAATATTCTTTTTAATGTTTTTTTTTTTTATTTATTTCAATTCTTTTTCTCATCAGTTATGATGCAACAGTCCAAAATGACAAAATTATGATACATTGATGATGAGAGAAAAGAGACAAAATCAATGTCTAAATAAGTGAGGCACCTTTATGATTAAGCAATATGAAATATAAAACATATCATTTTCTCCAATGATTATTATTAAAATTTTGTTTACATCAAATTAAATAACTACCGGAAGCCGATTTGAAAAATATATTAATATAATAGAAATTTCTTTGTATTTCAGAGCGATATGAAATTATCTCAATTAAATCAGAATTATATGAAATGATTTCAATTGAATGAATAATATTTGAATCAATTATATTTTTTGAATGACAATTTTGAAATGACAAAATCATTTTTGATTTCGTTTGTGTTAAGTAAATCATTCACATAATGTAACAAATAAGAAATGACAGTGTTGTTCTGTTTTTTAAATTTTGACTGGAATTGATAACCAATTTTTTGTTTTGTATCAATAGATGACAAATAAATTGTATAATTCGTAATTGAAAAATCACATTGGCGAAACGACCGTAATGACTAATCGAGAATAAAAATTAAACATGAAATTTTCTATATTCTAAATTGTTTAAATAATTGGCATTCATTATGGGCATGTGTATTATTATTCATGTCATTTAGATTTTCAATATTTTGTTACAACATATTTGAATCAATAACTTTGATAACTTTGTCAAAATTATGATAGTCAATTGATCGATATTGGTTTGCTTGTGTTGATTTTTCATTATATCTTCTCTATTCATAATAGGAAGATCTGATTGGGAAAAATCTCTATTGGATTTAGTACTCACAAGATTTAAAAAAAACATTTCATTCATTTTTCTTCAATATCTACTGTCTCTCTCTCTTTTTTCTTCTCTCTGTGTCTTTCTCTTTCTCGCTTTATTTTTATTTTCTCTCTTCTTTTCGCTAGTTGTCTTGTCGCTTTCTCGCATAGGTCTGTCTTTCGTTTTCTCTCTCTCTCGCTCTTCCTTTCTTTCTTTGTCTAAGAAGAAAAATTTTGTAATTTTTTTGTCTTTGATTCACACGGTATTGTGACTACAAACTATAAAGTCTGACATAAAAATGAGATTGTGCAACTCATTTGAAATGATTTGTAAAATGTTGTTGCGAATCGTTATCGGTAATTGGAGTGCACACTCTATAATAATTCAATTGAGAATTTTTACAGAATAGAAATTGTTGCATAAGTATTATATAGATGTTTCTACTATCTAAATAATACTGGTAATTTAAATTCCATGTGTCTATAGACTATAGTACAGGTAGAGTGCATTTATTTTTTGTGCTCAATAAATTATCATATCACAACTCATCATATAAATAGTACTGGAACGATGTCAATGTCAATTTTGGCGCAATATTTATTTATACTAACTATCATTAGATCATCTCGAAAAGGCAACATTAATTCATTTTCTACGTACAAATTAATTGGTTGGACAAGAACAAAATTAAAAAAAAAAAAATAAATAGCGCGCACAAACATAGAGTTGTTGTTGTCCACGTTAAAATAATTAACTTAAATTGAAATCCCATCATATATAAAATCAATTATAATGATTTGTAAGTACTTAGGAATGTTTAAGTTCACAATTTCGAATCCAACAATTCAATTACTGATTGAAAACTTAGTGATTTCAAGAATTTTTCTGAGTATTGTTAAACTTTATATAATTTTTTTTTTTTTTTTCATAATAAACATGACAAAAATTCTTCAGCATATTTTCGATTTACAAGAGAATACAATTGCTGATAATTACAAGTCGAAAAAAATTTTTTCCTAATAACTAACTTTTTTCGTTTCGAAAATATGTTTTTTTTTTCAGTCCATTAAATTTTGTATATTGAGCCAATAAAAATTTTGAATTATGCTCTGCAATTATCAAATTGCAACAATTATTTCTAAAATTACAAGAAAAAAAAAACAATAATTATGCTTAACAAACAAAACTTGTCTTTTTTTCAACACGAAAACTAGCTCGTTTTCTTGGTGCGGGGCAGGTAACATTAGATTTCATCACAAAGTCATACGCTTTTCTCATATTATATGATTGGATTTGGTGCAACGTAACCATTCCTCTTACTTCGCACAAGTTTTTGTAAGGCAAAAAATTGAATAAATGAAAATTTTGTGGTTTTATATCGGCCACTTCAGCGCATATACCTATTTATCGAAATAGAAATGATAAATAATATCAAATACCAATATTTGATTTGAATATATAATAAATCTTACCCGTTAAAAAAACATCTTCTAAATACAATAATGGTATCGTCATGGATACATTGTACAATTTTATAGCTGCATCTTTGGTGAACAAATAACCGCCACCCGATAAGTAATTTGGATACGTTTTCTTATCGTACATGTAACTCGGCACATACCTAATTGAAAATTAATTAACTTTTCAATTGATAATATCATAATATCATAATATCATTAAAAGGGACAAAATTTTTTTAATTGTTATCGCTTTTTGTCTTTTTCATTTGATTAATTTTCTATACATTCAAAAATATAATACTACATAGATTATCGCCACATTTTCAAGCACTTTTTTTTTATTTTCTGCTCATTAATCAAACGAATTTATTTTCTAAGGGCATAATGTATTCAGACGTTTTTTCATTGTTAATTGTTCATTTTAACTTAGTTAAAAAATGGATTTCTCCGAAACTATTAAGAAAAAAAAATACGCCCAAAATTAAAATAAGCACCAAACCATACTAAAATGGCTCCTTTTATTATATAATCAACTTTATAATTAACTTCAATTATACATACCATTTACTTCGCGCATCTAATACTGGTTTGGCATGACAAAATCGAGTGCCAATCAAAACATCATCAGAATAATTGAGACGATTTTCGGATGATAGTACGCGCACTGTTTTTGGGTTATATCGTTGAAATGTCGCATTATAAACGGGAATTGTTCCTCCAAGTAAAATATGAATTAAATTCGGTACGTGTACAAATGTATCATCGTCGCATTTCATAATAAATTTGACTAAATAAGAAAATATCATTTAGAACACAATTCATTTTAATCGAATATGACTAACCTTTTCCGGCACAATTATTAGTCACCCATTTCAGCATCATAATCGATTTCAATGTTAAATTATTGTAGGCATCTAAAAAGTTTTCTTGTATTAGATCATCGTGAATGCGATTCTCTTCAACAATTTGTTCCTGTGTCTCATTTTTTTCAGTTTGACCGAGTAAAAAAACGGTTCGAACTTGAAAATCAACATCACTAGGCCTATGATGATTGTTATCGCCAAAATCCTACCGAAAAATTCCAAGAAAATACAATTCATTTGGTTTTTTTTTTTTTTTTTCTTTTTAATTTGTAAAATAATTATATTTTTTTGTTTGTTTGTTTGTAATTAAAATTGTTGAAGCAATTCCAAACTTTAATTAAATTTACAAAATCGACTCACCTTATAATTTCCCACTGTGTAATTCCACCAATTTGGATGATTAATATCTAAGTATTTTCCCTTGAATTTTGAATGAAGCGTTGAAAATTTCGAATAATTAAATTCGGTTGTGTTTGCCCATGTTTCTCTTAATAGCTGTCTAAGTAATTAAAAGACAATTTTTTCTTATAAAAAATCCCACGTACTCACTATCACGCATATATATATATATATGTTTATATGATTTTTGAGAAGAACAAAAAAAAACAATACCGTTTTTTAAAATTATCAGCTGCCGAACATATAACAATTAAAAGTAGAATTGGAACATTCTCTTTGCACAATGTGGACGGCTCTAAAATTGTTGTATTAACATCTGGTAAAATATAATGTGCCAAATTTCTGTCACGACTGCGATCCCATCCATAAACTGAGTCTAACAGAGTAATAAAAAATTAAGAAAAAAAAAAAATTGATCAAAAAAATTATTAAAATGTCGATCATTTTCCATTCGATTTTTTCGTAAAAAAATTTTCTGCTCAACATACATCCATATGATGATCCATCAAAATACACGGATAAATAAATTTGTGATAATATAATCAGCAAAGATGCGAATACAAATAAAATAAGAAATCGTTTGACTGATTTCGTATAGTGCATCCGTTTTTGTAACGAAAATAGTTGAAGGTTGCCGTAGTTGCGAAAATATGCTAATTTTCCCGTATAATTTCCGGTGCGTCGTTGAAATGCATCCATTCTTTTAACATTGTTGTTATTGTTATTATTTTGCATTAATGTACTATATGCCGTGAATGTATCGCTAGATTCACTATCGGCTTCATCATTACTATCATCACTAGCATCCAAAATAAATGAATTATGATTGGTATACTCAACACAAGCATCCATTGAGATGACGTAATTTATATGCACAAATTTCTATCTAATGAAAATCTAGGAGAAAAATGAAAAAAAAAAAAAACGATTTCTATATTTTATTAATGAAATTTTTGCATGAAGTGTACAAAATTGTTGATTTTGTTTTTTTCACTCTTCTTTTTCAATTTAATTCACAAACATACCTTTACAACATAAATCAGAATGGCACATTCTGGTCGAATAAAGCACTAGAAATATCACTTATTTTTTATTTGCAAAAATTGAAAGAAAAAAAAAAATAAACATAAAAATAGACGTTGAAAAAAAAAAGGAAAAATCCGTTTAATACAACAAAACTTCACGAACAAATACAATAATTTACGGTTTCACATGACATTCGAGATTCGTGTTTTATTTTTATTTGTTTATGGGGAGCTGATTTTTGCGGTAAACATTTATTGTGGTTTCTGTTGTTGGCTTTTTTGTTGGTCGTTGATTGAAATAAATTTGAACTACATTTTGGGCTAATTATGTGTGATGTGTAATGTTTAACGTCTTGATTTTTATTAAACAGAAAAACCAGTCGAATGTGACCAGCAATGCGACAATATCGCGTGCTACATTGATGAAACCTGCAGCAATGAACCAGCACTGTTCAAAACACAGTGCTCCCTGTCAAACGATAAACGTCAAGTGAACGCGTATACTCGTCTGTATACAATTGACTGCGACGACGTTATGCTGTCGTTTATATTCGATTTTGCTTGTGATTGTATGTAATCTCACTGTAGTTGTGTGGAATATATTAACATTCCAACGGATTTTAGAAATACTTTGCAACAATTCAAAATGATGGAAAAAAAAACTGACAGCAATTAACATCATTTGATTTTTTTTTATATTTATAAGATTACAAAATATATAAATATTACAGTTTGAAATATTCTTATTTACTATATCTTGGAGGATAAAATGTAAATTTATAGAAAAAGAAAATATTTTTTTTTTGCTTGAGTAATTTTTTCACAGTATGACAAAATGAATGTTCTTTTAATTGATTTTTTTTATTTTCAAATGATTTCCGATCGAATCAGTTAAAGAATCGCTTCCATGGGATGATGTACGGTGACTGGTGCAACAATTGAATTTGGTTCACAATGATTTTTTATTGGTGAACCAAAACCATCAGTTTTACTATTAACATTTTGTCCATAATTTATGCATGAGCTAGCTGGTTCGGTATTAAATGATGCTGAATCAGATATGGATTGATTACTGCATTTATTATTAATTAAGGGTTCAACTAATGTAAAACAAGCATGATCAGAATCATCATGAGGTGTCATTGTTGAATAGCCATGATCAGATTCACCATTTGGTAATCGCCTAAAATAGCCCGCATTTCGATATGGTGATTCAGATGTAATTGCACCAAGATTATTTCGCTTTTCAACTATGTCATTTCCTAGGCCATGTGGTAATATTGTGTCATAGTCCAAACGTGATAATGGCAAACCAAAATTATTCTCAACAGCTGATTCAATATACAAATGCTCAGCGCCTATAATTAGAAACAAAAAAAAAATGAACAAAACATAAATTAAGTGTAAACACACAATCATTTCATTCAATCTAAATGTAGTTTATCAGGCCAATTGAACTTAATTGGAAGCGATATTTGTTGTTTGTCTTCGTTTCAATCGACAAATGAATGCGATAAATGAACGTGACGCATATGATTTTTGTGCCTTTCAATTTTATTAATCTGAATAAAGTTATTGCGTTGTCACGAACGCCTTTAATGGAATGCCAATTTTCTTCTTTTTAATTTATAGATATTCTTTAAATAAAAATGGAAATTTATCGCAAAATAAATTTGGAATTCAAATAATAGAAATTTTTGTTTTGTTTGAAAAGCGTGTTCGTATGAAATATGCCATAAAATAAAATGCAACCAAAATACAAAACATTGCAATTCCAAAAAATTCCAACAATATTCCAATTGACATTTAAATTTTCGTTACTATTTCAAATTTAATGTGCAATAATAATAATAATTTTTATCTTCACCTGGCTCTAGATTATTTCGATAACAATACAATGCAAAACCAATGACAATAAATAGAACAATAACTGCACCAATTATAATTGGACCAATGGCTGAATATGCTGAAGGTAAAATTGAATCGATTATAACACCAATGTCACCATCACCGTATGGTGTATTTGACCCCAATATACCACCAAAACAGCTTGATTGTTGCGTACAAAATGGTGATAATAAAATCGTTTGATCAATATCTATTTCACACCATACACAACCTAACGGGTAAAAGAACAAAGAAAATGATTAACAAATACTCAATAAATATTGTGAATATTGTAAATTTCCGAATTAATTTGTAATTCAATTTAAAAAAAAAAAAAACAAATTAGACATTACCTAAAATGCCCAAACAATCCAATTGATTTGAATATTGTTCACATGTAAAATTAACACATTGATTCAATGTATGTAATTTTTTCGATCGCATCAATTTCTTATTCGGTAGAAATTCTTCAGATGAACGTGAGCATATTTCAATGCTATCAAATAAATTGATTTTTTTATCAAATGTTGTTTTCTCATCTTTAAGTAAATCACCATACATATATTCGGTGACAATTGAACCGGTGCTTAAACTATCAATTGGACATTCACATGGACATTCACAATTAAGCAATTCAATGCGTTTGCAATTGAAACAATATCGATCAACTGTACTGCATGGACAAAATGCTGCTCCACCTCCGCCTTCCGTTGAATTTTTCTGTGCAAAGTGGGCAAAAGATAGAAATAAAATAAAGAAGAAATTTAGATTTAATTTGCCCTTCAATATATATATATGATTTCATATATGTTCATGTTTTCATTTACCATAATTACAAATAAATTTGTATTTGGAACGGCTTCAATTTGATATTTTGTTCGTTCACCATTGACAACATTTGTAAAAACACCATCGGCCGATGTATTAAATTTATAATAACGTTGAACTTTACGATTTAATAGATTTTGGCACATTCGTTTCTCCACCAATATTTTATGCAATAAAATATCATTGGCAATTAATGATTCACGATGTGTGATATGTTCATTTAAATTAAATTGTGAATCAAATGTGGTAAATTGCATTTTTGAATCAAAATTATTTGGATAAACAACCAAATAACCATATTCGTCAATTAAAAAGCATTTAATATTTTCATCACTGCGACAATAATCAGATGATTGTAATAACACTTGATATAAAAATCCCAATGTAACATCAATTGATAAAATTGCAGCTGAATTACGTTTTCGTGGATTATTTGATTTTCCATCTGTAGTTGATTTTGGTGTTGTTACAACTGATTTAGCATTTTCAAATATGACACATGATATGGTAACAATATAACCAGCACCACCAATATCCTAATAAATTAAAATTTATATTAAAAATTAAAATCAAAACGAATTTTAAATTAAAAAAAAAAAAAAATCGAATTTAAAAGAAAAAAAAACATACCAAATATGGAGGCGTAATGGTCAATTTGCCAACATTTTCCATGGCTTTTTGAAACCATGTCCGTCGACTTGGATCAAAATCATTGGGCAATGAAAAACCCGGATACATCAATATAATGCCATTCATTGATGTTGTTATGTATCGTCGTATAACATATTTTTCAATTTTACTATGAAATTGATGTTGAATGCGTAGCAATTCGATTGCATGCGATAATGTTAATACATCATTGCGTACATGTGATTGTAAACCGGGATTTGTTAATAAATTTGTTGTATCTTTTATATATGCCATAATATTTTTAATGTGACGATAACATTCATCACGATATTGTTGATCATCATTTGATTCATCGCTATCGCACATTGTTGTTAAATGTTGAAATGATGATTTGAATGAGCGTGGACTTAAGTACAATGTTGGTGTATTTAAAATGGAAATTTTCTTAAAATATTGACATAATTTTGGTGTTGAATCTGGTTGTTGTTCATTTAATTTGGTCGTTATTGCTAAATCTAAGCGATGAAATACCAATTTATTATCTGAATCAGTATATGATTCAATAGAATTATTATTAAAGGTTTCGGAATTTGAATGGCTTGTCAATGCCATTGGATTTTTGTACGCATGAATGCTTGGTATGGCCATTGATGGCATGATCATTGATGGTTTCTCCTCAGATTGTAATAGTTCACTTTGTGGCATCACATGCACCAAGCACACAATATACCAATCGGATAAACGACGCCATCGATATACTTTCTGGAAATTAGAAAGAAAAAAATTTTTTTTTTTTTTTTTTTTTTTTATTCACGAATTATTATTAAATTATGAATTTGTTTTTTTTTTCCGAAAAAAAAGAAAAAAAATAAAACTTGCCGATTTTTTCCCATTCCACATGTTTGCTTTGGAAATTTGAACAATGCCCGAATCTTCGCTTAACCATCGTTGTCGTATATTATCAGGAGCCTTTTCAAAATATTTTATATCCGTTACATATGTTGGATCATAACTTAAAATACTTGGACGTGGAAATGATGGATGCCAAATCGTTTCACCATTTTTATCGCAAAGAAATGCATAAGTCTCATCATCACTGGAATATTGATTAAAATGATAAATTAAATCTTCCGCTAAATCGGATAAATAAATTGATAATCCAACAATTCCATAGTCTTGGCAGGTTTTTGTTATGTAAATTAATTGATCTGAAAAACCGGAGATAAAAATTTGTTATTTTGATTCTTCATTAATTTTTCCAATTGAATTTTTAATTCAATTTACCTTTAACATTTTGATCATAGAATGGTTGATGGACGAATATTTGTGACTTGAGAAATGGTTGTTGAAACCAAATATCGGTGACAGCAACTGCAGCGGTGGCAAACATATCATTCATATTTTGATGATTAACAATAAACATTTGACCAATTTGATTATAATTTGTGAGTTGATTGTACCATGATTTTGATGTGCCAACATCAATATCATATTTTGAATAATTTTGTACAGCAATATCGCTTAAAAACTCTTTTATCACTGTACTTTGTTTTTCATCTGAAAGAGGAAATTTTCATTAAAATTAACGTTCCTTTCGTTCGAAATATTTTCTTTATATTAACGACAAATTTTCAATTTGAATTCAAAAAAAAAAAAAAAATTATTATTTTCCATACCCAAAATAAGTGCACACGTATTTATGACAATTGGTTGCTTGAGTAGTTTCTGTCCAGTTGCTATAACTTCCAATACTGATTTTGTCATGGATAACGGAGTCAATGAACCACGACTAACATACAAAATTTGTAATGGTGTTGATTTCCAATCTAACGATATGCTACCTGAATCAAATTGCGATTTTATCCATTCAAATGAATATTCAAATGCCAATGAATGATTCGTTACACCAATTTCTTTATCTAATGAATCGATAAATTTTTTCAATTGAATTTTATTGGTTGCAGTCATTGGATAAAATTTATTTGAGCTATCTATTATGTGAACATTATTTGAAATTGCCAACAGGAACAATTGATCACTATCATTTAATAGATTTATGATGATTTGTGCTGAAAAACATAAACAAATGCGTTCAATGACATTTTTCATCAAAAAGATGATAAGAAGAAGAAAAAAATGGGAAGAAAAAACGAATTCATTCATACCAAATGATTTAGTGATATCAAGTGAATCAGAATTAGTTGCTGTGGCACCAATGTCAACAATGAGCACAATCTTTTTTGATGTAACAGATGAAGCGTATAAATATCTGTGAATTAAATTTGATTAGTAAATATGAATAACACTTTCGGTTTCTTTGATAAGATGTATGGCGAAATGAGAGAATGAAAGCCAAAAATCGAAAATGAAAACAAAGCAAAGCAAAGCGAAACAAAACAAATACAAACAAAATGAAGTAAAATCAACAGAATAGCGGTAAACTTACCTGTGATGTTCATTTGGAACGGTATTACGACAATTGGTGCTGCTTATATGGTTATCTTTTGGTAAAAAGAATGCATCACGAAAATTGGGTACATTTGTTGTTGAAAAATCGATGCTTTTCAATGTTTCCATCAGTCTTTTATTGATTGTAAAATTTCGATCATCAGTTTCATGCAAATGGCCAGCATTTTTTAAAAAATTTAACACTTCCATTGCTTTCATTTTATTAATGGTGCTGCCAATAAATTCAGCATTTTGATTATTATCAACATTTATATCATAGGTGCTACGTTCTGTATGTTTTTGTGTTGATGTGCATGGTAATATAATTGGATCCAATAGTAATTTTCGTGATTCATCACTTTCCGTTAAAATGTTTGAAATTTTTTGATTTGTTTCGTTTAAAATGCGTAAAGCCGTTGATAATTTTGTTTCAATTTTGGTGGCAAGTGAATTAAGAATTTTTGTATCGTTGTGATCAATTGATGACAATGACCATCGTTCATGTGAATCGAATGCATTTTGTATAATTGAATGCAATAATTCATGATCTTCTATCGATTTCAATTGTATACTGAGATCGCGTGTCAAGTCTGATATGGCATATTTTTGAATAAATGAATTTGTACTAGCGTGTAGTGACGACAATGACGACGACGACAATGATGATGGGGATGCGGCGTGTGATGTAGTTAGCGTTTTAAATGGTACAGATTGATTGCCAATCGACTCTAAATTAAAATTTGTTAATGTATCTGCATATGTCACAAATTGTATGCCACAACTGAATGTTATCATTAAATAGATTATGTACATAGAACCATCATGGTAAATTGGATTGTTTTGATAAAATAACATTTTCATAATATTCACTCAAAACAAATTCTCAACATCCGTTTATAATTTTGTATGATTTACATTGCCACTATGCCACTCGAATGTATATACTTATGTGTTGGTAGAATTAATTTGAAATAAAAAAAAAACCGAAAAATTTGCGTCAATTAAATTCTTATTCACATTTTTATTCCTTCAAACTACATCTATCAACTGAATTAATTTCTTTCCACAATTCCTTCAGCGTTTTAACATTGTAAACACTCCATTTAAAAGAATGACTTCTTTTTCTATGCTTTGTATCACTCTCTCTCTCTCTCTGTGTATTTATATCTCTTTCTTGCTAAATATTTTTCTTCGTTTAATTTCAGGAATGAAGATTAAAACCAAATTCTTTTACTATTTTGTAATGTTTGGTGCGTTTGTGTATATGGAAGACAAAAATTTACAAACGCATATGCGATAAAAGCATTTGGAAAAACCTTTGTTGTCTAGCGGACACTTTGTTTATATCAATATTTACATTGTTTATAGGTGCAATACCGCCATACTTGCACATTCTATGTGCTCACACACTATCACACGATAGCATCCACACATGTAGATAGAGTATTTTTTTTCTTTTCAAATTGACATTTCCATACATATTCATATAATGCCTAAGAAGTTTGAACAAAAATCTTAACGCTGTCGAAATATTTAGGGTGCGTTCATTTTACTTATACACATGTCTTCGTTATACTTATTGATATGTACTCGATTTACCACTGATTTCATTCTCTTAATTGAATATGCAAATATTTATCATTAAAAAAAACTTTAATTTGAAAAAAAATTTCTTTTATTGATATTTCATGTTAAAAATTGTAATGAACGGTGTGCGATTAACACTAAATCGTTATTGGCAAAATGTATTAATCGAATACCATGCAAAGTACGTATTTAAGCATAACCGATATGAACCAGATCCTTTGTATATCGGCCAAATTGTTTACAAATTAATTATTTTGCGTTTATAATGGTGAGAGGGTACATAATAAAGACGCTTAAGTAACTCTAATGCAATCAATCATTTACATTCATCGTTTATAATAAAATTTAACAATTTTACAATTTCGAAAAAATTCCTATCTCTCTCTCTCTCTCTCTCTCTCTCTCTCTCTCTCTTACTATATACATTCAAATGGTTTGTTCATCATGTTCAATTGGCCAGGTAATTTTGCTTTCAATCCAATAGCTGTATCCAATGTGTTTGAAACCTAATTTTGTGAACAAATTTCTAGATTTTACATTCTCTTCGTTTACTTCACTATATACATCGTAACCCATTTGCGCTGTCTTTTTTGCAACTGCTTTCATTAAAACCGTTGCATATCCTTGTCTCTGCACATTTTTATTAGTTTGTAATGCTCCAATTAATCCAGTTTGAACTCTAAGAATAAAAATAACATGATAAATTATCATCCAAATTATTGAACCAAATGCAAAATTAATTTCAAAAATGTTGACTCACTGAAATGCCCAAGCCAGTAAATGGCCACCTTTAAATAAACCGGTACTCGGTGGATTTTTGGACCATTGTTTGAAAAAATCCAACGTACAATCATTACCAAATGGCCACTCTGCATTGATTTGTTTGAAATATTGAAGTGGTTGTTCGGCTAACGGTCGTAATTCAACGTCATCTGGTAATCTGAATTGTTTGAAATTTTTTGAATAATGGTCAATATCGATAATAATGTTAACAACTTACTCAACAATAAATTTTAAGGCTTCTTCTTTTGGTAAATAATATAGAGATGGATTGCCACCATCAACAATGTTCAAATTGAATTGTTGCAGTACATTTAGAATAATGGGTCGAATTTCGATGCGAAATGTACCAAATAAAATTCCTTTGGAATAATCAAGCAGTTGTAGCAATCGATAAAGTTTATTAGATGTCACATCAATTGTATCTGCATATGCGTAGTATCGATCCTTCAAAGAAAAAATAAATACAAAGTGAAACCTACAAATGGATTTAATCACAAAATTCAAACTTACGATAATAACGAATGTTCCATCCGAATAATCACCATTTAGGCAAAAACATTTGATATGTTTCAAATTTGAATTCTGTTCCCACCATCGCATATAATTATCGATTGTCATCTGAGTAATATAATTTATTTTGCATTGAGATATTATGTAAATTTGTTTGAGTTTTGGCAAATTCTCTTGATCAATTTCTATCAAACGATCTGTCATGATTGAAACAATTTATGCTACTATTTGAACAATGTGTTTAGACGGCGTAGACAAATGAGATCTCGGTTTTTCGTCAACTGTCAGAGGGAGCTGCTTGTTTGAAAAGAATTTTTAACTTTAAGCACGAAACGACGAAAAATAACGGAAACATTTGTATTTGACACGTTGTTTCTTTTTTCTCTTATTATTATTCGTTCAGTGCGTGACCATATCTAGTTGTTGCACAAAGATGGACCAATTTTATAGATAGCTCAATTCTGTGTGCGAATATTATATGTTGCGTGTTTGATATTAACTTAGGAAAAATTAGCGAGAGGAATACAGAATGAAGAAGAATGACAGGGAGAGAGAGAATGAAATAGAGAGAGTGAAAGAGAGAGATAGGAAAGAGAAGAATGCAGACAATATATAGTGAAAGTTCAAGAGAGCATGTAAGAGGTAGGAAAGAGAAAGCCAAAGAAAGAAGGTAAAAAAAGAAAAAGAGAAATAGAAAATGAAACGACTGTGATACATTTTGCCACAGAACATTGGCAAAATATTCTGATTCATTATGTATGATATTTTAACCTTTGATGAATAAACAAATATCGACAGCAAATATCATCAATAGTGTATGACACTAATAGTATGCACTGAATTGACACTAATAGTTATGAAATTCATACATGTCATCTGATTTGAACAAAAGCCCAAACACAACCATTTTATATAGAATAAATGCAAAAATGAAATAACTATATACAAACCGATGGTGAATAAAATGAAAGTAGAAACTAAAACCTAAATAGGAAAAAGAAAAAAAACATACAAATCCAACGAAATGACAAATTTATGCTTTTTTAAAAAAAAATTTATTTTAACCTAAACAATAAGCTTACAAAATTAGAAAGAAACGGAAAAAAACACACACACACATAAGTATTTGAATTGGAATGAAATGTTAGTCAGTCTCTGATTGATGTCTTCGATTAATTTTCGCCAAATGTCGCTTTAGTCGAAAGCCCCTTCGATGACGGTGTCTTCGATTATCATCGTTAGCATCGGGTTGTGAATTTTCATTTTGTTGTTGATGACGATGACGTCGATGTCTGTGTCGTCGACCACCTCTTGACGATGAACCATTTTGATTCTCTTCATTTACAACTTCAACGGTTGGCTGATGCAATGTTGGCGGTGGTAATGGAATTGGATTCTTTATACCGGCAATTGCTTGCTCATATGTTGGCAAACCATCATTTGATTGACCTTTTACTCCACCTTCTGTTGGTACATATCCCGAATTTGTAAAATTCGATGGCACTGAATTGTTCACATCTATTGTATACACTGATGATCGATTCCCAGAACCTATATGCAATCAAAACAATTACCATAAACATTAATGAGAACGATTGAAATGAACAAAATATTGAAAAAAAAAAACAAATATGAATTTAATACAAACCACATGAGGTGCCTGCTTCATTTGGATACATATCTGAAAAGTTATTATTAATTCCACGTACATTGCGCACGCAATTCCGGATCTGAAGCTGTGGAACAGACGAACTTTCTTGATTAGATGATTCTGTTTGTTTTGAATCGGTTGATTCTGGCTTTGTTTTTGAATTTCCCATCGTTTTGTCGTTTTGTTTTAATGTTAATAATTTTCTTCTTCTTCTTCTTCTTCTTCTTCTTCTTTTTTAACAACAATTTGGTTTTTTTAGGATTTTTAATTTTATTTCTAGTTAACTAATTGTAATGACAATAGAATTGGTCGAAAAAGGTAATAATTTGTTTCTGTATGTCGTTGTCGTTAAAATTCCACAGTAAATTAAACACAAAATTTGTGCTTTTCTCATCGATATTTGTATTAAAAAAAATGAACTTTGGGTTTTATCGAGATTTTATTTGACATGTTGCGAATTAACAAATTTTGAATCGACTGTATAATATAACAATTCGAATACAACTAACTTGTTTTGACTTAAAATAGCTGGAATTAACAAATGTGTATAAATATATACATAATAATCAAGTTTTGATTGTATTGCTGTGGCATAGTCAACCAACTGTATGAAGTTTTGACGTTGCGTCGAAGATGGTTTCAACACATCAGTGCAATTATTACGTAAAAAAAAAACAATAACAATCACTTTTAAGCAGTCAATTCATTTGACTAAAAAAGCAGTGCTATTTAGCCCAGTACAATGAAAATAGCGATAGTAATTTAAAAGTGAAACAGCGTACGCTCAGAAGAATCATATAGAATTTGTTGGAACTTCACATGTTCCAAAATAGGAGGACACACCTTTACCGTGTGATTTTTTATGTTGCTATTGTCATTGTACTGGGTCAAATCGCGCTGCTATTTTTAGTCAAATGAGTTGACTGCGTTTTAAGAGATGTGAACATGAGCATGGGGGCATGAGCATAGGCATATAGATTTCAGTGTATGGGAACTATATATATATATATATAAATATATGATCAAAGAAACTTCAGCCAATGTAAATGGTACACGTAACAGAATTCGGTGCTAAAGTTATAATCGCGAAATGAAGAGAGACAAAGATTGTTATGAAGTTTTTGACATTTATGGATTTTCTTATTGTTTGTTAGCTCCAATGTTCGTGTCAATAGAACTGACGTGGATCATAATGAGTAACGCAAAATGTATGAACAAAATAAAAAATAAAGATTTAGAAACATGGAATCGCTTAGCATTGAATATATACTTCTCTATTTTGTTGTTATTGTTATACAGATGCTTGTGGATGTGTCTCGATCTCTAAGTATAAAACAAACGAGAGTGAGAAATCATTTCATGTCTATTGTTACCGACCTTGAAAAACTTAGTGATTCTTGCTACTACAACATCTAATAGCGAACGATAGAGAGGAAAACAAAAATCCAATAAACTTAAATCTATGTCACGTATGATCGCACGTTAATATACAATTTATATATATTTTTAGATCGCTTTTTTTTAGTTTTCACGGTATATTAAATGGTCGTAAAATAATTGCAATGACCGTCGCACTTCTATGAGACAAATGCATATTGTGTGTCTGTGAATTGTGTATGATGTATGCGTTATGCGTGCGAATGAATATTGTTATTAACCGAAAATGACACCATTTTGCATTGATTTTAATCAATCCAGCCAATAAAGTAAACACGTGAGATTATCAATCACACATTTTTGTTTATATTAAATTAACACAATTTATCTTATCAATTGTACTTTCGATGTAATTGCGTCGATTATTATCAGTCATTTACCGATGTGATTAATATCAATGCTGAAGTGCCAATATTAAAACCGAAAGAAAAAAAAAAATTGGTAAAAAAAACACCTTAACAAAAAATAAACACGTTTATCTTGATGATTTTCGTTAAAAATAACCTTTTGAAAACTATTTGCAATGTGTTAATGAATTGCTTACTCTAATTATTAGAACGGTTTGCTTGAGTTGAATTGATTTTTGGAGAGGTTTAATGGCGTTTTATTTCTCTCAATCTCTCTCTCACTCTCTCTCTCACTCTCTCTCTCTCTCTCTCTCCACTCTCTCTGTCCCACTCTCTCTGTCCCACTCTCTCTCTCTCTCTCTCTCTCTCTCTCTCTCTCTCTCTCTCTCTCTCTCTCTCTCTCTCTCTCTCTCTCTCTCTCTCGTGTTGATTATTCAACGTCACAAAGATAAGTCATTTATATGGAACACTGTCGTATAGAATGACAAGAAAAACAAAACAAGTTTAATTTTGAATTGAATAACGGTACGTGCGACTGAAAACATATCCAATCGTAGAAAATCCAATAATACACATATACATACGCCCAAAGTTAAATGAAAAAAAGCCTCTCTATTTGGCCATATGAAATGTCTGATACAATTACTAACAATTTTTTTTAATCCATTGTCACATTATGTTGATGAAGAAGAAACAATATTAACATTAAGATAGAATTGTATTTGCCAGATATTCAATCGATTCATTTCAAAATGTGTGTTTTATTCTCATTTGTTTGTTTACATAAAAAAAAAAGAAAAAACATTTGTTTGTTCACGTACCGCTGTGAAGATAAGGAAAAATACAATTATGACGATCCAGGCATAAGTGCCAGCATCCATGAATTCAGAATCCATTTCGATGTAATTATCACCTTTTTTTTATTCAAATTTTTGCAAATTATCGGTTTATTTTTTTTCTCTATATTTAATAAACACTTTTAACCAACTGAATTCAATCATCTGTTCAGGCAAATATCATGCTCTAAACACGGTACACCTTTTTATTTGGTTTTGATTTTGTTTTTGTTTGATTTCAATTTAGCAACTTGATATTGAAAATAATCGGGCACGTTATGGATTTATTTCACTAAAAACCAAGAAAAAACAAAAAAATATCACAGCAAATGCAATGAATGTTTTATGTTAAGTAACAAAACACGTTCATAAATTTCTGAACGATGAATTAACGAATTTAATTACATTCGCCATCGGTAATTTCTGATGAAAATGTACCGAACAAATTTTATCTGGACGTTGGTCAGTTCTGGATTTTAAGCTACAGTTTTCTTTTTCTTTTTCGTTCTTTCTTTTTTATCTCTGTTGTTATTTTCTTTTTCTCTCACTCTTATCTCTTGCGTTTTTCTTTCTCTTTTGCTTACTTTTATCTCTTCTTTATTTCCCTTTGCTATAAATCTTACTCGTTATTTTATCTCACTCTAACTGGCGCGCGCACATACTTAATCCATCTTGTTCATTTTTCGTTTTGTCGATATAAACAATGCACATGTGTCTTTTACGAAATTTGTAGGTCGATATAAATTTGTACTGTCGCCGTTCTCACTTGCTTATTACACAATAAATTCGGTTTATCTTGTATGCAATTCGAAATTTATTCAAATCGATAATAATCGAACCGAAACAAGTCTAAAATGTGTGACTGTGTATGCAGTGCAGTTGCTAAGTCCAACAACCAGGCGCGCGCACGATTCAACTATGAAATTAAACAGCGCGATTGACTGTCTAGATACCTTGCATATATGAAAATTTAAACCATCTTTGGACAACGTGATGTTGATAATAATAAACTGTGTTCGGTGTTCATATATACATCTTTT
The DNA here is from genome assembly GCA_029041755.1 of Resseliella maxima. Taxonomy (NCBI): domain Eukaryota; kingdom Metazoa; phylum Arthropoda; class Insecta; order Diptera; family Cecidomyiidae; genus Resseliella; species Resseliella maxima. The sequence continues at coordinate 1,319,560 of JAQOWM010001006.1, read as the reverse complement.
GTACCAACCAGTCTTTTGTTGTATGCGTATAAGGTTTTGTTTCAATTAATTCAGACGAGGTTAGTGTGGTTGTTATTGTTGTTTTCTTTTTATCATTTCCATCGAAATTAATTCAAACACAAAATCAAACAAAATTTAGCAAAAAAAAAAAAAAAACGTATTAGCATTAGTATTTAGAATATCACAATAAACAGTTTGACTTTAGAAATAAGGAAACGACACGGAGTATCAATTGATACCGTTCTTACTCAACAGAATTTTGTCATAAACTGGTGCAAACAACTGAAACTCTGCAAATAATTTCCAACGTAAAAATTCATTAACGTTTATTTGATAATAATTTTTTTCTTCAACTCTCTCTCTCATGAGTGTTTATGTGTTCAATACACCTGGTATTGTGTTTGGTACACATTCTGACTTTGAATATATATCCTACAAGTATTTTCAATGACTTTTTTTGTAATTCGTTTACATTGTAACTAATATGCGGTGTATATGATGATAAAGTCGGGCAAATAATTGGGGTTTTGGTTATTGTACAATAATAAAGAGAAGAAGAAGAAAAAAACGAACACACACAATAAAGCCCAGAGGAATATTACACGATCAAATTCAGTGGCAAAAAATTATTATGCAAATTGAAAAACGAATGGGTAGAATAATGAGAATGCACGATAATAGGTTCACAGAATAGAAAAAAAGGGTTTTTTTACATTATTGAGCACAGACAATAGAAGGAATTACTTTTTGCTATGGGTCTGCGGTTTAAAAAAATTTTGCCTAAAACACACATTTTATGAAAAAAACAGCTTGTTTGTTTAAACAGAGAGCAACTTAAATAAGACAGAAAGAGAGAGAGAGAAAGCATGAGATAAACAAAGTAAAAGCTCACCTGTACACAGGTGAATCATGTATTGTTTATCGCCAACCACACTGAAGCCGTTTATTAGCGGTATTACGGTGTTTACCAATGTCAAGAAACTCAATATCAATTAAAATCTAATAAGAAGGTTATTTGTTTCTTTTTTTTTGAAATTCTTTGTCAATAATTTCAGCTTAAAATGGTGACAGACTACAAAAATTTGAATAAAAAATGATAAAATTCCATTTTTCACAGATTTACTCAAATAGAATTGCTTCTGATAGCTTTTGATAGCGAAAATAAACAAATTATGATTTAAATGACAATTTTATAAATACTAAATATTTCACTATTGCAAATGATTTTTTAATTAACTGATAAGTCATTGCGAAACTTTTTTTCACATTCTAATCTTCGACTGCTTTTACAAGGACATCCAATAAATATTCCAAATTCTTTTTCAACATTTAAACCTATTTTAATTAGTTTAATTTGGAATTTTAATAGAAATCTCCTATTTCGTACAAAACGTTTTGAATTCTTTAACAAAGATACTTATTGCTGTAAAAAAAAATTTAGTTCCTGTTATGAAGACACTCAATAAAGATACTTCTTGTGAAACAACGTGATCGAGTGTTTTATGAGGGAAAATACATATTGCACCGGTAATTTTTTCACTAGCAAAAAAAAAAACAGCGTTTCTAAGCATTTCAATGTGAAAAAAAAAACAAACAAATATTTGTTATCAGTTTGAGATTGGCCTTCAACGGTATCTAAGCAATTTTTCGCAATAAATCATAATAACTGCAAATTACTGCAAATATTTAGTTGATTTAATGCAATTTTGTTGGAAAAGGAATATTAACAGTGTATCTCGTCGACTTACAAAAAGAATCGAATTCGTCTTTGAAATAAACATTCCAACTGGAATAATCAAATATATGAATGAATCATATTTAATTGAATATCGTTCATATGAAAAAAAACAAAAAAATCTCTAGCGCCATCTGTCTGAAATTTATCAACATTACCAAATCAGAATGAATCAATCGAAATGTCATATAGTTTTTTCTGCTAGTGCAAATGATATTTGTTAAGTCAAAACAATTTGACGTTGACTTAATTGATATCTATATCACAAAGAATTGATTGTATTTTACAGAAATATATAAAACAAATGCGTCTTCAACCATACTGTTCATATTCGATAAAATACATACGACATATGTAATAAAGTCAATAAGATAATCAGCGATTGAATTTACGATAAACGAATAGAGAACGTAAAAGATAGAAAGTGATAAAGAAAGTATTTTCCTACTTGAATAGTGTTTTTCTTTTTTATTTTTATTTTTCGGTGTCGTTTCCACATTTTGCCGAAAATGTCATCACGCAAACGAAGTGGTTCTGGTTCAAAACGGCCAAAAGAAAAAGTCGTTTATATTTATGAAATGATCTTTCGTACGGATTTTAAAGAGCCAACAAAAACAAATCCTGAATTTTGGCATGAATTTTTTTTACTTCAACCGAATGTTGAATGTTTGGAAAATGAAATAACAAAATTATCATGCGAACAATTGATTGCACTTAAAAGTAATATCAATTCATTTTTTTGTCGATGCATCGAAATGTTAGACTCAGGTAAATATTCATTGCATTCTCTCTCTCTCTCTCTCTCTCTCTCTCTCTCTCTCTCTCTCTCTCTCTCTCTCTCTCTCCTCTTGCAAACATTCATTTCCAAAAAAAAGAAACAAAAAACCGTTTCTAGTAATTATTAAATATGCTTTGTTTTCCATTTAATAGATCATCCAAAGCGTGTTTGTAACAGTTTACAAACCTTATGTGCCCTATTTTATGCGGTTTTCAAGTGGCATGCCACTGAAACAAGTTTTGATGTGATTAGCACCATATTTGATTTCGATGAAGTTGAAGAAAAGATGAAAACATTAATTACAAAATGTAATAATTTAATGATATCGGATGTTGCCGAAACACCTCGATTTATGTGCTTGAAATTGCTTTTGGTATGTAGACACAACAAATTTGACAAAAAAAAAAAAAAATAAAAAAATAAAAAATATTCATTAATCTAATATTGAATCGATTTGGATTTGTCGTGTAGGTTTTGGTCACCGGTTGTAATAATGTTAGTCAGAATATTTTGCTTGAATATATAATGATAAACAGTCAATTATTTGATTCATGCGTGCGTTTATTGTCCGATCCAACACTACGACAATTGCACGGACATGATGTTGTCATTCTGTTAACATTGTTAGTGAATTATCGAAAAAATGAAAGTGCAAATCCATATATTGTTCAACTGTCAATACTTGCCGATGAACTTGCATTAAATGGGTAAATATAGATTTCCTTCATATTTCTTTTTTTGGCGCACTAGCAATTGAAAAAATCGATTTTCAAAATATGCATTTTTATGTATTTATTTTTAGATATGGTCAAATGATTTCATCGTCTCTCATCGATTTTTGTCGTCAGTATACACAAAATTTAACCGAAATGCATTCATCATCATGGCTATCGTCATTGTCAAATATTGTCGGAAATATGTTTGTATCAGACGAGGACTGTGATCGTGTACAACAAATTCGTGCAAATAATGCATTATTGTTGGCACTTTATGAAGCCGTACATTTAAATCGAAATTTCATCACAACATTATCACATACACATGAAACATCAAGCCCACCATCGCCCAGTAATACATTGAATGCAAATCAACCCGTTCCAGATTTAGCATCAGCACCAGCAACTCCAAATGCACTAGATGTTACATCACAATATCCAACCAATTTACTTGTGGCAATGTTTCAATATTGGTTAGTACAAGAGATTATCGAAATTAATGAATCGAATGAAAGGATGGAGAAAGAAAAAAAAAACATTTTTTTTTCAGTCATAATCAACAAATGTTCAAATTAAATCTTTTCTTCCATCATACAGTTCAATCGTAATGCAGGACAATAAAAATGAATCAAGTGCGGCCAATTTAAAATTATGCTTCTTGATTTTAACGTGCATTTCTGAGGATCAATATGCCAATTCAATGATGCACGATAGTAATTTAACATACAAAGTGCTTTTGCATCGTGCACCGATGCGACATCGAAAATTGCCTCAAGTAAAAAAGATTTTTTTTCTCAATAAATGTTTGTCTCAAGCACATATTAACTATTTAACAATTCCTTTCATATGATATCTTTCAGGATCGTCTATCTAAATCTCAGCCGCTTGCCGCAATTCTATTGGATTTACTTGTGGAATTTATTGTATCACATTTAATGAAAAAATTTCCAAACGAATTGTATTTATTATCGGTTGGTGTAATTCATCGCATTTTATGTTATCAAAAGCGTTATCGTGTTCGATTAATTTATCCATGGAAAGATATGTGGGCTGCATTAATAAGTTTGCTAAAATTTTTAGTAAATCAAGAGCCAAATTTGATAAAAAAATGCAACATTTTCCATTTAGCCATTCAAATCATAAATATTTTCAATCTTTTCATCACATATGGCGATACATTTTTGGCCACAACAAACAGTTACGATGAACTGTACTATGAACTAAATCGCGAAGAGAAAGCATTTACTGAGCTGCATGCTATGGGTAATTATCGATAGGAAATCATAGGCAGAGATTGTAATATAGATATTCCCATACAGATATATATTTCTATAAGTATAGAAATATATTATAGTTTTGACGCAGTGTGTGAATGTGTGTGTTAGCGGTGTTGTGTCAACTGTGTTTCGTTTTTAATTTTACAACAAATAATACATGCTTACACGTACACATACACATAGCAACCGACTTTGTGCAAAATTTACAACATAAACAAATGCGCATCACTCTTAAATCGTTCACAGAATCGGTTGCTGTGATTACGCATATATTTGGTCATTTGATGCAAATTGAATTAAAAACAAAACAAAACGAAATACAGTTGATACAACACCGCTAACGCACACATTCACACGCTGCGTCAAAACTATAATATATTTCTATACTTATAGAAATATATATCTGTATGGGAATATCCATATTACAATCTCTGATCATAGGTTTTCTTTTTGTGTTAGAAAATTTCCGATTTTGTCATTGTCAATTTCCGAATTTTGTTAAATGTGTGTTGTTTTTCTTTTTTTTTAATTTTTACAGTGCTTCGATTTTCATTAATGTCTGATTGCGAATACAAGGATGATGTACTGAAATTAATGAATTCCTTGGTTAATATTTTGGCAATTGTGAAACATTTTCAAAATAAAATCAAAGATTGGCTTGCTTGTCAGGGTTTGTCAACACCGACTGAAGAACAAGTACTTGAAGTAGTTCGTAAAAATTATGATTTAACATTGAAATTGCAAGATTCACTTGATCATTATGAACGTTATAATGAGCGGCCAAAGCATGTACAATTTTTTACAAATATGGTGCGTGATGTTGTGATCGATACACGAAAACAAGTGTATGCAAATATTAAAGAAGTTGTTCATACACCACAACAAGATTTAAATTCACCAACACCAATTGTGGTTAACACATCGAATCCAGTGAATGTGACAAACAGTGCAAGCACAACATCGGTCTCATCAATAGCACCGGTATAAATTCACAACACAAACACATAGGAGACACAGCACATACATTTTCATTTTCATTTTTAATTTCGATTTTCAATTCGGTTTTCAATGAACAAAAATTATTAACATTTGACATCAATGGCATTTTTAACCAAATTAAAAATGTTACTTTTATATTGAGCAAGCTTATATTATTTTTGATAATGGACCAAATTAAATTAACATTAGAATTGAATTCAATTAGATTGTTATTTGTTTAAATGATCTGATTGATTCGAAAATGCCAATTGACATTGGTACATTCTAATAAGAAATATATCATAAATGATCGCATCTGGATGGGCATTTAGCTTTTTCAGCGAGCTTAATCTATGAAGATGAAAAAAAACAGGAAAACAAACTCATTAGCATGCAACCAACATGGAATTGAAATTATTTTATTTGAAATAAATGACATTTTATTTGGTAAATTTGATCGTTTTATTTTTAATTCCCGAGAACATCATTTCATTATCGTTGTGACGTCAATACTCTCAATGTTTAAACAATATTCTCAATTTTTAATTAAAGTAAACCATATTCTGAATGATACACATTGATATTTTTCTACAATATCACATTTATTCTGAAATTTCTCGAATAGTTTCATAAAACACTTGTTCCATTGTCATCACTGACTGATACAATAACATGAATGTTTTATTAACGAACAACGCTACACATTGCATATACATTTTAATTCAGTTTAAATTAGTAAAACTAAGTACAAGAATTAACTAAAGTTTATTAAAAATGAAATTTTTACTGACATTTTTTGCTACATTTGTTGCGGTAAGTCAATTTCAATTGTTTTTGAAAATAAACTTAAAATACTTATCATTTGTATTTACGTATAATTCATACAGATGCTTCAATGTCAAGGTAAATTTTATGCCAGTTTCAATGATCCATTTATAATTTATCTCATTTAATGCGAATATATTGATATGTTTTAATAGATAACAAAATATTGAATATTCATTTTTCCTCCCATTATAGCCGCTATACAGTATGTAGTTGTTGTTGACGCTGGTTCAACAGGTAGCAGAGCTATTTGTTATAAATTCAATGTGGATTCAAGTCACAAAATAAGTCTAATCAATGATGAAAATGTCGAAAAAATAAGCCCAGGACTTTCTTCTTTTGTTAATAAACCAGTTGAGGTAGAAATATTTTTTGTTTTTAGTATTTACAATGTTGTTATTATATTATTAATATTAATAACAAAATGTCGTTTGAAAATAGGGTGCGAAAAATATTGGTGTACTTTTGAAGGCAATAAAAAAATTTGTTCCAGCAAATGAATTGTCAAACACACCTTTATTACTGAAAGGGACCGGTGGTTTCAGAAAGTTGACACCTGTTGAAGTCAACAATTTATTTAGCGAAGTGCAAAAGGTGCTCCAGAGTTCGGGTTTCAAAGTTGAAAAAGATGCTGCTCAAATCTTAGAAGGTTCCGACGAAGGAATACTTTCATGGTTTGCAATTAACTATTTATTAGGTGTGAATTTGTCCCAGAGAATTTTCACGACACTGTGACAGTAAATAATGGTTTTATTTCATTTAAAATATCTATAATTTTTTTTTTTTGCTTAAGATCACTGGACAACAGAAACCACGGTTCCCGTCGTAGAGATGGGTGGGGCTACCACTCAAATTACTTATGCATTTAAATTGAAGGGTTGTTATTGGTAGGTATCACAAGCAAAGACATTTGTTGAAATTTGAAGAATTGGGTTCATTTATTTAAGCTTAAATTTTTGGATTTTCATCAAAATTCATCTAGTTTACCAACGTTTACAAATGTTAGATCAATATTTTCGAGATCTGTAGCCCAAAATACCTACTTTGTATCAACGGATCATCCAAAATCAAGAATGTGTGTTTTTTCAAAAAGTTACACGGATTTAGGTCTAATGTCTGTATTACATGCCGTAATAAGTGATAGTGAAGGTAGAAATGCGTACAGTGACCCAACAAAATTTTTTAGCATTTGTGTCGATGAAAATATTAAAAATTTCACTTACAAATATGAAACCACAAAGTATCAAGTCAGGTAGCAAACGCATTTTTTCTAGAAATTGTCTTTTCTCACAATACAGAAATGAAAATTTTTTGTTTTTTTTTTTTTCAATTATTCACATTCATTCGACAATTTTAGCGGTAAACGGAAGATTAATTTTGATGCATGCATGAAATTGATAAAACAAAAAACATTGAACTTGATTAAACCAAAACCGAAGATAAGAAATCATAATGAGATTGTTGCTATCTCTGGATTTTTTTTTATATTCAAAAAAACCGGTCTTATTGGTATGGATTAAATTATGAATTTTCACAAAAATTTCAATAAAATAGTGTAACTCACAAGCTTCTATCTTACCTTATATTTAGATGACAAACTGGGGGGACAAGTGGCATTAAAAACAGTTCTATCAAGTGCAAAAAAAGCATCCATTTCAATTGATCCAGAATTTCCCTTTTTAAATATCTATTTAACATATATTTATCTCTTGCTTCGCCATGGATATGGATTGGGTGATAATACAAGAATCAATGTAAGATTTTCACAAATTTATATTTAATTTTTTTTCTGCATATTTGAATTTTGGTATTTTTCCTTCACACACAGATCATCGAGAAAATAAATGGTCACGAAGGTTCATGGACTCTTGGTATAGCCTACGATTTGTTGAGTATTATCGAACGAACTAAAAAATAAACATCGAAACAGAAAATTGTTCATTCAATCAAGAATCTAAACTTGGCTTTTCTTCATTTAAATGAAAATGTTTGAACAAATATTTTCGTAATTTATATGAAAACACATGTCCCTGTCTAAAATAAAAGCAGATTTTTTTAAAAGAAATAAATAAAAACTTAAGAAAAACAAACTATAAGTTTATAAAATCAATGAAAATTAAATTTGATTAAATAATTCAGAGAATTACTATTAGATATTTTTATCAAGCTTAAATTTATCCGATACAATTGTTGCGACAATCTAACTCAATGTGATAGAGAGTCAGTCTTAAACCGCATACGTTCATGATTATAGAGCGCCTAGCGTCATGCAATTTTGATACAGTCGTTCGTTTTACGATCGAACACTGACTCTGTGTCACACTGAGTTCGATTTCTGCAATCGAATTATCGGATAAATTTAAGTCTTAAATTTATTCAGCTAGATAAAAGAATCTCATATTATTCCTCGAAATAATCAGAACAGTCAGTTTTTTTGTCAATTCTGAGAACTTTCAAAAAAAGGTCTCTAAACATTCGTATTAACATTAAATAAAAAAAAAATTTAGTTGGATTGTATGAAAAGGCAATATCGAGAGCCATTCCCATCTTCACGATCACATAGGCATTTTGATCTGACGGCCTATTAAATCAATATTTATATTCAGTTGTCAGACTCTAGAATCTAGAGTACGTACACTCTTCGAATAAAGTCCAATACATTTATATCATACAAATGTACAATAAACCAATTTCGTGCGTTATAATTACAATAGTATGCGCAATATTTTTTTTTCTTTTGGAAATAATTATAATGAACATTTCTTTTCTTGAAACAGAGAATTATTTTTTACAACCTACGTTGTGAATTACACAAAAAAAATTTATTTAAAAAATATTTTCATTTGCATATTTTACGAAATTTAAAGTCGAAAAGTGCCAACATATCATTTCTAGCTTGGGAATTTTTTAAAACCATTTTTTCCCCAGTGAATGTGGTCAATTGAACGATGTTAAATTTAATGAACCGTAATTACAATAGTTGTTTTAACGATGTGAAATGCAATATGAATTCACATACACATAAATTTTTTTTTAATATTTCTTTTAAAACTCCAAATTTTGGAGAATTTTTTTTTTTTTTTTTTCAAAATATGATTCTTCAATTTATGCCAAATATATTTGTTAAAAATGAAATGAAAAGTAAAAAAAATGAAATGTTGAACCATGTCTAGCGTTAGCACCAGCAATACTACATCAATTTGAGCCATATAAATGCTGATGAAAGTAATATTAGTAGAAAGCGGCAGGCATAGGCTTTGACACCGTTGAGATTAGGGGAGGGGGTGGGCCGACCAAAAATTCAAAGGAGATCACTGAATCTAATTCTATTTAGAATAAACTTTTCCTATAAGAAGCTCTAAGATATTCGTATCAATTAGTGCTGAAGCTTCTTAGTACAAAACTTGGCTAAAGTACTTAATTACACACTGCATTAATCGATATGACGTTCCATGTAAAACTTTAGAGATTCTTTTACAAAAAACCCTAATTATTTTCAAAAATTTAATAATTTTCATCATAGAGCGTCAGGGGAGGGGAGAGGGGTACGTGTAATTGAGAAGTTCTCAATGAGACCACTGTGTCAGAACCTATGGTGTCAGTGCTATTATTGGACATAATCATCTATCATTCTCCTATTCTTATTATCCTTCTTATAAGAAATGTAAATCATATTATGACTCTCACAGCCTGTCCATGATCGTTATAAGCTCTGGTAGCTCATCTCCGATGGAATATGATTTGTTTTGTTGTTAAATATTACTATTGCTGCAGTTTTTAACTTTTGAAGATATGTGAAAATAATGATTCATAAAAACGTGTCTATTTCTTGGCGACAAAATGATTATACTTATTTGTTTCACTTATTTCATCTAAAGGGTTTTTTTTTATTTGAAAATGATTTCGTAATTTTCAAAATTGTTAAAAAACAACACCATATGAATAGTTATTGCTGTATCTATGAGTTTGTTAAAAAAAAAAAAAAAAAAATGTATGAACGATTACCGTAAATAATATGTCAATAAACAAAATTCCTTTCTCTGATCTCAAATTGCTATAAATATGGAAACGATCAGTATAAATTCAGTCCATTTTAAAGGATTAAACTGAATTGGATACATTTTACAGTAAAATGAAATTTCTGTTGCCGTTTTTCGTCGCATTCGTGGCAGTAAGCAATTTAGAATCTATTTTTTATTCTTTCCACGTATACAAAATCCTAATTTTCCTAATTTGTACTCTTTTTTTTTTTTATTACAAATAGGTGCTTCAGTGTGAAGGTAATTTATAATCAATGATTAGTTTTTTTCTTATCAATCTTCATGTTAATTAACTTTTGCAAATAATCGATTGTCCTTATAGCTGGTGTACAGTATGTAGTTGTTATTGGTATGTATTAAAGCAGCACTGCAATTACAATTTTTTTAATGAAAAAAAAAAAAAACTTTCAGACGCGGGTTCAACTTCAAGCAGAGCCATTGGATATAAATTCAATGTGGATGCGCAAAACAAAATAACTCTCGTGAAAGATACAGTTGAACAAATAAAACCAGCAGTTACTCACTTTGTTGATAATATCGCAGGGGTAGAAAAACATTTTACTTGAATATTTTGTGTTGTTTTTTGGTGTTTAGTTTTATCATTCAAAAATTTCATTTAAAAATAGACCCAGAAATATTTTGATGATCTCTTGACCAAAATAAAAACATTTGTCAGTGAAGAAGGCATAGTGAAAAACACACCATTGATATTGAGAGGTACCGCTGGATTTAGACTATTGCAGAATAACACAGCCTCCAAATTTGTGGCTTCTCTACAACAGATGCTCAAAGCGAATTCTGGTTTCAAAGTTGATAATAACGCTGCTCAAATGCTCAATGGTTACGATGAAGGAATTTTTGCATGGTTTTCCGCTAACTATTTGATGAGTAAGCCATTTAAAATTGGAATTTATTTAAATTTCATTCAAACTAAAATTCGTTTATTTACTTTTTTTCATTTTTTTCTTTTTTCAGATCGATTGGGCAGTACAACGATGCCAGTTTTGGAAATGGGTGGAGCTAGCACTCAAATTACATATGAATTAAAAGGAAATATGGGTTGGTATGTAAACCATTTTTTGAACAGAGTTTAAGTTTATTTTTATAAGTCTGACAATTCAATGTTTTTGTATCCTTTTTCGCATGTTCATCAATGAATAAAAAATATTATAGTATACCAAAGTTACCAAATATTAAATCCATATTTACAAAAGGAAAAACCCCAAACACGTATATTTTGTCAACTCAAAATCCATCATTAAAAATGGCCGTATTTTCGAAAAGTTACACAAGTTTTGGAGCAGAATCTGTACGATATGCTGTATTCAGTCATGGTGCCCCTGCCGGTGCTGTTGAATTCAATAGCATTTGTGTTGACGAAAGTGTTAAACAAAATTATTTCAAATATGAAAACAAAGAATACAATATCAGGTAAGATTAAGAATGATAATTGAAAGGTTTAGAGGAAAAATGTCATATAGAAAATGTTGTTGTTGTTGTTGTTGTAGAAAATGTCCGCGGAAAAATGATAAAAACACTTATATGTCACTTACTGGAACACATTTTGCGTATAAAATATTTCATTTGCCACTTGTTTTATTCATTTTTCCACGGAACTTTTCTGTGTGATATTTTTTCTTTGTACGCTACAATTTTACAAAATAATTTCTTTCACCGATTTAACACTTTTTTTTTATTCAATTTTACTTGACCAATTTAAGCGGTATAACAAAAATTAATTTTGAAAGTTGTAAAAAATTGGTGCAATCTAAAATATTGCCTTTGATGAAAAAAAAACCAAGTGGATCTAATAAATACAAGGAAGTTGTTGCCATCTCTGGATTTTTCTTCAGATTATCAAAAGTTCTTCCGTTTAGTAAGTCGAAAAAATTATTTTGTTCCACAAACCACAAAAGGTTTTATCGTTAACCCAAGCAAAAATAAATACGCATTTTTACGTTGCGTTAACGCAATGCAAAGTAGTGTCACACTCATTACATGTTTGAAATTGCTACGTGCACTTGATTGCTATGAATAAACGAAAAATAAATTTGTACGCACACAAAATTGCCAAAATTCATTGTTATGAACGCAGACACAAATGATTCTGGTGACTTTCGTACAGCGAGATTGTGAAAAAGAGTATGACAGTATAAGAATGAGTGTAAGAATGAGTGTGAGAAAGAGTGTGAGAAAGAGTGTGAGAAAGAGTGTGAGAAAGAGTGTAAGAAAGAGTGTGAGGAATAGCATGGAAGAGAGTACAACATTGAATAGCGAAAAATCTGAATATGTGTGCGCCGTTTGAAATGGTCTTAAAATATATTCTTGTATACATTTATTTGTTTATTTTTTCCAATTCCGTCTTTGCCTTCTGTTTCTGTCGTTACAAAGATATATACATAAATCGAATTTAGAAAAAAATGCATTTGCAAAACATTTGAACAAAATGAAAATGGACAAAATTTCAATTAATAATATAAGTTTTTTATTTATTTAATTATGTTATAATTAAATAATTAATTTTCATTTTGTTCAAATGTTTGCATTTTTTTCTTAATTCGATTTATGTATGCACGTAGCAATTTCAAACATGTAATGAGTGTGACACTACTTTGCGTTGCGTTAACGCAACGTAAAAATGCGTATTTATTTTTGCTTGGGTAAAATTATTGATTTTTATTTGGGTTTCTTGTTGATAATTCAAAATTGATTAAATTAAAAAAAAAAAATCTTTCTTTAGCTAAAGAATCTGGTGGAAAAACGTTATTGAAAAATGTTCTTGAAGAGGCAAAAAAAACAGCCAATAAAATGGTTCCAAAAAGTCCATTTTTAACCGTTGATTTAATATACATATATCTTTTGCTTCGTCAAGTATACGGAATGAGTGATGAAACACAAATTAATGTAAGATTTTTACAAATTTATCTCAACACTTTCAACAATACTTTTGTCATCAATTGGTTGAATTTATATGAATATTTTTTATGTTACAGTTTCTCCAGAAAGTCAAAGGTTTTGAAGTTTCATGGACTCTTGGTTCAGCCTATGATCTCTTGAGTTCTGTTCAGCGAACCAAAAAATAAACATCAAATGGTGTAATTATTCAATCATGAATCTGAAAATCGAAATATCTTGATCATCAAAATGAAATGAAAATGTTTGAAAGTATTTGTGTAATTTCGATAAGAATACATGATATTTTCTGAAATAAATAAAAACGAAATAACAATTAAATTTCAAAAAAAAAAACAATGCATTTCTCTTGAAAATTCGCTAGAGACGAGTTGATTTAATTGAAATAAAAGTCTTTGAAGTTTGCATTTATTCTATCATTTACTTTTTAATTTTTAATTTATTAGTAATAATTTATTACTAGTAGTTAATATTCAAAGGAAATCCGTACATATTTTTTTTATTGTTGTATTCTCTGCTTAATCATCAATTACTCGTTTTATTTATTTTTTTTATTTTTATTTTTTTTTTCTTTTTAAATGACACATACATCAAATTGCTGCACAATTACATACGCCCTATATAAATATACATGTTTTAATGGTGTGACGATGAATTTAGTTGTTTTATTTTCTTTGAAATATATTTTTCATACATCCATTGTGATTGTTAAATGGATGCATGTTTTGCATAATATTTTATATGTCTGTTTCCTTTCTTTTTATTTTCTTCACAAATAATTTAAATTCTTCTTTACTATCATTGATTCACCTATTTGCATAAAATTCATTTTTTTTTTTTTTTTTGTCATAAAGTGTTCTGTTTCCTTGTTTTTCTGTGGGATACACAAATCTTTTTAAATGTTAATGATTTCTTTTTAAATTGTTTTTTTCCTGTTTTTGCTTTGTTTTTGTGAAAATTTTGCTCGTTGGTTTTTTCGACGATTAAAGGCTTTTATGAAAATGATATAAACCGTTATGTTTTCAATCGTTATATTTGTAACCTTTTCGAAGGTCATATTTGGAATTTTTTTTTTTTTTCCTTTATCCATTCTTCCACATTTTCTATTCCCAAAAGAAAGAAAAAAAATATTTCTGTTATTAATTCATTTCCTTCAATCGCCTGCAATTCTTTGAGTTTACTGTTGTTTTTATTTTATAAATATTGTTATCCGAACACATATACGGCTTTTAGGCAAGCTAAAAAATTTTTTTTGCCGTACAAATTGCCGAACTAAGTTCTCGAACAAAAAAACCACATACATTTTATTGTTAGATATAAATGAGATGATCATTTCTATAGTACACATTTACTATATTCAAATTGATAAAATGGATAAAATTACTTTCACGCCTTTGTGTGATCTAATCATACATGTTTAAATGAAATAAATTAAGCAACATGAATGAGAAACCAGGATTTGGGGTTTTTTCACTTTGTATGTTTTCTTTTCTTCATCTTTGTTTTATTTGTAAAATTGTCAAAAAATGGTGATTTTTTTTTTTTTTATGTGTGTGAGTATGTATGTGTGTAATTTTTGTTTTTTGCAGTTTTATGTTTTAATAAAGCATTTTGATTAACAAGGCTCTTTTGCGATTTTTTTTTTAATTTTTTTTTTTTTTTTTGATTTCCTTTGATCACACCAAAACGACGATGTTATTTGAACACATGCTAATGTGTAATGGCAAAGGGTTTAATGCGGTTCTTTTTAAGTTTTATCTCTTCTGATGTCTTAAAACGAAAGAAAAAAAACTAAAAATTTTTCGAGTGAACAAAGTATTGTTTGTGAAAATAAAATTAATGAAAATATTAGATGGATAGGCATTTTCTAAATGTTGTCTTTGTGCATGAAGTGGACTGTGAAATATTCGAGAGAAAAAAAAATGTGGATGAACACAACAACATATGGACGAATAAGAAATGAATTAAAAATAAACAAATTGGAGCAAATATGATTGTTTTTTTTTTTTTTTTTTTTTTTGGGGGAATACGTAACACAATGGGTTTTAAAGGAATTACGGTAGACTGTGGGGAAGAAATTGGTTACATTAAATGACTCAACTTATATGCTTATGCGCAACAATTCGATTCCTCTCCATAAATTTTTTTAAATTTTCTTATGTTCATATCCATTTTATTCATTATTTCATCATGAAATACGAGAAAAAAAATTTAAGAGCAACACAACAATATGGGATTGAAATAAATTGCGCAAAAAGAAAACGATACTGGAATCAATTTGTTTGCTAAGGGTTGGATGGCAGGATAAAAATCAAAAACAAAAATTTTTTTTACGTGTGCATTATTATTGGCGCAAGATTTTGTACAAGAAAAATATATAATTACACATATATTAATTGCTTTTCGCATTTAAATCTTCTGCTCTTCTTCGTTTTTTTCTTTATTTGTTTTAGTTAAAATGAATAAATTTTTTTCTCTTCAATTTGATGAATTCAAGACAAATGACAACTTAAGCAAAAATTAAATTATGTGTGTCTGTGTTTTTGTTTGTATTAATTTCTTTGTCTGTGTGTTGATGCTAAATTTTTTGTTCATTCTATTTACGAACGAAACAAATGCTATCAATTTATCGATTCACAATAAAGAGAATTAATAGCAAATCGCTGATGCGTAAAGAGAAAAAATGATTAAAAAAAAAAAATTTAAAATATCAAAATTTAGCAAGCCATCACAATAGAAAATGTACAGTGTTCTCATTCATTTGAAATGTAATATCTTTATCACATTTCAAATGGAACAATTTCAAACGAATGACGCAAAATATTCTCAATTTGGTTTCTTCCATTGGATGTTTTCAAGTTGAAATGTTCGATGTTTTATTACAAAAATTCGATTAACGTTGCGAACGAAATAAGAAAAATGATAGATATTTTTGCCGAAATGAGAGGTTAAAATTGTGTGAATGACATTTTAAATGGATGTCGTTTGCTTTTATGTTGATGTTCTAAGTAATGTTTTTAAGTATGCATTTTTAAATTTAGAATTACATTGAAAAAAATGTCTATTTCGCAAGTATCCACACCAATAGATTCGTTTATGTGTATATATAATTTCATTGTGTTGTTTTTGTTTTTGTTTTTGTTGCTGCTGCTGTTATGTTACTGTTTGTATTTCATTTTTCCTTTCTTTCATTTTTTTTTTGTTTCATTTAAATTCATTTTCCTCAATGCTGTTGGTTTATTCATTATTTTACGAGAAATATAAAATAAGTTTACTATATATATATTTATATAAATGGTAATTGATTATCTCCCTATTAATAATTTGTTTTTTTTTTTGTGCATGTTCCATTTATTCATTTTCTCAGTAATTCTCTCGTTCATCATCTTCTTTCTTTTCCGTTAAGTTACGTTGGAAATGCGTTTGCATTAGCATTTGTATGTATTATAGTTGTTTGCATTGATTTACTCGTTTTTTTGTGTGTGTGTGTTTTTTTTTATTATTTATTTCTTTGTGTGTGTTCGAATATTTGACCCATCGTTTGTGTATTTTGGAGAGGCATTGAAATGTAGACACATGATTTCATTTCATCGTTTTTTTTTTTTTTTAATTTTTCTTTGCTCTTCTTCAATCATTCTTTAAATATTTTTATTTTCTGCATCGTGTTTATTTGTTATTTTTGATATTTATTTGTCACGCACAGAAAATGAATAATTTGTATGCATTGTGTGGTATTGGTCGATGGTCATAAAACGAAAATCCAATTTCGTCCGCAGTCTTAATTGTTTCTTCATTTTTTTTTTTTTTTTTTTTAATTTCCTCATAGTTTAAATATGTGTGTTACTTTGATAAAATATTTCCCATTGATTACCAATTCAAATGTATTTTTTATTTTTCATTAATATTCTTTTATTTATTCATCCATCGTCATATCATGTGTCATCTAATCACTCTTAGCAATTTTTTTTTCATGTATTTCTTAATCAAATGATCATAATTATATTTGAGGGGATTTGGGAACAACATTTAGAAGAATTTTTTTTTTCGCATTTGTATTTATTTTTTTTTTTTAAGTTTTTTTTTGTGTTTGTTCTAATACATTCATAATTTACGAGCTCTATCGCTTACGATTATAATAATTAAATTTTGGTAAGAATTAAGTTTAAAGAAGGAAAAGGATCTGATTGAAATGGTGGTGAAATGTCAAGTATACAATACAACACAACAAATTATCGAATGAATGTCTGAATTCGATACATCACTTTAACGTGAGATAAACATATGTTCAGAAGCATTATTCTTTGAATTGTGTTTGTATGTTTGTGTATTTATTTTTGTATGTGTATTTGTGATTTTTTTTTCTTTTATGGAAATGCAATTTCCTGGTGAATTTTGAGAAGAAGACGTTGTTTCTTTTCATTTTGTTTCGTTTAATAAAATTCACGATAATCAATGCTCATTTCCACCATTGTATTTTATCAATATTATTCAACAGTGGATAAATCGCAATCATTAATTTCGGATATTTCTTTTAAATTTTATTTAATTCTTTTTTTTTCTGTCTCTCTCTTTTGTCCACTCAGAATTTTTCCGGCATAATGTAATACATTATTTAAAACGAGAAAAAGAAAACAAATGGAAACAAACGAAAATGTCAGAAAATGGAAAATAAAAATTTAGCGATTTTCGAATCTATTACTTGTACATGTTTTATAGTTTGGAATTGTTTAAATTTTTTTTTATTAGCTCTACAAATTTAGTTAAATCCACTTGGCTGTATTTTTGTTTATTTGTTGTAGTTCTATTTAAAAATCTATTTCAGAAAAAAAACCTTTTTCTCAATGCCTAACACGAAAGAAATACATTAGGAATACAAAGAATTAAAAAAAAAAAATACTAAATTAACTAACAACAACAAAATGTGTTTTCTTTTTTTTTGTGTTAAATTCCCTTAAAAATGATTTCCATCAAACCCGCACGGTCGATGTTTGATCAATTGTTGTACGAAAAAGAGAAGATTTGCTTGTTACTCTATTACTTTCAATAAACACAAACAGAGTGAGACAGGAATATTTTCTGCACATTTCTTTTTTCTTCTTCGCTGCGTGTCTCTCTATCTCTTTTTCGAATCTCTCTCTCTCTCTCTCTCTCTCTCTCTCTCTCTCTCTCTCTATAGAGATATTCTTCTTGTTCATTCTTTAATTACTATCGATATTCATTAACTTAAATCTTCAGCTTCCTCCATTTCGTTTTCTAATTTAAATAAGCTTAGCAATTGTATACGTATAATTAATCTGAGAAATTTTTAAATTCTACATTTTATTTTCATATCATTTTTTTCTGTTTATTTCTTATTCTCCTTTTTCATTATCTTGTTAATCATTATGTTTTTGTTGACGTGTTAATGTTTAAACATGTTTTTTTGTTGTAATTTTTTTTTGTTGTTGTTGCTGTTTGCTTATTTCTTGATGTTTTTCACCATTTTTATTTTTTTTATTTTTTTAATCTTCACAATTATATTTACAAAAATAAGCAAATTCTCTTATTGAATAAAAAAACGAATTAATTTTATCGTACAAAACACACATTTCTTTTTAAAATATAAATTTATTAAAACGAACTAAAGAAAAGTATTCTGTAATCATCACATATTTCTTGTTTTTTTCTTCATCTTCTTCACATTTATTCTCTTTCTCTCTTTTCATCATTTTCTTGCGATTATTTCTTTTTCATTCATTACCATTACTTTAAATACAATATAATTACCTCAGTTGCTATTAATTTATTGAATATAATTATGTTTTATTTAATGTTAAATTTTAAATTTTAAATCTTTATGTTTAAAATTGTGTCCATTTTTTTATGGCGTTCGCTTTGTGTTTTAGTTTTTAAATGTTATTTTTTCTTTTTGTTATTTTATTTTTCAAAATGTTGTGTGTTTTACTTGTCAAAGGAGTTATATATATATATATGAAGTTTGTATTTCACAATAAATGTTTCGAATATCATTATATTTCTGAATGTTTATGTCCTTTGTAAATTTGTGCACACGGCAGCACTCAATGTTTTTTTTTTTTTTTTTTTTGTATTATTCTTTTTCTTTTTTCATGTCTTTCACTTTCACTTGGATTATGTTCAATATATTTTTTTGACAGTGTTTTCAGTCGTAATGTTCATACAAATTTCAACTCAGTGTTCATTTTTCTTTTCTTTTTTTTTTTGTTATGTTCCTTTTCATTTAAAATAATGGTGGAAGTCACTGTTTGGATGCTGCGTAACGACATTTAACTTTTTTTAAATCTTTTTTTTTAAATCTTTTCTTTCATTCTTTTCTCCATTTTTTTTTATAACCGAAATGTGTTTTAAACGAAGACAATTGAAGAGAAAAGAAAATATATTATCGAATATTTGTCGTAAGTGTTCAGTGTGAATTCAATGTTTCTTTTTTGTATCAATGAATTTTTTTCGTATTGAATCACTTGTAGTGGTTTTGTCCTCTAATTATTTATTTGGTCCAGGTGGAAAGGGGTTTATAACAGCAACGGCTGCTTGTTGTGGTGTCAATACAGCGGCTGCAAAAAAGTAAAAAAATGAATTCAATTATTTGTTGCACATTTTATAATACAATTTTGAATACTGTTTTTTCTTTTCTTTTTAATTATTTTGTTAGTATAAAATTTTGAAATTTCTTCCTAACATCGATAGGAGTAACAGTTAATTACGCATAAGTGTGTGTATATATTTGTGTGTGTATGAATGTTTGGATGTGGTTGTTAATAGGCGAACATCAATATCGTGCAATTGGATTCCAAAGTTTTGATTGGGTTTGAGCAGTTTTTTTATCCGATCGACTCAGCGGTTGTAAATGTGCTGCGTCAACAATATCTTTGAATTCATCATAGGTTTTTGTTGAATTGACTGCACGTAATTTTGCATCATTTTGTAATTTATTCAGTTCATTGGTTTTCACGAGATCATAGCAAAACTGTTCAACTTGACGAATATCATCCGCAGTCATATGCGTTTTATTTAAACGTTCACACAATTGTTCGTCGGTCATTGTTTTGTTAGTTTGTTTGTTCTAATTTTTTTTTTTCGATTTTTCTTTTTCTATTTTTTTACGCTTTAACGCTTAAAACGTTGTTTGAAAACTACTAAATTAAGTTCTACTTTAAACGTAATTTTTTTTTTATTGATTCAACAATGGATTAGCCCGTTGCTATGGCAGAAAAAATGTCAATGAAAGAATCAAATCCAAGGCTCCATTGTGTACAACAACAAAAAAAAATGTTTGTATTTTTTTTTCGATTGTGAACATTTAAATTATACATAATTTTTACGGAAAACATACAAAGAGAGTAATATTAACCTGTTTGAAATTTTTCCGTTACTCTCTTCCAATTAATATACGGTTTTTCAATCTAAAAAGATTAAACAGTCAATATGGCAATTCACAATTTTTTTTTTGTTTGTTTGGTTTTTTTTTTGTTTGGTAGTGGTGAGAACACAAAAAAAAAATACATATCCGAAAAATGAATAAGAGAAGAGAAGAGAGGAAAAAAAACATAAAGAAAACAACAGAAGAATAAAAATGTAAGCATTATATGGATGACACATTTCATATTAACATACCGCTATACGCTGCTGGATACATGGGGTAACCCAAACCAACGCCAACATGGGTCTAAACAAACGAAAATAAATTCAAAGCGATTCGATTAAATCATCGCATTTTTTGTTTTTTTTGCACACAAAACACAATTGCGGTACATTTGACCACAAAGAAAAATATATTTTGACATAAATGAATATGAATATAGAGATAAAAAATGTAAATTTATATAATTACATGATGGTGAGTGTGAATGTGGCGCATTGCTGGCGGTGGACTTCGTTCACTGCTCGATCCATCTTTATTGGGCGGTAAATCACCACCGGTTCCGCTTAAATTTGCTGTAAAAAGAAAATTTCATCAAAATATTAATCTAATTATAATGACTGGATTTATTGATAAAATCGATAAGGTTCACTTACTCGGTTGTGATGAACTTGGTGTACCGGTTTTAGCACCAGTTGTTGGTGGCATCGATGTTGGCGGTGTTTGTAGATTGGCATGCCCTGAAGTAAATTTGAAAAAAAAAGCGAAAATTTAATGATTTTCCATGTACGATGCATTCCATTTTTAATGGACTTACCCGGCATTGGTCCACTACTTGGGACATTTGGATTAATGCTATTTGGTGGCTGTTGTGCCGATTGTTGAGACACTGGCGGCTGTGATGCCGGGTGTTGTGATTGACTGTAGACATTTTTGATACAATTCATTAGTTAAATTATTCATTTGCACAAAAGAATAAAGAAAAAGAGTTTTTTTTTCTTTTAATTCTCTTACCTATTGGCACTAATACCGGTTGGACTCTTCAATGCACGTTCGCTTAGCTCATGTATTTTATGTGTATTATAATATTGAGCCGCTTGATGTTGTAATAAATCGAGTGCTTTGGTATTTGTATTTCGTGACAAATCTTCCGGTGCATGGAATCGTGACATTGGCAAATGATATGGATTTGAATTGTATGGTACCATCATATTTCGATACATTGATGGCTCAAAACCGAATGGGCTTGGGCTCATGTATGGTGGATGTATTGCATAAAATTGTGAGGTTGGCGGCGGTGGTGGTCCTTGTGATTCAAATGTTGGTTTTTGGCCAATATCTTGTTTTGCTTTTGCTTGCTCTTTATCATCATTTTTGGAATCTTTCGATGGTTGCTTTTGCTGTTGTGGCGTATTATGGCCAGAACTTTTTAAATTTTTTGGCTGCGAATGATCGTTACGCTCTTTTTCTCGTTCACGATGTGTTTGTCCCTGTGATGATGGCTGTGACGGTGATTGTGGCTCTTCTTTTATATTTTGCGGCACATTTGGTGGTATTGAACCGCCTGGTGCACCCGGTCTTCGTTGATCTGGATACATGCCATAATATCTGAGAAAACAAAATTCAACATTTCGATTATTAATTGTCTTCTTCTTTTTTATTCAACTATTTACAATTTACTTGTCAATCGACAAAATGCTTACCTTCTAAGTTCTTCGTCTCGCATATGTTGCGCTGGTGGAACATTCAATGGTTGACGCTGAAACATGCTTGGATATGGGCCAATTGGCGATGTGTTCATATCTTTTGGATGGCCATCATGTGGTGGTTGAAGCGATTGTGGTTGCTTCAAATCTTTTCCAGTTCCTGGTTCAGTTTTAACCATTTTAGTTGGAACGTTTTGCTACAAAAAAAAGTGAATGTTTATGATTATCATATTTGTTAATCGCATTTTTCCCAAAAATGGGAAAAATTTACAATTTCTTTGGATTTTTATTTTGAAATAAAAATTTGAAAAAAAAAACCAAATTACCTGCAATTGACTTTTAGGATTTTCATTTGGACTAGGACTTTCTTTTAAGCGTTCTTCTTTGATCATTGGTTGTGGCGCGGGTAATTTTGCGTCATCTGACACCATTGAAACTGGACCATAATTTGGATCAAGATTATATGGATAACCAGATGGTATGTAACTGTTGAAATTAAATGTAAAATCATTAGTTTTATCGATGCAAATAAAATTAAACACATTGCTGGTATGGAATGTATGTTTGTCTGTCTTACTTGTATGGATAGTAATTGCTTGCAAGGTATTTGGCTTGTGACATTACTGGCGGTGCTCCTGTATGCTGATGCATTGATCGACTTGTTATTTCAGGCGCCGATACTGGCGTTGTAAGTGTGCCTGTAACAGGCGCTGTAAAAAAAACGAAATTTTTTTCATTAATTGTCTGTCAATTAGCATATCAAAGCCATTTGCCATTTACCTTTATAGTCTTGAATGTTAGCTGGTATTGACGTGGGTACTTGTGGGGGCTGTTTGCCATTTGCATGTTCAGTTGGTGGTGCCGATGTTGCTGGTGGCGCTTGTGGAACTAAATAAATCAAATTATGCATTAGTATTTACAATATTCGAAATAAAAACATTCAAATTTATACATGTTCATGTCAATCGTGTGTCAATTGTGTTATGTTCCAATTTTAATTTTTGTTTTTAATAAAAGAGATAGAGATAGAGAGAAAAATGAATAGAAAACATTTTCGAAACAAATTTGTCAAAAGAATCGTTTGTATGTGTGTGTTTGTGTGTGTAATTTTGAAATATTTGAATTTGGAATTTTCGAAGAAATAAAAGGGAAACCAAAAAAAAAGAACATAATTCCGCATAATTTTGATAAATTGAATAAAAATTCGCCGAATAAATTTGGAAAAAACGAAAGAGCAAAAGAAGTGAGTGTATGTGTGTGTGTGTGCCTAGTGTACATTCCAAAAAACAGAGTTGTTTGTGAAATAAAATTTGTTTTTGTTTCTAAAAATTTGTTTAAAATTGTTTGTTTTTTTTCATAGTTGTTCATTGGTCTGTTTCATGCGATTTTGTACATCGTGTGAAATACTCACATTCACAGAAATGGTATATTCCATAGCCCATTTGGGACGATTGCGGAGGTAATGTTTCACCAACTTTCTTAGGCAGAATGTCGGCAGGATGCTTAACTGCTTGATTCTTATCTTTAAACATTCCTACACAATTGATGTTTGAATCAATTTTATATTTTTTTTTTTTTTTCATCATCCACAAAATGTATTTGTAATGATAGAGAGACAAATTGGAAACGAACGAAAACAAAATAACAAAGACGAAAACAAAAAATAATAAAAAATTGAATTATTGCAATATGCTTACCACTTATTTCTGATTCAGCAACCGGTGTTGAATCATCCGAAATATCGCTGTAAGCAGGACTCTGTGTATCGTCTCTGTTATGTGATGAATTTTCAAAGTCATTAGAGCCTTCTTTTCGTTGGTTTTTCTGTGTTTTCACCATTGAAACTGGTTGTGGTCCAGGCGTTGTGGCTAAAATATGAGCAATTATTTGTTATTGATGTGCATGCAATTTACATTAACTTCACATTGCTATGTGTTTTTCTTTTTTTTTCTTCTCATTATAACTTGAAATATAACTAACCCTTTCCTTGGTTTTCATTTTTAGGTGTTTGTACGGAATTATTGTTCGCGGGTTGAGTTTGTGGCTGCGATTGACCAACTAATGGCAATACACTTGGTTCAGATGTAACGATGGGGCTCGTTTGATTTGATTCCTGTATCGTTGGAACGGGCGCCGTTGTACTTGGTTTTGTTTCAAGTGACGGTGTTGGTGTGCGTGATCTCAGTACCGTTGCGGAAGTTTGTGTTGGATTTGTGACAGCATTTGTTTGTTCAGCTGCATTTGTACCATCGGCTGTTTGCTCTGGTTGTGCAGTTGGTGGTGGTGTATCGCTGAATCCTAAAATTGATTTTCAACAAAAATTAAAAAAAAAAAAAAAAAATTACATTCAATTTCCGCTTATTGAAATGGATTGTTTTTTATGAAATATACCTGACGCAACGATCGATTCAAATGAAGACAATGATGATCGTGACGATGGTAATGGTGATGAATGAATAGCCGCTACATGTTTTGGAAGTGGTGGCGGTGATTCTGGCAACTGTTGCGAATCACGTGGTGATTCAGGCAATTGTTGCGAATCTTCATCCATTGAACCAGCACCATGAGCATGACTCTGATGATATTTTAAACCATTTGCATGCTTATACTTTTTGCTACAGTCTGCAAAAACATAAGAATTAATATAAGAGTTTGTTGAAAAATGAAAAAACAACTTTTTATTGAAAATATACCTTGTTCAGGACATTCTAATAAAACAGGCGAGATCGCACATGGTGTAGTTGTTTTCACTTTTTTCGGTATCTGAACATTTAAATCCGACTGAAAAGAAAAATATCGTTCAATCAATTATATTCAATAAAAATGTTTTTGCATGTATTTGTGACAATGTAAAATAATTTGACTTACATTTGTAGCACTACCACTATTACTTCCATTGCTATCGCTTCCATTAAGCGATGGCGGTGGACTGTCATCTTTTGACTTTCGCTTCTCGGCTCGTCGCGCTAAAATAGAAATTATCGAATATAAATAAAACTTTTTAACTTAAAAATTATTTTACAATAAATTTAAAATGCGAAACGTGACTTACCACTTGCTGGAAGAAAACTGTCTGGTGGAGATGCTGTGATTGAACTACTATTTGTTGAATTAATGCCCGCATTTGATGCAGTAATAGTTGTCGTTGTGTTGGTTGTGTTTGTTGTAGAGCTGGTCGATGTTCGTGATGAAGCACGCCCTTTTGCGCTTGCATTCCGCAGTTTGCTATGAACCTATTCAACAAAAACAAAAATCATAAATTATTTTCATCATTTTTGTGAGAACAAAAAGTATCAATTGAAAAAAAAATCCTCATTTGTTAGTCGATATCAATCGACATTTAAACATTTTTAAAAATAAAAATGGAATATTTGTCACGATTAACTCACAGAGCTTCTTGTTTCAGTAAAGTTACTAAGATCATTTGCCGGTTGTTGTGCGGCGCTTCTGCCGCGTTTAGCTCGTCCTTTCGGAGTTCGAGAATCCAACTCTTCAGTCGGAGAATCACAGAATCTACAAATGAAAACACAAAGAGTTTTAGTTTTGTTTTAAATAAACTTAAGAAGGGAATTCAATATATTCAACTGAATTTTAATTACAATTTATATTATTTTTTTAAATAGTTATTATAAGTTCTATAGTTTACCTTGGTGGAGCCCAATCATGTTTGGTACAATCTAAAAGTGTGCCAACATAGGTTTTTCCTCGCCATGTAACATTAACAACTAGTACACCACCTTCAGTCTCATGCCATACAATTCCTTCTAGCGTGACGGATGTGCCTGTAATTAACAGTTATTTATCGAAATCAATTAGTATGAAATCAGAGAATTTTTTTCAACGATAAATTTTTGATTGAAAAAAATTAATTTTGAAGACATATTTGTGTTAAGAATAAAAGCAGAAATTATTTAATTTCTTTGTTATTTATCAAATTAAATTTAAAATGAAAATTACCTGGTTCGCATGGTCCCAGACAATCTGGTTCAGTAATTGTTCCAACCGATGTTCCAACGCATACATCGACCATATCTTTTGGTTCACATTTAATTTTCTTTGTTGGCGGTGGACTTGTACTCTCCTCACCATTCGATAAAATGCCCATCTTTTGTGCAAAAACCAAGAAGGAGAAAAAAAAAAAATACAAAAATTGCCCAAAAATTAAATTACTTACTATTATAGATTAATTCAATTAAATATTATTGCATGCAATTTACAAAATCAATCGAAATGTCACAATTATTTTTACCTTGCCATCAATTTGTGGTGAAGCTGGTGCATTTGACAATTTCGATGATGATGATGATGATGATGAGGATGACTTCGACTGTGAATTTAGTGTCGCCGAAACGTTATTTGACTGGAAATTTTGTTGTGACTGTTGTTGAATGTATGAAATAATTGTGGTTGAATATGACAACTGTTTTGTTGAAGTTCAATAAGAAAAAATAGCGATAAAGTAAATCCCATATTGAAATGCAATAAAAAACATTTAATTTAAAATCTTTTTTTTTTTTTTTTTTAATTTCTTTTTAGTGTTTTCAATTATCACGTTTATATTCAAAATGGATAGACTTTTTGGCCGATTTTTCATGTAAAGAATTTCGATTGTTGTTCAAATTCAAAATTGGGAGGGTGGGAGAATGGTTCGAATTTCATGACAAATTGGGGGTGTACGCATTGATATAAATATTGAATGTTACTTACCTTTCCGTCAATTTGTGGTGGTCCCGGTGCATTTGGTGTTTTTGACGATGATATCGCACTGGATATACTTGTGTTCGAACCAAATGCATTGGCCGATGTTGAATTTAATGCCGATGAGATTACATTCGAATTGGATGTGTTGCTGTAATTAAAATATTTTCATTAATTGTTAATCCAGTCGTCTAAAAGTGACAATCTTATGCTTTTGGAATTATTTTTTATTTGTTTATTTGTTTGTTTACATACTTTGCATTCGCTTGTAACGATGAAGAAATACGTTGTGCAAGCCCATTATCAATTGAAGCACCTAACAAATCATGTTCGGCCTTCGATGGTGTTGCCGTCAACGATGTATTTAAATCATGGCAATTGTAATTGCGATCACTGTTTGAGGCCGAACTATTGTGTATGTCACTATTGTTTAAATTGCTGCTATTGTTAGCAGACGTTGATGAGTTGCTACTTGCTTTATCACGTTGAGAATACGATGTTTTATCACGAGTTTTATCGCGTCGATGACTACTGTTCGTACGTTTATTTGTCTGTGATGTATTCGGTGTTGATGTCAAGGCCGGACTAGACGATAATTGTTGTGACGATGAATTCGTCTGTGATTGGTTTAGATTTGTTTGAGATTGTTGCAAAGCAGACGTCTGTTGATTCTGCTGTTGTAGCGATAATTTTTTATTTCCCGATCCTGAATTTGAAGTATTTAAACTGAAATGGAAAATATTTTATTTTGGTCATTTGTCATTGAGCTTTTTGATGATTGAATGAAAAAGGTCAATTTAAATAGTCTAAATGAGCAAGAAAGAGAGAGAGAGATAGCAAGAGAAAAAGGGATAATAGAAAATAACTCACGAATTAATATCATCTGCACCAGCAAGTGATCCATTTTGTTCGGCTTTAACAATTTCGTGTTTTGCCTCTGAAGTTTTGGTGCCAGGTTTGGTTCGTTTAATTTTCATTTTGAGGCCAACGCTTGATGTTGCATGATGATCGGCTACTTTATTACCTGCCTTGCCGCCGGCTGTTTGACCAGCTGTATTTGATGACATATTGCCAATATTTAACGAATTTTTATCTAATGCAATTAGATCGGATGCCGTTGTATTGCTGGCTGACGTTGATTTTGTTTGTTGTTGTTGTTGTAATTGTAATTTATTACCACACTCTTGATCGCTAAGCGTCAAGTGTTTTTGTTTATTCGTTTGTAGCTGTGCGCTGACTTTTAACGATGAAATTGTTTGATTTTTCACTTGATTTTTGTCAATGGTTGATGATGAGATCGATGCCGGTACAATTTTCGTTTTAATACTTTTATCCGTATCGATAGAGTCTTTTTTACACTTTGTGTCGTGTTCAATTAAACGATTCGTTTGAATTGTTGATGTCGATGTGCCAATTGATTGTGAATGTTGATTTAATTGTGCTGATGCAGTTGTCGATGTGCTCGATGGCGTCGATAAACTTGATGGAGATGATGAACTACTTCTACTGTTGCTACTGCTGCCGCTGCTTTGTTCACTTTGCGAATTTACGTTTTGCGATACTGTTTCCGAAGTCTTTTTTATATCGTTATCTAAATCTTTGATCAAATCACCAATGCCGCCTACATCCCATTCATTATCATCATATTCAAAATTATTTTCCTTTGATTCCGTCGCTGATTGTTGCTGCTGCTGCTGCTGCTGTTGCTGCTGCTGATTATTTCCGCTACTCTTATTATTGTTTAAAGTACTGCCACTAACATTGCTAGTTATCGTTTGCTTATTGCTATCCGTTTCTAGGCTGTTAATGGCCACCTAACAATTATTCAAATTGAAGAGAAACAACAGAAAAGAAAAAATGAAAGAAAAAGAAGAAAAAAACACGTCAAGTCATGAAACAATCAATGTGTGAACAGAATGTAAAATATGTGGATAATTGATTGACATACCTTATTCGGGTGGTGGCTATGATTTGCCGAACCACTTTTCATTGACTCCATGCAGACTGAGAAATTTGGGCCAACGCAAAAAGCGAGCCCACAAAAGTCGACACTTCTATCTCGTCGTCAATTGAAGCATACAAAGACAAACTAGACGGAAACGATGATGAACTGGACGATAAAAATGATGGAATCGATTCTGTTGAGAGTTCAAAAAAGAGCAAAAAAAAAGAAGAAGAAGAAAGAAACAATTTAGTTCAATTTGCAGAATTTCACTGATAATTAAATGGATGGATGGTATTCATCCGATTACTTACCTTGATTATTGAACAAAGCTGTTTCTGATGTGAATGATTTGGATGCAAAACGGCGGGAGTAACAGGGCCCCGACCCTTGAGACAAACCAATCATTTTAGTTCTGTTTTTGGAAAGAGAAAAAGAAATTATGAGAAAAACTAAATCTAAGAATTGTTTTGGAAGCGAAAAGAGAGAAAAAATATGCAAAAATGCATGTGGCAAATTATGGAAAAAGGAATTTTGTAGCAAATCATAGATTATTTTTTATTCGTAATTTGGAAGCGATCAATTAGTAAGCGATACACAAGCAGACAGACAAGTGATTGATATATATTCAACGATTATTGGTGTGTACGTATATTCAAAATGTCCGACAGATAATATTGAATCAGTCTATTATAAATGCAATGCGATTGATATGTGTCAGTTTGTAATTATGATGTCGATAATAATATAATATTATGTGTTAAACTAAAACCACGAGGTGTGAAGATACAACAACGAAATAACACAAATACAAATATATGCCACACATCATTGTATGTATAGCACCATCAATTTGACAACAATGTTTGATACACATTTTGTCACACTCTATCAACCGTTTAAGGCGATAAATAAATTATTAATATATGGCTATATATACACATTTAAGCATGGAAAACACAAAAAACAAATGAATAAAACCACACAAAATTCGATAAACAAATGCCAAAATATTCAACGATAAATCATATCATAAAATATTCTACATTTTTACATAAGAATACTATGTTTGAGCACACATATTTTAAATTCAAATTAATTTCAATAAATGAATGATGACGACGTTTGAATTTTTGTTTCTTTTATTTTCTTCATCAGCTTTTTTTTCTCTCTTTGTTTGTTTGCTTGGTTTCATTGGATTATTTATGAATTTGTATTGTTTTCGTTCGTGATTGAATGAACTATATTAACGATCGGAAAAAAGAGGCGAGGACAAATATTGAGTGAAAGAGAAAGAGAGAGATTGAGGAAGAGATAGATACAAAGCGGGGAAGAGATAGAAGCAGTAAATATTCTATTCTATGGAAATCAACATGTTACATAACTTTCTCTCATTTTTTCTCAATCAAACTTTTTGTAATGCCTGACAAAATCTGCTGTAATGAAATACCATCAGAAAAAAACGAAAAGTAACAAAAACAAATGAAAGATTAATGCGATATAATTACATGTTTCAATGGCATCAACAAACATTTTTGGTATTTTCAAATATGGAGAGAGAGAGAGAGAGAGAGAGAGATAGAGAGAGAGAGAGAGAAAGAGAAAGAGAAAAATAAGTGGATTGAAAAATTCGGAGCGCACAGAATGTGTGTGTGTGTTTTTTTTTAAACCATGGTGAATATTGTGGTTTTGAAAGTTCAAAAGTGAAATTTCAAAAGCATTTTAACCAGCTTATTTAATCGAAACTTGCCAACATTCGATTAGAGTTTTTTTTTTCAAGCTCATATGTTTGAGCGTGAGCGCTCATTTATTAATCACTGAAAGTGTTATTCTCAATTTAATATGGTTACGTTTTGCCAAAGTAGTTTGTTGTTTTGGCTCATTTTTAATATGCATTTTACACTAGATTGGTAGCTTGCAACGGTTTTCACTTTCCGTTCGGCATTTAAATTAGAAATCTTTGGGTAGGTTTTTGTTTTTGTTTAGCTCAGCGGCAGATAAAAAGAGCTTCTAGTTTCATGCTTTTTTTTTTCTTTTTTGTTCGCTTTCTATATTTTCATGAGCTGGCACCAAGTTGATTATTACGGTATTAAATGATTAATTGATTTCCTATTACATTCATGGTCCTCATTGTGAAAATTAAATTATGGTCGGCCATAAATCACTACGGAAATCGATATAGATTTTGACCATATTTGAAATTAAGACAATTATCATGGATCGAAGAGAAATAGAGAGAGAGAGAGAGAGAGAGAGAGAGAGAGGAGGGGTGGAGAGGGGGTTGAATAAGTTCATTTGGTGTGTGTGTTTTTGTAATAATCAAATGCTGATGCAAAAAATGCATATTTTTGTTGGTTATCAATATTATTCATCACGTTGGTCAATGAATAATGTGCAATAGTAGTAGCAAAAGAGGGAAAAAAACCACATAAATTTCATTTGCAAGTGAATTGATTCTTTGTGATTATTTGCAATGAGCAGTAGTGTTATATCGAATGTTGGCAATGTGGAAGCTACTGTTGATGCATGTTGCTGTGTTTGATTTTCTTTTGTTCTCATTTACTCGGACTGATACATTCGTGGCGATTAAACTGGAAGAAAATTAATTTGATATCGATACATATCGGTTAAAAAATACGGTGCAGTGCGCGCGCATTGCCATTGTACCAATCTACAAATAAGTGGTCGCTGGATTGTTGTTTGAATATCAAATTGGTATTTGAACCACAATTGCAGATCACAATAAATACAAAAACGAGACGGACCACAGAGAGAAAATGAGAGAAAGAGAAACGGTTCAATGTGAATTCAAATAAAATACACAAGACTAAATGTATCCAATAATATCGATATCCGATCGAAATGGAGAGTGAAACAGAGAAAAAAAAAGAAAAATGCAACTGTTAACGATGAATGAACATACAATTAATTCGAATTCTATGTTGTTGTTTATTTATTTATTTTTTTCTTCTTCTTTTTTTGATGTGAAAAAACCCCAATGAAATAAATGTATACGGTGCACACGGCCACAGTGTATGCGCAAATGCGCGATCGCATGCGCGCTCTCACATCGCGCAATTGAGCTTAAACACGCCACAGTTAGAGCGAAACAGAACAACAAGAGCAACAACACATATAACAATGCACTAAGTAACGCGCCAAACTACGAAACCTGTTTTCTATTTTCAAAGGTTATTATCAGCGACCATTTGTCAGCAACCATAAATATTTAATTTTTTATTTGCTCTGCCGTTTGGTATGTTATGTTTTAAAGTATCTCTCTCATGCTCTTGTTCGCTCTCTCTCTCTCTCTTTCTTTCACATACCAACAAAAATAAAATCTTTCTCATTTACTCTCTGCCTCTTACCGTTTATCTTCCAGTTGCTTGCGTTCAAGCCAATCGCTTCGTTGACTTCACTTTACCTAATATGCACACATTTTGTTCTATACGGTGTGTGTATGTCTCTGTGTGGACCAACCGTATTCGTGTCGAATTGTGAGAGTCAGTTTCTTGTGGATCACTTTCAATAGATTACCATGTGTAATTTGCAAATTTCTGCGCTTTCGTATCAATTTCAATGTTTCGGCCTTTATTGCATACCATCGATTCGGTATATAATTTCAACTTCTTTTTTTTCACATGCTTGCTTTTCAATGTTTCTGTATGCAATAATAACAGCAGCAGCAACTGCAACAGCAAAAGCAAAAGAAGCAACCACCGCAGCAATAACAACAACATAAATAATTTTGTGCTTGATCAAGATATTATCCGTCGATTTGCCATTTTCGTTGATGTACAGCATTCTGTGTGCACACAAAATATCGACAACAGTAACAACCAAAATGAAAAACAAAGAAAAATCTCTTTTAAAAAATTTTTCGTGTGTCTTTTGCACGTCGTTTCGACAAAAGGTCTTCATTTATTCTCATTTACTTTGAATGGTTTATGGCCCAAGTGGATGCATTTTACATTTGAATCCACTCATTAAATTGACAAACAAAACATCAACATCAATTTGAATAGAAAATGTTTAAGACAACCATAGCTAAGCAAACAAAGAATAAATTGAAGAGTGGCGAATGATAGACAGTGAATGACAAAGTGAGAGAGTGAGTGAGAGAGAGAGAGAGAGAGAGAGAGAGAGAAAACGGGCGATGCAAATTGTATGAAAATGTAACATGCAACAACACAATATATCGTGTCACCATTTCAAATGCTTACAAATTCATCAGCAAATAAGAAAAGTGCCTTCAATTAGTTGCGGCAGAATTATGAAAATGCCCGACTATAAATAACGAAATGATTTTCGTTTCTTTTATTTTTCCGCTCGCTATGCGCGAGCGCGTTGCTTTTTTTTTCTTTCTCGTTCTTTTCGTTTTTTCACTTCTCTTGGTTTGTTTGAGCCGCTCATTAATTGCACACTGAGTGAGTGCGGAACACAAAAAGAAATATTTTGTAAAGAGAGAACTTTGAAGGAATGAAAAAAAAACATAGAGTAATGAAGTAATAAATAATAAATAATGCAATGAATAAATGAACAGGACTTCGTTACACTCAATAAAGCATTTCTCTCTTCTCTCTTGTTTGTAATATTTTTTCTTTATTTTTATTTATTTATTTTTATTTTATTTTTTTTTTTTTTTTTGTTCTTCGGGTCAAATTGACTTTCAAGTCTTTCTTTGTGACGCGAAGAATAAGCAAATGGGCGATTGAGCGGATTCGTGTTTGCGCACATACATTATATCCGAAGATAAATGAATTTACAATGATTATTAATAACATCTAGTTGGCGCATTTTCATCGATGCCGCCGCCTGTAAAAGTTTCGAATTATCTGTGTGTTTGACGGTAAAATGATCAAATTTACACATTTTCAACTTCACCTGTCATCAAATTACGATTTTCGAGTTGAAAACGAAAGCATCAATTTTGAACTGTATGTTACGAATCAACGATGCAAAAAATACTCTGTCGTTCTCTCTCTCTCTCTCTCTCTCTCTCTCTCTCTCTCTCTCTCTCCTCGTTCTATCTCTCTATTTGTTCGTTTTCATTTACATGCACGTTCCCGTGTGTGATTTTGTATTTGTGCACGTGTTTTGTGCGCGATGTCATTTTAAATTAATTAGATGTGTGCGATTATGTGTTTGTTTGTGTGTGTGTGTGTGTGCGTGTACTCGCTGTGATCGACAATTGCACGAACTCATTTGAATGAAATGTAGCATTTCAAGTGGCATGAAATGTGTTATGCCAGATCACATTATATTATATCATTTGGCAAAAGTCATCGCTATCACACTTGAATGCACATACAAATAAATAATTCTGTAATGGCAACCACATATATATATAATATATATATGTACATCATATTAAAATGCATTATCGGATCGATCAATCGACAAGGATTTACATTTACATCGTTCTTTCGTAAATTAATAATTGCAATTGTTATGATTTATGCACTCGATTGAAATGACAGAAAACACGTTTGCTTTTTTCTATTAAAGTTTTTTTCGTTATTGTTATTATTATTATTATTATTTTCACTGTTGTTGTTTTCTTCTGCATTTGATTTTCTGTTAAGAAGCGATAATATTCAATCTACTTTCGGTTTTTCACGCACGTAGACTGAACAGGATGAAATGAACAGAGAGAGAGAGAGAGAGAGAGAGAGAGAGAGAGAGAGAGAGAGAGAGAGAGAGAGAGAGAAAAAGAAAGAGAGAGCGAGAGAATGAGAGAGAGAATATAATAGAGAGTTGATTTGAATACCCACAAAATATCATGTAAAATACACATGTTATTATAACTTTATTGAAACTAATATAACGAAATAGCCTGTAAATCACTGTATATATACGATATAAGCGCGCGCTCTTTCTTTCTCTCTCTCTTATGACGCTCAGCGTAGAACGCGCATTCACAGAATAAATGGAAATAAAATGAACGGAAAATGAGAGTAATAATAATAAACGTCAAGTGGCAAACGAAATTATATATGGTTTGATTATATTTCGAAGTATATTATTCGTTTTTTTTTTTATCTTTACGGTGTTTTTGCGTGTTCAATTGTGCTCAAAGGCAAAACTCACTTTTATTTATATGATTTTAATATGTGCATTTTGTTGTTGACGAGGTAAACAGAAACAAAATCACAAGATGTTAAAGAAGAAGAAGAAATAGGAGAAGAAGAAAAAAAAACACAATTTTAAATTGATGTGTGTATTACATTGAAGCATGAGAAGAGTGAGAATGAGCAAGAACAAGTATCGACAGATTTCAAATGAATAGACAAGACAAAAATGTGTTGCCATTTGTTTGAGAGACCACAAGGTGAACGCAACACTGACTATGGGCATCAAATTCGCATGCATTAAGACGGACACGGTGCTCAATTTAAACCAATTGAGTGATTGTTCCATTTGCTGACCACTGTCGATGCATGTTCAACTTATTATTATTTTCTACTTTTTGTTGTCTGTTTATTACATTTTCACGACCGCATTTTCTTTTTACATTTTTTTCTTCTGTACATTTTACATGGTGCCTGCTTTATTATTGTCGCATTACATATGGTGACCATTATATGGTTCAAACTTCGAGTCTCAAAGCCGAATAAGAAGTTATACAAATGAGCTGTGTACGAATAAAAGAAAAACTGAATAAAAAAAAAAGAAACATTTGAACAATGATTTGCTCAGCAAAAATGCTAATCGAAAAGCACATCGATCTTTGATGAAAGTGAATGACTGGATTATGGAAAAGCAAAGTGTCACTCCAATATTCAAAATAGGTTAGCGTGAGTGATTCATTGCTGTCACATAAATCTCAAGACGTACTAACTTTAAAATGTTGCAATCATGCAAAAAAAAAAACCTTCAACAGCAAACTAAAATGAAACGTGCTGGTGCTATTTATTCCATCAACAATATTGACTAAAGCTTTCGGTCTATCATTTATATGTTGTTGCTGTTTTATTTTTCTGGTGACACAACTATCATTTCTTTCATCGTCTACCGCCTACCGTTTACAAAAAGGGCAAGCAAGTGAATTAGGGAAAGAGAAAGGACGAAAAAGAAATGAATAAAAGAGAGACAGAGAGAGAGAGAGAGAGAGAGAGAGAGAGAGAGAGAGAGAGAGTAATATAAAATTACAAAATGAATATTGTTGAAAGTACAAACGAGAATTAAATAGTTTGAATTTTGGGTTTGGCTTGGCTTTGAGCTCTTTCAGTTTGATGATTCAGTTCCAGTAATTGAGTTTTATTATGTTTATTATGCTACTTCATTTGTATGTTCGTTGTACGATCAACAAATGCTTGCGGAACCTGCATAATTTCCGTGCCAATCTCTTATGTCATCCGATTTGTGTTGCAGTACTGATAATCATTAGCCATACTGAGCATGTAATTTAGAGATTAATTTTCAAATCTTTAACTCGACACTATACATCTAGCAATAGAATGATGATGATAATAATGTCAATAATAAACCCATATATATATATTAAATTGTATGTTTGGATTGAAGCAAAACACACAAAATAAAAACGCAAACAAACTTAGATAAAGAAAACGTGTCTTGAGTACGAGAGAAAGAGAGAAAAAGAAAGAAAAATAAAAAACAAAGAAGATAGAAACCGCTAAACAAACCGCATTTGGATTGAGGCTTACGACTGAATTCATAATGTTAATTATGATTGTAAATAAAAATGCCTTTTAGAAGTGTTAAAAATGAAATTAATTATGATTGCACTTGAGGCATAACATCGTCTACACTGTGCACACATACATCACACGAGAGAGAGATAGAGAGAGAGAGAGAGAGAGAGAGAGAGCAAAAAAAATAAACTTATAGCGAGAACACAAGATACGGTATAGACAAAACAAGAAACACGAACTGACATCGACGACACACAATATCACGTAATATGCAATTATATATATAGTAATACAATAAGCAAAATGCTAGAGTTAGCACTCGAGCGAATGAGCAAGCGAACGCACGCGCGCGCACAAATGAAGTGACAGCAAACATAGCGTTCACTTTAAATGGATAATTGTAATCGATGATTGGGCGATTTGTTGCAGTTTAGTTTTAGTTATTGCTCACATAAAATGCATCTGTATGTATAAATGGCGCATTGCACATACAAAGAGTAATTACCAAGTTTTAATTTGATTTTAAAGTCGTCGTTTGTTGTCATTTGCACGGCAAACATGTCATTTTCAATGCGCATATATATCGTCAAATTGAGAACTTTTCGATTTTCACTGAGAGAGTGAGAGAATTGGCGAAAAAAGATCAAAAATGAAAAAAAAAAAATCGAAAAAACTAGCGAAGCATTCAAAATTGAGTGTTGTAATAGGCTCGATTTCATTGTTTTTTTTTTCTTGTTCGAGTATTAACGGCGGCTATTTGTTTTTTTCTCTTTATGTTTTTCATCAATTTAACTGTGCAACTACCTAGGCAGCAATCTACCTGATTTTTTACCAATGACAATTGGGTGCAGCGTGCGCGAAAGAAAAAGAAAGCGAGAGATAGAAAAAACAATCAGTCAAATTACAATCAATGCTAAAAAAATTTATGGTATACATATAGATTTTGGTGTTTGTTGCCGTTGTTATGCTGCTCCAATGTAATCACAATACCGTCAATTTCCACTTGTACAATCATCTATCCATTATTACTAAAAACAATAATTCGACAAATTAAGTCTATGTCATAGTCACTCGCATTGTGCACACATAATACCAATAATTGGGCTAGCTATCGATTTGTCATACCGTTGTCAATGGTTTCTTGTGGCTTTGAACGTTATGTTTTTGTTTTTTTTTTCTTTTTGCGCCATTAAACAATTTATCGGACAGTATTTTTTTTTTTTGTCGTCACGTCTCTGAATTGTATTGGAATGAAAGTCATTCGCTGATTTATGACACATACATAGAACGAATCATAAGCATCGATCCAATGAAGACATAGCTCAATGGCTCAACAACAATTATTTTGTACGTGTGTGCGTGCGCGCGCTGTTTGTTTATTAAGTTTGGAAAAAAGCCTGGATTTTGTCACAGTTTTAGCTCTCGTATTTTAAGCGATAAACCGTCAAAGTCATGTGTATTTTTTTTTTTTTCATACATTTTTCAATGTGTGCGTACTCGCGCACGCTCAAGCTCACGCTTCACGATCAATAGATAGTTAATCGGGCACGTGAACAACGATGACGCTTTCATTTCATTTAAAAAGTATTTGCCGAAGATTTATTTGTATGTTTTCATATTCGCACAATGTACACTTGAAACCATTTATTGACTGCGATTGTCAAATAGTAAAATTCCAAAATAAATAATAACTATGCATGCGAAAAACGCTTTTCAACACATTTTTATAAGAGATAGAGACAAGAGAGAGAGAGAGAGAGAGAGAGAGAGAGAGAGAGAGAGAGAGAGAGAGAGAGAGAGAGAGAAAAATAAAAAGAGAAAGAGAGAGATATTTGAAAATGTTGCATGCATTTCGTGTGCCATTTTATGGCAATATTTTGTTTTCATTTACCATGTCAATTTTGTATGCAATATGTGCACTCCGTGCGGTCTATTGTTGTTGTTTACACTATGCACGAATTTCATTCTATTATTCTCCAAATAAATTCTCTTTATCTCTTTTCATCACACAACTCTTTCTCTTTTTCTCACCTCCTTTTCTTCTCTGTCGTTCTTTTCACTCGTGCAACTTACTTCCTTTCCCATGCTCTTGTTCTTCTATTCTCTTTAGTCCTTACTATTCTTTTACTTCTCTCTTCCACTCTTGTTTCTCCTTTTTCTATGGATATTTTGTTGTTTTTGCCATACAATTTTTCTTTTTCTCTCTTTCTTTTGCATGCATCTTTCATTTAACAATTCATTTGTTTGAACATGAGCATTTTCAAGACATTTATGGTCAATGTGCCAATTCCATTGGGTTATTTCATTTTAAAATAGCAAATGAGAAGAGAGAAAGAGAAAAAAATAATAATAATTGTAACGTAGAAATGGAGGTAAATCGAATATGAGATATGTAAATTGTTGAAACAATTAAAAATGAACAAAATGATATTCTCATCAAATTTTATGATGAGCATGCATTAATTATCATTAACATTATCGGTTTAATAGCAATAACAATGTTTCAAAACATTTTCAATGAGATTAAAGTTGGTTTGCGAAAATAATCGCAATTATTTTTGAACGAATAAAAGAATGAATGAAAGTGTAGATAAAACTCTGAATGTGGATGGCCAAATAATGGCAGAGAATAAAACTCAAGTGATGTGCCATTGAAATAGATTTTGATGAGAAATTTTCCACACAGTCACACATTATCATGGTGCAGCGGCAGAAGAAAGAAAAATAAAGCGAATGGCTTAGCGTCATCGTCGTTCAATTTTCGGCGATGCTTAACAGTCAATGTCAATTTGAGTGGTCGTTATGTTTGACTCAATTGCTGCATCTTTATTCCAAATAATACACAATGCAGATGAAAATACAGTAGTCGAATTGCTTTTTCGCTTTCGCTCTCGCTCTCGCTCTCGCTCTCGCTCTCTCACTCTTGTTTGCTTTTTGTTCAGTTTGCTACTTCAGTAGAATGTGCATGAGAGATCGTGTGACTACTTATGGACTCTATACAAACAACACACTCTTTCACATGCACACAATTAATTTCAGTTGCTGGTCATACGTTCATAATTTCAATGTGCATAGCATAATGTGTGTGTGTGTGCATTTTTTTTTTTTTTATTATTACTTTTGTTTCTTTTCGTTCGTGCTCCATTCAGTTTATGTGCTTGCTAAATTATGAATAAGTTTCTCAAGTGGAAAAAAAATAAAGATACGAAATGAGCACACAGCGCACAGGCAACAAAATCATAATAATCAACTACACGAAGTCATTAAGTAACGACACAAAAAAGGAATGTAAATGTTTTTTAAGGCTACACTATAAAATTGAACAATGTTGCTGGCACCAACAAAGTATAGTGAACTTGTCGTGTGTATGTTGTTGTTTTTTTTTTGCCGCCGTTTTCAATTCACTCTTGTATATTTCGTTTTCTTTCTTTCGTTTCTTCTCTTTCAGGCCCTCGCGCCCTCTCTCTCTCTTTTTTTTCTCACTTTGTCTCTTTCACACTCATTCTTGTTCACTCTCTGTTTCTCTTACGCTCTCTCTCTTTCTCTCTTTCCTTTTTTTTCTTTTTATTTGGTCGTGCATAGAAGCCAAATGTGGCAAATCGTGAGTAGCGCAGTACATACACAAACACATAAGTAAAATGGAGAGAAAGAATCTGCCATGCACATCATACAATTCATCCAACTGAGTTGAATTGTTATCATTGACTTTATAGTCACTAGCAAATCGCTCTTAAATAAGATTGCAAGCAATGAACATTTAAGTACAATTTAATAAATTTCAAAAGAAAATTTAATGCGCCAGCTGTGCAATGCCATGCACATGATAACACATAAATGAATGGTGATGATGGCAGTGATGATGACGACAATGACGATGATGATGATGATGATGATGGTTTTGGTGCATGTTGGAATTGTGTTCACTTGAACCACACTGCATATTGTTATAATTGATTCAATAAGTTTATGATGACCTCTCTCTTTTCTCGGCCGGTGGTTATTATTGATCACATCGCATTGATCTCATCACATTGATTGCATCACATACAAACAAATTTAATTAAATCATCAACCATGAATATTTAACGGATTTGATTTCAAATGACTAATGTTGCTTGACACATATAGGGAGATAGAGTGAGATTGTGTGTATGTGAAAGAGAGAGAGAGAGAGAGAGAGAACGAGAGTGACAGAGACAAAAGAGGAATAAAAACAATTTTGCTTTGGAAATAATTCTATTTAGTGTCTTGAAATTATTCTCCGAATGTCTTTCTTTTTATCATTTAAATAATAGTTTATTCATTCAATGAGATACAATTAATTTGTTGTTGATGATTTTCGTGAAATGCATGTCACAATCATTTGACATATCGCAAATAATGTGTTTGTGATATAAAACACAGGATGCTGAAGAAACTTGAGATACGAAAGATACGAGACATTGTTTAACATTACAAATAAAAATATCATGGAAAATTGCTCACATCTTGGAAATAATTGTGTGTTAATATATTTTAATAAAATACATTACATTAATGTGGGTAATGTAAAATTTATAATGAAATTGAAAACAATTTTTAGATAAATGTCATATTTACTCATGAATGAATTACAATTGAAAATGCCTGAGGATTTGTCAAGAGACACTTGAGAATGTTGTTGCTACTTGTGTTGATTCTGTTTCAATTCAAGTGAGAATTGTACGTCAAAACACCCTCTGCACAATTGAGCTACGCTATTATTTTCTTTTTTTTTTTTCTTTTCATTTTTTTCATTCTTTCAATTGCGTAAATGTTCAT
The DNA here is from genome assembly GCA_029041755.1 of Resseliella maxima. Classification (NCBI taxonomy): domain Eukaryota; kingdom Metazoa; phylum Arthropoda; class Insecta; order Diptera; family Cecidomyiidae; genus Resseliella; species Resseliella maxima. The sequence continues at coordinate 1,278,116 of JAQOWM010001006.1, read as the reverse complement.
TAAAACACAAGCGCCCATTTAATAAGTGATTTGGTTGCATTTCATTTATTGGTATTTTAGGCTCAATGCTTATGCTCAGGGCTTAATGCATAAAGATGTGTAAAAAAGAAAAATAAAGCAATACACCCAAAAGATGATTGTCACCATTGTGACCGCGGATGTAACATTTCATCAAAACATCTATTTAAAAGTGATTAGGAAATTCATTGACCGAGTACCGAGTAATGAAAATAGAGAGAAAAAAAAATAATGAATTATGTATAGAAAGTCATTGCGCGTATTCAATTCGTTTGAGGTTAACTGATGGGGTCAAATTACATTACATGAGCATAAGGAGCGCACCGACCACGAGAAAAAGAAGATGAAAATAAAAAAAAAACGAAACATGCATATAAAAAGCCACATTGATTGCTCAATAGGTTCGTGTTTGGGCAAACGTTTCGAAAACATTGATTTACTCTCTTTATGTTTCTTTTTTTTTTTTTTTACTTTTCTGGTTTTGTTCGACGCTTGTTTGTTCCCAGTACACAAAACAAAATGCAACAACACACCAAAACCAATTGAATTGTTTGTAAATCTTGTAAACACTGTAACAAAATATTGAGCGAACGTATCTGAATCGGTGGAATTGAATTTGCATGAACCATATAGCATTTCATGCAGTCAATCAAATAGATAAAGAAGAGAGAAAGAGAAAAAAGCGATTAAATTATATCTGGCGAGAACTCAATTTAATTGGAGCCTTTCTTTCATTTAATCGTATTCATAGCATACAAATGAATACGTGCAATGGCATGCCTAATATTCTATACCGTTAAATAAAAAGAGAAGAGCCAATCCATAGACAATATCTTAAGCCTTACTGAAGCACATAGACATTTGCCAATTTTTCATTTTAATCTCTTTCTCTCTCTCTCTCTCTCTCTCTCTCTCTCTCTATCTATCTCTATTCTTAATAGCACTCTCATTGTCTTCGCCTCTCCTCATTTCATCTTTTCATTTCTTTCTCACTCGATTGCTCTATGCAAGAAATGAAGAGAATGCTTCCATAGCAATTTCATTCAGCATTTCTATCAACAATGTGGTTTGGCCTGTCAATATGCACCGCAAAGCAAATACAAAATAAACTTGGATATTTGATTATGTTAAATTGAGTAAGCGAATTTTCAGGCCTATTTTTCGCCTCACATATTTTCCAGATTGATCCAATTTTCTGTCGTTTTCATTTGAATATACGATTTTATCTAGATGAATGCATTTACCTTCAAATCACTTAACGATAATCGCTTGTTTATTACTTGGATGCACCACAAATGAATGATGAAACTTACCTAAAATGTAGAAAGGGAAAGAAAAAAAAACATTCGGTTTATAATCATTTCAAAATGGTATGCTTTAATAATAATAATAATAATGAAAATAATGAAAATAATGAATTATTTGTTCTGATTGCCATTCAATGAATACCAGATATTCTTTGAAATATATCTGTGAATGGAGTGTTCATTTAATAATAAATAATAACCTTAAAGCAGTCAAATATTTTATATTAAATCAAATGCTTCCGATGAATTAAAAAAAAAGAGCTCAAAATTCATAGTACACAAATAGACATACAAGAACAAATAAGAGCGAAATTCGTTGATTTGCAATGGCATTCATATGAAAATTGAGCAAAATACTTGAATGCATTAAATGACATTGATAAAATGCATGCTCTTGAGCAGAACTGAATTGAAATGAATTCAAATTGTTCCCATAACAAGAAAAAGAAGAATAAGTATAGAAAGAAAAATATTTGAAAAGTTGAAGTGCACATTTATGGTGAAAATATTGAAATTTTTCACTAAATATATGTTCAACATTTCACATAAATACAAATATCCACCACTTTTATCTCTCTTTCTTTTTCTCTTTCATTTTATTGTAAGATGAAAATATTAGGGAAAAAATTTTCGTCAATAAAATTGTTTTGAATCTTCAAGTTGTGAGAATTGAAAAGAATAAAGCAAATATATATAAACAGCATTTTTGATATCACTACATCTATTCCAGGTTAAAAAAAACTCACAGGCATCGCATTGAACATTTGAATTTGTCCAATGTAAATAAAAAGAAGAAGAAGAAGAAGAAGAAAAAGTAAAAACGAAAAATGCACACCCATTTTCAATGGAAAAGAATAAACATATTAAAAAGTAAAGCGGCTCAGCGCACGAAAAAAAGGAAGAAAAAAACTTGTAACCGTTGTCATGTGATGGTGCACGTGAAATTCTATGTATGAAATTATATTCTTTTCTACGTTCCAGAAGAGTAATAAATGGATAGGAATACTATTAAATGATTTTGAGTTGATTCTTGTGTTTTTCTTTGTTGTTTCCCTTTCGGGATTTTTTTTTTATGTTCTCTCTTTCTCTCTTCTGCGTCTCCTTTTGTCAGTCATGTCGTTTGCTGTACTTTTGGTTTTTACATTTTTTTGTTTTGTTTTGTTTTGTTCGGTTAAAGTTGGTTGTTTCCTCTCTGTGCCTTTTCAGGTATTGCTTTGAGTGCGCGCGCTATAGTCTTTCAATGTACATCAACATACTTGCACGAAATGCATTATTTTGAGCCATTTTATTATTGTTGAGCTACTGAACAAACCTGATATACTATACGGAGTTTGTTATTGTTTCTTTATTCTCTCTGTGTGTTTCTTTTTTCTTTTTAATTTTTGTTGTCTTGTTATGTGTTCTGTTTAATTTTTCTTTTACATTACTCGCTTTGCTCTATAAACAGGACTTGAAAATTGAAATAAACGAAGAGCAATTTTTTGCAACAAAACAACTGTCTCTATTGTACAAGTAAGTCACAGCACTGTGTTACAATATCAACAACAACGACAATAACAAAAGCGAATAATTGTCGTTCATGTAATTGTATATTTCTATCCATTTTATTTTGCTTCTAATTCGCGCGCTCCTACAATGTTGCCTACGTTAAATATTTACTGCTATTTGTCTGTGCCTTTGTGTACATTTCTTAGTTATAAGTGTTTCCTTTCGCCCTCTTGTCCTTCATCCACCACACAAATGCAATAAAGAATACGCGCACACACATACACACACCCATACAATATACACGTATGGGCGCTATGTGCTTTCGCATCCACATTTTTATTTTATCGTTTCCATTTGCTTTGACTCTCGATGCAGCTAAAATCGTTTCAATCGAATGGATCATTTTAACTTTTCCCTAGCTCCTCATTTCACAGTAGTTGAAATTCGATTTGATTACATTTGTATCGTATATGTTAACTGAAATGAATATACGATGGCAATTTATAGATGTGCCATTTTATTTCGGTCGATTTGTGAACAATACACTTATTTGTAGACATATTTATATTCGTATGTTCTGTATAGCAGCTTATGGAATAGTATAAATACTTATGGAGTGTACAAAACCATTTTTGACTTTCAATACTTCAATTACTAATGGGCAATTTTGCCAAACCGAAGGACATAGGCACCTAATCGAGAAGCGTTTAAATAATTACTTGGAATGTCTACAATGTACTGGATTAACATCGGATCTGATTTCATATTCTGACGCTAAACAATGAATTGGGTGAATACAGTCATAGGGAGAGATAGTCAATATGAGTTTTCAGATGGAGGCAAACAAGCAGAAAACGAATGAATGTTGGAGCGAACAAGCAAGAAATGAAGAAAAACGAGGGAAAGATTAAAAGAGATGGAAAATAAACGACGGACGGATAAAGAAAGAATAAACAATGAAAGAGCAAATGAAAAAGAGAAATTGAACAAGAAAATGCCGTAAAAAGGAAGCGTCATACACCGCCAATGTATTAAATTATATATCGCTTGAGCTAATGTACAAACTAGCCTTCAACAAAGTTTAAACGTTATGCCTTGATGTTGATGTCGTGCACAAATAATTGTGTGAGTGCATATATTTACATTTACATTTACATTATAACATAACACATCTTCCAAACCACTAATTTATTTTTCGTCATACAAACAGACGCGCAAACATTCTGCCCTCGCAACATCCGACACAAAAAGCAATACCGAATAAAAACTACCCAGCATATTTTATTACACGTAGAAATGTTAAATCGGAGGAAAGCGAGTGTCAGGAAAATAAAATAGAAATCAGTAAAAGGAAACGGGGCATAGAGGGAGAGAATGTGAACAAGAAAAAGGGGATGACGAAGAAGAAGAAGTTGAAAAAACACCACCACGATGAATCTCTCTCTCTCTCTCTCTCTCTCTCTCTCTGTGTGTGTGTGTGTCAACTCTGTACACTTTCCAAAAGCTACAATATAATCCAATCTAATAAATGTACATGTGAAAAGGGAAAAAATGTTGCGACTGTGACAAAGTGGCAATGATATTTGTATGCTGGAGGATGTGAGAGTGTGTGTATGCGTGTGTATTTGCATTTGTGTTTGTGTCTATAAAATTCACGAGCCGAACAAGATCCACGAATATAGTTGTAACTATATCATGCCAAAATCGGTAACCATTTGCTAACTTATTTTTGTTGTTTTTATGCAATGGCTTTAGAACGTCTCTGATATGCGTATTTGACTATATAGCAGCACATCATCATCACCAAAAAGAAGAGAAAAGTAAAGAAAAAGAAGAAGAAGAAGAGAAAAAACACTGCCAACAATATACAGAGAGCACCAAATGCTAATGGAAAATGGTTCCCAGTTGCTACTGCGCATCAAATACAACCATTTATATCAATTCAAACACAAACAAATGTGTAATACAAATACGCGCGCACACACAGCGTACCAAAGCAAATGAAAATCAGAATCAGAGTTTATACCAGATAGATAGATATTCGAGTGAGAATCATAGCAATTGGTAGCTAAAGCCGATGTGCCAAAACCAAATGTAACCAAGCCAAGCCAAACAGACGAAATCGATGTAAAACGAATGGAAAATGGTATGTACTACAGTGTAAATTGCTGTATATAAAATACTACATAAAAGGTGTGAAATACTGCTATGCTGTTGCTCCATTTGGTTGTGGTACCGATGCCTTGTCGTCACTAACCGAATAAATCATGTGCGCCGAAAGCGCGCACACAATGACTACCACTACTTTATACACACATTTGGATATTGTGTGGAAAAACCATGAAAATGACAAAACAAGAGAGAGAGAGAGAGAGAGAGAGAGAGAGAGAGAGAGAAAGAAAAAAGAAAAAAGATGAAAAGGATCTACAACATTTTCTATGCATGTATGTATTCGTGACTCGCATTTTTGTTATTTGTATGCGTACAAATCTCATCTTTGCGCGAAATTCCAAAAAGAGAAACAGAAGGACAGTGAGGGAGGGAGAAGGAGATAAAGATGGAAGGGCAAATGTGCCAAATAGAGTGAAAACGATGGATAGAGGGCAAAAGAAAATGATAGCGAAAGCAAAAGAGTAAACCGACAGGGGGCGAGTGTGTTTGCATATCATCGAAAAATGTTCCGAGATAAAAGTAAAGAGCAACCAAGCTTATGGGTTAACCATTAGCTATCGCTCTCTTGCATATTACTGTTATATTCCGTTACACCATTTGAGTTATTGTTATTATGTGCGTACGAGTTGATATCCTCCCATGATGTATAACGCTTGTATATAACGACTCGATTGTTGTATTGATGTTAAAGGTGAAAACCGGAAAATCAAAACCATCATAAACTAAATTGTTTCGTTTGTTTAGATGTTCGTATATGTCACCGTATCCGGCTTTTGAAATGACCTCTCTCTCTCTCTCTCTCTCTCTCTCTCTGTCTGTCTTTTTCTCTTTTTTGTTTTCTCTCGTTCGTTTACATTTTCTCTCCGTCCATATACATAAAGATTTGTTTTTGTTTCTTTTTTTTTTATTGCTGTTCGGCTCTTTGCCGTAATGTTTGAGGTTATTCTGGCAAACATCGTCAAACCGACTTTAATCGCCATGAATAATTATCTGTTGTCACCAACAACGTTCGGAATAGCACTTTGAAATCATCAGATTATATAGATAGATTTGTATTGATCTATCAAACGTGCCATCAGTCTTAGTTCATTACAAATCACATTAATAATCATGTGTGTGTGCGGTGTACGCCCCAAGTTTGCATTTTATTCTTTATTTTCGTTTTTTTTTCTCTTTTTCTCCTCATCTATCTTACATTTAGTATCGGAAATTGATTGAAAAAGTAAAAATCAAGCGAACCAAATCAATGGTGAATATGTTTCAGTTTAAACTACTTGATTTCAATATGAAATGTAGCTAAATGATTGCGCCTCTTGTCGGTTTATATTAAATGCTTTTGTGCATGGAATATTAAAACAATATATATCATCGTTAAATCAAATCTATCATAATATGTAAATTTGTTTCATAAATAAAACGCCTCAGCGCATTTTATTTTGCAAATGTTACAATAGAGCGTGTACAGTGTATACAATACGTGCGAACGAGCATCATCAATTGATTTAATACTGGTGAAATGAATACGTGTTAGAGGGGACGGAGATGGAAACAGAGCGAAAGACGACAAGAAATGGGATGACAGAAGAAAAAAGTGAATACAAAAGCCGCGGATGAATCAGGGAGAAAAACGAAGAAGAAAAAATAGAAGAAAGAAAGTAAAGAGCACAAAAAGGAAGAAAAATGATGCATAAAAATCAAGTATTTAAAGGAGCATTTTTCGCCAGTAAATGAGGAAAATGAGAATAAAAAACAACAAGAAATTACGACGAAGACGATAACGGCAGAAGTAAAATTTAAAAAAAAGAGGGAAAAAAATTGCATTGAACAAGCAAACACAAGAAAAACGCGATCAAGCTTCGTATTTCACATCAGCAAATAACGTACAAACGAATTCTGATTGCGGTCATTACTAAATCAGCTCGCGCATATCACAAAGCGAAGAGAAAAATATTAAAAATTAAGCAGAGCGCTTCGAGTAGGAGGAGATGGCAAGCATAGAGAATGAGAGATGAAACGAGAAAGAGAGAGAAATGAAGAAAAGAAACAACAATAACAACAAATGTAACCGTAGACATCGTATAAAATTAATGGTGCCAAAATTTTGTATAATTTGTTAGATGCTCGTTCGCTGTCGTTCATTTATTTAGTTACATGTTTGGTGTGTACGTTTTTTGGGAAATGCGTTATTGTTGTTGCTTTTCAGTTATATTCACTATGGATATTTCTCTTGCTCATTTTGTTACCATCGTTTTTCGATGATTTTATGTTATGTGTTGTTTGTTCTCGTGAGTTTTTCTTTCTCGTTTTTTATTTTTTTATTTTTTTATTTTTTTTGATTTTTTGATTTTTTTCTTCTTTTTTTTGCGTTTTTCTCACTCTCAACCAGCAGTTCAAAGCAACGTACGCTCTTTGTATAGCGCGACTAGTTTGAAATGCAGAAATGCGCACGATTTCATGCTATCCCTTTAAACTTTTTGATTCAACACAATTCAATTCAGTTTCAGTGATATTCATTGGTTTCAACGTTCACAGAATCGTGTTTGTTCCTCTTTCTCCATCTCATCTATATCATCAGAATCTCTTGCTTTTGCCATGAAGCCACATTTTATATGGTGGTGTCTAATGAATTGAGCTACATAAAGAATCTTTGATTATGCGGTATTGATCATGGACACGCACGATATCCGCATGTCAGTGTCGACTAAGCGAACCACATCGAATATTTAATGCAATGCAAATATGTGCCTGCGTAATCTATCTCAATTTATATATACATCTCCTCATGTCTATCTCTTTTTCTATCTTTTTTTCTTCCTCTCTCCCTCTCTTTATCTCTCTCGCTCTGTAACTCTCTTTTGATTTTTGAAATATTCCGTGCATGATTTACATATTTTCAAAGGAAACACCGTGTCACTTTTATTAGTTTGACTATAAAATCAACACTCAAATGCAATTATAAATGATGTAATTAAAATCAATATCGAAAAATATGTGACCACACAACGGTTTCTGTCCAATTTTTTTTTTTCCAGTTTCATTTCTCTCCCCTTCTCTGTGTTTTTCTTTGTTTCTTTCTATCTCTCTACATTCCATTCAATCGTGTATCCATCGAAATATCAATTTATTTAGATTGCAATACATGAAAAACCAATTATATATTCACTTGAACTCATCAATTAATTATCCCAATCACATACTTTATTGTTACAACTGTTTTCGTTTTTTTTTTTTTTTTTTTTTTGAATTTATCACTTATAACAAATATTCGAATTAATTGAAATCATTGTGGTAACAGTTGATAAATTTGTGAAAAAAATCATACAAAAATTATCTAATTTAATAAATAATTCAGACAGTTGTTTGTTAATCAAGTATACGCATACGCGAATGAACAACACAAAAAAAAAATTTGTTTTTCTGTTCGGTAAATGCAAAAATATCTTGATGCATATCATTTACTGATGTCAAACATTTTCGATATATTTAACCGGCCAAATAAATTCGAATTATTTTTCTCCCTTTGAATAAACGAATTTCATTAGCAATTCAAACATTTTGCACAGCAATAAATTTGTTAATTTAACCGAATGCACACATGCATTAAATTTAAATTAAAGCATTTTATTAGATGAAACGAAAACGAAGAGAACCGAGTGAAAAAATAAGAGCAAATAAATTGTGTGTGAGAGAGAGAGAAGGAAAGAGAGAGGGAGAGAGGGATAGAGAGAGAGAGAGAGAGAGAGAGGGATAGGGAGCGCAAATAGTAGTGACACAGGCAATGAGTGAAAGAAAGATTGAGTGCCAGAGATTCGCTGATAATTGTATTCAGTGCGCCAATTTTTATGCATCATTCAAACTCAATCATATAATACTGGGAACTAATTTGATTTTATCACAATTTCATTGGATACGATGTTGAACGGTTTGATCGCCCAAAAAATGCCTAATTATATGGGAAAACAACGGATAAAAGTAAAATGCCAGAATGTTATGTGTGTTGTTCTCTCCTTCTTTCTCGCCTTCAAATTTTTTAGCAACACGAGTAGCGTACATTTTTGTAAAGGCGACAATGTGCGCACACTGGTATTCCTATTTGGTATAAGTGCATATATGTCGTGAATGTGACAGAAGTAAACAAACAACCAACCAAAAAAAAAAGAAAAAGAGAAAAAAAACACAGAACAGACCTGACTAACATTGTCGCTATAGAGTGCGTGATAAACAACTGTCTCGATGAAAAGTCAAACCATATTCCTTTCGACTTAAAAACGTAATGTAACTAATAACCTGAACACATTTTTAGCACATGTATCTTGTAAAATTGTCGGTGCTTCTTATAAAAAAATACAGTGATTGATATAAAAATGTCAGCAAAAGGGGAAAAAAACTGTTTTTTTTTTTTTTTTTTTCAAATTGGTTTCTACTTGAATTTGATTTGTTCACGAATGCAAACCACATTATGTATGCGCCAAGTCAGTGTATTTCTTTTGCTTTTGTATTCATTTTATTTATGCTGTCTAGCTGATGCTATCTTTTTTACACGTCTCTTTCTCTCGTTTACAATTTCCAATATGTCTTTAGTAAAGCATCGTGGTGTGCCATGCCAATGATCAATAGCAAAAATGGGAATGATATGCAACGAAATCGTTTAAACACATTTACATTTTATATTATGTCACGTTTTATTCAATTACGATTGTCATTTTCGGTTGTGACTTTTTCAGGTCTTAAAAATTGACTTTGTAAACTAATTTATTTGCATTTTGGACTGACGAAAGTGAGAATGAAAGTGAGAAGAGGATGCAGAAAAGAGAAACAAAAGCTGTCATTGTTGTTGAACATTTAAAAAATGAGAATAGAAAAAAATGAGGAAAAAAAGAGATGCAAAATGAACGGGAAACATCATTGGATTGCTGAAATTTGCGTTTTTTGAAAATTGACTGTTCGTAAAGGAATAGAAATTCGTAGCAAATTTGAATGTGTTTTATATACTTATTTTGGTTTTAAAAAGTTTATCTTCTTGAATAATATACAGACGGATATCGATAGCCGTAACTGTGCTCAATATATTGAAGATAAACTATAAAAACTTTATACTTTCAAATAATCGAAGACCACAAAAATCTTTGGCTATTTGAACAAACATTTTCGAGATCAATAAAGTCATTGAAATGAATCGATTCCCTTTCGACAAATACAAAACGAAGAAGAATAAGTAGACAACGACGTAGAAGAAGAAAACAAAGAGAGAAAAAAAAATGGCAATTGTTTGAATGTGAACAAATTCATATGAATTGTATTGTAGAGAAAAGACAAAGAGAACGGGACGAAAGAAGAAATTATAAATGCAGTCAGTGTTCAACTTCAGTTCAACAAGATAATTGACTGTAAATTGGTTTTGGTGTGGAATTGAGCGGCGAGACGAAACATTGAGCGATCCTCAATTAAAAAACCAAATTCCGATACAACAATTCACTCGCAAAGCAATAACAATAACAAACCAACAAAATGATTCGATCTAATGAATCCGTCAGCATTTCATACAAATTCTTCCATTTGATTCATTGAAAAGAGATAAGAGCGAAAGAGAGAAAAAGCAAGAAAAAAAAAAACAAAAAATAAAAATAAAAATTGTTTCAAAGCTATTTTTTTTTATCTTCTTTTCTATGTTCGTTCGGAATGTTTGTTCCATCATTTGAATATCTAATTGAATATTTCAGTAGAAATAATTTTAGAACTGACAGTTCATGAGAGTTCGCGTACACATCATCACCATCATTAAACAAATATACCAAATAGAAGCCGATTTTGAAAGGCAATCGAACGAGAATGAACGAACAAAGTGAAATGAAATACAAGCAGATTGAAGGGGAAAAAAACATATAAAACAACACACACATATATACATAAGTACGTAGACAGCGACACGGAGAATATGAAGACAAGAGAATCTGAACAAACGCAGCTAAACAAAATCTTGACAGAGATTTAACGACAACGAACAAGTAAAGAGAGAATGAGATAAAATAAAAACGATTTTTTTTTCTCTTACTTTATTCGTGGTATTTAATATCATGGTACATCATTTTGTCTGCCTCGCGCATTATATGCGGCTAAGTATACATTGGGGTTTTTTCTTCACTCTTCTCTTGTTGTTGTTGTTGTTGTTGTTATTATTACTGCTTGGTTTTCATAAAATGAAGCAGAGAAAAGATGGAAAGAGCTAGAGTGAAATAGATTGTGCGGGAGTGTATAAATGAATAAGAAAAAGAGAGAAAGAAAGAAGAGAGAAAAAAAAGAGGCATTTACACTCTGTCTAAATAATTTATCTTTTAGACGATTATTAACGATCCGCTTGGATGATATTGTATGCTTTGCTTGATGTATAACATTAAGTTGGTAAGCGTTTTTCATCGGTTATGATGTTGATTCAGTTTACAATTCAGTTGGTTTTTGTTTTTATTCTTCTTCTTCTTTTCCTTTTCATCTCTTTTCTGCATTATTATTAATGCTAATTTGTAATAAGTGATTGCAATCTGGCTCTAGGTTTCAATCAATTTCACACTCGTAATGGAATGCACTGTTGATGCCATATGTGTGATGATGATGGAAAAATAATCACATAACGGCAATATGACTGAAATGGTCATTGCTCAAGAAGTTGGACAATAATTGAACCAAATTAGTCTGTACAAAGCCTAAATTGAGGTGGAATTCAGAAAAAAAGAGCAAAAAAAAAAAACAAATGCGACGCAGCCATTCAAAAATGGCCATTTTTATCGACCATCTCATCAAGCTTTACTATCAAGTACTGTGAGCGTACGTTTTTTTTTTTATCTTTTTTGTTGGTTGTTGTTTTTGTTTCTCTTTAATTCAATCGCATGTTGTGTGGCATTTCGTATTTCAATAAAAGGTGTCGTCGTCTCTTCATACATATCACATCATGTTTCTTGTATGTATCGTTGGCGCATGTATTAAATTAAAGCTCACATTAGCCGCAACAGACTGTATTACATCTTACACACGAATAAATGCTGCTGAGTTGCGAACATTATCGTTAATGAAGTAATTAAAAGGCTATGGATAGTAATACACAACGTGCGACGACGACAACAGCAACAACGACAACAGCAACAACAGCAACAACAACAACAACAACAACAACAACAACAACAACAACAACAACAACAACAACAACAACAACAACAACAACAACAACAACAACAACAACAAAAACAACGGCAACGATAGCGGCGATGAAAACAACAACCGACGACAATGATCAAACAACTTGATTGGGATACAATAAAGACGGTCATCGTATCATCGTTTATGAGCCATTCTGAATATGATCCATAGAAAATGTGTCGAAAGGGAACAAATTTGACCATGTGAAGAAGGCTTGGTTCGGTTATTTTATTACGTTTTCTCTTTCTCTCTCTCTCACTTGCTTTTTTTAATTTTAAATTTCAAAAAGCGGTATAAAGTAAACACATCAAGGAAATAATGAAAAGAGAATTCCGCCTCTTGTGCGGACAATATACGATATATATGAGTATCATCAATGGTTTTGTTAAAATCATAACAAACAATTATGTTCGTTGAATAATTGAATCAATGAAAAACATTAATCTACGGCGCTTATTAATAATTACCAACGAAGAAAATGTACTGATTGAAATGGAATGGCTGTCGTGTACACATTTATTTATATATATATATATGTATGTCCACCATGCACGAATTACGGATGAAAAGTGTGAACAAGTTTTATTCTTTTTTTTTTCATTCCTTCTTTTTGTTGTTGTATACACACAAAAATTTTGTGTGGTGTATTATTGATTGTGGAAAATTATACTGGTTTATTCGTTATTCGTTTATTCGGTTGTTTCATGAAATTGCGCACGAGAACATCGAACAACTTTAATCAAATATTCACACACACACAAATACCAGACTTATACAAACAAATAAACAAACAAACGCGTTCATGCCAAGCAAAATGAATGAATAAAAAAAAACTTTTAATTGTGGATAAAAAAAAAATGATGAACTAGTACGAACTGAGATTGCGAAATAGCATGCAAAATCATTTTTATGCTCAAGTGCGAATGAAACTTTCTGACCGCATTTATCCATTATACTGAAAATTATTGTGACTGTTCCCATCTTTAATCATTTCATTTTGTTTCTCGTTCTCTCGGTGTTTCTTTCTCTCGTTCTTCTTTTTTTTATATTCTCGCCCATGTGTGAGTTGTAAAATGAAAAAAAAAAAAAAAAACAATTTCGGCAGATTTTTACACGCAACTTATCGTTAGACATTCGTGTTAGTTCAAATCAACGTCAGTTTAAGTTTTGCCTTTTTTTATCGGCATTATTATATTTCACATTTCAACGCATCATCCAAAAACTATTCATATGATCTGAAGTGATTTGATATGATGTGATATGTGCTCGCATTTTTTTTTCTCTGTATTTCTCAACTTTTTTTTTTGTTTGTTTGCTGAATGGCAATCACGATGCGCTTTTAGTGTGTTCGCAACGCGGATGAATGAGCTTCTAATTTTCCAAATACATTTTTTCATCTCTTTTGCCTCTTCTTCTTATTCTATTTTTTCTTTCTTTTTTTTTTTTCTCTCTCTCTCTCTCTATTTCGCTTGTTCTCTTTCACTGTTTAAAATTCGCATTTGGCTTCGCCACAGTCCGTAACTATTTTATGGGAAACTTAGCATTCGATATTAATTATAAATAGATTGCTTTTAGTTGATGCGAATTATTTTCAATGAAACAATTTTACAAATGAATGAATTAGTCGTACACTGTTTGATGATGTGTTGAGTGTTGTCATCAGAGGTTTTTTGTTGTTGTTGTTGTAGTTTTGTACGTTTGGCATATATGTACGGTTGAATAAGCGCATTTGTTTCGAAACAGCCTCATTTTCGGTCTTTCAATGAGATCGTAGTGATGCGGAGATTGGAAGCAGAGCACAACACGAATAAAACGATGAAAAAAAAAAACACAGAAACAAACAATGCAAAACAAAACGACGAAATGAAAGAAAAAAAAAAATAAAACAAAATAAGCGCACAAAACAGAAACAAGCAAAAACGCACACAAGAAATCAATTTTATTTAATTTATTTATTTATTCATTTATTATTGTTACTAATAATGCCAATTAGGCAAAATGAAGCGAACGAGAAACGGCAGCAAGAAAAATGTGCGAAAATGTTATGACAAAACCAGTTTTGTGTGTGCGTACTTCTTCTTATTCTGCTATGATGTGTGTGTGTGTGTGTGTTTTTTTTTTTATTTGGCAAGAAGTTTTGCGATGAACATGTTCCAGCCTATGGCAATGCGTATGAAAATCAAATGCCGTACACCAAAAGAGTCGTGATTTTGGTTTGCCATTCATTGTCATTTTACTAACTTTCGTTCTTTTACTATCTCTCTCTTTCTCTCTTCCATTTTTATTTGGGCAAAAAAAAAAACACAAACAAACAAACAAACGAAAAGAAGAAAAAACAAAATTATGAGAACTGTCCAAACATGTTCGAAAACAGCAACTCTGAGAAATTGAATATGGTTTGTGTCAAAATGATTTTCGTATTTGCCATGGGCTGTATGATGTTCATTGTATATATATATTTGCACAAAATACAGTACATCACATAACAACGCGAATAAGATACAAATAAGTTTTGAAATGTAGCCACTGCTCATGGCATTCATTCAAGTGTAACGATTAGAAATTTATCTTCATTACCATAATTAGTTGTTGAATAGTACTCTCTGTATAGAAGCGTCAACGAAATAGCAAAATGTATGTATTCAAGCTAGAATTGGAATTGAGAGTTGGGGCGGTGTTTTGTCACTTTATTTGATGGCCACATTTAACTGATTCGCTTTTATACGCACGATCACGCGCGTTTGCCATCACTCTCACTCTTCTCTCTCTCTCTCTTTCTTGTTTTCTCTTTTCATCCATCTTCGGTTTATTCAATCTATCTCTTTATCTGTATTATTACGCATTGTGTCAACAGTATAAAAATTAAATTAAACATGATCAGAGAGGAGAGAAGAATGAGTAAAAAGAAAAACAATGATACTATGTCAACGTCAAGATTGAGAGTTGAACTGAGTGCGAGTAAAAAAATATATATAAAAAAAAAAAATAATAATATATAAATCATATACACACAATTCAGTTCGAATGAATGTAACTTTTGAATGAAAATTGGGTGCAAACAACTGTCACATTGTTGAATCTACTAAATCACATCAATAGACACACATGCCCCCAGTTCACATCAATAAAATGGCAATTAAGTAAAACGAAGCTAATTTGTTATTTAAAATTCTCAAAAACCTAAAGAAGAACAACACAGAGCACAAAATAGAGAGAGAGAGAGAGAGAGAGAGAGAGAGAGAAGAATTGAATTGAAAACAATTCTATCCTTTTATCACAAATCAAATTCAGAAGGAAAACAATTTTAAAATGGGATTGATGGAGAGAGAGAGAGAGGGGGGGGGGGGGTAGAAAGAATGAAAATGATAAAAAGCACACATACAAAGACAAAGCCACATTGATTGCTCAATAGGTTTGGGCAAACGTTTTGATAACATTCATTACTTTCTTTCTTTCTTTTTCTTTGTTTTACTGCTTCTATGGCTCTGTTTTTTATTCCTAACGACAAATGCACAATGCACAACATCAATATGCGTGTATTTCAATTAATCCATTGTGATTTACATTACTATTTTTCCAATACCTATTTTTTCTACCATTTTATCTTTACCAAAATGGTTTTCATCTTGATTTCTTGGAATTAGAACCTGGACATCTCATTTCTAATCGTCTTACTGATATGACCTTGTGAGAAATGAATGTTAAAATGTCTTTTATTGTTTAAATGCTCATTTTTCAGGTTCAAAATATTGTGAATCGATTTTATTGCCTAGAGAAATCGTTAACATCAACATTCTTGAATGATAAAAGGGGCAAAATTTTCGACAAGAAATACAAGATAGACGTTAGCTCTACAAATGTGACGCGTAGAATTAAATCAAACAAGCGAAATTCATATTACGTATTGTGGATGTGTGAAACTTCATTCGCATTCATGGTATAAACGCATAAGATTAATTGTTTTTTAAAAATTCAGTATTCCGATTAAATTCTTGATTTTATCCTCACGTTATAGAAGCAATGAAACCATCCACAACTACAACTACACCAACCTTCGTCTCAAGTCTCTAGCTCCAACCATTTCGCACAATCACCAAGCGCAACTACCGTTATCTTTTTTAATAGTACCATCATCTTCAATAATCCATAGATATTGTCACACTTCAAATAAAATTTGTTGTATGAATACCAAATAAAGTTTCTCATTGTCATTTAAAAAAAAATTTAAAATTATTAAACACAAATTGCATTAAATTGAATTCGATTGATGAGTTTTGTTCTGCTTTTCAACTGTATCATTTTGATTTGTTTGAATTTTCATCTATGCGTTTGCTGCTGATGAACACAAAACACGAACATAAAACTAAACGAAAACAACAAAAAGAAATGGTGAAAAAAAAAATGCTTTCATCGCATTTAATTGTTAGCTTATAGTTGTGTGCCTAACGTGTAACACTGTTACTTTTGCATGGTTCAGTTTTGCTTCATTTTGTTTTGTTTAACATGCCCGACTGTGCGAACACATGCATGAGAAAACGAAATGGAATAAAATCAAAGTTAACAAAGAGGCCAATATTTATGTGCCAGTTGAATGTGTGTGATTGTGTTTAAATTATGTCAATCTTGTGCAAAGCATTACTCTCTTTCTTCTTTTGTCTTATTGCTTTTATGGCTCTGTGTTTTATTCTTAACGACACAGCCACGGAGCGGATCGAATTTAAAATTGCATGAACCCATAGCGTTGCATATTGGCAATAAAGAGAAAAGAAAGAAAAAAAAAATTAAATTATATTTGCCAAGAACCTAGATTCAATCGATTCCTGTCGTCTCGTTTGACATTATCTCTCTCAGAGTATGGATTTTATGGGTTTGTTGTTGCTGTTGTTGTTGTTCTTATCTGAATGAATGCATTTACCTTGAAATCACTTAACGATATTCGATTATATATGTCTTGGATGCACCAGAAATGAATGATGGAACTTACCTATAAGAAATAAAAAGAAGAATAGTTTTAGTCAATGATTCATTTATATCTAAATTGAAATTTATTTAAAATTATAAATTAATTTGTGCCATTTTTGGTTTTATTGAACAAGTCGAGAAATGCTATGTCAAGTAATTCCATATTGATTTCTTCATCATTTATAAATAGAATTTATGTTTGCGGTCAGAAAATACTCAAATAATCGTTTGATTAGTATCATTTTTGACCATAAATGACAGATATTTTCATACAAATTGATTTATTACAGAGAACAGAATTGGATTGTGCATTCTGAATCGAAATATATCTCTGCCTTTTAAAATTTTCATACAAACCCAAAAAAAAAAAAAAAAAAAAAGAAACAATATATATACATTGAAATGTATCGATATAAACGATTTTTGTTCGTTTTCAAAAACGAAATGACACCAAATTGTTTCACGTGGAAATATATTCGATTCTCCGAAGCCAAAAATATTAAAGTGAAAACATTGAAATTCTTCTTTAAATATCTCTTCATTATTTCACATAAATAATATTTAGTCACTTCATTTGATTGAACCGATTTAGCCGATTCATTTCTATATCGGTCGCATTCGGTGTTAACAATAGAAAAATTGAATTAAAAAATCATCAGAAATAAAATAAGAAGAAACAGAAAAAAAATCTACCGCGTCAACACTCAATTTAACGATTTTTCGAATGAAGAGCAAACGAATCATGAGAAGAACAAGAAAAAAAAATCACTTCTCGAATGCGTAACATGAATATTGGGTGCAAACAACTGTCACATTGTTGAATCAACTAAATCACATCAATAGACTCACATGATCTCAGTTCACATCAATAAAACAGCAATTAAGTAAAACGCAGCTAATTTGTTATTCAAAATTCAAGATCGAGCAAACATGACTGAGAGGGAGCATGAAAATTGGAACGTGACAGAGCGGGCGAGTAAACGAGAAAGACAGAATTAGAATTGAAAACGGATCGAAATAGAAGGAGTCAAGTCAATGAAACAAAAGAAACAAAACTAAAAACAATTTTATCCTTTTGTCACAAATCAAATTCAGAAGGAACATTCTGTTGAGGGAAAAAAGTTTTTAAAAAAAAAACAGCGACACGAACAAACGAATTGAAACACGACAAAATGTGTGTATACACGGTGAAAAGCGTGCATAACATATTACGAACAGAACGGAACGAATAGAATTTGTCGGCTCAACGAGAATATAAAAAAAAAAGTGTGCACACTACACCGCCGCCGTCGTTGTTGATGTTGTTGCTGCCGCCAACAACGATGAAAAATATAAGTATGTTAGTCACAATAGAAATGTGTATAAGTGAACGATGAACGATGAAGAGCATCAAAAAAAAGGAAAAAAATAATAAAAAATAAAACGACAGCACCGAGCACTATTCAATGAGCACACAATTAAAAGTAAAAGGGAAGAATGAGAAGGAGAAGCAAAATACAAAAGAAAGAAAGAAAAAGACATGCACACACTCATAACAGAAATATCGCGTGTTTATAGGCAGTCAATTATATTTGTGGATATGCATACAAATATTATCCAAAATGAATTGAAACAACAACAACAGAAAACGCGTTGTAAAGAGCCAAGGCATAATGCATATTGAAAGCGCGCAAAGCGTATGCCGTTTAAACGACGATCAGACCAACCAACAACTATACATTCAATTTTATCTGTTTCACCATTTTTCAGTCTCTTTCACTCTCCTTTTTTTTTCTGATGCAAAATGTGTGTGTATGTGTGTGTGTGCGCCCGCGATGAGGAACGACTATAGATTGCCTTCAAATCAAATGTTGAAAATATCCCAAAATGAATACACATCATCGATGCGCACTCAATAAGAATTCAAAATGATATATTCAACGAACATTCTTCCGTTCCGTGGGATTTATGAAACTAAACATACAGCCACTGTGCATTATTTCTCTTTCTCTCTTTTTATGTTTTCATCTATTTCATTCGCTTCCCCTTTTTTATTCTATCTTTTGATAGAAAAGACATCAAGCTGTCGAGTTAAGGAAAACACCATAGAATCGATGTACTTATATGTAAAATGACTATTTAATCTCTTGAGAATATTAATAGTTTTATGAACAACATGGTAATCTCGGCCAACACCAATGCTCAAACATAATGAAAGCAGATAATATGAGGCAGAATTGAAATATTCGAAGCGAAAGAATAAAAGATAGAACGAGAGAGAGAAAAAAAAGAGAGAGAGAGAGAGCTTGACAGAGTATACAATAGGAAGATATGTGAAAAATTTATCAGGCAATAAAGCCTTTGGCATGTAATAATTTTCATAACCACCACCAACCATATGAATTAGCCATAGTATATCGTTTGCGCATTTAATTTACACGTTAAAATTAACCCAAAAATAACAGCCAAAAATGGAAATTTCGTTCTGAAATGCCCCGATGACGAATTGCCCGCGTTTCGAGCGTTTTTAAATTTATATGTTCGCGACATATGACGTACATTCATCACATACTGAATGAAAAAAAAAAAAAAAATTGAACGCGTATATGGTGCACTGACAGCATACTGTTTTTCAACAACAGTAAACGACACATTGCTTGCTAATGGCAAATAATAATGTTGAAATGAAAAAAAAAAAAAAAAATAGAGAAGTGAAACAAAGCGAATGAAAAAAGAAGGAATAATAATAATAATAACGACGGCAGTGACGGCGACAGTTAGTTCGTTCGATGCGCGGCATTTTTATAATACCATCCACACAAAAGCCAACACAATGGTTTATGCTTGTCGGTAAAATTACAATATTACCGAATGGTGTGTCGTGCGTGCGCGCATTTTGGTTTTTCTCTGGCTCTTTTACATATTTCCCTCTGTGTCGCTTGCGTTCGTCTCTCACTTTGGATAAAAACGTTCAATTTTGGACATTAATTCAATAATGAATTTGATTCAGTGTTAAGCGCAAACACGTATAAAATAACCAGCAATAATAGCAACTGCTGCAATTCAAAATGAAAAAAGCAAAAAAGAAAAAAAAATTGAAGCAAAGAATGGTGCGAAATGGAGAAAAAGAAAAGGGGAATCAAATAAATGGTCATAATACACAGGGATACAATATACATACATATGTAACAAACAATAACAACAGCCATTCATATATTTATTCAAAGAGGACGCACCTTTAAATCGATTTTCTCGTTGATGCTTTAACGCGGTTTTGTTACCAATACCACCATTATTTATTCTGCATATTGAATAACAAGTCAAAAAGTAGCAAAGGCATTAAAAGTAAGAGAATAACGGAATTAAAAAGGCAACAACAACTGCATTTATATTTGATAGGTTCTACCGTAAACCCAATGAGTCCTAATTACACATATTTTTTCGCGGTCAGCCCTTCATTTTATTTTTAATTTTTTTTTCTTCCTCCTGCATTTAAAAGTGATTGCATTGAAATGATTTTATGGTTTGTGTATTGTTCAGTTTTGAAACAGCGAAACTTAGCCAAATTTCATTTGTCCTCTTCGGAAGTGTGCATATGTTATTTTGTTCTTCTTTTTTTTTTATTATTATTATTTTTAACCTTATTCGATGGTGATTCTTGTTTTTCATATTCTTCTTACCTTTGGCTGGCTGTTGTTGTTTTTTTTTTATTCTATGTGTTGCCTTAATTTATCTTTAATGGGTATTCATTTACACTTCAGCACAATATTAATTCGATCATAAAATTTTTATTGCTAAATTCGCATTACAATTTTTCTGATGTTATTATTCCTGGCTTGCATATTATTGCATTTCAGTGTGAAGATGAAAGAAAGAGAGACGACGGGAGATGGAGTGATAACGTGAGATTGAAAGAAAAAAATATATCAAGAGAGAAAAGAAGAGAAGATGATGAGGGAAAGGGAGAGAGAAAGAGAGTGAGCGAGAGAGAGAGAGGTGAGAAGAGCAGGAAACGAAAAGAGAAAGAGAGAAATGGAGACAAAAAGAAAAGAAAATAAATGTGTGTTATAGAATTCATGTAAAATATTCACACGCATTTTATCGTATGCAATAATGATTTTTGGTGCCACCGTTCAAAATTGCCATTCGGCTTTCACTCAATAACATTTTAAGTATGCGCGCGTACCACTGTCTCTATTTCGCATTACATTAAACGCCCCCTTTTTTTTTAATGCAGGTATTCTCTATAATTGATACTTAAATATGCACAAATAATAATTGCAATAATGTAAATTGCATGCAATTATTGTTAACCGTCATGGTATAAAATAAATTGAGAATGAAAAAAAAACAACATCAACAAAATACGATTACGAAATAATCAGTGTACACCAATATACATTTTAAGCGCCGCTGCTCGATCTTGTTTTCTAATCTCTCGCTCTTTCTCTCTCTCTCTCTCTCTTTCCCTCGCTCTTACTCGCTCTCTCACCCTCTCATGTTATTCACACGAAATGAATTTCGATTAAATAATTCTTTTAACAAGTGCTTTTGACTTTATAATGTTCAGCATTTATTTGAGTCTCGATTAGAATGTGTTGAAACATGCACGAAATTTTAACGACAAAATATTCACCACATGTACATCGACAAACACATAGAGAGGCGTACACAGAGGCAAACACGTCAAAAAAAAAAAATCGAAAGACATAAATCGGTCGGTATTATATCATTCGTAACATTGAAAGTAAACATCAAAATATGGTGAATAAAAAGATTCTATTCTCACTTTTAGGCATCTTGGACAGCTAGTTGAGCTGTTCATCAAAATATATATAGTGTTTAAGAGAGCATAATGATGAAACCATATTTAAAAAAAAAAAAAAAAAAAAAAAAAACCAACAAAACGAGAAATAAACATCGAGACACAATTCGATTGTATGACAAAATTGAACTGGGTGCATGCGGCGCACTAGTTTTGTTTTCGTTTCATTTTCTGCTCGATTTCTCTATTTAAGTGTACATTTTTCTTTTTGTCTATCGTTATTGTTGTTGTACATTTTGTATTCATTCTTGACTATTTCTTTCGTTTTGTATTCAAAATTGTGTTTCTCATCGCATTTCTGTTTATTTTTTTTTTTTATTTTTTTTTTTCTTTTCTTTTCTTTTCTCTCTTCAAGATAAATGAAAAACAAAAGTACTGTAATTCCAGCAACAAAACATACACAAATATTTGTATCTCACTCTGGCAAATATCAACACTATTGGTTTGCCAAACATAACATTTTACCGTGTGCTCGTTCACTCATTCGTTAGCTTCAGTACTACTTGCCCGCTCTTCGTGTGTAATTTTAAACAAATATAACATTTTCTGACAGCTGCCAATTAGTTTAGTGTCGAAATTTTCTATTCAACATGTTTGTCATTCCGTCGTCTTTGTCTCTCTGTCTCTCTCTCTCTCTCGTTCACGCTAACGCTCACACTCGCTTGTATGAATGCATTAAATATATTGTCATTATTATTGTATTTCAATATGGCCCCGGTAGACACGGATAAACCGATAGCACCAATGCATCTAAAATACATAAATACAACATAATATTGTAATTTTGGGAAGTCACCTAAATTTAATGCCTTCGGCATTAAATGTTTCGGTCGTACATTTTCGCTCTTTTTGATTCTCTTGCTCTCTTCGCTCTCTTTATTTCGCTCTTGATTCATCTCTTAATTCTATTGAATTTTCACAGTGTATCCCTTGTATAAATGCTTTCATACGCTTGTTATTGCTTCAAAATGCCACATTTATAGCATGCACTTGAAGTGTTTATAAAATATTGAAATTGAATATCGCCAGAGAGAACATGTTGAAGTGAACCTTCCGTAATAT
The DNA here is from genome assembly GCA_029041755.1 of Resseliella maxima. Taxonomy (NCBI): domain Eukaryota; kingdom Metazoa; phylum Arthropoda; class Insecta; order Diptera; family Cecidomyiidae; genus Resseliella; species Resseliella maxima. The sequence goes on along the minus strand of JAQOWM010001006.1, from coordinate 1,255,115 downwards.
TATGGATTATACACATACAGCATGCGTGTATGTGTGTGTGTGTGTGTGTGTGTCTGTGTTTGTGTTTGTGTATGTTCTGTATACTGTGTTGTTCAAGCCATAACATTTTTCATTTTAAAACACCGGAACGCAAATCGACACTGTCCAACGCTATTGCAATGTCATTCAGGCAATCAATGTAACCGAAGCACACACACACAGAGAGAGAGAGAGACACACACACACAAATCACATCACGTAAAAGTATAAAATTGAACGGGCACGTCGTTTGTTACGACAAAGAAAGCAATGGTGTGCATGTCTTGAAAGTTTCATAAGAATTGTTTGACTTTCAATCGTATAAACACACACACAGAGTTCAAGTTGAAATTCTTTCAGGCATTTTTTTTTTTTTATTTTTATTTTTTTTTTTCCATTTATACATTTCATATCGTTCTATATAACAAATTTTCAGTATTATTAATTCATGTTTTATGTATCATATAATCTACTTACAATGTCCAATTGATTGTTTAACATGCTGTTCATTGGCCATAATCTTTGGACATTTTCTTATTTATCCCGTGAATTTTCAACAAAAAGAAAACAACAACAACAAGAACTAACAAATGAATTTTCAGATAAAACGAGTTAATTAAATTGTGTGGGATATTACTAACATCACACAATGTCAGAGAGGTAAACAGTGAGATTGATGAGTATTGAAGTAATCAAAATTCGGTTTTAAATGTTTTTTTTCGCTTCTTTCTTTCGTTTGTTTTTTCTCTCTTTTTTTTGTCTCTTTTGAAACGTGAATCCCATTCATTACTCTATTTTTATAATTCCGTTTTTAGTTTCGTTCTTGTTGTTGCTGGTTCTATATGGTTTTTTTTTTCTCTCGCTTTCGTCTTTTCTATGAATTGGCAAATGAAATGGGGCAACTGGGTTCAGTTAAATAATATTGATTGCCATGATGTTTGGCTCATTTTGTGCTCAATATTCAAGCATTCTCGATTATACATACATAGTCGTCCAGTTTGTTCTACAGGCAAAATATTACAGTACAGTAATAACCGTATGCTCGTCTCATGTTGTTGTTCTCATTTCATTTCAATTTGTTTTTTCTTCTTTTTTCTGTTCACATTGCCCGTACTAGTAGTACGTAATGAAAATATTCTTCGTATTCGAAATGAATTGAAAATGACGACCCATTGCTTGTATTCGATTCCTTTCAAATGATTTGCTTATATTTTTTTTTTTTTTTTTTTTTTTTTTGTTTGAGCATTCAGGGCAATGGTTTCAAGCAAACAAATATTTCATACATATTGCATCGTTGATACGAAAATGCACAATGTGAAAAGTATACATGAAAAAAAGTGTACGATATATACGTTGAAATGGTGTTTTGTAAACGTAGTAGAATGGCACGTTTTTTTCTGTCAGATCCGATGTTTTTCTTTTTTCTTTCTTTCGGTTTAATTTCAAATTTATCCCACTATCGTTTGATTTGGCAAATAGATTCAATAAATCTTGTGCTTTTCGCTTCTTTGGTTGTGTGTTTTTTTTTTGTTTAATGACTTTGACCCGATCAAAACTCATCCAATTAATTATCCAGTTCATTGGAACTTATGAACAAGATCGGTCTTGCGTGTGGCCTTATGATGCTTTTTTCAGCTTTGTTTGTAATATTTTTTTTTTCCTTTTTATTCGGTCATCATTTATAGTTATGAATGTTCATTTACCATCATACAATATTTGTTGTTTTCTTCTTGAATTTATTTTCATGTTCGTTCGTTTGCGTTTTCGTCAGTTATTTCAGTTTCTGTTGTTGTTGTTGCGATTGCTGATTATTGTTATTGCTGAATAGCCTTTGTTAAGGCTTCGTTGCCAATTTTTGAGACCGCATCTCGAAGAAGAAGAAAAAAAAAAGAAGAAGAACAGACGCACACGACAAAAGAAGACATCATGTTTATTGTGAATTCACAAGTGATTACAATCACAAATTATGTTGTTGAGACATTACATCTGCGGTTCGCATATGAACGCAAATTATTTGCGCATTCTGTAAATTTGTCATCTCACTTGCTCTCTGTCTCTAATTCTTATTCATACAATTGGTCTCTTTCATTCTTAAACATACATTCGGTCTCTTTTACCCTCATTTGTTCATTCGCAATCTTTCGTTTCCGTTCATCCATACGATGTGCACATGAATTTGAAAACTATACTTCACTTTATGGATGGCTCTTTCCAACTGCCTTTGTGCGCTTATTTTCTTGTCTATTTTTAAATTGAAATGCGCAAAAGATTTATATGTAAATAAGCTGATATATTTAGTTATGCTTCTTTGCGAGAGAGAATTTTTTTTTTTTTTAAACAAAAACAACAGCAACAACAATAATAATGACCGAACGAAGAAACATACACTATAATAATGGGCCAAAGAAATGAAATGAAAAAAAAAAATATGAAAAAAACAAGCAGCATACAGTTTAGTGAACTGAATTCAAGCTGCTCTGTTAAATGCTCAATTATCAGTTTAGCCGTATCGATGTCAGCGTACTTATTCGGATCTACACTTGTCTCATTGTGGTCGTTTTACTCTTTTTCACATCTTTCTATCTCAATTGTCGCTTCTGTTTACATTAGATTTATATTTTGAGTGTGTTTATTTTGTTTCTTCGTCATATTTTTCAGCACTGTCCGCAAATCGTTTAAGTTTATGAACTGTGTGTTTCGACAGTCAAATGTCACATAAAAGATATTTGTTAAGTGATTGAATGGGCGATTGGGCATCAAAAATTCGATGTATGTATGTGTGCTGAGTATTCGCACATGAATTGAGGCGATCAAAATAAAATTTGCTGAATCATTACGAAAAAATTGAGAGAGAGAGAGAGAGAGAGTGAGAGAGAAAGATGTAATCGTCATTCAAAAAACATTTTGGCACACGCCGTGAAAATTCGTTAAATCCAATTCCACTTTCTGTGTATTGTATGATGCAAAATGGTTGTTGGCTGCCTTTTTTCTACTTTTTCTTCTGTATTTTTTTTTTTTTTTGGTTGTTGTTCATAAGTATTATACACGACGAAAAACGTAGCAACAAAAACAATCATAGCAAATTGTAGCAATGAATTTTCTCATTTCAAACAAAGTTTTGTACAATTTTCGACGAATTTTCACAAATTGTCGCACAGCTTGTTCAGATATCTCGGTCTTTTTTTTTTCTTTCGCTTTTTTCTTTTTCTCTCCCATCTTTTATGTTTACAACAATGAATGTTTCTCTTTAAATTGTTAAATTGTTTTACTTGGCTCTCTCACAAAAGAGATTGACACAAAGTAATTATGAAAAATCACCAATGTATTTACATTTTCAACGTGATGTGCTTGCTTTATTCAGTTGTGGTTTCAACAAATAATTGTTTGGCAAATCAAATTCGTCAGTGTGGAAAAGTTGAACGTCATATTTTGACATATCTATTATAAGCAAAGCTATAACCATTTTATTCCCGCAAGAATGAGATGTCTGAAATGTATAACTTTCAATCTTCATCTTACTTACTTTGTTCTATTGCACGTTATTACTCTATTTATCGCTTTTTCTCTCGGTTTCCCACCTTCTCTCTTTCTCTTTCTCTTTCTCCCTCTCTCTCTCTCTCTCTCTCTCTCTCTCTCTTTCTTGAATCATCATTTTCAACTTCGGTGACATTCATATCATATAGACAACAAAGCTATTTTGTATCACAAAGGAAAATACAACATTTCAGCAAACACGCGAAACCATTGCGTCTTTTATTGGCCGCAATAAAAACCGAGTGAGCACCAAAGGAATATACACATAAAAATATCAAACAAACAAAAAAAAAACCGAAAAGAATGTTTGTTTCAGATTCAATGGTAGCAAAAAGGCACTAACTATATGAACGAATATAAAAATCGATACAGAAGAAAGAAAAAAAGAAGAGAAAAATAACACACGGCACCGAAACAGTGCTAAGGACACGGTAAAATGAATTTGGCAAAAAAGGAAACGCAAAAAAGAAAAATATCAAACGGCAAACAGTAAAGAGCACAAGAGAGAAAAACGGCACTCACACACCCAGTGTAAGACGAATTGAGAGAGAGAGAGAGAGAGAGAGAGAGAGAGAGAGAGAGAGAGAGAGAGAGAGAGAGAATGAGACATATATATACACACACTTTCTTTTGAATACACACACACACAGGGCGATAGAATGAGAGAGAAAGATCGAGCGAAAAGACAAAATGACGGAAATGAAAAAGCGGCGTGAATTGAGAAATGAGGAAAATATTTATGTACATGGATATATACATTTTTATTTTATCGCCATTTAGGTGCTTTGCCATTTTATTCAATTTTTCGTTCGTTTAGATTTTCCAAACATTTTGTGCCATGTCTGTGCAAAGTTCACGTAATAAGTATGCCGATTGACTACGATTTGCTCCTTATCTTCTTTTTTTGTATGTTTTTTTTTCTTTTGCCAACGCGTTCGTGTTCATTTGTTCGATGATTCCTTTTTTTCCATTTTTCGCATTCGTATTCTTTTTCGTTTTTCATTTTCATTCCATTTTCTTCTCATTGTTTTGGTATGGTTTGTTTGCTCTTTGGCAATTTTATTCCGGTGCTCTACATACACTTCGTGTGTGTGTGCGTCTGTGCATTTAAATGCTATGTTTGAACCCAATGAACAACAAAAACATTTGCCAAGCATGCATTGTTACTGTAGTTTTGTTTTCAATTTAAGTTGGTGGAAAAAAAACAGAAAAGAAAAATGTAAAAAATACGACGAAAAAAGCAAAATAGGCGAAAATTCATTCAGTTGAGTCTCTATCTCAATTCTGTATCATGTTTAATTTAATAGAAACCATAACAGCAATAACAAAAGTAAAATGGGAAAGCAATGAGAAAGCAAGAAGGCGTTACAAATTCTGTGCGGGATTTTTTTTTTTCTTCTTCTGTCTCTAATTTATTTTTTGTATGAATATTTCAACATCAATTGAGATAGAGATTGAATGGCGGAAAAGAGAAAAGATTGAAATTAATCTGACCGATTTGCGGTAGATTGGCAATCCATCTTCCAAAATGCTTAAATGATAGTCTTTTGAAAATGACCGACGTTCAGATAACCGTATTTATTCAACTATTTACGTTGGAAAATATTAGCAAAAAATATGCTTTCGCATCATGCTCATAATATGTGTAACAAAACTGAAATTGGTGAGTAAATGATAGGAGGGTACGACAAAATGAACCAGCAGGATCGATGTATAAAACACCAACCGCGCGCGCACCAATAACATTACTCACCCAATGGTGCACACAGAATGCGACAAAGACCAAGCAAACGAACAAACATACGAACAAGCGAGCGAACAAGGGAAAAAGAGTATGATTGCAGAAAGTGAAGAAAGAAAAACGGAAAAACCACTTAATAACATCCACTAATAATATATCAAGAGTCAAATGAAGCGAAATATTATCATCATAAAAAAAAGTGATGGCAAGAAATGGCATAAGCAGATTCATATAATATGCTTTTATTGGCACACAGTCGTTGTTCTCATAGTCATCGCATTTAACATATTTATTTATTTCTAGCATTCATGCTTCTTTACTTGTTGTATTATTATGGTTGGATTGCCTTCGACTCTTTTCACTTCTCTTTTTTCTTCGTCGTCGTCGATGATTTTGTTTTTTTCTCTTTTTCCATTTTGAATATTCCTCTCTAGTCATTCAACGTCAATTTTGCGCTGCGTGATTATACAGACAAACGCAGCAAAATTGTGTACTCGTCACTGCTTATTTTATTGAATCAACAAAAATAAGCCGTTTGAATGCGAATATTACACGTATCAACTGATCTGAAAAAAAAGAAAGAAGGCACACACAAAAGACTTTTTGCATCGAAAAAGAAACAAAGTCTTGGAAATTATGCATTTTTTTTCTCTATTACATTTAGATACAAATGCTACATCTCAATCTTTCGAAGAACTTTTCTTTTATTTTTGACACAATGCATAGAAATGAGTTTCAGAAAAGGATAGAAAAAAAAAAAACAAATGAAAAATATTGAAAAGGAACAGAAAGAGATAAGATGAAATGGGAAGGAGAAATTGCGACAGAATGAATTAGTAAGAAAATATTGTGCATTTTTCATGACAAACGAACTTTGTTGCAAAATATACCTATGCAGGGAAATAAAAATGAAAAAGAAGCAGACGGCCAAAGAATGCCGTTTAATTTAAGCTGAATATTACTAGTGTGTGCTATTTATTTGAATCGCAGTTTACACCCCAAAAGTGTCATGACAAATGATACATGGAATACGGTTTTAAATTCATGTCGCGTATGTACTTTGCACAGTAAACATTCAAACATTTTGTACAAATCGCATTCTAAGCTGATGTTGATGATAAAGTACGAAAAAAATAAAGAATTATGGAGGGTATGTGTAGTGGCAAATGTCGGTTAGAAAAAGTTTTTCATTTTATTTGGTATTTTTCATCGTCTTTTAGTTTGGTACTAGTTAAGAGGCTCAACCAATCTATTGATATTGATACAGTTTATCGCATTTAATTTACACAAAACACGCGTTGAAATTCACAGCGCATTTCGAAAGAGAGAGAGGGAGAGAAAAAGAGAGAGAACATGGGTATATTCGTGTACAATTTACATTTGCAAATCGATTTTTTGCCAAAAGACAGGCAGAGAAAAGAGCGGAACAGGCGAATAGCAGAGAATGAGAGCGGAAAATTGTGAGAAATAGCGAGGGTGTAAGAAAGAGAGAATGAGGATAAAAGAGATAGAAACGGAGATAGAGTGATTGTGGAGAAAAAAAAAAATCTTCTGCTGTTGCCGTTGATACTACAAGCAGTTCAATTTTATTAGTAAGCATCGTACGAAATGTGAAATCGAAAAGTTCGAGCCAAAAGAATGGCGGAGGAAAATTACAAAGCCATTTGAAAAGATTTCCCATTGTTTCCGTTCTCGTTCAACCGAACCATCATCAGCTTTGTTATCAAATATCACCTTTCGTCGCATTTTACTTCGTGCCAATCTACAGTATACTCATCGTATTGAGCAACAACAGCAGCAGCAGCAATAAAAAGCAAAGCAAAAAGACGGGGAAGAGGGCGACTTTGTGAGTTGCTAAGTGTGTGTACATTGTTTTTTTTTTCGCATTTGTGCGTTCTCTCTCTCTCTCTCTATCTATCTATCTATTTCTCTCTCATTCTGTGTGTGCTTATTTTTTTTTTGTGTGTACCTTCTTTGGTATGCCGCACGTAACTCTGTTAGTCGATGCTTTATGTCTCTCATGGTGTGTATGATTCTCGTCTCTTTGCTTTTCTCATTTCATCTTCTTTTGCGCTAGTATTTTTGCGTGCTGCATCCATTTCGGTGTGGGTATAGATTTCGTAACGTATATCGATACAAATGTCAGCGTGTGTGTGTTTGAATATTCAACAATAATACGACTGCGCAGTTCTATGGCGATGAACAAAATGCAATGGGTGACAAAAAAAAAACAACAACAACAACACGAAAACATTCTTCTTTCACATATACAACGAGGGAAGAATCATTTGAAAGAGAACGAATGAACAAATGAACGAGAAAATGAATGAGCGAATGAAAATAAATCGAGGTTTATGTTGAAGTTAGAAGGAAAAAGGGGCAAAAATAAAAGCAACACTTAAAGACCATAATATTACAAAGCAATTGATGTAAGCAAACGGAATCTTCATCTTACCGTGCTTCGATTATTTTTTTTTTTTTTTTTTTTTTCATATATATTTTCACAGACAAAAAGATTTGGTGAATTTAATTCGAATGATGATGATGTGCCTTCTTGTGTTATGCTACCTTCTGTGTTGTATAGTACATCATATCACAACATATAAACAACAGCACGCTCACACAAAATGGTGTTTTTCATATCATTGAAACGCACTCACTCATGAACATCATGTCGCCAATATTTCATCTCTCATCTAAAGGGAGTGAGATTTATATGTATAGATATAGATATTGCTTTGCTTCATCTTCTCTTTGTGCGCTTCGACTTTTTATGCTCCTCTTCAAGTTTTCATCTTTTTTTTTTCTTCTTCTGCTCACTCTTCTTCTTCGTAATTTTTTTTTTTATTTTTTTGTTCCTATTTCTTCATTCTTATATGATGTACTCTTAATTTCATTTGCCCACTGCGTTGCTCTAGACTAGAGTCGCAACGGCATCGTGTATTGGCAACCGCATTTTCTCGCTTTGCTGACTCTTTTACGATGATGATGTTGATGGTGATGATTATTATTATTTTTATTTCCCCATATTTTTCTTTTTGTTTCTCTTTTGGCTTCTTTCTTTCTTTCTTTCTTTCTTTCTTTCTTTTTTTCATATACGCTTCATTACCAACGGCTTTATAGTTTATTTCTTGTGTGCTTGTATCTAATTTTCATAAAATGTTTCCATGTAAAATGTATTTGCGTTGTACAATTTGAATCATGTTCAACAGCATTAACATCAAAAAAAAAAATGTAGAATGAAGAAAAACACACATACACACACACACACACACACACAAATTGTTCATCGATTGGTACGAATCAATCGAAAAGTGAGACCACTTAATCCCCACCAGTAACAACATGTAATTGATAATCAATGAACGATTCGCGCATATAATCATCATTGACCAAATGCTAATTAGTATTCATAAACAATTCAGAATCAATTTAATTTGTATCTTACATCGAATATCGACAATTTACAATCGACAAATCATATATGATTGGCTATAGTAATATAGTTCACACCATAAATATCACCACATCAAATAGAAGATAATGGTATTTGTCAGATATCGATGTCCGAAAATTGACGTTCCTGAATATAGTATAACATTATATGGACAGATATAGTCCGATAGACGTAAAGAAAAATATTGAGTGAGCGAGTGGGAGACAGAGCCTCGTGATAGAATAAAAGGAAAACAAAAAATCAGATTGGGGTACATTGCCAAAAGTGGCATTTATTTGGCCCCGTAAATGCATGCCAATGACTGTGATTTTGATCTCAAATTCAAGTAAACACACATACATACCATCAGCACTATCCAAATGGTTCGTAACGAAAATCATAGAAAATGGAGAAAATGTTTGAATAATAGTAACAATCACTTTGTCAACTCAAACATGCTCGATATTACATTGATAATGAAAAATATGACAAAAACAAGAGAGCAAACTAAATGAAAAGAATGACACAAACAGCATATATGTTGAAATGCATATCAGAAAACAAGAAAACAGTGCAGTGAAAAGAGAAATGAAAAGAAAAAAAAATGAAAAGAAAACGAATATCTAATGTATAGAGATTGTTCGAGTGTGAGTATGTGTGTGTGTGTGTGTGTGTATGAAGTATCTATATAGGAAACGAAACGAAATAAAAATAAGGGTGACACAGAGAGCGAACGCGTTAGACATACGAAATGAAGAAATGAGCAAGAGCAAGAACAAAGCAATCCAAAAACATCAAGTGAGATAGAATGACAACATAGACATCTAAGCAACTACAGACCGTAGCTCAATGTGTTTGACTCATAATCTGTGTGCATCTGTATGGAATTACATGAAATAAAGCGAAAAATGTTTTCGTCGTCATTGTTTTGCTGTTGTCGCCATTGACATTTTGTGTGTGCGAACACAACAAATAATAAAATGAAACGCAACCAACGACGACAACAGCATCAGCAGCAGCAGCAGCAGTAACAACAAAAACAGTCACAGCACACACTGAAGAGGAATGAGCGATGGAAAAACGTTCAGAACCATATTAACGGCAAACAAGCAGCATCACCAAAGAATAATAGTATCTTCTTAAATTCATGCTTATCTGCACAACAAAAATTCTCATTTTACTTGGATGTGATGGTGAATTTTTTTTTTCTTTCTTTCAGTATCTTGTTGCTTTTTGTGGTTGTCTAAATTGATACTTGCTCTCTCATTTTCTCTTCTTGTCTCCTTTTCTCTCCCTCTTTCTCTCTCTCCCACTCTCTCACTATCTATCTCTCTCCTTCACTCTCTTTCTTTTTCTGCATCTGTGACGAACGAATGTGGCATTGGCTGGTTGAAATTCGTTCTTGTATTATTCAAGATTTTTTTTTTCGGTTCTGTTCATCTCTTTATTCTTTTTTTTTTTTTTTTTTTTCTTTTTACTTTCATGTGCTCAGTTTGTTCATTCGTCCGCGTTCATTTTTCCTGTTCGTTTCCATTTCAGAATTAAACCATCGTCGCGTCTGAAGAGTAACAGGAATACATTTAACCAAGAACAGATTAAAAAATAAAATAACCGAGAAATAGTTGCCGTCATGTCGTTTTCGATAGTTAAGTCGCTTTGGATATTTACAGTCGAGCCATCGAATAACAATACAATGAGCAGGAGCGAAAAAGCAATTGAATAAAAGAGTGAGATAGGAAATGGTTTGTAGGAGCGTAAAAGAAAAATCACTGAAATATATTCTGAATCAGCGGCATATGCACACGAGCACAACACAACATGAACGAATGAAGAATAGAGAAAAAAAAAAAACAAAACATTGATGATTTTCACTATTTAATATTCACGAAACCAGCCATCAGCACTACACACCAATCGGCTGATCTCTTCCGAAACGAAAAACCCCATTTGTGATATTGCATTATATGCAAAGAAAGAGTAAATGAATGAAGAAAGAGCGAGAGAAAAATACATAAACACACCAATCGATTGCAAAATAAAAGCGCACAGTCAAAAAGGCATATATTATAATTTTCAGTTGTAACACACAAAAAGAATGATGAAAAACGACGACCAAACAAACGAACGAATGAATGAATGAATAAAAGAAAAATGTATATCGTCGAGAAATGTACATGGAAAATGGAATGCTTTTTCCTAGCAAACAAAATATTGTGTGAGCTCTCTCTCTCTCTCTCTCTCTCTCTCTTCTTTTTCCATCTATTCAACAGCTATATTTATATATCCATAGCGATATTCTAACGAAATCGACTGAAAATGAACTGAATATACCGTAGAGAATAGCACAATAACTTTGAGAACAAGGAACAAAAGAGCAAGAACGAGGGCAATATCGAGAATGAGAACGAGAGATGGAGAGATATAGAAAGAGAAAAAAAAGATAAACACCATCTTCACATCATGGACCAATCATGCGCCATCCAAATAGAAAAGAAAAAGAAAAGAATAAACCGCTTAGCATCTATCGAATACGTGAATTCCAATTGAATATTTATAATCCGTCTGTATGTGGTCCATACAATGCCGCAATATTTGAATGAAGAGAAAATGAAAAAGAAAAAGAAAAAAGAATAAAATAAAATTCAAACCCATTTCAACTTTGTTCTATCTAATTTCGATTGCAATGAGAACGTCTTGCATTCTCATGGTCGGTGTGTTTTTATTTTTGTTTTTGTTTTTTTTTCTACATTGGATTTTTGATTTTAAATCGCTGATTCTTACTAACGGTATATTCATTATAAACTTCTTCTTCTTCTTTTTTTTTCAATTCAAACGAAAATATTTTTCATTCGATGGAATTTTCATCTCAATATTTTTCTCTTTGTTTTTATTGAGTTTTGTTTTAGTTAAGATTAAGCATTTTCTCGAATGGTATTGTAAGCGATGAACCGAACAATTGATGACAATCTGGGTGAATGTATGAATTTTGTATTTGCAATATGGATTTGTGTTAACACAGTTCGATAAATTATCAATATAATAAATTCGTACACTCAATGTGTCTATGTTGTATTTATGTGTGGATTTGTGTCCATTTTGTATATCGCGCAATTAACTACAATACTCAGTTAAAAACATATCAATATGTAGTTTTTAGAATTGGAAGTGAGTTATCAATTTGTGCTTCCGTTCAACCGACACACAATCGAAATTGTTTGAGCACTTTAGATGACTAGATACGTGCAATCTTTTTTTTTTCTCCTTTTTTTTCATACAAAATACTACACTATTATAGCATTGTTACTGACGGTTGATTGTATTGCTACCATCGCTGTTGTAGTCGTCATCATCATCGAATTTCGTATCATTCGATGGTCAAATCTATATTTTCATGTTCACCTTGTGTTGTCTTTTTGTCGTTTCTTTTATCTCTCTCATTCACTATTTCGCACATCAATTCATTTTGTTTCTTCTTTGTATAATACAACATCGTACGTGTGACGATTTGCAAAAATAAAATGTTTCTGATTAAGTTTGAAGAACGAAGTATGGGCCATAATGCTTGGCATTCTCTGATGACTACGACCTTCATTCAATGTTTTTCGATATAAACTCATAGATGGTGAAGAGTGCTTTTTGTGGATTGTGTTTTTTTTTTTTTTTTTTTTTTTTGCTACTTTATCCAATCGATTCTTTTATTCAATCTCTTTGTGTGCATCGCACAAAATACTTGAGAACTCACTACAACAACAGAATAAAGAAAGAAAAAAAAATCACCAAAAGGGACGGAAAATAAGAAGAATATACTAGAGAAAAAAGAGAGAAACAATAGAAAAAGAATAATTTGAAAAAAAAAACAAGAAAAAGTGAAGCAAACTCACGAGCAAAATTCAGTCACGCTAACAAGACATAATGTGATTAAAATCCATTTAACTGCTCACATATCGCCATTGTGCTTATGTTTGGCATTGCTTAAGCATATACAAGAGAATTTAGTGCCAAAAAGGAAATTGAACTAACAAGCGCACAGTCGTACAGTGAAAATGAGAAAAATTATTTCTGATTTTATTATAATATATGCGAACACAAAAGTATGAGACAATGAAAGAGACATAGAGAGAGGGAGAGAGAGAGTGTGTGTGTGTGTGTGTTTGAGTGTCAAAAGGATAGAGAGATATGGTAAAGTGAAGAGTTGTACGCATTCCATTTTTTTTTCTCTGATAAGCTGGAGCGCATTGTGTTCATATTGAATAGAAAAGATTTTATGTTTTTGTAAGAGCCAGTCAGTCGATGGGTGAGAGCGAGCAAGAGAGTTAAAGGCACAAAGGGAAAAAAATGTGTAGCGTCATGTAGAAAAGCGGGGAAGGGCATGAGATATGTGTACGATGAAAGGAATTCGCGCATAATAAATTGTATGCAACAAAGTTTTTCCATTATTTTCGAAAACATTTGCATAATTTTCAACCCAAAACCATTCACGGTATGACAACTGTATGAGTGAAAGAGTAAAGAGAAAAATAGGGTGAGCGAACAGAAACCGTCGCACATTGGATACAGTTTTCAATCCATTTCCTTCTTTAACTTAAAAATTATTGTTGTTGTTACAATAATATATGTGTGCGTGCACTTCCTCTCTTTCTTTCTATTTTTCTCCTTCGAATTCGTTTTCATTTTTTCTTTCTCTCTCTCTCTCTCTCTCTCTCTCTCTCTCTCTTATTTTTCTTCTACTTCTTTTTTTTCACTTCTTCTTCGTTTTGTCATTTGGTTTAGTGTCTTTTTAGCAGATTAATTCTAAATGTATTATTCCCCGCTCAGTCTTTCCGCAAAAGTTTTTTTTTTAATGAGCAAAACACCATTTCCAGCACACTCTTTACATTTATGATGTAATGTTTGTTCAAAGTCATAGCCATACACTTTAGCATTTGTTCATTATACCATGTTGACTAAGAACAGCCCCCGCATTAAGTTCATTTTTCTTTTGTTTTCGGTATTCAACTGAATTACATTTTCTTTTCGCATAAACTGAAAGATTTTCAAGGATTGTGTTTTGGTGTCATTTGACAATCAGTTGCAAAACATTCACTGTTTGTTATATATATGCGATTATGTTGGTGTTTTTGTTAGTGTGAAGAATGTTATTAATTGATGACAGCAAACGAGATTTGGTTACCAAATACGCTTATTCGTACAATTTTCATCTCATTGTCTGATTCGCTCTTTCTCTTTCCCTTATTTTTCACTTTCGTTCACTCTATAGCTCGCTATGTCGCTAAATCTGTTTTTTTCTCCATATTTCTCTCTCACTCTCATTTTCTTTATCTTTCCCTCTCTCTCTCTCTCTCCCTCTCTTTCCCACACTTGCTATAACTCCCTGTCTCGCCCTGTCCCCTATCTCTCTTTCACTCACACTTTAATCATCAAAACACGAGGGTGACTTTATTGTGCTAGATTTAAATACAAATAATTTTGTGTCTGTCGGCTTCGGACTTTGGTATAAATTACGTTCTGAAAATCCGAAAATATACGTTCAAATCCATTCTCGAATGATACAAACGAAAGAAGAAAAAAAAAAACCTCCCCATATCCAATTCAATGATGATGGCATCGTCAATTTCGTTCCCCTTTTTGGCATAACATTGTGGAAAAGCTTTTATTTAAATACACATCTGTTAATTATACGATGCGTAGCAACAAACAATATTTGTCAATGATTTATTAATGGATAAATTGAGCAAACTTTAATATGGAATTTGATCAGTTTGAATATTTGTGCAAACAAAATGTGCTCAAACTAACGGGAAATTGGCCAAACAACGCGAAACAGAGACAGACAGAAAAAAAGAAGAAGAACAAAAAAAAACGAGAGAAACACATCATCATCATCATCATCATCATCATCATCATACGCAGCAGCAACAATAAAAACAATCGAAACAACTTTATTCAAGTAATAGGAAAACGTGGGTGGCACAATCACAATATTCAATGATGCTTATAGAATGCGAATTTCATACACGCATTGCCGTCCAAATTTTGTATCTGATGCCATCCAATATATGTAGTTTTCAGTTGAATAGTGTAATATTTTATGAGAAACATTTAGAATACAGATTGTGGAAAATTCTGTGAATGTGTGAAATGGCTAAAACCAATGGCGTAGGAAGACTAAAGCCAGTTGACATTTAATTATTGACTCATTAACAAGTGTGAAATGAAAAACGTATATAATAGCCATTTTATATGTTGTATTTCTCTCTCTCTCTCTCTCTCTCTCTTGCTCTCTCTCTCTCCATCTCTTTCTCCTTTCGTAGAAGAATATACACATCATTTCCATTTCAAAAGAATCGTTTTGTTGATTGTTAAACCATTAATGCCTGCCTGTTGACCAAAGCGCGTTTGTATTCATTCACAATCCACATTTGATTGGTATTGTTTGTGCGTGAGATTTTATATGTTTTTTTCTCTCTTTCGTGTTGCTTTTGTCAATCGTACATTTAGCAATTCAAAATAGAATTTCGAAGAACAAATGATTGTTTGCATCGAATTTGGACAAAAAAAAAAACGTGTGATAGAAAAATGTGAGAGTGGAAGAGAAAGGGAAACAGACAACGAACTGACGAAGAGAATACGACAAAGGGAGAGAGTGCGATAGAATGATGCAAAGAATAATAGAGAGAGAGAGAGAATGAATAAAAAAAACACAAAAATGGTGATTATGAATGATCGACCATAAGCATCGGCTTCAAATCGGATTTCAATTTCGGCGATGGCTGCCAGCTCAATAGCCATGAGCAAATAAATTGTGATTCGGTCGAACATAATGTTAAGTAATTGCGTTATTATTATTATTATTGTTATTTTTGTTGTTGTTGTTGTTGTTGTTGTTGTCGTCGTCGATGTTCTCGTTGCTGCTGTTGCTGTTGTCGTTGTTGTCGTTGTTGTTATGTACAGTTTTTGGCTTGATGATTGCCTTCCATGCACAATCCATTTTATCAATTTTAATCTCGTTTTATTCGAGCGATAAAGTGTAAGCGTTTGGCTATGAAATACACGAAACCGAATGTAATGTCACATAAAATCGATATGAATACAATGATGACTATGACAATGACGACAACGATATAACGGCAGCAATGACGACAACAACAAGAACGGTTATATATGCACCATAGAACTTGTCCCATTGGAAACAATAACATAAAACACTAACAACCATACTTGGATTCGCTTGCGAACAGCTCATTCGGCTGTTATTATATAATAATAATAACATAATGGAATGGTGCGTTTTATTACATAAACACGGAATTTAAGTATTTTGAGCGTAAAATCATGATGAATATGGTATGGCAAAAGGCAGCGTTAGTGCGTCATGACTCAAACTAATAACATTTTACAAGTATAGAATGAGTGCGTGTTAAGTTGGGATTTAAAAAACAATCAGTTTTTGTTATTCTTGTGGAAAGAGCAGCAGCAGCAGCAGCAGCAGCAACAAGCACAATCCCATCGTCCTCGATCCCATTTTGTTGAATTTTATTCGACACATAGGACGATTCAAAAATATAATATTATATGATATGATTTAATATATGAATAAACAAATGGCTGCCATGATGATGCAATGTGTGTGTGTATCCAATGACAAATTACTTGCAAACGCATATGCTTTTAACTTCGTATTATCCAAACTAATTTTAAAGTGCACTTTCATTAGCCGGATTTCGGGTAATTTGCAAAGATTGTCATAGCACAATATAGTAAACGATACCGAACGTATGAGCGATGACAGGAACAGTGGATGGGAGGTGCTGTGAGCGATGAAAAGATAGAGAAAGCAAAAATTGAGAGGGAAACAACAAGAGACTTAAAGCAAATGGAAAACATAGAAAGACCGAGAAAATTTATCAAAAGTCATAAATTAATCACGCCGCACTAAGAACTTGTTGGCGTAGTAGTTCAAATATCTAATCATAATCATTTAGCAATCCCTTGAAATTGCTTTGAGCAATAATTCGGTAAGTGTGGATGTGACAGAGTAGCGTTACTCGTGATGGTCATTAATATTATATGAATACAGCGAAAGTGGAATTCTAAGTGAAACGTCTGCGAAGCTATATTAATGCAAAATACACACTCATATATACATATATATATATATATCCCATGTCAAATTTGCATTCACATGGCACACTTGCTTTGCAAATCTCCAGCTATCGTTCACTCATTTGCTCGCTCATTCTCTTGCCAGTTCTAACAAATGATGTAAACAAAGTGCTGGACGTATTCTGTGGCAATCTAATTGCATCGATATCCTCGTCTATTTACCATTCAAATCAGATCACTATAAATGTTATTATTGTGATATAGTTTTCTTTTTTCTACATGTTTCTCTCTATCTCTCTTCTTCTTCTTTTTCTGTTTTACTCTGGCTTTCATTCCAAAATTCTATGAACCTCACACTCTATCACTTCCATCACATGGTATTTACCACAAACTCATTGTGGTTTGGGTTCTTGCAGGGTGTATATTTTAGCAAACACAACATTAAAATCAAGATTCAACGGTCGCTAAATGTCGATGGAGCTCAAGTGCGTTCTTACGCATCTTGCATGAATATTATGTTGTTATATATATGTTTATTGTAAAATCATCATCTATCCCAATTTTCCACATTCAGAAATTAATAAATCGTTTGGAGAACGGCTCTTTCTCTCATCCATGTTTGATTGGAGAATCATGTTGTATGCGAAACAACACATTACAATCGCAAATTCAAACATCCAAAACTCGCTAGCTCACTCTATCGTTCTCTTTCTTTCTGTCTCTCTTTCTCTCCCCATTATTCTCTCAGAGTCTCTTACTTTCTCTCTCTCTCTCTCTCTCTCTCTCTCTCTCTCTCTCACTTTCTCTCTCTCTTATGCATACTCTTTGTCTTCAACTCTTGACAGCTGCATGGCTGGCTATGCCAAATTGAGTACACATTACAAAGTACGCACGCACCAGCCATTTCGTTCAGGCGGGCTCAAGTCTCAATGAAGTTTTCCATCTCGAGTAATTTATTGTGTGTGCACAAATATTCAATGTTCAAGCATTCGACTCGATAATATTTGCTGAATATGCCCTGAACACAAAAGAACATCATTCAAGTGCCACACAATTTAATTCGTATTCATTCTCATTCCTTCTTCTTCGATTTTTATTGGAAATACCCTTCAATTTCCATATACATCCAAAAATGAATAACAAATTATATGAATCGTGAGGTTTATTGTGTTTGAGCATACTTCATTCTACTATAATATCAAACATGAATATATAGATATATGCATAGCAAACGAACTCAAAATATAAACGAATGTAAAGGCATATCGATGCCTGCAATGATTTGATATCGGCAATATCATCGTCATCGTCATCGTCATCGTAGTCAACATCATCAACGATGCGCTCTCGGTATATGTCTCATTTGCACGCGGGCACAACCAGCACGTACATAATCAATCTCAAGCCAAAATTAACTATTTCAGCAGTTTGGCTAATCCATTATTGAATCACTCAATGTAATAACAACCATGTTGAAGACTAAATAAACCAACATCACATTCTTGAGATTCACAACTCGAAAAGCAGACAATGAAATATCGAATATTTATCCCATTTATGATATACGCTTTGTTATTTATCTGCGAATCGTTTCAATGTTTCATTTTTGATTAGCATTATCAATTTTGTTATGTGTTAAAATGTTATATTGCAAACAAACAAAAACTGAAGATATTCTGGACATTTAATTGAGCAATTGAAAAGATATAGATTATAAAGTTTTTTCTTAAACATTTTTTCAATTGGATATTTTGGAGAGAAAAGCAAAAAAAAAAATCTTATCCATTTTGCTACTCCGTTTGGTATTCAGTTTACATCAGAAATGTTACACATTCTTTCTGAATGGCTGTCGCTCATACTGTCTCTTTTTCGTTTGTTCTCTCATTTTTCATGTTTTTTTCTTCTTTCTTTATTCATTTATATTTTGTACCTTTCTCTTAGAGAGTTGGGCAGATAAACTCTTTTCATTTCATTTTCCATTTTTTCTTATACACTCACTCGGTCGGTGTTCTTTTCTATCTATATTTGGTTCGATAGAGATTTTCGTAAAACTTTATGATTCGATGCAAATTGAAAATTGGATTGAATCGACATGAAACCGACACCAAAGAGATCATGCTGACTTTGCTTGATTCATCTTTAGATCCATCATTCCACTGAATTTCTTAATTCAAGCGAACGGAGTGCGCTTTTTTCTTCTCTCTCTCTCTCTCTCTCTCTCTCTCTCTCTCTCTTTCTGTTGGGGTTTTTTTTGTTATTTTTCGTCATTTCTCTTCGTTTTTTTTATTTAATTCATCGTTTCATTCGGTATGGCATGGAATGGCATTTATACATTTCGGCTGAAATCATGTTACGCTATTTGATCACAATTTGCATGGATTAAATTGCCGACCATTTCTTTGATTCGCCATTGTATATGGAGCTCGCGTACAATTAACTCAAGCTGAACAAACGAATGGATTTAACACCATATCATTAATACAATCTATTGTTTAAATGTGTGAAAACGCACCGGATCATTTAATGTTTGCTCAAACAAGAAGACATAACAGATGAAATAATAACAATAAAAAAAAAAAATACTTGTGTAAAGACGACGAATAAAAATGTGAAGAAAAAAGAGAAGAGAAAAAAAAAACATTTTTTTTTTTTTAGCAGGCGTAGCAAATACCGAAATGTGGAAACAAAAAGAAATATGTTTGTATACATGAAAAAAGAAGTAAAGAAAATAATAATAATAATAATAATAATAATAATAATAGTAACAACAACAAAAACACTAAACAGCAAATGAATAATATGCTTTGTACACTGATAATACCGAAAATGCGATGAATAAAACAGTATGAGATATGCAGATAAAGAATGAAAGAGTGAAAGAGATGAACGCACACACTGAGAAACATCGAGAGTAAGAGAGAAGCAACGACGATGAGAAGAAAAAAGAATTGTAACGCAGCAGAGTGAGTAGCACATTTTTGAACTGAGCACGATGTGAATATGTGTGAATTGAATGGTTCGGAAACACATCACGCAGTTGTTGCCTTCGCACTATTCAATTTCAATTTTTCATTTAAATGACATTCCACGCTCCTATATTCAGATAATCAAACAAAATGCGCGCACGGATACAACAAGCCATGAAGACAGCTTTCAACACACTTGGAGAGAAAAAGTCAAATGAACGAACAGCAAAGAAGAAATGAGACAGAGAGAAAGAAAAGTTTTTTTTTTTCGTTTTGCTTTTTCGATAAACAACAACAACAACTTTGAAGCATTTTGAATGAAGAATTATGGCGTCAATAACAATCACAGCGAATGAAGCGTATAATTGAGATGGATTGGATTGGATTGTGCGTGTAAGAGTGATTGTTTTTGCGGTTGTGTGAGTGAATTAAATGGAAAAAATTCAAATAGTCAAAAACGAACCAAAAGAAGATGAAAAAAAAAGTACGAAACAAAACAAAACAGAAGAAAAAAATGATGCCGAGACACTTCAACAGCGATCATATGACCATGATAAGCGTAAGTTAAACAAAACGCGCCAAATGTAAGCAGCGAAAAAAGGGCGAATTACAGTGAGAAATGGGAGAATGAGAGACAGAGATCATGAAAATGAGAAAGGGACACACACCAAGAGAGAGAGAGAGAGAGAGAGAGAGAGAGAGAGAAAGAGAAAAGCGCGTTGAGTTTTATGATTTATCTTGTGCGTTACTCTACTCTCGATTGGTGACGTGTTCAAAGCAAAGCACTCGGGTCAACTTCCATTTTAAATCTCCCCAACTTTCATCAATGGTTCAAGTAATTTATTATTTTTATCCGCTTATTCTCAAGTCTTTGTGCGAGCTGATGTGCGTACCAGTTACTGCGGACAATTAATTAACGAACAGTTCTCTTTTTTTTGTGCATGCCGTTCTTGTTGTTGCTATTATTGTTGTTATTTTTGTTGTTGTTGTTGTTGATGATGATGATGATGGTATTCTGTTGTTAGTTTAATGTTTACGCATACAATACACTTTTTTTTTTTCTTTTGATTTTTTTCTTGTGATGAATTTAGATCAATGTTTGCAACCAAAGCATTTGAGTGAATACACTCAAAAATGGTCTAAAATGAACGAATGAACGAGTGAGAAGCGGAAAAGTAAACACTTGCCGACCGTAATAAAACAATTTAGACAAGAATTTTGAAGTGTTATCGTATGGCATTTCGAAAGAAGCATTTGCACTGTTTTCATAAGTATTCAGAATTTTGAACCAGAGGAAAATAACATGAATTCTCTCTATGTTTCTTCATTTCCCTATCACAATTCACATGTATTTCTCATTTTATCTTTTCCACATTCTGTATGCTTCTCTTTCTCTCTGTATGTTTCTCTTTCTCTTTCCATCTCTCTCTTTCTCTCTGTGTGTGGCAGAGTGAACGAGATGGAATATATTGCTCAATTTTAGAAATAGAACCTCATTCAAAATGGATGTGACTGTTTCCATTTTCTTGTAACTAATGCTCTAACAAAAGCAATGTCAAGGTTCTATTTGTTCCGCTATTCTTCGTCTATTTCTTTTTATTGTTTGATTTTCTGATCAATGTTCTTTGCTTGGTCGTTTTTCTCCTTTTTGTTTTCATTTTTATCGTTTTCTCCAGTGTTACCATCAATTTTGAAAATACACTAGACACACACTGGGCAACCAATGGAAAGAACATGACGAGAGGGAGAGAGAGAGAGAAAGAGAGACAACGAGCGACAGAAGAAATTGTTTATGAGAATGAGATGAAAGATACACAAATATCAATGATTTCGTCCGCTTTAGATGAAATATTTTTGGTATTTGCGGTTGATTTATTTGATTTAAGCTGCTAAATGCACTTTTCATTCTAATGAAGTTAAATGAAAATTCATGAAGTCTGGCAAATCGTCAGAAAAAAGAATGTATGTTATGTGAATTGAATAGCACTATAAAAGAAGCCACTACTAAGTGTCGTTAATTAAAAGCCAAGAAATTTCTTCATTCATTCTTTCTTTCTTTCTTTCTTTCTCTCTCTCTCTCTCTCTCTTTTCATCTTCTTTTTATCTCGTTCTCTATTTCTGACTCGTTGATGACTTTCTTTTTCCGTCGAAATGCATACGAAAGAAAAGAAAACATCAACTCATTAATTTGTGAGATGTTTTAAGTTGTTCCCAAAAAAACCCCAAAGAAAAACCAAATGAATATCCGTTTTTCCATCCATCGTAGTGAAAGCATAATTTCCGTGCCATTTTTGGTCGATTCAATCATTTTGTAGTGTTCTGTGCACTTTTGTGTTTTATAAATTATTTCTCTGAAAATCATACGAACAAAAGATCCAAAAACTGAATATTCTTTTCACATGCAGTTGACTGAATATGTTAAATGATCAGAGACCATAAAAATGAAGCTCTCAAGATAAAACGGGTGAATGAAATAGATAGTGGACTGTGTTGAATGAAAGGTTCTTTTGTACGAAGCGATAAGGCTCATTTCTATTTCAATTGCTTTCTATTTTAAGCGTCATTTTGGACGGATTTTTTCCTTCTTCTCTCTTTCTCTTTCTCTTTCTCTTTCTTTTACTCTACATCGTCATTTTGTATTATATTCACCAGTGTTATTTTAACATTGATTATGTTCCAAGATAATTTAATGTGATTATCTTATGCTAAATCGTTTTGCTGTTTCGTATACACTAGCCTATATTGTTGGTTTCGGCAATTGTCGCTGTTTTCATTGGTGTTTCTGTTGCTGTTATTGGTTATCATTATTATTGTCGTTGTTGTTGTGTGTGTGTACTTTTTTCTTTTCGGGAGCAATGCTTGCGAATCTCTCGAATGACATTTACAATATATCAGAGAAAACTAAAAGTGGCAACGCCATCACGCCATGGTCAAGCATAAAGAATATTTACTACAATTAGGTCGTACTAATTATCACTGATTCAGTTTGTGTTGTTTCGCACATTATTAAATTAAGATTGATACAACGGATAATTACAACGGTGCTGTTATTTGCCCGTATAATTTTTTTTGCGCTTATTTTTTTTTCTTTCTTTTTTTTAATTTGCAACTGAAATTCATTTTGCTCTCCCCTATCGGCAATAGTAATAGATCGATATTAAAGCGAAATGATTATTTAAAAAAAAAGATCGAGGAATTTATCCACAGAAAAAAAGTGTTTTTTTTTTACTCTTTTTGTAATTCAATTGAATGAGGAAAAATAGCAAGACATACGGAAAAATGTGCATGGATAAAAGCAATAGCAATAATATATACCGCAAAGCACGAATAAAAAAGAAAATCAAATCAGTTTGTGCATAGCAACGCATGCAATTGAAGCTTTGCCTTCGTTCGGGCCAACATAAAAAGAAAAAAACAAATCAATAGTTAATTCCAGGCATTTGAACGAAAGGCAACGAATGGTATTGGCGAAATCAAGTTGAAACGTGTTCCAAGTCAATTCCATTCATTCAACTAATCTGTCCAGTTGTATTATGTTCATAAGTATATATAGTAAATTGATAGCGTTTTTTTTTTTTTTTTTTTTTTTTTTTTTTTATTTTACTTTTTTTCTTTTTGCATCTTTCTATGCGTCTATCTATTCCTTTCTTTGCCTGCACTATTCTGAACATGACCAGCGGTGCTGTGCGTCAGTCAAGTGAGCAGCCACAAAAGAACAAATTGACGTTGGAAATTCACAATGGTGAAAATAGTTCCAATGAAAAAGCAACAGAATATTCTGTGTCGAAATTAACAAAAAAAAAAAAAAATCAAACAAATGAATACTTACAATATAAATATAAAGATGAATAAAGTTAGAAACAAGAATATTTCTCCGTATTCTCTGTTTATTTCGCGTATACAAGTAATCCCAATATTAGTTTGAATTTAGAACAATGTGGTGATGATGATGATGATGATGTTATTCATTTGTTATTATTGTCCATTCGCTTGCGATTGTTTTTATTCAATTGTACATCAGTTTGATTAAGTAACATTTGTTGATTAAGTAACATTTGGCTTTTATAACGATGCAATAGAACTCATTTTGGTTTATTTATTAACATAATAGTTTTGATATTGTATATTATGCATGTTTTATTGCTAACTATGATGTATGATGGTTACATTGGCTTTTTCCATATAATCCCAGTTAATCCAATTGATTATTAATGGAATATGGGAAATACAAAACAACAATAACAAAATTAAATAAACAAAATCTGCGGTTCTCTAAATGCAACAATCACTCTATACTTATTTTTTTTTTTTTTTTGTCATGTGTTATTGCACTGTTCAAAACATTTACATTTTGGTTTTGTTGAAACAACTTTTTTTTCTTCTTTCTATATCTTTCAAAAATCACTATTTTATTCCGTCTTCTGCTTCAACATGCATCCATGTAATTATTTTTATTTTTTTTTGGTTTGTTATCCAAATGGCGGTCAAATAAACTGTACTGGCTGGTCACTAATGTCTCCAATTTTAAATAACCATTGCAATATTCACTTTAATTAAATTTTCTCAACAAACACTGTATAAGTATAAAAGTTTCTCCTGTTCTTCTGTCGGGATCTCGTTTATTTTTTTTTTTCTTCTCTCTCTCTCTCTCTCCTTCTGTTGCTCTTTACTTTTCTTTCTATTTTCTTTTTGCTCTGTTTGAGTTCAACTTCTTGGTATTAAGAACTTGCACTGTAATTAATGGACAAAAATAAATAAGCATTTCTCTTTCGCACACTTTATTCTGTTAATTTTATCATTCATTTTCCTGATACATTCTCTTCAACTTTTTTTCGCTCATTCTTTTACTTTACAAACACGCACGCACGCATACACACACATATATATATGCACATGTACACACATAATTCTTTGCTGCTCTTGTCTGTTTGGTTTTACTTTAATTTCAATACGAATTTGTTACGTTATTTTGTTTTTCTCTACTTTTTCTTTTCATTTGTCATAACAAGCAATGTGTTTGTACATAAACTATAAGATAAAGTAGTGAAAAATATGCTTGGGTAAATTGATTTGTATATTTGCCAGATTAAAGTAACCAATTCTTGGAAAATGATTAAGTCTTTTTATTCTATTCAATTGAATGTTTCTCTCTCTCACTCTCTTATTATGTATTTTCTATCTCTATCCTTTCTGTCTTTTTCTCTATAATCTTTCTTTCTTCTTTGCACTTTTTCTTCTCTATTCTTTTCTTCTCTGTATGTCGTTCGCCTTGTTTAAATCGTTTAGGTAAATTTGATGTAAATCGTAATTCGAAGCCCGAACGAATAGAGAGGAAAAGACAAATAGATTTCAAAGTGTGTGTGTGTGTGTGTGTGTGTGTGTGTGTGTTTGGTATCGTATTCACTTTTAAGAGAAAAGAGAAGCAAAATGGAAAATCCCTTTTTGACCGCTTAGTATACTCAAAAAGGAAGACGAAAAAGGGATTTTAAGAATAACACTCATACGCATACAAATGCATGAAAGAATGGGAGAAAAGAGAAGAAGAAGTAGAGAAAAAAACACTCTGGCACATTCTTGGATTGTATGTTACGAACGTGTGCCCAACAATGTGTGCGATTGTATGGTATACGTGAAACTCTCAACTACATCCATAAACACATACATACAAACAAACATATAAATACATGTATTCATACACATACACGCACACAATGATGCGCGACAGTCTTTTGGCTTTGGCTTTGGTTTTGACTCGAATGCGATGGATATGAGCAAGAGATATATGTTGAATATGGTGAACGAAAACACCATTACGAACAAAATTAATACAGTGGAGAAGAGAGCCAAGAACGTCGCATTTTATTGTTGTTGCCTTATTGAATGCGAGAAAGAATCTAGCATTTACTACGGTTTTATGTAATGGAAAAATGAGCGAAAAAAAAAAAAAAAAAAAAAATAACATAACATAACATAAAAATACAACAATTTTCTATATCCCAATCCACACGAAGTGATTGAAGTAACGAAAGAACAAGAATTGAGGAAAGAATCATCGCCAGCAATAGCAACAACAACAACAGCAGCAGCAGCACCAACAACAACAATATGAAAAGAAACAACAAAGACAACGTTTGTGACAACGATGAAATGGAATGGCAGCTTCAAGAACGCAACCAGAATATGAAAGAACGAATGAATATTATAAAAAAAAAAAAAAAAAAAAAATAAGAAACACACACACAACACACGAAGAGGTGTTAAAGGAGCTTCGTATATAAAACAAACAATGTAAAACTGACGAACACAGTATACACAAAACAGATACTGATTCGCTTTTTGTGATGTCGTCGTTGTTGTTGGATGCTCCTTGTTAAAGTCCTTTCGATTTGGCTTTGTATAATAAATCTTTCCATTTAAGCGAATCTCTGCTGAAACAACAGATTTCTTTCCTCTATCTCCCTTTCCATTCCTCTGTATGTTTTCTGTGTGTACGGGAATGAGTGTTTTTTTTTTGTTTCTTCTCTCTCTCACTTTCAGTTTAATTCTACTTTGCTTATTTGCTTATTTGCTTACTTGCTTTCTTTGTTACTTCATTCATTACGCGTTCGAAGCTTTGCTTTTTATTGCTACGAATTATCAATTAACGATCAGAAACATAATGCCCCCTTTCAACTATATATTGTACAATTTGAACATTTGTGTGGTTTTTTTCTTCTTCTTTTACTTTTTTAATTTCATCTTGTTCTGTTTCATCTTTATGTTTGTTGTTATTATTATTATTATTATTATTATTATTATTATTATTGTTGGAATTGAATGAATGAAATGATTAAACAAATAATTCACTATACAACAACAACAAAAACAAAAAAAAAAGAAGAAGAAGAAGAAGTAGAAATGCTTTGAGTTACTTTGTATAAATTAGCATATTACACTGAAAACGATTTGCTATCCAATGTTTACTCTAATCATTCGTTTCACTATTTCGCTCGGCATTCACACTACATATATACATATAAAGATAATATTAGATATATATATATAGGATATAGAGATGTGATAATATAGTTTTTTTTCGATGGTGGAGCTGTTACGCTCACATAAATAATAGGCGACTAATTAATATCACCAACACCGCCAACACACACATACAAACACACACACACACATGACAGACTATTAATGAGCGTATAGAGGCAAGAAAATAAAAAACAAAAAAACACAAAACCCTCAATTCTCCGGGTTAAAAATCAATTTTTATAATCATCACAAAACTGTGTATTGTATTCACATACTTTGCTTATATTTTTTTTTTTCTTTATTTGTTTCCTCGCGGCAAATTTTGTGTTTTGCTTCTGATTCTCTCGCTCGTTGCGTTCAATTTCGATTACGATTTCGGTTTCATTGAAAACGTCGTTTTTGAAATTCCAATCATGCACTTCATTACATTTATTTTATATGCTTCTAAGCATCTCTATATCGTTGATGCACATTCGGTTAATATGAAACAATTTTTTCTCCTTTTTCATCGAATGTGGTTCTTGTTTCGACTAGAATTATTATTATTATTTTTTTTTTTTTTTTTGCTTACTCTTCCGTACACATTTGATTCAGTTAAAATATAAAATTCAATGGTTTTCGTTTCCTTCTTCTTCTTCTTCTTTTAAACAAATAATAATTCAATGCACTGTTTAAATAATAAAAATCAATGTGTTCAAAACACTAAAAACGAAAAATACAATAAAAAGTTTCACAAAATTTCTTTCGATTAAAATTTTTTCTCGCTCTTCTCACTCTATGTGTGTTTTATTTTATTTTTTATTATTATTTTTTTTCTTTTTTTTTCGATTTTACTCAAATGTTTCATACAGAAAACACCATACTAAACAACAGAAATTTTTATTTTTGATGAAAAACGACGCGACGGTACGGATTCGTCGTACATACTGTTTGGTGCACACGTTCGGCATCAATCGGACCGGTGAACTCGGGTGACACGATTCGAATTATAGCCGTTTCTCTTTCTCATTCACAGAACCGACGGAACACTGCCAATTGAGCGAATGTATTTGTAAATTATTTGTATGTGTGATGTGTATGCGTTGCGTTTTGTTTGCTGCTTTTGCCGTACTGAACAATTTTACACACAGCGTTTTCCGAAAGAACAGTGAAAGAAGAAGAAAAAAAAAAATACGAGAAGCATAGAAAAATTGTACAAGCGAAGGGGAGAGATAGAGACAGAGAGAGAGTGAGAGTGAGAAAAAAAAAAGAATCTTTAGCCCATTGGCAATCAATAGTCTAGATGAATTGCATTGATCAATTTATCAAATTTTTTAAATAATTGAATTTCATACATCAACATTTCATATCTGGTTTTCATTGTAATAATTCAAATAACATTTCCATTCGAAATATTTGGATGGACAAACAATATGAAGAAAATAGATTTTGTTGAATTGTAAACCATGGATGTAAAGTGTTAGGCATTCACATAGCGTTGTAAGTTGTTTCAGGTATGAGCAGTGCGTAATGTTGTAACCGTCAAACAAATTAAAGCGAGACAAACAAATGTCGGCAACATACATACAGATATCCATTTGCCGGATGTGCGACAGAGTTGAATATCATTCAGTATAAACAGCAATACCAAAAGATACACAAACACATACTAATTTTGACGCTGCTGCTGCTGCTGCCGCTGTCGACGTACATGACAGAAACGATACGAACGCAACGCATATACTATAAATCGAAATCGGTTTCGGTCGTAGTGGCTGATGTATATGTTGCAGTTGTTGTGTTTTTATTCAGTATGGCTTATAATACCATTTGGATATTCCATGAGGAAAAAGAAGAAGAAGAAACAGAGAAAGAAAAAGAAGGGAAAAAACATGTATAAAAATATATACAGTGGAAAGAGACAGAGAAAAGGAGAGAGAGAGAGAGAGAGAGAGAGAGAGAGAGAGAGAGAAAGAGAGAAAGAGAGCGTGTGTTCGTTGATTTGGTTGTTGTTATGCTTCTCAGCTTGTGTGTCATATAACGTTGCTCTCCAACTGAATTATACTTCTATGCCGTATATTCTCTGTGTAAAATGAGTGCGGCATGATATACACACAAGCATAGTATGGCAAAGCATAGCATAGCATTGAAATGAAGTAAATCCAAAGATGCGACGACAATGATGAAAATGAAAGAGAGAGAGAGAGAGAAGAAAAATGGAAGAAGTGAATAAGTACAAAAGAGATAAAGAGCATAAAAAAATCCAAGTATCGTTTATTCTAGCTTTATTTTCCATTTTTATGCTATGGCTATGTAAAGATTTGTATGCTGTTGGTGACTCGTGAAAAGCGAGAAAATGTCTTTTGATAAATACGAATAGTCGT
Organism: Resseliella maxima; assembly: GCA_029041755.1. NCBI lineage: Eukaryota > Metazoa > Arthropoda > Insecta > Diptera > Cecidomyiidae > Resseliella > Resseliella maxima. The sequence goes on along the minus strand of JAQOWM010001006.1, from coordinate 1,225,934 downwards.
GTTTTATGAGCAATCCCTTGGAGTTTTTCCTGAACAAATTCGCCATAATCATCCATCCAAGCATCCAATCATCCATGCAGCATTGAAAATTGCCCAATGAGCCAACTGCTATAGTAGATGCCATTCTCAATCAAAATTGATTTCCAACTATTTCGCTTGTTTCGGCTTCTTTCTCTCGCTTTCGCTCTCGGTCTCTATCTCTCTCTTTCACTCACATATTTTGCTTTCCCTCACACTCATTTTCTGCCTATTTCTCAATATCTTTCTCTCCATCTTCCTCTTAAATACTCTTTTTCTCTTTCTCTTTCTCATGCTCTATAACTACCTCTATTTCAATCGGTTTTGTTCCATTCGGTTAAATGGTAAAATGTGTCGGGTCAAAAGGAAAATTAAAAATCATCATCCTTAAGTGAACGTTTAGTTTGGAAATTGACTTATTAGGAAGCCAAAGTACTTGGTAACTCTTTTCATCTATTTTCAAGTCATAAATATAAGAAAATTCTTCGAGTAAATCTATTCATGCCCTTAGCCACTGAATCAAAATCATGTAATGCTTTATGTGTTCAAGTTCTTGAGGCAAAAAGGAAACCATTCATATCCACATAGTTCATTTTTATGTTTCAATATAGAGTGAGGTATATATATATATATATATATATATCCTAACGATACTGCCACTGTTATTTTGCTGAAGTTGGTCGTGTGAATCAATCTATCTGTCGTGCCAGTATTGCTGACTGAGTGAAATAGTTTTTTTTTGGAGTGTAAACGTGAAAGATAGAAATTGAAAAGAGATGAATAGAATATAGTAATAGATCAGAGGAAAGCAAAGCAATGGAGAGTAGAGAAGGAAATAAAAAAAAAAAAAAAAAAAAAAAAAAATGAAAATTGAAGAGAAAAAAAAAATTTAAAATAAAAACGAACACAAGAAGTCTCAAGACCATCGTACACAACTGACTGTGGACTCCACGAAGTGGGAAAGACGAATCACAATTCCACATTTGATGATGGAAATTTAAGTTTTATGAAAATGGTTCCACAATTTGCTTGCTTACTTAGCCATTTGTTTGGTTCATTTCATACGGAGGCGCAACATACACACACACACATAAGTATATATTGCGAACGCGCATACACACTGTTCAATAGCAATATGAGTGAATGTAAACAATTCGAGAGCACACAGATTGACGTGCAAATGTAAGTATGGACGCGTAGCCCTCTGTGTATCATTCTGTGTTCATTACCTCTCTATCTCTATCTCGTTCACATCATCTTGCTCACGCTCCCTCACTCACTCTCATTCTCGCTCCTTCACTCCCGCACTCTTTCTTCCCATTCTCTCTTTCTCTTTCTCTTTCTCTCTCTCTCTCTCTTTATCTCTCTCTCTCTCTCTCTCTCTCTCTCTCTCTCTCTCTCTCTCTCTCTCTCTCTCTCTTTTGCTCATGCACTCTGCTTGCACAGTTTTCATGATTGCTATCATACACGTATTTACGCGAATGATATTCAATGTTCCCCGTCCAAGTTAATATCAAGCATTGTATTTGGTTGTTTTACGTGCACAAAAGTATGGCAATATTTGCCATGCATACTGTGTGTATTTTGGTCGTTCAGGCCTTTGAAATCGTATATATTGTGTTACGGATTCAGTTTTTACGTTTGCCAATGACTTGAACGATGATGCTTTGATGACCATACACACATAAAACCAAGAAGACAGACAACAACCAACAAATAAAAAAAAACAGACACACACACAAAAATTATATGGTTTATTGTGTTGGCGATGTATTTTCCGAAAATCATGTTGATTTTTCGGCCCATCAGTCGCAGCCATTGTGTCGTTGTTCAATTTATCTTTTCAATAGAAAATTTGTTAGTTATATTTTTATTAGATCGTTTCATCGTTCATCATTCCATCTCAACAACTCACATCGCTTCTTCTCTTTTATCCAATTCAATCACTTAATTCGTTGAAAAAAAAAAAAAAAAAAACAAAAAAACAAATGCTATTAATTTTACTGGGGGAAAATCTAACAAAATGTCAATGCATTTATGTGTTTGTTATTTTTAACATGAAATTTCAACTAAACATCAAATTTAAAAGATTTAATTATTCAATTGAAGTTTATTTTTCGTTGAAACGCACTCACTTATCGCATCAATATTAGCAATCATTATGTATTTAATGAAGCCCTCATTCAAATCAAACTGATTTGATGTAGTCATTTTCTTCTGCTCAAATGCGTGATATTATCTCAATTTAATGAAATGTTATACACAGTGTAATAGACAACAACAACAACAACAACAACAACAACAACAACCACAACAACCACAACAACCACAACAACAATAACAAAAGCGCAAACAACAGCATTCATGTATGCCATATTTCATGCAATGACGAGAGATATTGATTCCAATATTTTCCGGTTATAAAAAACACATCATTTATGCTCAATTAATTTTAAACGACTTGAAATATTCACATATCAAATTCATCCTCTTCTTTTTCTTCTTCTTCTTCTTCTTTGTATTTTCATTTTCACTTTGATTTGAATGATGTACGCATAATAATTTTCCAAAACAAATGTTTGTTGTTGTTTTCCGTCCTTTTATTGTTTTCGTCGTATTTTACATTTTCATTTTCACCAGAAAATCCAACACTTATCACATCATTGTTGTTGCAAAATACAATACACACACAAAAAATATGCACAAATTTATTATTATGTTGAAAATGTATTCGACATTTCAACTTTAATGGAAATATTTTCGACAAAAGCACATTTTCTACGAATGAACAATTTCAATGAATGAAAATGATTTTAATAATGTTTGAATTACCATGCATTTCTTCAATCCGAATGCAACATTATCAATGCAAAAACAATGGATATGGTTTGGTTTAGACAATAGGTTTTGTCAATGCACTTTAAAGAGTTCTAACTATATATGGTTGTAATGAAATTATAAAATGTGAATATTTTTTAGTGCTTGTGTGTGTGAGTGTGCGTTTGCGAGTGTGTGTGTGTGTGTGTTTGTTATGAATTTTAAAGTAAATAAAATAGAAACTAGAATTGTTTTGATTGGTAAATGTGCTAATTGAACAGAACGGAAACAATTTAATTGATTTAAATGATCAAAGAGATGGTGAAAATTGTTCTATATAAGAATAACTTTGAATCCTTTCAACTTGCACAAGGTACAACCGAAAATACGGCCACATATTTTTTTTATACATAAATATGAGTGTGAATGTTTGGTTTTATTGTGTTATGCCTGTCGGCATATAAGTGAATTTATTTGGCGGGCTTTACTGTTTGAATAAAAATACAACCGAAAGGGGAATAAATTCGATAACAATTCGTATTCAATTCGTTGATGTGCAATGTGTGTATATCATTCACTCAGCCACTTAAAAAGTTTTTCGATTGTAAAAGAGGTGACAATTTCATCAACAATCAATGTAATCAAATAGTAGACACGCAAACCATTCTTTTTCACTTCTCTTCTCTTCTCTTCTCTTCTCTTTGCTCAGCTCTTCCATATAAATTTCGTGTACATTTATCGTCTCTGAAAACAATTTAGTTTGTCACACTCATCATTTTTTGTTTCTCCTTTCCTTTTTCTTCGTTTCATTTTATTTCTTTTTTCAATTCGCTATTTCATTCAATCTAATTTGTTTAGTCTTTATAAGTTTTATGCTCGTCTTTATTTTTGGATTCATTCGTTTCTTTGTTCACCACACATTTCATTTTCCATTTCTTCATTTCGTTAAATTCGTCAATTGTATGGCTGTGGATGCAATGTGCTCTGTGTTTTGTGTGTTCTCTCTGCTGTATGTGAATGTGTGTGTGTGTGTGTATACTGAATGATTGTGTTGTGTTGTGTGTGCGTTTTATTACATATCTACTGCTACTGGCATTACTGTTGCTTGTGCTTCTGCTGTTCGAGTGTCGAATGTGCGTTCTTAGTATGGCAAACATCAGCGTTATGTGTGACAGATGGTCACATATTAATCTATATAAATTTATATTCCATTCGATTGAACAAAACGTCTGCCTATAGATGAGTAACAACTATCTCTCTTTCACTTGGGTTTATTTTGAAAAACCCCAAAATTACAAGAAATATGCCATTTTTCTTTCAGTTTTGTGTTGTTTACTGTTGTTTGTTCGTTTTTTTTTCTCGTGTCTTTCGTTTTTGTGTATGCGTTCTATTTTTTTTTCCTTCAGCACAAACCCATCAAAAGAAGAGCCGATTGCTTAACGATGCCAAATCATCGAGCATTAATGGAAATCGTGAATTAAATGATTAAGCAAAAGCAATGACAACAACAGTGGCGGCGGCGGCGGCGGCGGTGGCGGCGAAAGCGATGCAAACATGCCAAAGAGGAGAAGAAAAAAAAAGACGGCAATTGTTTTTGATGATTTTTCGGCTATTATTTGTTGAATTGTATTTAACTTTGACCCCAAGCTCCGAAAAATCGTACAATCTAACCGAATGAGCTGCTATTTCATACATGTATACATATATTATATTCGGTTTAACTCAATGATATTGTTGGAAGAAAACAAAAAAAGAATAAGCACTAAATAAAGTACACAGATAAACGGTCCAGTAGGTAGAGGTTTTTGTTTGAGCGTACACAACATTACAGTTGATTGTAATCGAGTGAGTAAGAGAAGAGAATATTTTTCAAGCTCAAAGCCACAAACGAAAAGGGAGAGAGATTCACGGCTGGCTGATATAACTCACACACATCATCATTCCCTATTTGTTACTCTCTCTCTCTCTCTCTCTCTCTCTTTCTCTCCCGCTCCTTCTCCCTCTCTCACACTCTCTATACAAAACGAGTGATATATAACGAGACAGAGCATAACTATTAAATTGAAATCATAATAGCGGCATGCGATGGTGGCGGCAACGATATACATTTGTAATTTAATGCGCATAATAATCATTTTCTTATACAATATTTGTTGTTGTGTGTCTTTCTTCTTCTTCTTTTTCTCCTCAATTGCTCACTGTTAAACTCTATTTTATTTTTCAATATTCTTCCTTTGTCATCATGTATATCTTGCCGTTTCTATATGGCAATGCACATGGCTGTGAAACACCAAATCGGGGTCTGTTATTCATTCAATCGCATCTCTTTACGCTCTACTCGCAACAATATAAACGACATTGTCGTCTATAATATATGCATGCACAACTCGATTCGCATCTTTTGTAAATGATTCATTCAGGCCAATGTACAAATGAGAGAGTGTCAAATGGGTAGCGAAAATACAGTTTATGAAATATAAATTTTTATTTTCGATGCATTTGGCGCATTAAATGTCATTTCAGTTGAACCGTAAACGTGTGATAATCATTATTATTGTTTTTTTCTTTTTCTTTTTTTTTTATTATACACGATTCGTTAATAAATTCATTTACTGGTTTTTATTCGTACGATTCAGTGCGTTTTTTTTCCACATTCAATCATTTGATTTGGTGGTCGGAGTATTTAGGCGATACATTTGATTGATAATAACTCAACACACAGTTTGCTTATAAAGTATCTCATTATTGATTATTTCATTTTAAAAAGATATTATCATTTGAATTCATAGAATTGAAAATGAGCCTCTCTGCCAGAGTGAGTGAATCTAAATGAAAAAATGAAGATGGAAATCTAAATGAAAAAAAAAAAGCAAATCACGCATCGTTTTTCTATAATCACCAATCAAATTTTTTTTTTTTTTTTCATTCAAAATCATGCATAGCATATATGGGGAGTGGGAGAGGGATAGAGCTGTCCACTGAACCGAACTGTTCATGTTCGTTCGAATTCGTTCGAATTTTAACCGAACATGAACTAACATGAACAGGTCATTTTCAATTCTGAATAACTTGAACCGAACTTGAACGAACATGAACACCCTTTTTTCTCTTTTGAACAAATCGAACCGAAGCCGAACGAACATGAACATAAAAGTGAAACCATTCTCGAACATGAACGGTTCATGTTCGGTTCATGAGCAGCTCTAGAGAGGGACAAAGAGCTAATCTATTTTCGCAAATCGAAATGGCTTTGCGCACAATCTGTGTAAAAGAAGAAAAAAACACACATTGTAGTACAATACACAACAATAACAACAACAAAATTGGATCAAGTCCACGAAAAAATGTGTGAATACAAAGTATAAAATTAGTGTGAACATGCAATTTAATGCGAAAAATATATGTGAGAATAAAAGAAAGAGAAGAAAACGAAAAATACGTTGCTATACAACATGCTGTGTGTTTTGTATTTCTGTTTTTTTTTTTTTTTTTTTCTTGTTTGGAATGCTAGGGGGAAATGACTCTTGCAAATCTTTTCAAAATTTTAGAGAAATCAAAGCATTTTCACGAATCTTACGAGTCTTACGAATCTTCATTTAGATGTGAAGTTGACGAAGAGATTTGCAATTGCGAGCGTATCTATGCGCATCTTTTTAACACATAATCAAATGCGAATCCTTGCGAATCTTTTATTCATTTTCAAGTATAATACGCGAATCTTTAAATGTTTGATCATATTTTTGCAAATAAATTGGGATTCGCTGCGAGTCATTTCCCCCTAGTTGGAATGTATTTTCATTGATTGAACAGTTCTTTTATTTTATAATTTTTTCTCTCACTTTCTCTCTGTCTCTTTCGTGTTTCTTTTTCATTTTTTTTTTTTTAAATGCAGAGAGTTAACGCTAAACGCTTAAGTAATTTTAATACGTTACAATAAAAAAATTACGTACGGATCGTAAATTTTCATTGCATGTATTCACACAATAAATGTCTTGAGGGTAGAAAAGGAAAGCGAAACATCGAAAGCGATGAGAGACACAAAAAAAAAAATATGAAACAAATATCACCAGCAAATGAAAGCGATAGGACGACGAGAAAAAGAAATAGATGAAACGAAGTAAAAGAAGAAAAAGAAGAAGTGACAAAAAGGAAAAAAAAAAATTAATGCGACGAACAAGCATTTTGGATATATCTTTTTAATATAAAGTGCATGGGGTACGATTGAGGAGCGCGCTACCAGAATATTTTTTGCTTAGGGTACATTTGATACTCGTTGTAATTTTGTTGTTCGGCTCTGTACTTTGGCAAAGAGCGACCAGAAATGAAAGAGAAAAAGTAAAAAAAATTATATTGACTGACAAAAAGAGCGACAAAAAGTAGCTGAGAGAGTGAAAAAGAAACATAGAAAAAGAGTAGAAAAGAAGCAAGAAAGAAAAAAATAGAAGAAACAGAGAGTGAAAAAAGCATAAAAACGACAGAGAGAAAAAAAAAAGAACCATACACACATTGAATCGATACTTGCAAAATGTTCGCTCTTTCTTTCACTTTCAAATGTTGTGTGAATATTTTTATTTTGGATTCCTTGCTTTGGGTATATTCAGCTGTGTGTATGTCGTGCATTATGAGCATGCACAAGCCATGAACACGAGAGCCCCATTGTATAACAGCCGTTCAATCAGATTTTGTTTGCGTTTGGCTAGGATTTAAACATTATCTCTATCTCGGAGTTCTCTTCACAACTTACATACACTCACAGTATAGATTTTCATGTATCAGAGAATCGAATTGAAACGACAAAAGAAAAAAAAACTTCACCCATGAAAGCAGTTTGTTGTTCGGTTGTTGCGTTATTTTTTCGATTGTCATATAGCGTGTGAATTTCGGATAAGGACCACATGCTTCACAAAAGTCAGACCTCATTTAAATGAGAGGGAGGAGGGAAAACTGACTTTTCTTTTGCTCTTACAAATTGTTGCATTAATTTCAGATACCTTGAGTCTTAGTCTTGGTCATCCAATTAAGTAAAACAAAGAGCACGAGAATAATATGAAAAGAGAGGAATCAAAATGCTATTTTGCATGTGGTATGCCGATTCAGCACATTTTCACCATTTTTTTACTTAATTTTTGTCATTTGGCTGCTGATCGAATTCCACACGCATATACAGACTAGTTCAATGCATAATTACACAATGGAAATATATATATATAGTATATATGTAAAAAAAAAAAGGAAATAACATACTACAAAATGAGCTGCAACAATTTCAACCGGTACGGTTTGCATAAATATGGCACATGCACATATCCTCATTATTTGGTTAAGTGGTAAGCATGAATATAACCAAGTGACAAAAACAAACTCATAAAATATCGCATGAGAAGAGCTAATGTTATGCCACACGCACACGCGCAAAATATTCCACATCAAAATCGTCGTCATCGTCGTTGGACCCGAAACATTCTCGTTCTCATTCTCGTTTTCGAATTCAGTACACCATTGAATGCACGGCATTGTCACATTTTATCAACATTCTTCGGTGCAATAACTAACCGTGTGATGGCTTTGCTACAAACGATACACAACAAAAATAAACAAGAATATCTCTTTATTTCTCTCTATCTCACTGTCCCTCTCATACTCCCTATTGTTTTGTAGTGACACCATCTCATTTTTCCTGCCACGTTCTCACATATGCCGTGTATATCTGTGCATCTGCAGATACAATTAAATCTCTCTAGCATTTCAACATACCAAAAGTGCTTCATGTGCACCGTGCCACAAACATATATTTTAACTATACACAATATTCTCTCACATTCTGTATCTCCAACTCTCTTTCTCTTCTTCTCTCTCTCCCTCCCTCTCTCTCTCTCTCTTCCTCTTTTTCTCTGTCACTATCACTCTCTTTCCTCCATTCTCTCTCTCTTCCTCTCTTTTCTATTTATTTCTCTGTATAAATCGTGAGTGAACCCTTTTTCGATAACTCATGCGAACAAAAATGCTCAGCACAACATATATTTTAACTCAATGTACAAAATATAAGCAGTCAGCTTTTGGTATTATGCAAATGGATTTGGGTTTAGAGAATCGGATGTGATGTTTTTGTTAGTAATGTTGCAATTATTGGCCTTTGTACAAACCGAATTGCACATTTTTGTTGATTTTGACGCACGGAATTTACTTGTTTCGCTTTTGTTGGTTATTGTTATTGTTGTTGTATGTCGACTCTATGCTAAATTTAGACTCATATCTATCAGTTGTTATCACAACAATATGTTTCATTTTCGATTTGTTCAATTGTCTCGTTGGCATGTATTGTTTGTTCACAATATATTGAGGATAATAAATGAATCATTCAGGTAAAAAAAAGTTGTCTTGTCATTCTAATTCTTTCACTGCTTGTGTTTAAAATTTATTTGATTTAATTCTATTTTTTTTTTTGTGTTCTTTCTTTTCGAAATGTAATTTGTAATAAATCACCTTTCCTCAGTTATTCGTCATTCAATTTACTTTAAGTCTTTCTACAAAAAAAATGCCATTAAGTTATTTTGTCATTTGGTTATTTATTTTTCATTTGTGTCTTCTACACATAACATATTTTCTTTGTATATTAATATTGATTTCGGACTTTTTCTTTAAGCCAAAATTATGTGGTCATCAAGGCCAAAATGTTTCGCTCGAAAACATATCAATTTCGATCGAAAGTGACACGAAAAATTTCTTCATTTTCAAGAATCGAAATAATCAACGTTGTTCATGTGAAAGCATGGCTTTGTAGGCGTAAAATCAATTCTTTTTTTTTTGGCAATTATATTTTTTTTTATTCGAGTGAAATAAATAATGAATATAAAAAAAAACGGAAAAGAAAAAGAATTTATCACTTACCACGCGTCTACTGATACCACAAATGTAGTTCATCGTTCACCTGAAATGATGACGAAATAAATATGTTCATTAGCGTCAATTTGAAATGGTATTAATCTAATCAGTTTGTTCTACTTTCAAGAGGCATTTTGATGTTGTTGTTGTTGTTGTGTGTAAAGTGTTAGCATTCGATTTCATTTCAAATAAAACTGACTGACTGACTGACTGACTGACAATTTCAACAACAATAAATATTACAATGAATCAGACTGACAAATATGTATATCGTTTGTATTTTATGTGTATTTGACAGATTGCCATTTGATACAATGAAGTTCTTAAGTCAAATATGCTTAAAATATGTTTTTTGTTTGTTGATTTGTTGGTATGTTGGTTGATTGGTTGCTGTTGTTGTTGTTATTTTTGTGTTTAAGGAGTAAGTGCATTTGCGTTAAAAAGACATCCAAACAATTCAATAATTATGTTTTCGTGAAGAAGGAATGAATGCAGAAAATAACAGAGAGCGAGAACAAACATACATAAATGAAATTGAACAGAAGAACGAAAAGAGCGAAAGAGAGAGAGAGAGAGAGAGAGAGAGAGAGAGAGAAAAAGAACGAATAAACGACCGATTGAAAGAAAGACGAAAAGAAAATGGATAAAGAGAAAAAGGCAAAAACAACAACAATAACGAAAGAGTTATTAAATGGAGTAGAATATATCACCCAGCGATACTCGTGTTTCATGAACATACACCAAATTGGTTTGAAGTAGAGCTGCCCACTGAACCGAACTGTTCATGTTCGTTTGAGTTCGTTCGAATTTTAACCGAACATGAACGAACATGAACAGGTTATTTTCAATTCTGAACAACCTGAACCGAACTCGAACGAACATGAACACACAAAATGTTTCCGAACGTTGTTCAATCATTTCAACTGGTTCATAAATGCGATCTGTTTCTGTTCGTTGAAATTCTACACACTTGATTTATAAATGTACATTGTCTATACCAACGGAAACGGCAAAAAGATACGTTTTGTCGTTTGCATTCCGCAATGGTGTATGTGCCATTCAATGTATAAATGATAGAGATCACTTCCAACGTAACGTCGCACGATTTATGCTGTAGTCCATTAGTCGATAGTTGATGTACTTGCCCACGGCATAGAAGTCCACTTTCTCAATTTTGTTTGATATTAATTCAAATTTACACCGTACTCGACTAGAGATGGCGTACGAGACAATGAATTTCTTTATTTACTGAGAAAAACAACTGAACAATAGTTCGGTTGTATTTGAATAATAGGAATTTTCGATATAAACAAAACCTATTCGAAATATTGTTGCTTACTTAATTGTTGTATTGAACAGTTCAATTTGGTTCAGTTAATTGAACAATATTCGAATGAACATGAACCGAACTTGAACATCTTGAACAAACTGAACTTGAACTCGAACGAACATGAACACCCTTTTTTCTCTTTCAAACAAATCGAACCGAACCCGAACGAACATGAACATAAAAGTGAAACCATTCTCGAACATGAACGGTTCATGTTCGGTTCATGAGCAGCTCTAGTTTGAAGTGAAGATAAAGGCAAAAAAATAACAACTCATATTTTGGTTGTTGTTGTTGTTGTTTCCCTGAAACTCCCCTTGAATGTAAAGCGCTTTGTGTGCACAGAAAATTGCCCGTCTCTTTTTGTCTAGCATTTTATATGGGAGAAATAGAGAGCGGATGCGCGCGAGCGTACATTGTGCGTGCGTTTCAATCCTCATTTTTGCTCCTATTCAAACAATTCAATAGGTTTTATGCTGGGTTTGGAACGAGTCAGAACGAGAAAAAAGGGACAAAGAAAGAGACATAGATAGAGTAAAAAAAACGCTGTACATTTGCCATGCAAACACAAAGCGAAAACTATGCACATTTCTGTTCATTGTAAACAAAGTGAATCGACTATGGAGTAAAAGAGAGAAAATCTAACGCTTGTTTAATTTTCCTCATGAAAAATATATTTAATATAAGAAACAACACACAAAACGCGATGGAGAGAAGGCACTGAGTGTACAAACTGAAAATGAAGAAGAAAAAGAATAAGAAGAAGCCAGAGAAAAAAAAAGCATAAACGAAGAGCAAAGAGTACTGCAACGGTAACATCGACGGCGACAGCAACGGCGACGGCGACAACAACAATCACATTGTATCGCCTTCCATAGTGAAGGCACAAGCAGCTATGTGCTCTTGGTATAATCAATAAGATGCAAAATAAACACGCTTCAGCAAAGGAAAGCCACATCGGTTAAAAACTGCACACAAACACACATACTATATTCGCATTTACACGCATATACTATCGCATGGAAACCCAAGTACATATGAATTCATCCAAGTATTGTCAGCCAAACCAAAATGAAAAGAAAAAAAAAAGTGTGAGAGGCAAAGAGAGAGAAAAAGAAGGAAAGCCAAGAGAAAAATACAAAATCCATAAAATTTTATGAGTTATTCCTTTTTTCGTTGGTTCTTATTGCATGGCTTTGGATCTCGTCGCATTTGGTTCTTGTTCTCGTTCTTTGCGTTCATTTTCATTTTATTTTCCTGTGTATGTTTGCCAGTCACTTTTTTTACCACTCTTGTCGTCCCATCGACAATTTTTTTTTCTTCTTTTTTTTTTACTTCTTTCGCTTGCTTTCCTAGTACATTCGTTCACATTTATAATGGGCATAAAGTATACAGAACATCGGCTTTGATGAGTACACAGAGTGTATGTGTGTGTGTGCATTGAGTCCATACGCAACACTTCAGCACACTCATCGCCTATGTTCGATGGATGGCAGTATTTTTTTCGCTCTCGTTTTTTGGCGAGTACCGATGGCTGTTGTAATCAAGCGTAGCATAATACCATTTGCCATAACACATTTTTTTTTCCTTTGAATTTTATATTCGACCAATGCACACGTTACACCAAACAACATAATACAAACGATTTATACGCGCATTTTCCAAGGTGCAGAATATAGCACAAATAAACACTAAAGCGAAACAAAGGAAAGAGAAGCAACACCAAACACAGTTCAAAACCAAAGTGAAAAACAACAGCAACAGAAATAATAATAATAACAAAGCACACGAGAGAAAGAGCAAGAGCGAAAGACAGAAAGAAAGAACGGCAACAATAAGAGAAAAAGATTTAAAGTGGCAAAACAAGGAATGCATCACGCCAAAACAAAATTCAAAATGCGATTTAATAAAAAAAAAAAAAAAAAAATTCAAAACAAAACACAACACAACAAAACAAGGGAAATGAATGTATAAGAGTATTTTATGAATAATAACAACATCAGTACGGAATCTGGGCGATGGTTGCATAAGCTGTTGCCCATTGGTGACCACTGAGAGCAAAACGGCGGTTCTCGTTTTTTTTTCTCAATCTCTCTCTCTCCCTCTCTCTCTCTCTGTCTGTCTTTCTTTCTTTCTTTGTATTTTATTCTAAAATTTTTAAAACTTTTCTTTAAAACAAACAATGCATTTTAACCAAAGCTACGAATAACGTTAGCTCGTGCGGCAATAAAAAAAAAGTGTGTAGAGAGAACGTATTAATTTTTGTTCAATTGTTTGCAGTAAAACAACTTGATAATTGATTGCAACGATAAAGCTGGATCAAGATAATCGGCTTTTGGAAAACAATTAATTAAGACGATCACCATCAAAATTGAATTGAACAGATTCAGTGCAATCAAAACTCGATTGCAATCCCATTCAGTCTCTTTTTATCTTCTATCATATTCTCATTTTATCTTTTTTTTACTCTTTTTTTTACTTTTTACTTTTTTCTATCTTCTTTTCCTTTTAACTTCATTGCGATGATGGTTTTTTACTAAGTTGATTCAGAATTGCATTGGTGCCACGTACATACATTAATTTAAAAGTTCTTAATCGAAATTTTATGTGAAATTTCCACTAAAATGTAAATGACTTGCACCTATTTAAGATTCTAATTGTAATTCAGTTCGGCTTTTCGTCGGATCATTCAATCAGTATCCAAGTTTAGACCAAGAGTCGTAGCTTTTGATTTGAACGCAAACAAATAATAAATTTATAAGCGATGCTTATTACTTTCATTGCAATATAGAAGAGGGACCGTGTTAAGGGTATGAAAATGAAAACGGACCGTTTTCGAGAAAGTAAGAGAGAGAGTGAGAGGGAGAGAGAGAGAGCGTATGTATACGTGGAATGAGAGATGATAGGGTGGTAAATGTTTAAAATTTAATACATCCGTGAATAATTCGATGAAGTACTATGACGAGATGTTTATTACGTACCAACTGCCGAGACATGCCTCATTCACTTTTTCGGCCTATTCATTTGGCTTGCTATATTTCTTATACCCTCTTTTTCACTCCATCAGTTTTCCACTCTCTTTGACTCTCTCTCTCTTTCTCTCTCTCTCTCTCTCTCTCTCTCTCTTGCATACATTCTTTCTCTCCCTTTAATTTTCATCCACATCCTCAATATGCATGTATATTTCAAAATGTTGCATTTGACAATTGAATTGAGATCAAAATGTGGAAATGGAAAAGGGTCCGAAATAATATAAAGGCATACGATTGTTGAAAATACGGCATTGAATATGAAATTCCCTTTTCTGACAAATTGCGATTCAGTTTTTGGTATGTATTTAGGGAAGGACGGGCGGCAGTGAGACAAACAATAACGATAAACGAAAACGAAAAAGAGCGAGATAGAAATAGATAGAGATAGAAACATTGATTGAAAAAGAAAGAGCAGAAAAACTGAACTAACATACACACAAAAAGAGAGATAGAGACATAAACACACCGAATGAATAAAATGAGAAATGGTAGCTGAACGATGGTACTATGGTCTCTTTTTTGCTTTTAAATAGGCAAAAGGTAAACGCATACATTGCAACATCAAAAAAAAAAAATAAAAAAAAAAATAAAAATTACCGACTTGTTCAGGTCTAGGCTTTCAACCTAAGGTTGAGGCAATAACGAAATGAATTTCACCGTAGATTATCAAATTTTACACACATAATACGGTCACCATATATATATATACCACAATGAAGTACAAAGAAGCCAATATTTGCACGAGAAATGATACAAAACGTGCATGCATTCAGATTGTGCAGACCACATAAGCATAATGCATTCTAGTGAATTGTCAATTTACACAACATCCATATGTGTACGATGTAACGATGATTTTTGAGTAGATAATAACAACAACGCGAGAGAGAGAGAGAAAAAAAAGGATTTTTCGTATGTGCTTTTCATTCAAATGAACGGAATCAACGCAATATATTCTCATATATATTCAGAAGCAAAAGGGCGGAAAAAGATACGCACCAAATAACACACACGATAGTGTAATATACAAACATGGCTTTTTGATTGCCACTCAATGAACCAACAACGATGAATTATTAAACATTACTTAAATGCAGTCATCTAATGAATCAATTAAAAGCATCACAAAAGTTCATATTTATTGAAGTCAATGTTAATCAGACTGATAGGGACAAATGCAGGAGATACGAGTGTGAGAGAATGAAAAATAAAGGCAATTGTAAAAAGAAAACCAAATGTGCGCATCAATTGTGATTATTAGCTTTGATTGATTCGACAATCGATGCTCTATTTAGAAGTCATTTTCCATGTATATTATGATTAGCAGCATTGTTTTGCTTCTGGCATAAAATATGCACACAAGCGGGTACACACACACAACAACAACAGCAACAACAACAGCAACAACAACAGCAACAGCAACAAAAAATATGTATGCTGGAATCGCACGCGATTTTATCGTGTGATTCTTGTTTTTATTTTATTCATTTGGTTTTTTTCTTCACTTTTTTTTTTGTTCTTGTGAGGTTTTTGTTGCTATTTTTTTTTTCTTCCATTCTTCGCTGTTGTTGTTATTTTTTTTGCCTCTTCTTTTGCCCGTACATAAACCATTTTTGCTATCTCTTTGCTTTTTGTTTGTTCTTTTATTCCACTTTGTAACTCATTTCATTCCTTTTTTTTTATAGACGTTCCGATGCGTGTACTCGTTACTATGTCAAACACTGTAACGCCTGTATTGAGTAAATTTACGCTACTGAAAGACCACGACGATGGAAACAACAACAACATCGAGCTATGAATACAAGAAAGGCACAAACAAAATGATATAAAATAAATTCCAAAACGTGAATTTAATAATTAAAGTAACATCAAATAAACCATTGGATATGAATTGGTTGAAGGAAACAGAGAGTTGAACAGAACCAAGGGGAAATGGGAAGAAAATCAAGAAAAATTAAAATGTTGGGTTATAGTATTAATAATGCATTCGCAGGCATAAAATGATTGTAGTACGTGTATATGATTGTTGTTGTTTATATGCTGTTTCTCTTTTATTCCTTTTTGTTTCATTCGTTATAATTCTTTTACTTTATTATTTTTTTTTTTTTTTCAATTTTTTTCATTCTCTTTTTTTCGAGTTTGAGTTTGTCTCTGTCTTTTCTTGTCTTGTGTTGTTGTTGTTGCTACAGTCGTCGATTTTATATCATTTAGTCATTTTGTGTCTTTGCTGCTGATATTCTTCCTGTAACTCTTATGTGTATATAAGTTAAAATGCCAGCCCAACTCAATGGGCAAACGATGCAAAATGAAAGAAAAAACATTGTGAAGAAAAGAAAAAAAAAAAAAACGAAAAACGCTCAAACTGCTTGGAATGATGGTGCAAAGAAATAAAAAAAAAAAAAAACTAAAATAAGTGCTCCATAACATGTATTATGTAATAGAAAATAATTATTTCGAATCAAGCGAAGAAGAAGAAATACGACAAATATAGAAGAGCTATTGAACACGATATACACCAATCAAAGTAATCAGTCAAATAATCAACTAGTAATAGCTATGGCAAAGAAGGAAAAAAAATACACACACGCGCGCACGTTAAAGTGCTCGGAATTGTGATGAACAGAGAGAAGAAAAAGAAACATGTTAACCGATCAAGAGAGGCTCTCCATCAAGTGATACACTGGGTGGTGCAAAAGCAAAAAGAAAATGAACAATGAATCACAGATGAGAAATGAAACCAGCAATGAAAGATGAAAAAAAAAAAAAAATTGTACCGAAAGAAAGAATAAACTATTCAGACATAATCGTTCAGCAAAGACAACTTTGAATTTCAACCTTGTTAATCAAGTGATATTTTGCTAGAAATATACGTTTGTTTAACATTGCATTGAAATGAAAATGACAAAATGTCGCCACAAAACATCGAAAAAAAAAATAAATAAATAAATAAAATAAAAAAAACGAACAAAAATCTTCCTTAGATAGCTGATGCTACTGATTTGTTATGGTTGCTGTATGTTGGTCACACAAATATTGATACGATAAACAAAATTATTTCTTGAGAATGTACGTATCGGTGTGCACCAAAATGACTGTTATGTTGTCAACATTGTGTTTCTGTCCAAATGATGATATGTATGAAACGTGTACAAAATGTTGGACCAGTGTTAAATTATTATCTCAAGTCAACTGGAAAGAAACAGAGAGAAATCAAGAGACAAAATAAAATTTCAATCCGGCCACTTGACAAATATACCCAAATGTAATCGAAAAGAAAAGCATTGAACATGTAAATGCTTGTTATATCTGAATCTGTTGATCGGAACGCTTTAACGCATGTATTTCATGTTCATTCACTCATTCTTATTCTTTCTATGTCTTTTTCTGTACTCATTTGTTTTCTTCTTTTTCTCTCACAATATTATATTCATTTGGAAATCTCTTGTGTATTGAAGCGTGTAGAGGAAAAGAGATAAAAAGGAAAAAAAAAAACAAAAATAGCGGGAGAAAATGGCATAGAGAAAGAGAGTGAGAAAGAGAGAGAAAGAGAGAATGAAAGAATGAGAGAGCGCGTTCCAGTATATGCAATACAATCGATGGCGACAATCCTCTGGGCATGTGACCAGTGTTAAGCGATTGAGATAAACGATATAAACGTATGATATGCGAAAGGCCCACAAAAGACGAAATAAGTACGAGAAATAACATTGAGTAAAATGACGACAATGAAATAAACAACAATAGCAACAACGGAATATCCACCGCATTGTTGAATGACGATGACACCGACGACGACGACGACGACGACGACGACGACGACGACTACGACGACGACACATCAAATAAATGAATATCCACCAAATCAAAAAATTATGAACAGAGAAGGCAGTGCCTCTTCTCTTGTTCCATTTGGCATTGTGAATATAATCTTTCTTTGTCTTTTCTCTCACCGTCTTTCTCATAAATACACAGTGCACTGTGTTTTGGGTCGCATTTTGCTCATGTTTGCAATAGTGAACAAGAAATATGCGCGCACACCACCTCAATGTGCACATTGTAGCACCGTACACTTATGTCAGTCCTGTTTTTTTTTTTTTTTTTTTTTTTTTTGTTGTCGTTTGGCTCTTCTTCTTCTTCTCCTTCTACTACTTCTTCTTCTTCTTCTTATTTTTTTTCTTCTTCTTTATAAGTACAATCCATTAAAATTTCGTGAGTTTTTATTTCATCATGATTTAAAGAATTGTACGAAATGAAAAAAGCGCACACAACCGCACAATAACGAGAATAAGAAATGAGAAAAAGCAAAAAAAAAAAAACAATCTGCCGCATTTTCTTCTTTTTATTTTTTCTCTTTTTAAATGAGAATATTTACGTATACAATAAAAGAAAAGGTCATTACACTTGATGAATTTCGAATCAAGTTAAGATGTTTTCTCGAGTTAACTTGTGAATTAATCGTTTTGTGCGCTTTTTTCTCCTTTTATTTTAAACAAATAAACGCACATTTTTCTGATGCTGTTATTGTTTTTGTTTTTATTCACTTTCGCTTCTTTCTCTCTATCTCGAATTTTTGTCTCTGTTCCTTCACTTCAACTCGCACTCTGTTTCATTCGATGCGTTGGTCATGATGAAGTCATGTTTTCTCGCCTCGTTTACAGAACTTAGACAAAAAAATACCACACAACCTAATAAAATTGTTTCATTGCCTTGATGGTTGAATAGTTTGAGTAAATGCCGTGCACTTAATCGAAATCTACATATTGGCTCGATAAAATACCCAACTCCCAAAGCATTAAGCCACAGAATGAAATGCTCACTAAATTTTCTAAATTGACTTGTTGAATGAACTAAACGACCGGAGTAGCTCTGTTGCTAGTTAAAATCAACGTGTGCTTGCTATTATTCATTCAATATTTAAATTGTGTGTGTATGTGTGTGTTTGTTTCTTTCTTAAAATTTTCACTTTGGCCAAAAGTTATTTCAATTTGCCCCGATATCGGATAATTGACGATTGTGAAACAATGAAAATATTATTGTTTTCATCGCTACTTTCTTTTTTCCACCAATTAAATGTCTCTTTCGCTTTACCATTCAATATTCTGCTGTTTTTTTTCTTTTTCCCTCTTCTTCTGTACAATATATGATGACAGTGCTAGTTTCTTGAAACACTGTATTTATGTCATTGATTTTTTTTTTTTTTTTTGAATTTCCTGTTAACACTGTTTGCCTTTTGTTCTATGTTATTATGTTGGATAAATTGGTCGATTGCTGTGGTTTAATTTTCACTCACTATTTCTCTTTTTTCCTTTCTTTTGCTCGCTCTCTCTCTCTCTCTCTCTCTCTTTCTCACTTTTTCTCACTCTTTCTTACACATTATTTCTCTTTCTCTTTTTTCCACTCATTCAGTCTCTTTCTCTCAATCAAATAAACACAATAAAAAAATCATTGAAATTGATGCGGTTATATACAGATAAAAAAAGGAACAAAATTATTTTGTGTTGTTTTCAAAATGGCCATGTATCATTGAGTCTGCATTTTGTTTTCGTTTAACACAATTAACAGGATTATTGAATGAGCAGAATAAATGTGAATCTTGATTCACGATTAATGAGCTTTAATCGATTCGGTTGCTGTATTTGATTGGTTGAAATGACAAACAAATTAATAACAATAATCACGATAATCAATAAAATCGCTCATTTCACTACTCTTCTTTCTCTTTTTCGCACTATCTCATCATTTATACACGCTGTGAATGGAATTGATGAGGTTTACGCTATATCGTAAAAAAAAAAAGAAAAAAAGAACAAAGAGAACAACAACAACAACAACAACAATGGTAAAAAATGTACATGTTTTTTTTTTTTAAATCGATATGAATGTGGAAAATATTCCAACAACACAATCTATAGCGAGCCGATTCGATTCCATTCAAAAAGGGTCACACGAAGTAGAATAACGGAATTGAATACAAAAGATTGAATACCAATTTCAATCAGATTAATCAAAATGCCACAGTTTTTGATCTCATCATCTCAATGTTTTTTTTTTCTTTTTTTTTTGTTTTCGATTGAATCCAATTGTAAGAGATCAGCCATTTAATGAGGTCTTTATAAGGTGCAAATATCTATATAATAGATTCTTGATGCTTAAATTTCATTGTAAAAGCAACCAAAAAATAAGCATCATCAACCATAATCTGTTATATAAATTGAGTTAATGTTGATGTTGTTGCTGGTACTGTTGTTGATTGTGTGTAGTGTTGTTGAATGCATTTCTTGCAAAACTTAATTCAATTCATGTGACGGCAGATTAAATTTCGTTAGTGTTCAGACAGACACTTAAGTTTTATTAGTAAAACAAACTGTGGCAGGCGGTGGCATAACATTTCTTCCATTTGAGGGATAAACATTAAACAAATTTCTCTCTCTTTCTTTTTCTCTCTGCCTCTTTCTCCTTTTATATACACACATACACACACACACACACACACACACACACACACACACACACACACACACACACACACACACACACACACACACACACACACACACACACACACACACACACACACACACACACACACACACACACACACACACACACACACACACACACACACACACACACACACACACACACACACACACACACACACACACACACACACACACACACACACACACACACACACACACACACACACACACACACACACACACACCCACACACACACAGGTCACCACTTTAAACAGAATCGACTTTTGTTTCAAATAAAACATAGACTGCTCTACTCTCAATATGTTTTGTTCAAAAACAAATGAAATCAGATAAAAAAAAAAATAAAAGAAAACAGCAACAACAATAACAAGTGCGATACAACCAAGTAACATAACACATAAAGTGAGACAAAATTGAGAGAACTGTGCAAAGCATAAGAAGAAAGATACAAAAACAAAAAACGATGAAATAAAATTAAAAAGAAAAATAACAGATGAAAAAAGAGCAAAAAATATGACCGTATTGGCGTACATACGGAAAAAAAGATTGACACACTCACAACGATAAATGAAAATTTCATAACATATACACACAACAAATATATCTAGTTATTGTATGCGCATCGAAAACAAAAAGATTGAGTTTTTGCTCAAATGAGAAGAGAAAGAAAAAATATGCTAATTTAAATAATAATAATAATGTTGGCTTTCTGTAAATAAAAAATCGTACCAAGAATGAAATATATATGCATATATCTATATTATATACCGACAATGAAACACACAAACCGAATCAAAGGAAAAAAATTGTAGCAGCGTAGCGACAGTACATCAAAAACGAAAACGAACAGAAGAGGGAGAGAGAGAGAGAGAGAGAGAGAGAGAGAGAGAGAGAGAGAGAGAGAGAGAGAGAGAAATGCCTCAACTCCAGAAATGAGCATTACATATAGGTATTGAGGTATAACCATTTGCTTCATGAATACACTGAGCACCGCATAGCAAAAGAACGGAATGAACGGACGCAAATTAATGGTATCTGTGCATGATATGGCTAGCGTGTCTTGTACCAATCTCTCTCTTTATTTTATTCCCCATCTCTTTCTCGCTCCTTTTTTTTCTCTCTCATTCTCGCTCCTTCTTTCTTTCTTTCTCTATCCCTCTCTTTCTATCTAAATTGCTTTCTCTTTCTCTCTTTCTCTCTTTCTCTATTTCTTTCTGTCATTTTTTCTCTTTTTTACTCTTTCCATCCTTCCATCCATCCAATTCACTTGGTACAAATGTTGCATTTCGTTTTGGATATCTGTGTTTGTATCGTAGACCTGCTAGTTGGCTCTTGTGTCAGTGCCTCGAAAAGGATTTAATGTGGTAAATTTTTCATTTGAATTTTGTCCATGTTGTTGTTATTATTGGCAATGAATGCGGCTGTTGAGTTTTTGTGCATTTTGATTCAGAACTAGAATTGCATTAGCCCCCATTTTGCTGTTCATTTTTCGTAAAAGATCCCTGTGCGCATTCAATAGAAGCAGCATCATCAAAATTATCATCATCGTCGACCATTTTTCGATTTTATCGAGCTAGTTACTGAGCGGATTGTGTGAAGCTTTGCAGCATCAATATTTATTCTTGTTTGAAGTAATTTTAAGCTTCACAATAACTGCGGTCAACATATTATGTGCGACCTTTTGCTGAATACCATGCATGACGAGAGAAAAGGGGCAAAAAAAACTAAGCACTTCCTTGAAAGTATGTGCAACATTTTTTTGGCATTTTTTTTTCCACAAAAAAGCTAACTTCGTTTCGATTCAAGAATTTGATAAACACATTATGCATTTTGATGATATCTTTAAGCAAAAGAATGCTTCACATAAGCCGATTAAAAATCATCACAGTTGAAATGGTTGAAATCACAACGAAAAATCATGTTTCATGGAGAAAAAATAAATACACACACATACACACATATATATATATTCTATCGCTTAGCATTCTTAAATGTTTCTCAAATTATCATACCATTTGAAATAGGAAAAAAAAACTGATAATAATTGCAGTTTGATAAATCGGATCAAATCGTCTACAAAAGATTTATTTCGTCTAGTTTATCTCGTTTTTGCACGCCCCACAAACAAATCGCTTTCAAGTGATTAAACCATATTGACATAAAAGAACAGCAACAACAACCGCCTCAATAAAAGTGTTCACAAAAAGAAGCCAATTCCATGAAGAGAGTGCCATATATAAGAATGTAATCGTTTCGCTTAATTATTCACGAGGGAAAAAAAATAGAGGGAAGGAGAAAGAGAGACAAAGAAAGAGAAAGAAAGAAAGAAATTATACTGGGCAAACCACCAAAGAGAAGAGACCGAGCAACAAAAACAACAACAATAAAAAAAAACGTGTTTAAATTTCGAGCGAACAAATGAAAATCCGTAAAAGGTCAGTTAGCGGCATGAGTGCCGCATGTAGCGAATACTCAATGCCTTGATTAAGCAATCGAATTTGATTTGAAATGAGCAACGCATCTATATTACGTTTAAATGTTCCAATAAAATATTGCCACAGATTCTTAGCCTTTCTGATTGCTCATTAAATTAACACATTTTCTTATTTTCGATAATCAAAACAAATTATCACATAAGTCAATTTTCAAAATCAACCATTCACACAAGGCAATTTGAATAGAGATGTTGATGTGAGAAATTAAGAGAAAGAGAGAGAGAGAGAGAAAGAGAGAAAAAGAGAAAGAAAGAGAGAGAGAGAGAGAGAGAGAGAGAGCGAAAGAGAATGAGAAAGTGTGAGAGTGAGAGAGATGAAGCGTAAAAACAACAAAACGTCTGATCAAATCAAATCAAATGAATTCATTTTGGAGCAATAAAGGCATTAGAAAACAACAACTATACATTGGTTCGACCATCAAGTGTTTCATTTCTCGATTTTCATCTAACACACAACATTTATTTCCGTCAAATTCTATGTTCACGCAATTCACTCATCTCATCTAATTTGATTTAAATTTATTCACTAAAACTGATTCGCACCAACAAAGTGAATAAATGTCGGGTATGATATGAGAGATGAACGGCAAAGAAACAAAAGAAAAAAAAAAAAAATAAAACGCAAAGCGAATAAACGAAAGAAATTAAATACATAATTTGGAGGAAATAAAACTGATGAGAATTGACAAAAAAAACAAGACCAAACAAAACACACACTCATACCAAATCAACACAAAATCTACATTTATTCACATTAATTTCAATATTAATTCAAATAAAATACGACCCGAAAATTAAAATGAATAAATGAAGAGAAATAAATGAAAAAAAAAAACATACACACACATAATAATAACAGACGCCAAACAGAGACAGAACAATACATGCAGAGTGAGTGAGGGAGGGAGAGAGAGAGAGAGAATATGTTCCAGTCATAAATAACCATTAATAAAAAAATTTAACTAAACGCCAACGATGATCAGCGAAAACAACAAGCAACTCAACCACCAAAATGTGTATGCATAAATTATTTGTCTGCCGTTTGTTTCCCATTGTATGCTGAAGCGACAACGACAACAACAAATAGATTGAAACACATTCGCATATTAAATGCTTGAGAGATAGAGCGAGAAGAAAAGTGTTAGAGCGAATTGGAACGAAGGAGAGAGATATCAAGAGAATAAAAGAAGAGAAGTGAAGGGAAGGGAGGAAGGGAGGGAACACGATAGTGAGAGAGATAAAAGAAGAAAGCGAAAAGAATAAAAAGGAGATAGCGATAGTGTGAGAGACATTGTGAGAGGTAAAACGACTCTCTGGCCAATTAGAGATTTATTCTAGTGTATGCGCCGCCGTTCAACAATACGCAAATGAGAATATGTTTTTTACTGAAGCTCAGCACAATAAAAAAAAAAAAAAAAAAAAAAAATAATAATAATACTGAAATGAAATTAAAATTAAATGCAATATGTCATGTGTGCACTAACTACGCTATTAACTGTTATAAAAGCAGACGATAAAGCAAAATATATGCAAACATATGGAGTATGTCATGCATGGCATGAGCAACATCAGCGCGGGTGCGCGCGCGCACACGGCATTCCAACTCTTTGCTCAGGCGGCTGCACAAGGTTTATAGATTAACGATAATTACAAATAAATATTGAAATACCGCTTGTTACAACAGCAACTACAAAACACCAGTGGCGACCAAATAATATAATTTTCACTAAAACAAAACAAAACAAAACAGAAAGTGAAAAAAAAGTTGCCACTTACGCTCGAAAATAAAATAAAATAAAACAATGAAAAAAAAAAAACAAGCAACAACGTTGAAAACAAATGCAATCAATGAGTGTGAATGCGATCGACGAATGTTAAAAGGAGACCGCATGAATGAATGAGCGCAAAAATCGCAGATAAACAAATACGTATTCATAAACCTTCAAAACACGCCATTAAATTAAATAAAAAAAAATATATATCCAACATATATATTATATATTGTACATTTGATGGATATCGTCGTGCATATCTAACAATCTATCTAGCTATTTGTATGAACAACGAACAAAGTGTTTTATGGTCGTTGGTCAGCTTGCACGCTTTTATCAGTTTATTTCAAATGAGCGAGAGAAAAACAAAAGAAAAAAATAAATGCAAAACCAAGAGAGTGAATTCATGTGTTCAAAAAATAAATAAAAATAAAGCATAGTGTCTATTAGATAGAGACGCTGTCTTTTTAATAAGCGGAATAACAAAATAGCGATAAAACGTTTATGTGGAAACATTTACGAATTGTTTGATCAGGCAGATTGCCCATTGCGAATTTCAATGAATTATGATTTTTATTCTTTGTTTATAAATTTGTTTTTTTTTTTTTCTTTTTTTCTTTTTTTTTTTTTTTTGCTCCGGTGTTCAATATACGATATTCAATGATTTATCTTTGGTCAATGCTTATGTATCTTTTACTATGTCTCTGACAGATTGACTTTGTGTCTGTTTATATGTTTCATTCTGTTTTTTTCCCACGAATAATGTGCTTGAAAGGCACAAGTCATCACATATTTCGCGTTCTCTGCATCATTATATATGTATATTACCATGAATTTAATGGAAATTTTGAAAAACAACAAAGCGTGCTGCACATTAAATGCGCATACAAAACCACTTGTCTATTGAAAGAGTGACCAGAATGTTGAAATAATTCGCGAAATTATGTGACTTCCGATGATTATCGTAATCAATGTCACAGATCTCTTGACAACGTTCCCATTCATTTAGATGCAAACAGTTGATGGTGTAAAGTCATTGAAACGTAAAGAAGACATAAACGCTGTCACAAATCAGATAATGGCAAAAAAAAATCATTGAGCAACTACTTGATGGTAATTTTCATTTTGTGCGATAAAACTGAGGGAAAAGCAGAGAGGGAGAGAAAGAGAAGAAGAAGAAAAAAAAAAGTGTCAAGATAGAAACGAAGATAGAGAGTTTTGTAATGACGCTAAAATGAAATAAGAGGAGCAGAGAAGAGAAGAGATGAAAAAATTGACGAAAAGTAGAGAAGAGAAGAGAGGCGAACAAAAAAAAAACAATGTGCACAAAGTGTCAAAACAAACCGTGTCCGAAATGGTGTGTGTGTTTTTTTTTATTTTGGGTTATTATTCGACACTTACTCAGCAAATCCAAATAATGAGAAATAAATAATAAGATCTTAATTGCCCAATCGTTATAAAAATATTAATTGCCATTAACGTTCATCCGTTATTGAATTCTCAACAAAATTGTATCGCATTCAGTGAGCGCGCATCGGCAAACCCTTGGTCGCTGTTAATGTAATACTTAATTTGGTTTGTAGCAAGCGCATGAACGAGTTGAATTGCGCGCGCGCACTCAAACTCATCGTTTGTTTTTTATTCGAATAAGCAGTAGCAGCAGCCAAGATGAAACTACAAAAGCTATGAAGTCAAAGAGAGCCATGCACGCATACCCAATATACGAAGCAAACAAGAGACAAACAACGATAATTAAAGAGACTCTCCATTATAATTTTAAGCACTGTACACAAATATTATTTCTTGGTAGTTTTTTTTTTTCTCTCTTCGTTCACTCTTCTCTTTCCTTCTCTTTAGTTTGTTTCCATTTTGTTTTATTTCGTGTTATTGTTGTTGTTGTACATGGTGTGTGTATATATAAATTTTTTTTTAATATTCAGTATTAAATACACGAGGGAAAATCAACAAATAAATACATGTGTGGCGTGCGGGCAAGCAGTTACGCTGCTATTTTATGTATAAAGTTTTGTTTCT
Source organism: Resseliella maxima (assembly GCA_029041755.1). Classification (NCBI taxonomy): domain Eukaryota; kingdom Metazoa; phylum Arthropoda; class Insecta; order Diptera; family Cecidomyiidae; genus Resseliella; species Resseliella maxima. The sequence goes on along the minus strand of JAQOWM010001006.1, from coordinate 1,199,054 downwards.
TTTTCCATATTCCGTTGGTACAATGTTTTACATTTTTTTTTTTCCTTATAAAATATTTTTTTTTTTTTCTTAAATGTTCGTTTTCACACAATACACACCAATGTGATTGAATAGAGCCAAAGGAAGTAGCCAGAGTTAGAGAAAAAACTAATAGCGAAATTAATATATCGGTAATTGTTTTTGTCAACTGCTATCAATGTTGCTGCTGTTGTTGATATCAATCCAAACAATGTGCATCACACAATATCATTCCGCCTCAACTTGTGGCCAATATTAAAAGGGGGAAAAAAAAAAGAATGAAATGTTGAAATGATAGAGCCAACAATGTTGGAATGGAAAAGGTAAAGTAAATGAAATACCATGCTTTGTGCGACCGGATAAAAGAATGCACGAGGAAATATTCTATTCATTTGAAATGAAGAAGAAAAAACAAAGACCCCAACCAAAGTCAACGATAAACACGTGAAAGTATGTGAGCAAAAGAGCCATGTGCGAAAAATGATTATGGCCACCGAGTCGGTTCGACACCGATACCGACACCGACACCCGATACCATTCTACTAGTAGCTACAATACAGCTGAATTATATTAGGTAACTAAAAATCCACTCATTCGAAATGATTCAGTGCGTATTATCGATATTAATTATGGTATTGATGGTTTTTGTATATGTGTGCGTGTGGGGGATTTTTTTTTTTCCTGTTCTGTTGGCAAAATGATACAACAAGAAACTCAAGCCCAATTAGTTTTTTTGTTGTTGTGCTTCTCATAGTTTTCTTCTTTTTTTTTTCTCTCGATTTTATATGAATAGTTTGCGGGCAAAGACTCTAATTTCAGTCTTCATGCCTGATGATGTTTCGTATTTTGAATTCAATTTTCACTTATTTTAACACCTCGACCAAACAGTGTCAGTCAAGCTTAAAGTTAATTGAACATATCAATATTTGTACATAACATATTTACAATAAACACAAAATACTAAACAAACACCATGAAATCGTGCATTTTATTTGTGAAAAAATTTAATTCCCCTTTAGAAATGTTGAAATCTAAATTACATTTTTTGAATTTGCTGAACGCTGAAATAAATATCGTTTGTTTTTTCTTCGTGATTTTATTTTGTTTCTTCAATTCTAGCTTATTCTCTTTTTTTTTCCTCTAAACTTCTTGGACTTCAAACTTTTTTTTTCCACATAATCTTCTTCTTCTACTGCTGCTGCTGCTTGTTTTGCTTCTGTCACTTCATCTTCTTCCGCCACTTATTCTTGTCTTTCTTCATTATTTTAAAAGTGCTTGTTTTGTTGCGGAAATATAATCAGTATCGAAAGCTGAGTGAGTTTGTTTGAGGCAATGAGTTGACATGACCCTGAGGCAATCACCCATAGCACAAACTCTTCAATAACTATTTAACGCCAAAAACACATACAAACAAACACACACACACACACACACACACACACACACAATGCCTCAATAATAATTCGAGAAGGGAAGCCATGCGAATTATTTCAATCAATACATGGTGTGGAAAAACAATTCACCACGTTGTATTATATATAGAACGGTAAATGAAAAAAGTGAAGAAAAGAAAAAAAAAATAGCAAATATACAAGTAACGAATTAGTTTCGTTTGGCGCAAAACGAAGACGATGACGACGTTGTAGAAAAAAAAAATAACAATGTTCCGTAAAAATGAATAAACAACAACGGCAACGGCACGGTGAGAGCTTTTTATAACTGTACCTAACCAGAAGAAAATAAGCGAAAAAAAAGCAAACAAACAAACACACGACCAAACAAACAAACAACAGCATACAACACATAAAGCCCATAACTAAATTGTATGGTGGAAAACAACAAAAAAAAAAAAGAAAAAACGCGAATATTTGTTGTATACATTAATCGAGTGTACTTTATATGTACTTCGTATTCGAATAAAACGGCGTCGTTCAATCAAACTAATTGCAATCATGTTTAACATAAATAATAATTTAATTTTTTTTTTTTCGTTCAAATCGAAAATTTCTATTTGGTGCTGTTTTTTTTTGTGTTTTATTTCTACAATAGTCGTGAGCATTGCGCTTCGTTTCCTTACATTCATTGGCTAATGGAACATGTTGTTTTTCTTTCTTGATTGTCGAGTAGTTATTTATTTTTTTGTCTTTTTTTTTTTTGCTTCTTGCGTCAATTTTGAATTTCGATTTTGAGTCGCATTTTAAATTTCAAATCACTCTAACATTTTCTATGCCATTTGAAAAAATTCAAAATGAATTGAGGCTGTTTGCATTTAGAAAATGAAAATAACAAACAATTGCGTTCGGTGAAATTTTCTTCGGCGCATTTTTTGAGCGTCAACATCTCAAACTCCAATTCATATACCAAATCGAAATGAATGTGCAAATAGTAACAGTCAGCGTATTGTAAACGAACGTAAAGATAATGATAGTTGCTGTGGCAAATACAACAATGGCTCAAGTAGATAATAGATTTCCATGAATTGTTTAATAAAAACATGTGTTGAAGCTGTCACAATTGCATCGTTAATATCTCCCCGTTCCGAATGACGCCGTTCTTATTATGTGTCGTTTACAAGAAACTTTTGAATAATTTCACGTCTGTCTATTCGTCTGACTGGCTGGCTGGCTGTTTTGATGCAAAACGACAATGTTCAAAACCACATTTGAACAATCTTTTGCGGTGCAAATTTCAATGAAAATATCACCAAAAATGTTATTGTTGATTCGCCTGCATTTTGAGAATTTATGTCCGCTATTTCTCTTCTTCTCACGAACTTTCTCTCTCTCTCTCTCTTTGTTTCTTCCTCTCACTATCTCTATCGGAATAAACCCTATCTCTCTATCTTTGCTGCACCTTTTTTCTCTATCTCTTTCTTTCTCTCTATCTCTCCCCATCATTCGTGCTCAGTTATAAATCGCTCCATCTCATTATTCTCTTTGTTGTGCTCCCCTGCGGTTCCCGCACGAGCAATGAGTAGAAAAAAAAAGAAATAAACAGCTGAAGGCAGATCACCAAACAAGAGGATGCCAATGAATATTTGGTCTCGATGTCTGCTGCTTTAGAGCCCGCGTACAAAAATACATACACCCCAATATCGCCGCTACAATTCGGTATGAGCTTTGGAAAAAACATACATACACATTGTATTCAACAATATCTCCAAAATACAATGCACGGCTAAAGGTGACGATAGATACGATCAAGAAGGTGAACAAATAAACGTAAAACAAACACGAAATATGTTTAATAATAGAATAGAAAATTTCAGAATTTATATATGATGATATATAGGTATATTGTTGCCATTTGCTATGTGTATGTGTGTGTGAGTGTTTGAGTGTGTGAGTGTGTTGTATGTTTTTTGGTTGAGTTGATTGTGGGAATGCCAGTCATGACACAGTTAGATAAAAACTGCGAAATGAAATTGTCGAAAAGCATTTAAAACACTTATCAATCGTATATTCGTTTGGTATCATAATACACAATGCTGATGATAATATACATTACATCGTTTAAAATGGTGTATAGACGGGCGTGTTAGTCTCGTACTTTTCAAGCTATATTTCAATTTATTTTCATTTCTAATATCGCGCCGAGTCATTAGTTCGACACGCTGTGTATTGTCATTATTGCCGACTACGGTTATCTACATGTTTGCATTAAACGTGTTTAGAATTTAATTATGTTTTCCGTTCGATGTTTTTTCCACTTCTTCTCCTTCTTCTCCTTCTTCTTCTTCTTTTTCTTCTCCTTCTTCTTCTTCTTCTTCTTCTTCTTTGTCTTTTGTCTTTTGTTCATTGAACAATTTAAAGTTATGGAAAAACCATGTACCATTGTGTGCATGGATTTGTCAATTGGTTAAATGTGAAAATTTTCGAATGACAATGAGAGGCACGAGTAGAAAGCAATTCATTATCTATAAACCACTTAAAAAGTCATTCGACTGACAATGAATCTCATTTTGTCTTTCCCTTTCTCAATTGATTTTTTTTTCGTTTGATTTTGAAGTGCTAACGCTATTGGCAATCAGCAATCAGATTGAATTTGAGCACATACATACACAACAGCATTAATAAATTGTAATGGTTCTAATGAATATAAATTATCTACTCATCGGTCATTTCTATTTTTTATTTATTGATAAACTTTATAGTATCGTTTTCGACCATTGTTATTATTGATCACGTTTTTTTTCTCTCTTCATTTTCAAGCGATCAGGCAGAGAAGAAGGAGGAGAAGAAGAACAATAAACTAAGCGGTTAGTGGGCACTGAGCACACATAGATGTAATCGGAAAATGTTTGCTTTGATGAACGAAATGAAATCAGCGTAATAAAAATATGAATAAATACAACGATAAATTAGTTGAACGCATGTTTGGTTTAATTTTCTCCCTTTGTTTCTCCTTTGTTCTCTCTGTTTCTCTCTCTCTCTCTCTCTCTCTCTCTCTCTCCTTCTTTCTCTCTATCCTTCATTTTCTCTTTCACTACTTTTTTTTACAAAAAAGCAATGAAATAATGATAATAAAAACAGCGTACGGCACCAAAAAAAAAGAAGAAAAAAAAAAATAAAAAACACAAAAACGCATGCACACTTACTATTCGATAAGGTCCATAATTGAAATATACAATCGATTAAATCAGTAATTTAATGTGCTCGTTATGAATTTATTTATATTGGACATGGACAAACAGGTATTATACTGTTATGGTTATTATATTCCGTGGTTATTTGTGCGCGCACACACCACGCGAATAAAATGTGGTCAGATGGTTATTTTACATTTGATATGCACATTTATTTTATCCATACAGCACACGAAATGGGAAATGGAAACGAAGACGGCAGCAGTTAACGACGACAACGGCGACAACGGCGACAACGGGTGGCGATGACGATAACGACGACGACGACGACAACGACGGTGACAACGGAAAAAGGGGAGCATAGTCACGACAATGTGTGAAAATGCAACGGAAGAGTCAATAAACAGCTGAGTCTTTTGCGAGTAAATTGTGCTAATTAGGTAATTCGTTACCTAATGCATATAAATTAATTTTTTTTCTCTTTTTGCTTTCTTTCTTTTCTTTTCTTTTCTTTTCTTTTTATTCTCTTCTTGCATTTTATTTAATTTCAATTGAGATTTCAAATAGCCAAAGATGACTGAATACTGTATGCGCACTTGGCATACAGTATACTATGACTCACTAAATGTAATTTGTTGAATAAAAATGAAACGTACATAAAGAGCGAGAGAGTGGTAGAGAGAGAGAGAGAAAGAGAAAAAGAGAGAGCAAGAGGTAGATAGGCATAAAGTGCAAATGGAAATCGTCAAGCTTACCGTGTGTTGTATAGATCAAGTGAAAATAAAAAATCGGATTTGTACATTGTGGCCGGTGTACAGTGTCGATGAAAGAGCGCAAAAAATCAACACTTCTAATAACCAGCACACAGTGATTGCACTCAATTGAATCAAACAGTACAGAGAAGAGGCAAACGGCAATGACGATAATGACAACGGCCAACGATGGTAGAAAACAGTAAAATCAGAAGAGACGAAAGAACAAAATGGAAAAGACCATCAAAGAATGATGATGCAGCCAGTGAACGATAAATAATTGTCTACTCCGTGCTTACTTCAAATGTATTCATTACATCAGCTTCATCGACTTTAGATGGTACGATGGGCACCATCTTTCATTTCCATCCAACTTTTCATTCGTTTCGTTTTTATTGAAATGGTCGTCTCGATTGTGTTTGTATGTGTGTGTGTGTGTGTGTTTTTTATGATAGAGACTACTGAGCAGCGTTTATGTTTTATGTGCGCAATAGGGTGTTGTGAATGCCAATGCTTGTCGATTTTAATGGAAAATATGCAACATTTTCAGTTGGTTGCACGTTTTTGTTCAACCGACAAAAGAAGAAAAAAAAAATATATATATATATATATATATATATATATGTGTGTGTGTGTTTTTTGTGCGAAGAACAACAACATAAAACATTGCAAAAATCTCATCGCCCTGATACGTCGCCAATGGAATAATTGTATGAAGCCTGTTCATGATATCGGCTCTCTTGTTGTCCACATAAATATTTTTCTTTCCTCTCTCTCTATCTCTCTTTCCTTTTCGCTTACTTTTATACATCTATATACTAATTATATGGACAACAAAAATACACATAAAAATCCTCAACCAAATTATTATGGTTAATTTCAGAACGCTAAAGTTTACGAGTAACGGTTTTATATTTTTCTTCGTTTTGATACTGCTGCCGTTTCATTTTCAACAAATCCTCACATCATCTTCTATCTTCCATTCTTTCTTCATTTTCTCATTCTATCTCTCTTTATCCCTCTTTTATTCTCTCATTTCTCAGCGCTATCTGCCGCTCCCTCTCTTTCTCTTATTCCCTTTTTATATCTTTCTCATTTATTCGCATTCATCCTCCAATAGTCTTATTCTTTCATTGTTTTTTTTTTCATATGAATGTGTGTGGTTGAGTTGTCTGTATTTTGTGCGTGTGCCTCTCTCTTTTTGAACATCCATTTTCAATTTTATGAAGCAATAATATCGATTGATTTTTTCTTCTTATTCTTCTCTCTCGCTCTCTTTCTCTCTCTCTCTCTCTCTCTCTCTCTCTCTCTCTCTCGCTAGAGCATTGCGTTACTCTCCGCATTAAATGCGCAAATGACGATGTTAACTACTATCGGTAATAACAACAGTAGCAACACCAGTACCAGTACCAGTACTAGTACTAGTCCCGAGCAACAACATTGGCCAAGTATCAAAGTTGACTGGATGGGACATGATAATATATTGACGAATTGTGAATTTACATGGGCAATATGAATAGGTGAATGCAGATATGACCAATAGCCGTTAGAAAGAGATAAAGGAAAATTGTGTCAATTCATTTTCTGTTTAAAAACGTCATTGAGAAATGTTTTTTTTTTACAAATACTTGATTCTATGATTCAACAATTTATCCAAATACAAATATCGAATGAGAAATGAAGAAGAAAAGAAAAATATTATGCGTGATCACGCGTAAATATGAAAAGTTATCAAGCGAATTTTGTTGCGGTATTGTGCACTCCATTCTGCATATGTATTTATGTTCGAACCATCACGTGTAAATGCATGAAAAATTATATGGCCGATCGGTCCAAGTAAGTGAAATTACTGGGCACCGAAATAAGATGAACAGTTTCAGTTTATAAGCAGATGAATTGTGCATAAATGATTATAATTGACCTTTAAGGGCCTCATAAATTTTCTCCATTAAATTGCTTGGATATGTTGAACATGAAACAGAAAAACAAAATGTGAATTTATTTTAATTTAAACATAAATCGATACATATCGTATTTTACATCTCATTTGCTCATTCTTTTTGTGGCATTTTTTCCTTGTTTATTTCATCGTTTTGCTGTTTTCACCATGTTAAGGTCGATTTCTTATTTTGGCATTTTTCTTCCTCCAATAGTTATTTTGATTACACAAATCATAATCGGAACAATCTTGAATGTTATGGAATAATTTCTATCTTATTACACTAGCTTCAACATTGTATGACATATTGCCTCATGGACACATATTGAATTGAATCAACAGCCACGCGCACGTATGCATTTAAATCATTTTGGCATTTCTTTTCTTTTTTTTCTCTCTCATTGATATTGTTGACAACAATTGTCAATATGCTTTTATTATGAATGTGGGTTGGGTGCTTTGTACGTATTTTTTTATTCGATATTTGATATTTCTCATTCACTCACTTCTTTTCCCGCTCACACTACCTCTCTACCTACCTCCCTCCCTCTCTCTCTCTCTCTCTCTCTCTCTCTCTCTCTCTCTCTCTCTCTCTCTCTCTCTCTCTCTCTCTCTCTCTCTCTCTCTCTCTCTCTCTCTCTCTCTCTCTCTCTCTCTCTCTCTCTCTCTCTCTCTCTCTCTCTCTCTCTCTCGTACTCTTTTGTCTTGTGATATAAATTCAACAATGTTCATTGTCTATTGCATTACATCGATAAATTTCATATCTACAATGTGCACGCTCTTTCTTTATCCATTTATGTATTTTCTCATCTTTTCGCATTTGCCCGATGATGATACAAAGTCATCATTCATTTGAGTGTTATGTGTCGCGTGTCGTATGTGATATACTGTATGTTGTTCTTTGTTCGATTTGTACACTTTAATTTAAACGTGTGTGAATTGTAAACGTGGACACACATTTCAAGTGAACCAAATGGAAAGAGCGAACGATCGAGTGAGATAGCATATAAGCATGAATTAAAGTGAAAAAAAGAGAGAAAGAGTAGGAGGACAGACAAAATTGCGATAGAGTAAGAGAAAGAGATGGAGAGAGAAAGAGGGAGAATGAGAACAAAGCGAATCAGACTTTTCCGAGTTGAAGCCTAATAAGCGACCGTTAGCTTTTAAAACTGGAAGCAACGGATTTTGAATACAAATACGATATATCGTTTTGGTGAATGATTGATTCTTTTTTATTGTGTTAAAAATTTGTTTTTTTCCATTGCTTTACGAATTATGATGGCTTTTTCTCATTCTATCCTACTTCTTGTTTCGTTGGTGTGTGTGTGTTTTTTTTTGTTTCATTTTGATGTTGACAATAATGCATTGAATTCTATTAAATTCAATACAACCACTGGTTATCAATGAATTTTATGAAATGAATTGAATGGAATTTTTAGTGCTATGCTTTTTCCGTTTTCATCTATATTTTTCGGTAATAATTGCATCAAAATATAGACATACATATGTATAATGGATTATGCTTGTTCGCATTTTGGATGGATTGTGTGGGCAAAAAGGAAATGATGATATTCAATGTGATTGTTTCCGTTTGTCTGTCGATTACCCAATCTGCAAAATGCTCGAGCATACCATAAAATCATTGGCATTAAAATACTCGCTCTCTTCATGTTGCTTGCATTAATGAGAGAATTCTCTCTCTCTCTCTTTCTCTCTTTCTGCCAATTCCCCTATTCCTTTTATTCTACCTAACCCTTTCCCCCATTTTACCTCTCACCTCTCTTCCTCTCTGCATTTACCTTGCTCTGTCTCTTTGCACCATCTGTCTTTCTTTCTGTTTATCTGTTTCTCTGTCTCTCTATGTCAATTTATCTGTACTGACACGCCACACAATTCAATGGTTTTTCGTTTTGTCCAATGCTGCCATTTGATCCGACAAATGAAAATGATAGATATAATACGATAAGATATGTATATTATTGGTCATGGCGTGCACATCACCTGCAATATATACATCTGTACATTTTCATGTCATTGATAATGATACGGATATATATATAGAATATACCTATACATAAAACGTGAAAATTATAAAAAAAAAAAAAAAAAACATTACGAAAACACAAACAAAACTATTTTTTTTTTCTTCTCTCATTTCACTTAAATTCTAAAGTGTTAAATAATTCATTTTCAAAGTTAAACATTTACCATTTTGTAAAACTTAACATTAAAATCTCTGTTGAATTGAATGCCAATTAAAATGTGATGTACGTTTTTGCAATTGCTCACGACTGAATAATATGAGCAAATATAAAATGAACACTCACACATACACAAACACACTTACAGATCCACACACAAACACGAACTTTGGATCGTATTAAAACTAAAGAAAAACCAACTAGATCACTTTTAAATTGACTTATGGTGTTTGATATGTGTGCTGGTGTCTCTCTCTCACTCTTTCTCTCTCTCTCTCTCTCTCTCTCTGTGTGTGTGCTTTTTTTTTTCCTGTTTATTTGCACTCTCTTTCTATTTCGTCTCCTTTTCTCGATCACTTCTGCTGCAATGAAACATGGTGAAAATTGATTTTGCCGTAGGGCACAAAAAGGTCTTGATACACTCTTTTCTATGGACATAGACACATGCAGAACGCGCAATAAATTAAATATTCAACAGACGTTTGTCAATTGCGTTGACGTCTTTTGGTACATAAATCGATATTCAACATTGCATTGTATGCATCGAATGATTGCAAAATGTGAATAAAAAGAAAACATATCCATTGTATAAAAAGTTGAAGAAGATGAATAAAGTGAATGAAACAGAAACAGAGGCAGAGGTAAAGGCAGAGCAGAGTCAGAAATATAGCTAGACATTGAGAAAGAAATGATTGAACGAGTGAATGAATGAATGAATGAAACAGAAAAGAAAAAAATAACTTGATCTCTGAATATGACATATTCAACAGTGTTAGAAAAACAGAAAATAAGCTAAAAGTTTCACAAATGTTTTTCTCTGAATGAAAGAAAGATAGAAAGAAGAAAAAAAAAAAATGAATCGTAATTGCAAGTATTTCGATGCGATGCTGTGTGATGTGATGTTATGCATTGCAAATCAACAATAAATAAAAATGGAGACTTTATTCAATATTGAAGGTATTTTGCAACGAATCCAAGGTTAAAAATAATTCAATCAACGCACAAATTCAAACGATTGAAAGAAGATGAGAAATGTTAGAAGGAATATATTCAGCAGCAGAAATTGTGTGCAATGAACATTGAAGTGACTAGTTTCAAGAGCGAATCTCTGCTATGCATTTGCATTTTAATGTTGAGCATGAATGTGCGTGTGCGTGTGTGTGAGAGAGAGAATAAAAGCAAAGAAGAGAAAGAATGAGAATAAAAGGGAGCGAGATAAATCGAGATAAACAGAGAGAAGTTCAATTGTCAAAGACTTTATCAGAGATGTTCATTACTCGTTCAATACTTTCAATTGGTTGAATTTGTTGATTTTCTCTTTTGCTTTCTATCATTCGTTTATGTTACTGCTTCCACTTTGTTTCCTCTTTTGCCGGAATCTGGCATCGGTTTCGTTTACTAAGCTTAACATTGAAGGGTGTGCATGAGAACATGTGTATCCTTTGCTTTATCTCCTTCTCTCACTCTCACACTCTATCTTGATCAAACTCACTTTCAATCTATTTGTTCCACTCACTTACTCACACACTCACTCACTCACTCATTCGTTCATTTTCTATAAATGTAGTTATATTTATATACGGATAATGTCAATAATGAATAGATCGTAGCAAACGAATATCAGACATAAGAAACTCCAACAGATATTTCGTATTGAATTGACAAAGTATATTATTGTATGTAACCGAAAGGAAAGTGCCTTCATTGCATCATTGTGTGTGTGTGGATTTCAAGCAATCGAATTTGCAATTTTCCACATATGCTGCTGCCTGTGTGCCATACTGACAATCATAGCGCCATTGATCTTTTACCAACGATTCGCCATTCGAACATAATATGATAATAATGATTGTATGGTGCGATGGGTTAATCAAAAGTTTGCATTCAGAGTATTATGTATTTGATTTTCCGGCGAGAGAATCAATGTGTTTGTATGAATGTTTGCTTGACTATGTGTGTGTGTGTGTGTATGTGCACCATTTTCGAAATTCTCGTTAATGCGGCGAAGGAATATTACATTTAATTTACCCATCAAAAAAAAAGAAAGAAAAAAAAAATCGGCATTTTTTTCTGTGCTGCAAACCAAAAATGGTTTTCAAGACAACTCGTCGAATTCTTTCATTTTCCGTTTATTTTGCTATCGAGGGTTTATTCTCTTGTTTTTCCCTTCTATTTCACTTTCGTAAGACGTACAAAACATAGCAGAAATATAGGGAAAGAGATAGGGACACACACACACACACAATTCCATTACTCTCGGGATAAAGACGCTATTTTTCGCGCACTTGCCTTACTTGGAGTTGATAATTTGCATAGAACATGGCATTTTAAGTGTATATACAATATAACACATAAATATTCCAAATTACTTGAGCGTATTTTGCTTTCGACAATTGTCAACGACATTAGTCTGTGTGTGCGTGTGTGTTATTGTATCTGGTTTTTGTTCTTTCATTTTTTTTTTTTTCTTTTCTATATTTGCCCAAAATTTAACTAACCATATCCACAAAAGCAGTTGACGCGATATCGCGTACGGCTTGGTTCATTGAAATATATTAACACAAGGGAGGATTTGTTAATTTAGCATTTTTCGTGTGTCGGCATTGTTTTTGGTTTTTGGTTTTTTTTTTTTACAAATTATAGTAATATGAAAATCTCTTCAGTTGAATTTCCAAAGGGATATCTTGTCTGTCCCTTCTTTCATTCTATGTATGCTAGTATGTTTGTGAAAAGTTAATTTTATTGGTGTTGAAAAACTCTTGTTGTGATTCCTTATGGCTAAGCATAATATGAATTGCTAACTCAACAATTACAGAATTCTCATGCATATGCTTTGCATACAATTTGCTATTTGTACACATACACAACGGGTGTATTCGTAAAAAATTAATACAAAATTATATAAACTGTAAAGTGTACATTCCAAGTGTCACGTATATCGGATATGGTTGAGTCAATGATGGCAAAATGCGATACACAATAATATGTTGTGGTGCACTCTGTTTTTCCACATATTCACGATTGCACGATTCTCTATGCTAAATCTGTATTTCGAATTTCAATAGCAAAATTGTACCAACATGAGTGGCAAACTAAGGCGATCAGTGTATTGTTGATAGTTTGGTCACCGTTTTCAGTCAAATCGACAAAGAAAATGGAAATGGTTAAAACTTTTGAATTTAAAGATCAGCACAATGCAACACAAAATTAGAACATGGAAAAACTTTGAACACTGGCCTTCGTATGCATTGAGTATATTGATATGTGCTGCAAATAAACACTATACACTCTCGTTCAATTTTTCTCTCTCTCTCTCTCTGTCTGTCTTTATGTATCTTACACTCTCTGTTTGTAGCTCATTCTTATTTCCTCTCTCCCTCTGTCTCTTCCATTCCTTTTCTCTTTCTCTCTCTCTTTTTCTCTCTTTCTCTCTTTCTCTCTTTCTCTCTCTCTTTTTCTCTCTTTCTCTCTTTCTCTTTCTCTCTCTCTCTCTCTTACTCTTTCATTGTCTATCTTCGTCTCTTTCTAATATGGTCTCCATCTTGCCATACACCATTTATGCATAACGCCTCTGTACACATTTATACACATGCCAAACAAATGTTTTATCCGCTTGTGCAAATTCAATAAATTGGCAACAGTCATTGGTGAAGAAGAAATTAGTTAGTTTCCAAAACGAGGATATAATAGACCATTTCTGTGGCACTAACAATTACTGCTCCACTCGATCTATTCTTGCTCTTTCTAAATCTATCTATTGCATCTCAGATTGGCTCTCTCTCTCTCTCTCTCTCTTTCAATATTTTTGTTCATCACTGTCTCTCTTTTCGCTCAATCTTCAACTTTGCACAATTTGCTTATGGTCTCTACTTTTATGTCTGCTTTACACTGTATATTCATTTTGGTATGATTTGGTTTGGTTTACTTTGGTTCTTCAATTCGTTGTCGCTGCAATGCTACAATTACCATTCGAATAATTTTTAATAGTCGTTTGCTATCATATCTCTTTCTATATGTGCATGATGCTAAATGAAAATGAGATCCGAACGTGAAATGGCATCAAAACCAACTAAACTGATATTCTTTGGTGTGTTTATGGTAATAATGTTAATTGCTGTGCAACTTTGGATTTGGATCGTAACTTTTAATATATGGTTTGTTCTGCAATTACTTTCGTCTATGTATTTCAACGTTTATACTATGATAGTTTTTTTTTTGTTACTTTCCAACTTCGGTATTAGCATTATTCTGTTGAATTTGTGCTCAATGGAGGAAGAATATCGAAAAGAACTACTTCGTACCATCTTATCAAAGTTTTTTTTTTCTCTCTCCCTCTCTCTCTCTCCTCTATTTTCTTTCGCTCTCTTTCTCTCTCTCTCTCTTCTCTCTATTAATTACATGGCTTTTTTATCAATGCTTTTTCCATATATCTATAGAAATAATGAAATGATTCAACAATGAGATACGTACTTATTTTAATGATAGTCACACCAAAATTGGAATGGTTATACAGTAGAATTGGTAATGAACATGAAATCATCTTTTACATTGTGATTTGAATCAATCAGTTTTGTGGATTGGATATAGCTCAATGACGGTATTATATCGAATGTGTGAATGTGCATTCATTGTTTATCCCACTCTTTCTGTCAATCTTTGTCGTTTTCATTTTCTCTGTCGGTTGTTTTGTCGTTCCCACTATCCTTTTCTGCCAACTTTCTCACTGTTTCAATGTATGTTTGCGTGTGTGTGTGTCTCTTTCCTTCCATCCATCCATACATACATTTCATTCATTGTTATTGCTTACGATTCGTTCGCATACGCATTTACGTAAATCGGATGTGCAATCGATAACTTAATTACTCAATAAGTGTGATACATACGTGACATTCGTTATCCTAAATATCGTGTTATAACACGAATTCTATTATGAGTAACATACAAATTGTATATGATGACGATGACGATGACGATGACGATGATGATGTATGTACGTGCGTGCGCTTAAAAACATCACTTATAAAATGCGAAATGCGAAAACATTATAAAGCAACCATTTTCATTTCACTAATCTCATTCTATTTCATATTTACTTTTTCTATGGCCTTCTCAATACAATAAAAGATCATAAATCATATTCGATAATTATTTCTCTGGTGTTCATTCTTCTCATTCTTTCATTCTTTAAGTTTAGTATTTTCTTCGCTTCGTTTGTGCGTTGTTTGTTACATGCAAAACTTGAACAGAAAACCATTTGTCATTTACCATTGGTACGGAAGAGCTGAGGTGACAAGAAATAATGCCCAACTTATCGAAGAATATAAATAGAGAAATGAAGAGAAATAGAGAGAGGGTAAGAGTAAGAGTAAGAGGGAGAGAGAGAGTAAGTGTAAGAGTAAGAGTAAGTGGATAACAGAGAACGAGCGATAATAAGTGAGAGTGAGAGATGTAAGGAGAGAAAAAAAAAGAAAGAAAGAAAGATTGAGTGGTAAAAGAGAATAAAGTAAACGAAGAGAAAAAGAAAGAAAGATTACAAAATTGTATACGTCCATATTTAGCCGATTATCAAAAGGCATATAGGCAAAAGCGTAAACTGAATCACAAGTAAAATAAATACTTCCACTTCCGAGTTGGTGAAAAGTTTACTCTTGTGTAAAATACATCGACAGACAGACACAGATCCACACTAACAACAGCACATGCATGGACGAAAATAAATAAATAAATATAAATTGAATCCAAATGGCAGATTGCAAAGCGATAGAGCCATTCTTAAATTAAAAGGTTAAAACGAAGAGCGACAAAGGCATGATTGTGGGATAACATAACAAAAAAATTTTTCTCCTTTTTCTTTGAAGACTTTCTTTGGAGAGAAAAAATAATAATGAAAAAATAAAACGAGAGAGAAAGAGAAAGGGAGGTTTGAAAAAAAATATCATTGCAGATGAACGCTTATTAAATTGGCATGGCAAAGTTCCACAAATCTTTGTCTTATTGAAGACAATACAGTGCACAAAATCTCCATTGGGACCCAATCGCTCACACTCTATGCGCCGTCATTCAATGAAATGTGCTCGAGGGAGACGAGAGCATCGAAAAATATCAAGAAAAAAAAAAATATTACGTTCCACCAAAAGTATGAAAAGTGAATAAAGAAAATGACGCCACATACAAATACAACGACAAATATAAACCGAAATCCGAATAGTTTGCACACACTATAACACTGGCAAAGGCAAAGGCAAAGGCAATGGCAAAGGCAATGGCAAAGGCAAAGGCGAAAGCAGCATCAAAACGGCAACCAAATAAGAATAAGAATAGAAAAGGAAGCATTTATTCAAAGGTATGCAGTATATTGGCATTTATACGGATGGAGCAAAGGAAATGCTATGGAGTGTGAGCAAATGTGAATGCGAATGCGGCAAACACTGTGTGCCATGCTCCTCCATTCTCCATTCTACATTTCTCTCTCTTCCTCTGTTCTGTTCTGTTCTGTTCTGAACTGTGTTTGGTATTCGATGCGCTGTCGGTAATATTATTAGCTTGGTGAAATAATATGTGCACAAATACGGCAATAAGCTCATCGTAGCTCTCTCAACCATTCCATCAGCTAGCCAGCCAGCCACATCGTAGTCACATTCCCGCTCCTTCCATGTCTTTTCGCTACAGTTGTGTATCGAACTATACACCACCATGTTGAACGAATGTATGCACGAGCTATGCCAACACAACCAAAAACACGCAAAAATATAAGCAATAAAGTGACTATAAATATTATGGTTTATTATATTATGTGTGGATCGAATATACGAATCTGTATGCATAGGATACATGTTTATCGGAACGATGGTCGATGATGGTGGCGACAACAACAATAACAACAACAACAAGCAGCAACGGTAACAGCAACACCACAAACAGAAATAACAACCAGCGAGAAAGATACAAAATATTTTCCGTGACTGAATCGTACACGGTGTGCGCATGACCCACGATATTTTTCGCACCATATACATTACATGTTAAATGCTAAATGCCAAACGTTACCTTCGATCAAACCAGCCAATCCCGAAAATACTTAAAAACGAATACTCAGATTGAAAATCCTTCAACCTTGTCCAATTGATACAAACATTTGTGTATCCAATGTTTTTCTTTTAACTCTCGTCTTGATTTCATTTTGGAAAATCACAGGTATCCGTTTTTTTTTCATTCATTTCATCAATTTTGCTTTTTTTTTGCTGTTGTAATGTAGTGGAGGACAACGGACGAATGTTTGCGTTCAATTTTTTTCCCCTCACTCATCTTTTGTGTGAAATAATGCGATTATCTACGGATTTTCAGGATTGCCTAGCCCTATCAAAGGTAACTTGGCATGCATAAATACAAATAACGAACAGAGAACCACTATATATATGTTTGTTCTGGTGTTGTTTTTCATTGCTTTTGCGACATATCAACAATATATATGATGTTTGAAGCAGCAACCAAACTAACGAATTTACAAAAAGAGAAGACACAGAGAGATGAGGAAAAGAGAAAGAGAAAGAGATAGAGAAATAGAGAGAGGGAGAGAGTCGAAGAAATAAAGGAAGAAGAGAGAAAGAAACAACTCACACTGAAGTGGAGAGATTGTTGAGAGGAAAATCAAGCGATAGATAAGAAACTTTTAATAAAACGCTTGTTATGTGTGTTCTCTCTATGTTCATGTTTTTGCCGTTTGCATTGAACGCGCATGCAAAATGTAAATACACAATATTCACATCATCAAACATGTATAACATGTACATGTGCATGGGCGTCCGTCGCTTCCTTCTCATACTCCACACGTTTATCGTCTTCGTCATCGCTAAAATGTGCGACAGAAAACTCTTCGTAAATATAAACATAACAGAGACACACACATGCACAGAGAAAGAGAGAATGAGAGAGAAACAGAGAAAAAGAGAGAGAGAGAGAGAGAGAGAGAGAGAGAGAGAGGAGCATATTATAAAAGGTTCATTTAATATCAAATACAGTCTCATCCACTTGCAGCACGATTCTACAATCGCTATACCATTCTTCGCCGCCAAGTATGTGTGTGTTTTCTCTCTTTCTTCACTTGTCTCTTTTCTCTTCTATTCTCTTCTCTTCACATGTTTTCTTTTCTCGTTTTTTTCGTTTCGTTTCGTTTCTCTTTAGTTCTATTCTCATTCTTTGCATTTTGCTTTCATCGTTTTGTTCTTTTTACTTACAATCATATCCCTGCTGACAAATAATTTTGATATTTCCTGGCCGAAAGGTTTTGACTCAAATTGAAATTCTATTGCATTCGATTCAACGAAATTCAATTCGTCATATTTTTGCTGTGGATGATGCAAAATCTTTTGCGTCATCGATATTCGATAGAAATGAGAACAGATTGATGGATCTAGAAAGTCGAAAGTCTTGTTCAAGTCCATGAATTTTAAGAGATAATCATTTCAATTTTGATGGGAAATGTCATGCGATATATTCGGTCACCGAATTTCGGTGGCAACAAAAATGTGGAAAATCGGAACATACGAACAAAAATAATGACAATGACAACAACACCAACAACTGGAAAACTTTTTTATACATTGTTGTGTTGAAGCAGTTCCAATGGCCAATTGCTAATAGGGCGACTCATCTTTTTATACATTCAATGTACTATATTGTGGGGGAGTTTTTTTTTCTTTCATTCGACACTCATGTACTTTCTTTTATTTAATGTACGCACACATAAAGAGAGAGAAAGGGAGAGAAAGAGAGATAGAGAGAGAGAGAGAGAGATAGAGAGAGATAGAGAGAGAGAGAGAGAGAGAGAGAGAGAGAGAGAGAGAGAGATGGGAGAAGAGAGAAGAGAGAAAAGAGAAGAAGGAAGAAGGAGGATCGCATCGGGTGCACATATTATATAATACTTATGAAGTGATTTTCAATCTTGATATATGAATCGAAAAGAAAAATGTTTCGATGATCAAAATACACCTTAAACAACGACAACAATAATTTTCCAATGTTACATATAATGAAGATGGAAACACATCACTCTTTGCAAGCAGACGAAAAAAGGAAAAAGAATGCTATGCATATGTATGTATGTATGTATGTAAGCTTGGATGCTTATAGATGTGAAGAGCATAATATAACGATTTGTATATGTTTTTCCATCGTTCTTGCCATTTTCCCCGGAAACTTGGTCTCGGCACTTCACATATTATTTGCTCATTTTCGGATCAAAAAGTCGATTCGAATCTGTTTTGAAAACCTATTTTGCCAACATGCCTCAATGCATTTGTGTTTATGCGATATACGTTCATACAAAAACAACGAGGAAAAGAGAGAGAGAGAGAGAGAGATAGATAGAGGGAGACTCATATACATCTTTCATAATGTAGTCCTTATTTGGAATTCTTTTCGCTTGGATTCATTCAAATGGCAAACAAAGAACAGTTTCACCGCAAAACTTTCTAGCACTTGTAAGGCAAACGGGGAACACTTGTGGAAAATAATTCGACAATAAGCCGTTAATGGAACACATACGTTTCGACTTGAGGCGAATAAAAAATGGTGTGAGTGTTGTTGTTATTGTTGTTGTTTTTGTCATATTGTACGTTGGATACGATATTCACAAATTGTTTTGTGAATGTTTGAGCGTATATCATCCATCATATTGTGCAAATTATTTCATAAGAGTTGCCTTAATACAGTTTGTTTTTGGTTTTTTTTTTTTTTTTTTGTCACTCATTTGTGCATTTGCAATTTAATCTAGGTGCAATGAAACGAGAAAATAGACAAGAGGAAAAACCGAAAGAAAAACATGTAAGATGGAAATGACAATGGTGACAACAACGCAATACATTTTGTCCATTGGTTCGAAGAATGTGAACTGACAAAAGTAAAATGAAAATTCAAAGCAGAAACGGATAGACATCAATGTGCAAATTTTAATGAATCTGAAAAATTTTACACTTTTGAATAGCTACATATGATTGTCTCGAGTAGTTGGCATGTCAAGTAGTGCACATTTTGTAGGTCAGTCGCAATTTGTGTGTGTGTGTGTGTGTGTGTGTCTTTTTTTTGCATTTGAACGATAAACATCAGTGTTGTATTGGTAGTCACCGTGCTAAATGGTAATCACAGTAAGCTAATGAAATCGACAGAATTGCTACTGTCGTTGTTACAACACAGGCATTACGCTTTTATATTACAATTTCTCAGGCTTCTTGTCGGTTTAACATTTCATTTAAAATGCAAATTATGTACAAAATGATGTGAATGATATATCTCTACCGTATTCCTTTAAATGCAATTAAAAATGAACGAAACAAGTGAACGACAGCAGTACCAACAAACAACAGGCTACGGCGACTGTGCAAGTATCGTGCATAATGTGTTGTATATATATATATATATGCATATGATTTGGAGAGCTGTATGTTAAACGACGCGCATAATATTTTCAGCTGTTTTTGTACTTTTTCCATTACGACGGTTTTATACTCATATTATTTTTCAATTTAAAATGAAAATCACAAATGTAAACTCACCATTTTATTTGCAGTAAAACAAACGAATTGCATACAATTCCGATGACATATAGTCGGAATAAGGAAGAAATTATTGTATGATATTATTACAAACTTACACGATACGATGTGATTTCACTGCTTTTTACAACATAATGTCGCTTTACGCTTTCAATGTACAAATGCTAATCGATACATAGCGTTTGATTATGTTTGAATTACACGCTAAAGATTTGTTACATGTTGTTACAATGCTTATACATTTGGAAACATAGAAAGAAAGAAAGAGAGAGAGAGAGAGAGAGGCGAATGAAAGAATGAAAAATAAAAAGGACGAGAGAAGGGTAAAAGAAAAGAAAGCCAAAAAGCAAAAGAGAAATAGAGATCACATGAGATAGAAAAAGACAGCTAAAGGTCAAACAAAGTAATCCATATGATGAGTTGATAAAAGAAATGAAATAAAGTAAAAAATTCTTGACATTGCCAAGTCAATCACTTTTTGCCGTCAAACATTACAGTGTGAAATGCGAATAACGACGGGTGTGACAAACGAATGAAAAGAATGTATGTGTGTTGTAGCCTTTCTTAACTTGCAAGGCGTAAATGATGAAAATGTTGTCTTTTATCACTTTAAATATTTGCCATCGTTCATAAATAAAATAAATTCACATTTAATAATATAAAACAAGATATAAATATTTATTCTTTAACAATGTTTGCATATAGCCACACATCTATGGCAACTTCAGTTACCAGCATGCTGTGTATATGTCACTTAAATCACGGATATACGAGCAAAAGAGAGTCAAGTGTATAATTTATCCGTATGGACAAAAGTATGTGCGTAAGCCTGTGCGCCGTTCAATGCAAACTGAATATGGTCACAAAAGACGACTAATATACAAGATGTAACGAAAAAAAAGAAGAAAAAAAAAGACATCTAAAATATTGTACTAAAATTTAGCTTTAGCAAGAGTAAAACCCATTTACATGTTCATTATTGTTGCTCTCTGTGCATGGATATATATATATATATATATATTTGCTTGCACTATGCGTTGTGAGCGACTTATAGTGAATCGCTCAACTGGAATAGTTATTTCAACTATTATGTCATTCATGACTTTATGAAATTTAAGCTTGTACACTTTGTATTTTCCAGATGTTTGTTTTCCTGCTTTAAAATGCACCCGCACACATTGAATGACATACAGAAAGAGGGAGAAAAACAGATTGAAAGAGTTAAATACAGACAGTTTTTGCTACTAATTTTTTTTTTTCTATTTCTTTCTCTTTTGCTCTATTTCAGTCGGATGCTTTACATTCTCTCCATTTTAATACTTGTATTGCTCTTATCACATTCCATAACAAACTATCTGAAATATACGTGAGCGCAAAGTCTTTTCATTGCTTATGTTGTCGTCGTCTATGTCTTCGTTGTCACTGATGTGGTTGTCGTTGTCGTTGTCGTGTTCATCGTTTTCGTCGTAGTTTCAGCCGACGTTATTATTAAGAGGAAAATTACTTGAGCCACGAATCGAGATTATAATTTATTTTTAGACTCGGTCCTTTTTTCATTCCATGTTATAATATAAACGAACGCGTACATTGATTTTCATTCGAATGAGACAAGATCAGCAATGAAAAGGAGAGAGAGACAGAAAAACAGATAGGGAAAACATTGGTAATAACAGAGAGAGAGAGAGAGAGAGAGAGAGAGAGAGAGAGAGAGAGAGAGAGAGAGAGAGAGAGAGAGAGAGAGGGAGAGAAAGCACATTGCGTACAAAATAAAGTGAAGACGACGGAATGAGTTTTTTTCCGTTTCGGCAAATCATCTTAATAACAACATCACACAGTCTTTTCGACGCAAATATAAGGCTGATTTATTTAAAGACTAACTTTATTTATGGTGTGCTAATCACACAGGTGGCTCACTGGTGCCACTCATAACATTCATTATACTCAGTGACTATTGCCTGTCCCAGTCGATCTATCTATCCATTTATCCATCAATCCATCCCATGTTATCATACTTATACACGCACACACTGAGAGAGAAAAAGAGAGATAGACCATGTATATATTTGTGTTGAGTTGGTCATTCTAAAAAATTGTGAATATGACTTTCGCTTAATTAATTCTAATCAATTTTTCGTTTAACGAATCGCAACCATTGCGAATGCTGACATCGTAACCAATTTGATTAATGTACACCACTCTAAACTATCCAACGTACGCACATTAGTCATGCAATCAACAATGAATGTAATAAAACGTGTCAAATAAAACCATCATCTAATACAAACGAGAATTGAATTCACACCTTTTCATGTTCAAGTGATTTTTTTTTTTACTCGATTTACTTGGTTAGTTCAGTTGCTTCGTTTGTTCGTTCGTTCTTTATTTATTTATTTTTTTTTATTTTATTCGCTTTACTTGCGTTACAAGTTGTCAGTTTATACTGGATAGTATGTCTATGGCATGAACTGTGTTTCTTTCTTCATCGGCTACTGATTTGATTTGATTTAATTTAATTTGTTTTTTTTTGTTCAGTACTGATGCTGCTGTTGTTGTTTTTGTTGTTATTGTTATGGTTTGTTTAAGCTCATACAATTCTGATAGAATATAGTAAGATCAAGTATTCATTCAATTTACTTATTATTTCACATCACATGGTCATTCAGTATTCGATTGCAATTTGCGTCATTTAACCAAGCAATCTAGGTTAAGAATGTCAACATCGATATATCGCCAGGAAGTGAATGTGTAGTTATGAACTGAATAGAATAAAATAAAACGGAACAGAAAGATGATGGAAAAAAGAGCACATCAACATCAACCATCATCATGTGCACAGATGGATGAATCATTTCAAATTCATTTGATGAGAAAATGGCGTTGGTTTTAGATGACCTCTCCTTCTCCTTCTCTTTCTCTCTTTCTCTCCCTCCTTCTCTCTCCTTCTTTCTCTCTCTCTCTTTCTTTTGCTATTTTTGTGCGATTTTGTATGGCTGTGTATATATGTGTGTGTGTGTGTGTGTGTATGTGAAATCGTTGTTGCTGCTACAGATGTCATGCCACTGACTTGCAGATGAATCTTTTCATTTCATTTCATGGTCATAAAGTTGGTGCAATTCTCATGTTTGCCATTTATTGCTTGGCTTTGTGAAGTAAGTGTTCCATATTGAAAGCGTACATTTTTCGTTGGCAAATGGCATGAAAAACAGCATCAAATGCATAAATTCAATGAAAAATTCAACCAAAAAAATGAAACAAAGAAAAAATGAACAATTTCTCCAGCCCTCTCCCTTCTTCCTCTCGCTCTTTCTATGCCATTCTTTGCTTCTATCTCTGAATACCATCAAGTTTTGTCAAGTGAATTCCGCAGCAAAATGAATAGCACAACACTCATAAATTATGCCGCGATGTTCATTATTTAATTTGATGCGTTTGAAAATTTAATATGACAAATCAATGACTTGAATGACTTGTCAACAGTTCGCTACCTACTTGGTTATTCTGTAATTTATTCAGATTTTTTCGTTGGTTTGTTTCGATTAATCTTCATTTCGAAAAAAAAAAAAAAAATAAAAACAAAGCTAAAAGACTCATTTCGACATATATGATTTATGAGATAATTGAGACATATGCTTTTTGTGTTTTGCCTTCGATCAAAATTATTGATAAAATATTAAATGGACTTGAGGTTTTTGTGGTTTTTTTTTCATTGCCTCAAACAGAAACAATTTTCCAATGAAAATATTTATTGATAGACGATTTTGAACATTGTACAATTTTATCTGATTTTCAATCGGAGACTTCTCATAAATTTTACATTTTTTTTTTTCTGTTTTTTTTAGCTCTTCAATATAAATGTGATAATTTTGAAAATACTTAATTATTCAAAATTTCACAGTCTTATTTACAGCCGTTTTATTCTAAATGTTTTTATCCAAATTGAATCCAATTAATATATTATGCGCTTACATACTGTTTTTAAAGACAATTCAAATAAAATTCATTCAATAATATCGATTATTTGCGTATTTTCTTTTTTTTTATTAAAATTGAACTAAATTGCTTATAAAAAAATCAGTTTTTGAATTTAGTGCATTATTTGCTCGTTGAATAAAAAAATGAATGATAAGAATTGATTTAGCTTAAGGGTTCTCAATTTTTCATTAAATTGCTTGATTGTTTTAGCAAGATTTTGAAAAGAATATCACTTTTTCTTTTTCTCTCTTTCTTTCTTTCTTTCTTTCTTTCTTTCTCTATTTCTCGCTCTATTTCTCTTTAATTCTTTCTCTACGCCCTGTATCACATCCTTACTTTCATTCCCTATTTACCTTTTCCTTTTTTTCTCTGTCTCTCGCTTAACTCGATCGATTTACCGTTTTAGCGTGGAGCAACACAATTTGCCCAATAATCGGCAATGTAATGTGAAATAATATAATGTAATGTAATATAATGCAATGGATGCTAACAGTGCTACAGTGTGGCTCTTATTATATGCATGTGGGCGTAATTGTTTGTATATGATTCGTTCGCAATCATATCAATTAAATGTTGGAAATTGTACAGTGGCTGTGTCCAGATCTAGGGGCTTCTTGCAAAATGTCTACAAATAGAATATTTGTACATACCGATAATAAACAACGATTTTTGATTGTTTGTCACGCTTATGAAAGAATATGGAGAATATGGCGTGAATAAAATGAATATATTTGTCTAATGATTTGACGCCAGATTTTTTATTTTCAAAAATCGTCAAATTGTCAAATTTGAAATATCATAGAAAATTTAGCATTTTGATTCATACGGATGTGAAATTTGAAAAAAAAAAAACAATTTCAACTACCAAAAAGTCCAGCATTTATTGTAATCAATATTTTTTTCCAAATTGGCAACCGTAATATTATATATTTAATGAAATAAAATAAATATATTTAACATAACCTCACTTTTATGTAACAAGTATTGTGTGACGAATTGAGTGTTACCATCATTAAATATTGTTTTTATTTATACATTTACGGCATAAATGTGAGGTTATGATTATCATATTTAATGTTAATTGATAAAATATATAAGGTTTTGGATGACAAATTGAGAACAAATGTTGATTATGATAAATTTTGGAATTTTTTGTACTTGAAATTATATTTTTTTTTCTCGAATTCCACTTCCACGAAGATCGAAATATAAAATGTAAAATGCTCAATTGAACCATTGAATTGTACGAAAATGCATGCATATTGACGTAATAGTTGAATATTGTGTTGTTGTTGAGAATATTACAAAATAACATGAATAAAGAAAATTTTCAAAAAAAAATACTGTTTTTTCAGAATTTTTTGATTGTTGAATTCCCCTAGGTCCAGATACACAATGTGTGTACCAAAATTTTGTGCAAATAAATCGTTGGTATTTTCCGCAAACATACGTACATCAACACTGGAAACACATATAAACATGCACATATGTATGCATCCATGGAGATAGACTGACAATATCGTAATTTCGTTTCTGGTTACATTTAAACTTAACAGTGTACATGAAATTGCTGTACAATGTTTCTTTCTCTCTATCTCTCTCTTTCTTTCTTTCTTTCTTTCTTTCTCTCTCTCTCTCTCGCTCTGTGTGTGTGTTCAGACGCGCATACATGGATGCCCTCGAAAAAAAAATGCGGTAGCCCTGCGAACAATATTGGCGGCTTGCACGGTTGCCTCGATGTCGCTTAGCATGTTTAAATAGCCATAAATAATTTCTTCTCACACTTGTTACATCATTATATATATGGAGCACAGTATGGTAGAGCGTGAGCGCAATTCCGAGCGCGCACTCTCAACTGTCTACATTTGCGTTTATAATTTTTCGTGAACATTGTATATATATATATGCATATATATGACTGAATGTAAACCCATGTACTTCATTGCAATATAGTTATTAACTGACGAAAAATTGCACTAATTAAATCTGGTGTGCAAGTGGTTCTCTCTCTCTTTCTCTCTCTCTTTCTCTCTTTCTCTCTCTCTCTCTCTCTCTCTCTCTCTCTTTCTCTCTTTCTCTCTCTCTCTCTCTCTCTCTCTCTCTCTATCTCCATTTAATCGTTGTTTTTATTTTCTTTTTCCAATTCTTTCAACAAAAATCATTACTCTTGGGGCAAAAATACATATTTGTATACACAATGAAGAATAGAATGAGAGAAGGATAGAGAGCACAGTTTAGATAAACAATCGACAATTGCGCGTACCGCAAATTGTTGAACAACATGAAAGTTATTAATCGTTGCGATCTTAATTGCTAAATGTGCCATCGGCAACCAGCGGATATCGATTAATTTGCGTTTGCTTTTCAAGCATTTTGCACCATTAATTGCATCTTCTCTTGTAACTTTGATTCAGTAATTACGTTTAATTATGTTCATTCTCCAAATCATTAAATTATGGTTTTGCCCATAACAAAATGACTGCATATTTGGTGGCCAATCGCAAGAAGAAAAAAAAAAATCAACAGCAACAGCATATACACCACAAACGAGAAAGAAAAACAGAGATATTGAGAACAGAAAAAAAAAACATGTAATCAATTTGCTCGGATTAATTAGATATGAAATGTGAGCTATGTGCGATTTGACGTTAGTTTTTTCTCTCTTTCTGTGTGTGGATTGAAAAAAAAAACGCAAAATGAGTTGACGCTTGCTTTTTTCATATTAAATAAAGAAAAATTCATATTAACAATCCGATTCGGTCTTTTTTTTTTGCCTTGATGAATAGATACATTGAAAAATGTATCGCTTCACAAAAAGAAACAAAAGGAAAATATGAATACAAAAAACTAGAGGGAAACACAAAAATATGAGAATAAAAAGAAAAAAAAAAAGAAAAAACAAAACCAAAAATAATGGGGAGGAAAGTAAAATAGAAAAGCCAATTTATATGCCACAAACATTGATGGAACAATAATCCATAATTAATGATATAATCAAATCACCTCAATAATTGATAAATGCTTCACATTATCCAGTTTGATCATTTCGAACGAACAAAAATGTAAATCAACGCTCATTTTCAAACTGGGTTCACTCTTTTTCTCTCTCCCTCTCTCTCTTTTCAACATAATACGTTTGTGCGCCGCGCAATGAGCGCACATCTGGTTATAATTACACCTATTACCCATTTATTTTTCTATGTATTTTCTTTTATTGTATATATATTTATATATTTTTTTTTTCTTCTTATTATTCATTAAATAATCAATCAATGATATCTCTATTGACTTCATTTTCTCACCTTAATTCATTGATTAACTTCAATATGAATGTGTCACTTCATAAAACAAATGAAAGGCGCGTACCGGTTGATTTGTTTCACTCCTTTGCGCCAACTTGTTTTAGCTTGTTGTTCAATCTTGTTCTGTGTTTATCCTTCTTTGTTTCTCTTGTTCACCTTTCTTTCACTCTGCCTCTCTCTCTTTCTCTCTCTTTCTCTCTCTCTCTCTCTTTTTCTTTCTTTGTTTGTTGTGTATGGAATTATTCGCGTTCTGTCGTACACGTTCCGCTGTTGATACAGTATAATGTGTATAAATTAGTGTGTTTGATGACGGGCAGCACAACAACAGCTCGACGATTTATTATATGTAATTGTCTTGCTCGCACTTATATACAGTGTCAAAAAAAAAAAAATCTTAACGCTGAATTCTACTTTCATTTAAATATACAACAACAAACTGAACAAACAGAAGTAAAAGTAGAAAAAAGAAAAAACAAAACTATATAGCTATGTAAAAAAGTGGATGCCACAGCAATAGAGAAGAAGAACAACAAAAAGAACAACGAACTTGGAATTTTATTCTTCGGCTCGTTCGAAACTTACTTTTGGATAATCAAACTACACTGTATTACACTTGATAATGTCTTTAAATGTTTTGAGCTTATGTTTGTCCGTGCCAAGTCAATTTTCCATTCTGTTATCAAAATTGTTTGAACGTGTTCGGTTTTTTTTTTTTATTTATTCAATCAATTTGCCGTATTGATTGTAATTTTCAAACAGGTTTTTTTTTTCTCTTTAACTTTATCGTCGTGATTTTCACACGATTTTATTCAATAATATCAATTTAATAATTTTTTCTTTGTTTTTGTCTATTCACTTAGATTACTTGTGTAATTCAACAATTCCTAAACTCGGCACACCAATATTGAATTAAAAAAAATCACGGAAAAAAAAAACAAACCAAAAATCAGAAGATACAACAAATGTTTAAATTTTCTTTCGTTTTTCGTCTATGTGTGTTTGTGTATGTATTGATTGATATGTTGCAGTGATTTAAAGTAGTTGTCAAACAATTGATTCACTTGAAACTCCAAAATCATCATTCATTATTTTTTGTTTATCCACCGATTGATTTATTCACTGATGACTTTTGCGATACTTTTCATACAAATTCTTATCGAATTTCTTTAAACTCGATTCGTTTCATTTGATATAAATAAATTTATTTTGTGCGTTCTGATTAATAATGATAAATCAAAACGGGGACGAACGATACCAAATCGCTTCAAATTGAAAAAAAAAAAACGCAAACAAAAACATTCCATATAAACACTCGCCGTTTTAGATTTTTTTTTATTTTTTTTTTTTTATTAATTAACAAATTATTAACTCGCCTCACTTATCGCTCAATTGAAACAGGCGGCAAAATGTAAAAAAACACATACATACACATACACACCGACACGAATGAGAAAAGATGAGAAAGAAGAAAAAGAAAAACACGCAATTAATAGAAACGGCTCGAGTGAGAAACAGAATCCAATAAGAATGGCAAGAAATAAAAATAAATAAACAACAACTCAAATAGTTACAAATAAATAAGAACCGAACGCAATTTAATTTGCACACATTTTATAAAAAATATACATGGATCAATTACATTTTTCACAATCAAATAGCGAATGAATTAATTGGTTTTTTGTTGTTGTTTTGTTTTTTTTTGGCTTCTCTGTCATAAAGCAATGAATTATTGTCATAATACTTGAAATGTTCTTGTTTATTTTGTAAACAAAATAAATATAAACTTTGTTTGTCTATCAAATATTTCGATTCACATTGTCAAACGATTGCATATTTGGATTTAACAAAACCAAACCAATCAACATTAATAACATGTGACACTTGTCTCATCAAATGTTTAAACTTAAGCTGCAAAATTAATTTTGATTCAATTGATTAAGACTTTTGTCTGTCTTTCTGTTTTCCGCTCTTTTTCTCTATGTTCCACTCAGTATCTTGTTGTTTCGATCATATTTGTTTTTCTTTGCATTTTTTTTTCACTTGCTATCATTCAATCAACAATTAAATTTCGTTTAAAATATAATATTTCTTTTCTTCTCAATTTTATCACTTGAATTCACAAAGCGGCGGCTTAATGACACTATACACTTTTATGTTATAGACAAAAAATACCGTTTATAATCATTAGTGTTTTTATGCATGTAAATTTGCTTGTAATTTTTCAAATTGTCAATTCTCAATCAGAACAAAAAAGAAAAAAATAATATTAAACAAATGTGTATCTCTAGTCCACTCTCTCACTCTCTCTCTCTCTTTCTCTCACTCTATCTATCTCTTTTTCCCCATGAACATACACACAGCATATTAAGACAGATTACTTACAAAAGTAGACGATAGTCAAAGAGACGTGAGGGTAATAAAAGAGATGAGATTTTGTGTGTACTTTTGGTTTAATGCTCTGTATTCTTTTTTTTTTTTTTTTGGTATATTTGTTGTTTTGTCAGTTGTTCCAACACACAAAAACCGATTTAACTGAGAGTGAGAAAATGACGAGCCGATAATCTCAAGCAAAAGCGCAGTGTAGTCAAAATGGCCACTACACAGTATGATGATAATAAAATGTGCAATTCGTATGTTTGAACACGAAAGTGTTTATTCAAGCGCTTTGGAAAGGAGTGAATTAAATGTTATGTCAAGTGTTGCCAGATTCCAATAAAATTTGTTTTTTTCTTCTCTCTTTCTATCTCTCTTTCTTCTTCTTTTTCTTTCCTTTTATTTTCCATTTGCTTTCAGCGCAATTTCAACTCTTGCTCACTCTCTCATTTACATTTTCTCATATACCAATACGAAAATTTGTACTTAACGTTTTGTTCAGTGTGTGTGCCAATTTCATTTAGATATTTTTCATTGAAATTTTTGTTGTCATGTTTCAATGACAATTGAAAATACATTAAATGATTTCAATCGATTTATTTTTCATAAAAATTGTGTGAAATCATTTTAAATTCATTGAAAATTTGCCATTTATTTTGCAGCATTCATACAACAAATCATTTGGGATATTTATCATCAACAACATTGTGACAGTTAGATTATTTCAAAACCAATTTTCGAACATGGGATATTTACAATACACATATAGAGGAATTTTCGCATTGTATATGTATGGGTGCGTCACAAATGACAGATACCATACCGGCTTTGAAAGTATTTTTGACAGAAACCGAATGATAGAAGCACACGGTGCAAATCAAAACATGTATGAAATCGAAAAATGTGATGTGTTTATTTTTGTTGTTTTTTTTTGTGGTTGTTGTTGTTGTTTAATTTGTTTGTTATGCAACAACTATGGTAATTATGTAAATTATCAACATCAACGGAAAATTATCGCAAAAATTATTGTATGATAAACTGGCCATCAAAATATTACCACATTCATACGCTGAAAATGTGTATTTTTTTTCTTCTTCTTACAATTGCTGTTGTCTTTTCGAATTGAAAATGTTCAATTGAAAAGTAGTTTGTTTCTCGTTTAAATTTTTGAAATGCATTTTTTTTTTTTTTTGAATTAAGAACGACACAATTTGCCAATTAAAATGCCATTTATTTCAAATCAATTAAATTCATTAGCATTTTAATTTCTCATGCAAGAAGCTTTTCTGTTTGTTTAAGCTTCGATCGGGGAGAGAGTGCGTCCCATAAGACGCGTGTTAAAATAAAACGAGTCTTCCATATAAGCGCCACCTATATAACGAAACATTAGATTAATCTAAAATACATTGCCAAAATGAAAAGATGAGAACAAAAAAAATCAATTCAAATTAGAACATTATTTGTTCATGTGTTTAAGTAAGTAGAGTAATTGAAAATGATTATTTTTTATCTTAATATTTTGCACAATAATTTCAATTCAATGAACATTATTGGTACAATATGGCCATGACAACATTTTGATCCGCTATGATAGCATTTTGGTTTGTTATGAAAGTATTCATTATTTTTTGTAGGTCTCCATTGTAACGTTATACAGATGGCATACAATATGAATCACACTATCAAAACTCTCCACGCACGGTCCGGTTGGCTTCGATAAAAAGCTACACACCCATTTCAATTCGAATAGTTATTGCAATTCCCATTAGAATGAGTATTATATTGAATCGATTTACCGGTCGATTTTGGTATTTAACACCCAAGTATGGATTTGATATTCGATGATCAAAACCAAAATACTTTCATTGTGAAATTTTGTCACATCGCTTAAAATGAAATGCATGACTCAAAACATTCATCATGCGACTGTTTCTTTTTTTTTTATTATTCTTTTATTTCACTCAAATTCATTCTAACCATTTTTATTGTTTTAGCCCTGGCTTGGTTTTATATCGTGATCGTCATTAAACAGAAAAAAAAAATTATTAACTGATCAGCCTTTTTTATTGTGTTTTTTTTTTTCAACGTGAATAATTCCACACTAATAGCATTAGTGCAGATTAAAATTAGTCTATTGTGAGTGTTTTGTAATGGCGACAAATATAGTGAACCCAAGATAAAACGATAAATGAATATCGACACGCCTATATATCGCACAACATCAAAGTGATGCTTACGATTTTACGATAGTTGTTTCTATCGTATTTATTTTTTTTTGGTTCAACATTATGACTAATGTAAAATGAATGATGTTGAAAATGGGCAGTAAAATAAACGATTTTTTTTTATTCACATATTTCGAAGTATGAAATAATTTTTGAAAACAATTTTTTGATGATTGAAAAATGAAAAAATCATCAATATTTTTATTTCAATGCTTTGAGATTAATAGTTAAAACTTTGATTTTTATAGTTATGATAAAAACCAAGAATTTTTGTCTATTTTTTTTTTTTTTTTAATTTGTGATTTTTTTTTTTTATGAAAACGAAAATATCAGTATTTATTAGTTTGAAATTTTTCTTAAATCGACAAAATACGAGTTCGAAACAATCTATTGAACGTACAAGTTGTAATTTTATACAACATTATGCTGAAGTCACATTAGCAAAGAAATGTATTGCCTCTTATGCCATCTCTACTAGAACGGTGTTCATTTGAATGGATATCAAACAAAATTGTGAAAGTGGATTTTCATGCCGTGGGCAAGTACATTAACGATCGATTAATGTACTACGGCATAAGTCGTGTGGCATTACGTTGCAAGCGATCTTCATCATATATTGATAAATCGTATAGGTGGCGTAAATGTCTTGAAATCAAAGCAATGAATTTCTCCACATGCAAAATGCCTCAACATGCAAAAGCACATCCCATGTGCACAGCTCACATACTTCAAATACGCCTTAGTCTGTGGCTACTCTGTGAATTAAAAAACACTATGTGAGCTGCGCACATGGGATAACGAATGCTACATTCATTATACAGATTTATAACAAGAATTTTGTAAAGATAGCGTAGAAATGGTGAATTTGATCGTATTTCAAATGAATTCGAGCATGAAGCTCATTCAATGAAGAAACATAAATTCTTGTACAGCCTACCAAGTACCTCAACCTGCCATCACCTCATACCAAAGAAAAACAAACTCCCAAAATCAAAAGTCTTCCAGTTTGGCAAATCAGTTTCAACAATCAATTATTATCAATTTAAATTCATTCCCGCTCAATCATTATTACTGATTGTTGTTGATTATTTTTACAACCAACTTCAGGATTAATGAAAATCGGCATAATGTCGGGATAATAGGGAAACTAGAAAAAATTTACAAGATAAATTTGGGAAAAATATCCCGTTTTTATTTTTTCACTTGCAATTGTAAATGGTTTCATTTTCTCAATTGAAAATCGGTTTGAAGAATTTACAAAAACAAAAAATCCAATTAAAATATAATTTATCACAATTTCATTAAACTTCAATGCCATGTTGATTTCGTATTAAAAAGCTTTATAGACTAAGCTTCATAAGAAAGCTGTATGTCTCATTTCGATTTTCGATCATATGATACGTGTTCTTATTGGAATAAAACGATGTCATTTAATTCCAATTAGCATTCAAACTCTTCGAGAATATATAAATACGTGTATTTCATTTAAAGAATTTTTTTCATGCATCAAATACACACCTTTTTTAAGTTTCGTACATACCTTTTTGCTGATTCTTGAAAACATTTTCACAATTCTCATATTGTATACTGCTATATATGATCAAATCGTTCGAAAGAAAAAAAAAATGAATTAAAATCATAATTTATATCAATTTTCAGCATACATTTATAATACTTCATTTGATTAAAAAATTTTGATAATAATGTTTGATTTTTTTAGAATTTTGACATACTTACGATATGTATTTAAAAAAAAAAAACACAAAAAAGAACATTTTCGCAAGGTGGCACTTACATTGCTCATATAACATTTGCTTAATTCTCCAAAAAAAATAAAAAAAAAATAAAATTGAAAAAGAATGTCGTGAACTAAAATGTCTTCAAAAAGAAAGAACAAGATGAAAAAAAATATAGAATGAAATATCTAAGTCTAACGAAATGATAAAAAAATTTGTTCATGTCATTTTACTGCTTCAATCACGGATAAATATGAATTCGCTGAATTTTGTCACGAGTGCTCTGATGAATGTATGTTTGTGTATGATTATGTTAATAGCATCCAGTTTAAATGTTTGTACGTTTCAAAATGATTTTGATAAATAATTTAAGTATTAGCTTAACATGCTTCAATCGGTAAATGGAACCAATATGAATGGTGTGTGTGTGTTTTTGTGTGTTTGTGTGTTGAGATGAAATAAAAATTGGTTTTTTCCATTGTTTACAAAAAAAGAATTCATTCAAAAGGTGGTTAAAATCTGTGAAAAAAAGGAATAATTGGTTAATGTTATTGAATTAATTAGGTTTGGTAAATGAATATTGGAATTGATACGAACGGATTTTGTTGATTTGAATCTTCACTGTGTGATCTAAGTTCCCAATCGGTTGAGGCTGGTAGATTCAGCCAATTCATATTGTTTTTGTATATTAACAATGGATCGGATCTATTTACATCAAAATGAATCGCGAACAGAAAAAAAAAGAACAAAAATATTTATCGTTTGTCAAAATATTTTTAAAAAAAATCTATCTATTGTTTTCAATCTAACTTTTGTCTAAAAAAAAAGTCCGAATCAATAGAAAAACATAGCGAAATAATGAGAAGAAAAAAATCCGCAACCACAAATTTCAAATGATAAAGAAAATGAGTCGAAACTAAGGAAACCACAAAGAAAAAAAAAAAAAAAAAAAAAACAACAACAAATTTACTAAATTTCAAATTAAGGAATTTGTTAACCTGTCGATTGAGCTTTGTGTTGCACTGGAGGAAAAGTCAGGAAAATTGAGATACGCATGAGCATCTAAACTGTTGGCCAGTAATGCTGCATTCAAATTGGCTGATGCCGTACTTATATTTGTATATCCGTTACCTGTGAAGTCTGAATTTCGGCCTGATAACACCGATGGTGATGTTGGCGGTGATGGTGAATCCAACGAAATTATTGCATCTAAATTAGTTCAGGCCAGATGTGTTTGTTTGTATTTTGATTTGTTTTTTTTTTTTTTTTTTTTTTTTTAATTGCCCGTTTTTTTTTCACACACGAAACAAAAGAGTTTTTTTCATTGTTAATATAAAATAAATACTTACAATGAACAAAAGTTGAATTAAAAAAATTATGATTGATAAAGGTAGACAAAGGGGAGAGGAAGGAAGAAAAGAAAATAGGAAATAAAGGGGGGAGTAGAAATAGTGTAAGCAAAAGATAGAAAAAAAGAAAAGAAAAAGAGGAAAAAAAAAACAAAAGAGAGAAAGAAATGGAAAAAAGAGACAGCAAATGCAAATGTATAAACACACAAACGTCTCGTGATTGACTAATGAGAAAGAAATGAACAGTAATCATGTGACAAAATATGCATCGGTTTGAAGCGACAAAAATTGTACAAATGAATGAATACTGTGTGTTAGTATTTCTTTTTGTAATTTTTCTTTCTATGACTTGCATCGAATATTGATTGCTTGAATAAATTTCTATCGATTCGCATTGTTTTTTTTTTCTAAAAGCACCAAACGTATCATTACATAATGGCTAAGTAAATTATTCGTATAATATTTCATAATTAGTATTCTTTTTTTTTTTGTTTTTTTTTTTTTTTTTGAAAAACTTCTTTTTCTCTGAATTTAATTAAACACGTTGCGGTCGATTAATAGCAATGCATTCGTTCCATTCACAATTTTCGAATGCGCTTCAATTCGATTTTTATTTATGAATGAATGAATGAAAGGAAAAAAATCTCAAATTTTTAAATTAAAAATAAGAGAAAGCATTATGTAAACAACAACAAAATAACAACAATAATAATAATAAATTAAAATGCGCCCATCAACAAAATGCATGATGTAAAGGAAACCATTTCAACAAAAGCCACAAATTCATACAAAAAAAAAAAGAAAAAAAAAAAAATACAATTTTCGGTAATAATTCTAAATAAAATGAATAACAACAATAAAACAAAGTAACATACTTCGGAGCGTATAAAAAATTTGCGTGTAGAAATCTCGCGACAGTCGACGAGCATTATGATAATCACTTTGTTAGTTGGATGAACAATGAACAACAGCACTGTATCTTAGATTTTTACTATGAACAATACTAATAATACATTAAAAAAAATAGCTGAGAGACAGACAGACAGAGACAGAGAGAGAGACAGAGAGAGATAGAGAGAAAGAGAGAGAGAGAGAGGGAGAGAGTGAGTGAGAGTAAGTGAGTGAGTGAGAAAATGAACGAGAAATATATAGAGATTAAGAGTCAAATCAAAAGTCCTGTTGATATTTTATAAATAAGATTACGATTTTATTTTCTTAAATATATTTTTTTTTTTCTTCTTTTCATTTTTGCGTATTTTCAAATGTCTCACTTGTTACTGTTGTGTGTTACTCTTTCATTTTCTTTTTTCTTTTATGTTTTGTGTTTGTCTCTCCTCATCGTGTAAATATAATTGTAATTTTAATTTTAGTCGATATTTTTTGTTTGTTTGTGATTCAGTTTTCATTTTATTATTATTAATTTTTTTTTTTTTTACAAGAGAAAAGAAATGCTTCCCATTTGTCGCTTTGTAGAAATGATTTCTTACAATGTTCCTTTGCTAAATTGTTTCGTTTGTTTCGATTTTTTTTTTTTTTTAAAAAGTTTCTTATTTTTGTTTCTTAATTAGTTTTTCTTTATGCTTTTATTTTCTGTTGCATACACAGCTTTTCTCTTTAAATTTAAATTTAAATTTAAATTTTCTTCTTTTGTATCAGTTCCTTCCATTCATTTGAAATGCAAATATTTAAATAGAAATAAATTATTTCAAATGACACACAAATTTTTGTTTTTATTTTTTTCTTTTCAATAAATAGCTAAAAAAATTTTTGCGTGTTTTTGTCTCTGTGTGTAATTTGAACAAAATGACTTTCCTCAAAAAAGGAAATTTAAAAAATAAAAAAAAAAAAAAAGGTTGGGTGCATTGTTGTGTTTCCTTCGTATGCCAATTCTTTCACACTTTAACCAATTATTATCGTGTTTATGTGAATGGAAAGTACTGAAATGAGATTTCCCTCAATTTTTTACAAAAACAATCTTTTTCCAAAATGTTTGAATCAACAAGATTCAGTTCAACTATTCAAGACCATATATGTGGTCATAATATTCTTAATTGGAAACAATTAATTAGATAAAAAAAAACGCTCGAAAAATTAAATAAGAATAGAAAAAAAAACAGA
Organism: Resseliella maxima; assembly: GCA_029041755.1. NCBI lineage: Eukaryota > Metazoa > Arthropoda > Insecta > Diptera > Cecidomyiidae > Resseliella > Resseliella maxima. The sequence continues at coordinate 1,161,934 of JAQOWM010001006.1, read as the reverse complement.
AAATCAGATTTGTGTGTTTTTCAATGTACAAATTTTTGAGAGAAAAAAAAAAATTTGTCAAAGACTGCAGTGATTCTTATTTTACGAGGTGTTCTTCTTCTATAATATTATTTCAGCCATATCGACATCGTCTTCTGTTGCAAGAGAAGTTAAGCGTGTGTGTGAGAGAGTGTGTGTGTGGCGTGCGCATCCATTATCATCGGTCAGATCGATTTGTATTTTTCATTTGTTTTTCAAAATTTCACAATATCGTTTTCGATATTTTCAATATATTCAATTTGTATGTTTGGTTTTTATTTTGATTGGTTTTTTTTTTTTGTTTTTCAATTGTTTTGTTTTTGTTTATATGAATGATTAAATGAAGATGAAGTTGTTTTTGTTTTCGTATAAATTTATGTATTTTATTTCGTTAAATCGATTGCGAATTTTTGTATGTATGTTTTTGTTTTTATTTTATGATAATGTAAATTTGTTTTGCATTTTCACAGTTTTCGTATGCATGTCAAAGAAAAGTAGAAAATTTAAATTGAAGTTATAAAACGGTTTTTCTTCATATAATAAATGAACAACAAAAAAAAAAAGAGAGAAGAAAACATTTTTAAAAATGTAATTGTTGAATTTGTTTTGTTTTGTTATTTTTTTTCTCATGAATTTTGTATGTGTGTGAGTGTGTTTTGTTTATCAACCAATGCTTGTGTGTTCTTTTGCTTCAGCAGTTCGTTTGTTTTTGTATTTTTTTTTTTTTTTTTTTTTAAATTATTGAATAATCAACAATAAATGCTTAATGTCGTGACCTACCATTAGTAATGACAGGTGTTGCTGATGGACCTTTATTTGAAGTACTTGAATTATTGTTCGTACTATTGTTGTTCCCCTGACGAACCTGAACACATTCATCATCCGAATCGCTTAGTGTCAAATCCACCTGAAAAATTAATTATTTTTGTGTTTTTAAATGTGAAATTTCGATTTTTTTTTTTTTTTTTTTTTCAAATTATTCCTTGTTTGGATATGTTTGATGTGAACAAAATAATTAATTACCGAATCTCCAGTCGTTGTTGATGATGGTTCGTTTGGTTTGCATGTAACTGTAGTGGTAGTGTTATTTCCACCATTCATTGCTTGTGTTTTAATACTTGATTTCGGTGAATCGTCGGATATAATTACTTCTGTTGAAAAACAAAACGAAAAAAAAAAAATAGAAAAGACGAATGTACGAGATAGAAGTGAAAAAGAAAAACAAAGATTGTGAAAAAGAAAGAAATTAAAATAGCGAATGAGCCAAAAAAAAAAGAAATAAATTCTTGAAAATTCCAATTTGTATGAAAACTAATAAGAATGTCCGTACCTATGTCATCTGAAATAACTTCCACTTTTTGTGTCGATTTGCGTGGGGTATCTAAACAATTTGAATCGGCACTACTATCGCTTGCTGTCCATGAACCATCCTTTAATAACGTAATTTCATTTGTGTCAGGTGGAAGTAGACTTGACTGTAATACTTCTTGAAAATAGCTAAAATAAATACAAAATGATATCAGAACATTGCGATCTATACATTCCTCTTTGTTTTTTTGTTCTCGCCAAATTTTTTCATCGATACGTACCCATCAATAACTAGTGTTTCATATAGTGCCGCTTTATCGCAAACAGGGCAATTCCACGTTGGTTTCCGTTCATTCATTTGTAAATATAATGATGCGTCGAAGCATTGTAAATGCAAACACGTCGATGCTCTGTTTGGAATTAGATTACATTTCATTTCATATAAATTGATGAATAATTAATTATGTTGACGCAGTTTTCTCATTTCAAATATATTGGGTAAATTTATTCTGGTATCCAGTATTTCGAAACATTACTATGAGAGATTTTCTTTTAAATCTTTGAAATTGTTTCAAAATGTGAAATTGTCAAGTCGACGAACAAATTATAATTAAATTGGAAATAAATGAAAAACAAAAAAAAAATGTGTTTACCGGCACGGCGTAGTCATTCGCATTTTTCCAAGCGGGCACATCAGTGATACACGCAATTCTAACGTCGCAATGTCACTATCGGCATCCTCTTCCAGTTTATCTTTGACTAAAATTGAAATAAAAAGCAAAATAAAAAAAAAAAAAAATTGTTTTAATTTTTCCAACAGAAATAGCCAATAATATTGTGTGAGTGAGAACATACTTAGTGAACGTGTATATTCTACCGGTTTGATTCCTTTTGCCTTCATTCTCTGCAACAATTGACTCGATGTCAATTTTTTTACCAAATATGCCGATATAACGAAACCTCGATTATAATCTGTACACCACGAAACACTTATATTATTGGCTACGGTCGGTGAAAGTTTAACATTCGTGGTAATGTTAACTGGTCGTGGTGGCCGTTTCGGTTCAACGCCAGGTTTATTTGTTGGAATGGGGTTCTAATTGGGACACAAAAAAAAAGCAACAACAACACGAATAAATAGCATAAATTGCTGTCATCGTTCACAGTTTCACAAATTTTCTATTGAAATGTTCACTTACTGGCAACGGGCATAACTTATTATTAACTTTTACGATAACATTAGGTGGAAAATAATCTTCTTGTTCACATGATGTTTCTAACAAACAAAATCTCAGCTGAACTTGTATGATGTGCTCAATTTTATTACTATTCCGTATATCTCTGTTGAAATGAAATTAATTGCAAATATTAAAATCCTTCATTGAGAAATTCACATTTCACATTTCGCACACAAACACAAACAAAAACACACACTCATTCATTACCTATTACTAGCAATGTCTGTTGCTTGTTGCGGCGTCAAATGAAAATAATATGTGCCTTCTTGCATTCGTTGCGAATTTGATGTTGGTATAAGTGTTGATGGTTTTAATAATGTAGCCATTACATCGAAAAATGCCAATTTTTTAAGACGAACTTCAGGATGCACTGGTAAATTTTGTGCAACACCGGTTTGTGGAACAGTCCCATATGCACTATTTACCTAAGATTGAAACAACAAAATTAAATAAAAATAAATATTGTAAATATTTTGTAACTATTTACCATTCCATTTGTGTGTGGTAATGTGACAGCCCCATTACCAGTTGTTGATGGTGGTACCACATTTAAATTTGGTTGATACATTATACCGTTATTCGCCAGATCAGACGTTGACGATCGATCTGGTACTTGTGCTATTGTTAATGACGGCAATGTATGCTGTATTGTTGGCTGTATATGTCTTTGATATGATGTTTGTCTCACTGGTTGTGCAGCTTGTTGCTGGAAATGTAAATGGAAACCAACAAAAAGCAAAAAAAATTGAATTAATACATTTTTCCACAGTTTTTGAAAATGTTTTTTTTTTTTGCTTTGACAAAATAAATTAATACATACACTTTTATTGTTTGCAAATTGTTCAAATTGATGCAAAAATGATGTGATTTGCGGTTGAAACGAATTGTACGGTGTGCTGCTAACTTGCGATTGAATTTGACCAATTGATACGGCTGGCGTTGATAGAGATGTCAGTGGATTGGTTTGCGATTGACTCAATGCAGGTGCCGAATAAATTTGCGGTGAAGTTGAACGACTTTCAGTCGGTTCGCTAAAGTGACAAACAATGTAGAATGTTTTTGTTGTTTTCATTTAGTTTTGATGATCAATACAGTCAAATGAATTTTTGCTTAATTTTAAATTTGTTTTTTTTTCTTTTCTCAATAATATGAAAAATACATACTTTTGTTTCTCCAAAATGCTTTGTAGTCTTGATTTAGTTGATGAATAATTGGTTCTTAATAGATCATAGCTTCGAGAACGAAGGCTGGGCAATGATGATTTGTCAGTAGAACGATAGTTTAACAATTGTCGTAGTTCTTTTTGGCTAAGTGTGTCAATTGCTTTCTGTATTGATGGAAACAAACAAACGAAAAATATTAAATATGTACACACAAATTAGAAAAAAAAAAAAAAACAAAAAAAAAACGGGAAATTGGAAACTTAGATCACTTGTCATATAATTAATTTGACAAATAAAAATTTTTGACGCATAATTATCACAATATTTCCACAAATTTAATGATTTTTTGTTTAGTGCACTTTGTGTTATTATTTCAATAAAAATGATCGCCGCTAAAAATTGCATTTAAATTTCAATATTTTCATGCGTATTTAAAACAGTGAGAGAGAGAGAGAGAGCGAAAATAAAAGACAAAAACAACAACTGCAAAGTCAAACAATTTCGGCGCCCATTTCGATTACAACATATATGTTGTGCATATACAACAATGGTTTGTGATATTTGTTGCATGAGCAAAATCAACGCGAAATTCGCATAGTCAATTGTTGTCAAAAGAAAAATAGCGGTAAGCGTAAAATGAATTGAGTCGATTTTTCTTTTCGGAGGAACTCGGTGAAATTAAGTAGCGCAAAACACAAAACACAAAACACAAAAAAAAAAAAACAAAAATGAAAGTAACAATGAATAGTCAGTCGAATGGATGCATTTTGTGTTGTTGTTACAATGATTTAAATGTTTCTTTTTTCAATTCCATCACACACAAACAGTTTTTTTTTTAGTCGAAGCAGTGGCAGCAACAATAACAACAACAAAACAATACTTGTAGCAAGTGTATGACGGTACACATACTCTAGATTCATTGAAACGCACACAATAAATTCCACATAAAAACCCATAGATACAAAACTAATTCTTAAATTTATTGTTGTTGTTGTAAATTTTTATCGTCGACAAAAAGTGACTCGATCAGATTTTTATGTCGCTTACATTGTACGTACCAATGATGCAGTTATTCTAAATGGAATCTGTTTTAATTGAAAAAGAAACGGTCCGACCGACAAATGTACGATAGAGTTATTTCACTTTTTTTTTTTTTTTTGGCTCTAGAATTCTTCCGAATCAGCGGGATCAACACTAAACATCGTGCACATTGTGTAAAGTTAGTTCAGTTCACTAATATGTACTCTCACTCTGTCTTTCTTGTCTTCTTTTCTGTATGCCCCAATGTGTGTAAGTTTCCCTCTAGTCGAGTTCAAAACTCAAATTACAGCCACAACGAAGATATGAGTACGAAAATGAAACATATGAAATACATACAGAAGCAATAGCAAACACTAAAAACTTCATTTGTATATTTGATAGTTCGCTTACTTGTATCAGTTTAAATAGAGACCATAATATGCCGTACGTAGTAATTTATCATTATTATAATGTATGTTGCGCCATCGGTGTGCACAAACATACATATATACACACATATATGCAGAAAGAGAGAGAGAGAGAGAGAGAGAGAGAACTGCCGGAGAGAACCAAGACATTTTTTCGAATTCGAAAAATCACATCGCCGAATGAACAAAACATAGAAAAAATAAAATATGGCGAATTGCGAGCCGATGTCGAATCTAATCGAAAGCGCACCGAGCACATACATATCGACAATTTGTCACTCACAATACATACACAAAACACGCGCACACATTTAAACATAACGTCTCTTTAAGTGAATACCGACAATATTAGATCGCGTCAGAGCAGCTGCATTACATATTCAGAGAACACCATCGCTAACGGGGCAACTGTTTTCGTTTTAAACTTCAATATCATACCGTTGCCTCTCCATGATGTATTCTGTATATGCAACGGACAATAAAATAAAATTAAAAAAAATCACACACATACACGCACAAAGAAAGAGAGAGAGAGAGAGAGAGAGAGAGAGAGAGAGAATGGCAACACCGAAGCAAAACATAAAACACAAACACTCAACCAGTATTCAATGAGATTGTGATGGAATAACAAATCAAATGGACATTCATTCTCATTCAAATTCTCTTCCTCTCTTTCTCTCTCTTTTTCTCTCTTTTTCTCTCTGGCTCTCACTCATTCACTCATGCATAGTGCTTAACCACATATTAGTGTTTTGTGATTAGAATTTTTCCGTCTTCGATCCTGCCGTACGCCACTTTGTAATCAGGTTTAAATCACCAAACACCAAATCGAAGGGATATTTGTGGCTAACTGGTTATATGGAGCATATAAACTGAGAGCACATAATTAATTGAAATAAAGTCTGCATATACAATTTTCTTTTTATTTGCATTTATCAATCGATCACACTAATTTAGGCCATAAAACTTCATATTAAAAGGATCAAACAAAATCGTATGGTTAATCCGTCACAATTACTCACGAACATAATGAATATATTTACCTATCACACAAATGGATAAATTACAAATGAGATAAAATGGAAATCTATCGAACTGGAAGCCAATGGAATGTATGAAATAAAATTATATATTTTTTTTTTTTGTTTCAATGCATTCTATTGATTGATATACCTGGAAAATATCAACGATATTAATGTGAAAAATGCCAATTTATCGGAAGAATTTTTTGATCATTCGCAAAATTACCACATTTTCAATCACAATTCAGTTGTTAATTTGCGAATTTATTTTTAGCTCTCAATGAAATAATTCAATGCAATTTTGTCAACGACATTCTACACAAACAGAAACAGAAACAATAACAAAAACAAACAAACAAACAAAAAAAATTGTCAATGCAGCAAAAATAATTGACAATTGCTTAAACTAAAAATGAAAACATTTAAAGTTCAAATAGTTGCATTAAAACACTACGCATAGCATTATTGATTTGCATGATAAAAATAAATGCTTGATTTTTCTTATAAATAGCGCGAATGTTTCATTTTTATCCACATTAAATTGAATTTGAAGAAATTTTGGTTTTCCATGATGATCCACATGTCTCATACATACCTCTAACTGCGGTACATCCTCAGGGAGATTTTGTGCTTTTGTCCGCGAACGAGTTTGTCGCATTTTCCGAAATTTTTTATAGCATTTATGATTCGGTTAATTGCTCCCATTCAACGTTCACCACACCGAATAAATTCAATTCAACAATCGTGATGCTGCTAATGATTTTATCCAATATGTATGTATACGTTGTTCAAACTATTTATTATTTTTTATAAAATTTATTTGTACAACTTGTGCAATACTGATGAAACCGTTTATGTTTCAATTGTATTCAATAATTTTAATAATAATTTTTCATTTGAAAATTTTCTTTTTTTTTCCTTTTCAAGGTTCGATATACGAATCGATTTCACATTTAAATCCATTTAAATTGAGATTGTTTTGCGGTGCTTTTCCATAAAATCAAACACAAATTTTTCATATCACCGAAATTGATGAAAAAATTTAAATATATTGCTCATGTATGTGCATTTAATAAATGATTATAATTGTATTTACATCAAAATACATTTTATTTTTTCTTCCATTTCTTTCTCGCTTGGAATCAAAATAAAAAGTCACTGACACGATATAGAGAGAAAGAGAATGAAAAACACAGATAGTAATGAAAATAAGAGACGAAACAATTATTCTATAATTATTTTGCAAATTTACGTAGGTTTTGCTATTTAAGATTCTTTTGTTTTTAACATTTTGTTTTTTTTGCACTCGCTATATTCTTTTTTTGTTGCTATTTGTTTTTTTTTTTTTTTCCTTTTTAAATTTATTTTTTTCAGAGGCTTTCTTAATTCTCGAATTCACATAATTTTCATATGTATGCGAATGCTGTAATTCGGTGCCGACGTTTATGGTGCGCGTTATATGAAATGTGACATACAACGAAATCGCTTGCAATGATATTCGAAATTCGAAAATATCATTGCTTGGTTTCATCTATTCATCTCATTTTTACTAATCGCTAGCTGCCATATTCATTGTTTGTTTCTGATTTTGTCTCTTTTTTTCGCCTGTTGTTCTCGCATTTTTTCGATACGTTCGTAAAATTTGAAATTGACACGAGCCTAACATGGAATTTTGATGATTTTAAATAAAAAAAAGAGTAAAAAAAAAGATTTAATTGACCATTTTATTAACACATTTTCACAGCAATGTAATAATAATATTTTTTGCAATTCGAAATTCGAAATTCAATATCAGAAATGATTGAATGTCAAAATGTTCGTGGTACTGCCATCTTTGTTTATACGATATTTGATTCAAACAAGTTTGTTCACTTTATTCACAATGCTGAAGATAAACAGATGCAAATCATATAGATAAAATGTAGTAATTATTACAAAAAATTGTTCTGAATCTCGATGTTATTATGTTAGGAATTTTGATATTACTTTTAAAAACAATACAAAATTGTTTGACTTTACAATGTTTTTTCTCTCTTGTATTTTTGTTCTTTCTGTTTTGAACAGTAGCACAAGCACAAAATTTGAAATATTTTTCTTGTGTAGTGAACAAATTCCCATAAAATAGTATCTTTTTGCTGTTTCTGTTGGTATAGTCAGTATACATTGATAAATCGTATAGGTGGCTTCATGTCTTAAAATCAAAGTTCTTCATATGTAAAAACATACAACGAATGTCACATTGGCAATTGCAACAACCGAAAGTCTTAAATCCACCGACAAATTCAAATCCAAGTCAACACTACACCATAGAAATAATTTTAACCGCAAATCACATCAGCTTTTAGACTAGTTCATCATTCAGACTAGTAACGAATGAGCCATAGAGTATCTATTTTACAGCAGCGCCACTACAGTTACATGTAAATCACATTAGATTTACACGGTTACATCGAAATGTTGAGATCTCGAACTAATGTAGTTACAACAACAAATTACACAGTAAAGCTGATTCGTGGATGACTAGAGATATAGTTTACGTGATCCATCAAAATCACTTGATGGTTAAAATCAACTATGAGATCCAATTAATCAAAATGCCCTATCAACGGAACAACTATGCAATGAAAATTCTTGAAGAAAATGAAAAAGAATTCGATAACATGAACGCACAAATGACATAGTCCAGCCATAACAAATTTTCTGTTTCTATTTCTGTTATGTTATGACAATTATATTTGGCATTAGGAAAATTGTCAAAAATGTACAAGTGTAAAGTTTTGAAAGGATCAAATAAAATAAAACAATTGAACAACCGAATTCGCATTTGGGTATTCATTCTCTGTCTCTCCCTATCCCTGACTACCTACCTCATGCAAACAGTCATTCGTTTTCCTCGCAATAAATGCTGATTATTCAAGAACAATCCATCGGCATATGGTGCTCATACAATACTGCTTATTTACTTCGCATTCAATAAAACAAAAAAGAAACCATAAGCAAATCGACAAAAGAGTCGAATAATCATTTCTGTAACATATTCACAGTTCAAAGAATTTTATTTTTGTTCTTTTGAATGCTATATTTACATGTTTAGTTTATCAAGTTTCTTTTTACATTGTTTCTCAATCCGTTCATTTTTAAAACAAATCCATTTCATCACAGTTCATACTTAATGCATCGTCATCGTAGGATACAACTGTATTCGCTCTTTGAAAATCTAAATTACATTGAAATTAAATTTAATTAAAAAAAATATTAACGAGAAAAAAAGGCGAGAAAAAAAGGCGAAAAAAAACGTACCTTTTTCGGGACTTGTGACATTCACCATGTGCTGAATTGAGTGTGAATCAAAATCTGAGCTATTTTCCCGATTACAGTCAGTGACTGGTGATGGTGGTGGATTTGATAAATTAACATGCGTATCAAGGCATAAATGTGAAGTGGATGATGCCAATAGATCGCTTCGTGATCCCAATACTGGCAATTCATTTTCATTTTTTAATGATTTTTTCAATTCTTCTACTTCCAAATCACGTTGTAGTGCTTGCGATATTTTACGGCTTTTAATTGTTTTCCGTGTTTCTTCTAAGAAGATATCCTTTTTTTGCTTTTTACTGATATCATCACAGTTTTTCAACAGAAATAAAAATACTCCACCGGGCGTTCGACGTCGCATTCCATTCACAATTAACATGCCACCGTCACTTTCAATTTTTTGTGTTTCTTTAAATAATTTGATCGATAAATCTGGACCAAGTATATTTACAACTCGAACTAATGTACATTGAAAATGAAAATAAAATGCAAAAAAAGAAAATAGTATGATTTTAATTTTCTAGACATAATATCTATAATAGGAAAATGGATGAATTTTTTATTTTATTTTGTTTTGGAATTCTTACTCATCAATGTATCCTTCTCTTCATATAATTTATTAGCAATATCTTTAGCAATTTCATCATTTGTTGCCGATGCATCGACAGATAAATCGAGAATATTTCTGGCCATATTCATGGAACCGCTACCTTCGTTGCCACTACTATCGTCGCTTCTATTGCCAACACGCAAACGTACATTTTTTCGATCTTTTACGCTAAGGCTATTTGCTCGAAATCTTTTATTCTTTGATTCAAATGCATTTGATGTGGAACAATTGAAACCTTTATCCGAATCATCACTATATGATTGACGACGTTTTAAACTATTTTCACCATTCAATCGATATTTTAATGAATAATCATATGATTCACAATTTCGATCATATCGTCCACTATCTTGATCAACTCCGCAACCTTTTAAATTTTCCATCACTTCCTCCTGCAAACTACTCGACCAAATGTCATATTTCTTTTGATGAAAACGATTCGTTTGTGCACCAGGTATTTGAATGCCTTGTAATGGTTTAATTCTGTTTTACATTTTTTTTTAAAAAAAAGCAAAGATTTTTCATGATAAAAAAAAACAGAATATGAAATTACGACGACAATGAAGTGAATATCGAATTTCATTGTAAAGAAAAAAATTTCATCTTGTTTCACTTACTTTTGGACCTTTTTTCTATTTGCTCGTTTTCTAGTGGTAGAATAGTCACAATCACTGCCTGAATCACTGTCCGATTCTGCCAAAGATTCATCCAATTCGGATGCATCTTCCATTTTTGTAATTCCACTGGTGCCTAATGATGATGGTAGCGATGACGCAGTTTCTCGAGTCGATGTGTTCGGCCTTTGTAATGGAGTATAACCGTCGTTGCTATCAGAAAGCTATACATTATATATAAATATATATGAGAGAAAAAATGAGACAGAAAAAGCGACAGGAAAAAAAAAAGAAAAGAAATAATTACAAAACAAATTCAAGTATTAAAATTCCATGTGGAATTTTTCTTCAGTTTTGTAGGTTAAAATATTTATCGCATTTTTGCGACTAGACCATTCACCTCTCCATCTTCAAATTCTTCGTCGTGATACTTTATGGGTTCATGCTCCATTATGTACACCGTGCACACACATTCAATTGGCCAATTAAACGTTCATGCAACACTTTGTTTAAAAAAAAAAAAGTTATTTCTGTGTAAACCGATGCAGTTTAAATTATTTTAAAAATTGTTCATGAAATTTTTTCCATGCATATAAATGCCGTCCAATGTGTTTTAATTCCTGTCTTTTAGTTTGATCAAAGATGAAACTATGGAAAAAAAATAAAAAAAAAAAGTTGTAACACACATAAAATGGCAATGGACTATTATATACTATTTATGTCAAAAGGCGAAGCGTGATGTCAAAATGAGAAAGTTGCCATAAATTCAATCAACACATAAATGGTTGTCTCTTTCATGCGCATAAATAAAACACCATAGAACATACGATTATTGCAATTATGGTTAACTTGATTCGAAAAAAAAAAATTGAACTGTCACATTTGACGTTTGCAACGCACCATTTGACAGGCCATACACAAACATAAAACAAAAAAGAGAAGAGAAAAGAAGAAGAAAAAAGATAGACCTCCAAATGATACAGTCAACAGAAGAGAGAGCAAAGTGAACAAAGTAGAAAATTGACAAAACTGTAATAGCCACATAGAATTTTCGTCGATTTGTGTTTTTGTTTTTTTATTGGTGGTGTTGTTGTTGCGGTGAATTTATTTTTTTTTTTTTTTTAATTTTTTGTGCAAGCCAAAAAAAAAAAATGGATCGAAATAAAACAAATATTTCGCGTCCGGGTAAATCAAAAATTGGCGCACCACATCACGGTAGTGAAATATTTGCATTGGGCTCAAAAACAACAGCATCAAGTAGTAATCGTGATGACAACAAAAGTAAGGTTATGTCAACAACGGATCGAAAACGGGAAGCATCATCAACATTACCACAAAATGTACCGAAAAAACCAAAATTAGCAATGACCAATGTGAATAGTTCAATACATTCAACGGGTTTTGCATCATCAACAAATCGTCCAACGCAGCATGATTCAACCAGCAGCAATGCAACACAAAATATTGAATATTGGGAACAAGTGGCACAGGAATGCGACGGTTCTGATTTAGTACAATCGGTGCTATTAGCAATTGACCGACAGGATAGCGATCAAATTGTTGCATTATTATGTGGTGCAATTAAATCAATAACAATGCGACAAAAATTGGATAATTCACAATCATTATCATTGATTTATTTGGCAAAATTACGGCCAAGTTTATTTTGTAATGAAATTGTTACACAAGCGCTATTATCAATATTGCGTCGTGATTCAACGCCAACATTTAAAACAAGAACAAATCCAACAGCACATATTTTAGCTGCAAATTTATTGGCACGCGGTTATCATAATAAAACACAATGGCCCGAAAGTTTTGTACGTTATTATATTGAGGATGCGATTAATGAACGTTTTTGGATTGATTTTGATGAATGTTCAGCATTTGTTGAGAATATTTGTACGGCATTTGGTACAAAAACACCACCAAAATCAATGCTACAGCCCGAAATTAATACAGTCAATACACTAATTGCGTCAACATCACGTGAAACAACCGATGATGATTCATGCGAAGGTAGTGTGGCTGGTGCCAGTGCTGAATTAACAAAAACTGACAATGAAATAATGTGTGCAGTACAGCCACGATATGGTCATATGACTGATGTCATTGAAAGGCTTGTTATTGATGTTGTAAAAGAGCAATTTAATCGACGTCAAGCGCCCGATTGTTTAACGCGGAATTTTTTAAAATTTTTAGCAACGGTCAGCGGTATTGCTGATGTCCGAGCAATGGCTGTTACACGTTTGGAACTTTGGCTACATAATGGTAAATTTAATGAAATACAAAAAACGTTTAATATAATCCATTTTATACAATTTTCAATTTTCAATTTTCAATTTCCAATTTATTATTTACTTTGCTAATAGGTAAATTGATGAAACCAGCACAAGAACTGCTCACTTATATATGTTTCAATGTAAGCAACAATTCAACACGCGACAATGAAGTGTTGGCCAATTTAGTAAAGATGCGCTTAAAAACAAAAGCATTAATTAATGTTTATATGAATTGTATACGTGAAATGATTAATTTTCATCCAGATATTTTGTTTATTGTATTGAAAAATGCCGTACAAAATGAATTATCAAATGCACGAAATCCAAATAATATGGGCATGGGAATGTTGGCAGGCATTTTTCAATCAAAACCCGATGAATCTGCTCGTCATTTGGCTGCCATTTATCAAGAATTTTTAATGCAACGTGAAGATTGCTTGCGCACATTACGTGTATTTTTACGTGAATTAGTTAAAACATTGCGCTATGACATTAAATTAACCGTTTTTTGTGAAGCATTGCTTATGAATTGCCCAAATGCAATACAACAAATTGAAAATTTTGAATTTCGTGATCGTCTCTTTCATGCAATGATTGATGTGGTTTGTTTATGCATGTTTTTATCGGTATCACCACAAATTCGTGATGCAAATGTTTTATTGCGTGCTGGCCGTGAGACAAAAAGTAGTAAAGTTTTAATTGAATATTATGATCAAATGTCAAATTTACAAAAAGAAGCCGTTAAATGGATGTACGATACAGTGCCAACATTATTTAAACCATCTGAAGCTGAATATACACAATCATTGCATAAAATTTTATTATTGGATTCAGCTGATTCATATACAAAAGGTGATCAATGGCCACCTGAACAGGAGCGTGCATTATTATTACGTTTAGTATCTGAAGTACCATTACATCAAGATACAATTGTTTATTTATCATTGATTGGTGTAACAAAAGAAATACCCGTTAAAATTCCAGATGCAATGGAAATTATTGAGCAAGTTATTCGACGTTCGGCAAGTTTACGTATATTTGATTATCCATCATTGTATGCTGATAAAACGAGTATTATTGACTTTTTATTTACAATGGCTGAATATCATCATCCGGAAAATATTATATTACCAAATGACTATGAACCACCAAAATTGGCCATTGCCACATTATATTGGAAAGCATGGAATATATTATTAATGTTATCTGCACACAATCCAAGCACATTTGGTGCATTTTGTTGGGAACAATATCCAATGTTACGTATTTTAATGGAAATGTCAATAACAAATCAATTTGCCAGTTATCGTGTACCAGATAAGGAACTTCAACTTGGAATGTTGGAAAAAACGCAAATTTTAGAATTTGAAACGCATTTAGCAGCTGCTACATCAAAAGTTGTTATCACCGAACAAACTAGTTTACTTTTGTCACAATTAATTTTAATGGATCCAATGGGCGTACCACGTAAACCGCCAGCAGTTGTACTTGAAATGTTACAAAATCAAAATACAACATTGAAATTGGGACATTTGTTGTGTCGCAGCCGAAAACCCGATTTATTATTGGATATTATTCATCGACAAGGTACATCACAATCAATGCCATGGTTGGCTGATCTTGTACAAAACAGCGAAGGTGATTTTAATCATTTACCCGTACAATGTTTGTGCGAATTTTTATTATCAAATTCAACGGCCATGGATAACAGTCATCGTGATTTAGAACTGTTAAAATATTTGCAAAATTTATTGGCTGACGAAGAACAAGATTGTACAACATCGTGTGAAGTGCTTGAATATTTTCTACGTCGATTGTCCGCACCAGCTAAGCAGGGACGTATCAATGCTATCAATGCATTACAATTGCTATTGAAAGTGTTTCACAAAGAAGACGAAGATATTCAAATGAATCAAGATGAATCCAGTTGGCTATTACAATATCTACCATTGATGCCACATTTTCCGGCCGTACGTTCAATTGTCATTGTACAACTTAGAGCCGCATGTCAAATTGAAAATAACGCCGATTTGGTCATGATTTATATCCAATTCATTGCTGCAAACACATTGCATGATCCTGTTATAGGTAAATTTATTTTTAACAAAAAATTAAAAAAGATTTTTTTTTTCAAAAGAATTACTTTCAAATTTAGAAAACACTTTTTTGTTTTCGAAAAATATATTTCATCAATATATTTTCCTGATATTTTTCCAACTTTTTTCTTAAGTCCTTCCCAATTTTTCCCTTATCTTTTCCTCTCAAATACTCTTTTCCACTCAAATAAAATGTTCAAACATTTTGTGCAAAAATATGTTTTTTATACGAAATTGTGCGAAACGTTCAGGCGTTCAGGAAAAGCCAAAATTCGAGAAAAATTATTTGTGCGGAAATTGAACGATTGCCAATTCATTCTTTATTTTTTCTAGAATATTTTTAGGATTTTTTTCTGTAATATTTTCACATTTTTAGTAATAATCATTTTTTTTTTTATTTTAATCTTCAGACATGCTTGACCATGTAATGGATTTAAGTCAATTGATTGTAGAGCGAAATACATTGTTTTCACACATTGTACCGACAGAGAAACACGATGAAAATCGTTTACAAACGTTAAATTGTTTGTATGTAATGTTTAATAATTATTTGATAAAATTGAAAGAGATCAAAGAACTAGATGAATTGTCAAAATATCCAGAAATTGTGATGGTAATTAATTCATTTTAATATATAAATTGAAAATCTTTTTGGAAATTTAAAAAAAAAAAAATTCTTTTTCCATATATTTAGGTTGAATTTCAAGATGATTCACAGCAACCAATTCATATGATAATAATCCATGCATTTGTTATTTTATTAACATACGCAACAATGATACCAAATGCAACGCCATATTTAGACTACTGGTTTCCACAAAATGCACAATTACCAGTTGCCTTTTCACAAGAAACAAATGAGCCGATTGTCATTTTTCCTGATTGGTTAAAATTGAAAATGATTCGAAGTTCGGTTGAACGATTGGTCGAAGCTGCATTACAAGATCTAACACCACAACAAATTGTTTTATTTATACAAAGTTTTGGTACGCCTGTAAATTCAATGTCAAAATTATTGGGTTTACTTGATTTGGCTGTTATTGAGCAAATGAATGCGGTCAAAGAGACCATTGGAAATGAAGCGTATTTTGCTCAAGTAATTGAAATTCAACAAGCACGTGGTGCAAAAAATGGTCACATTGCAATGCAAACACTACAATTAACTGATAATGTTTCACAAGATCCACCGAAACGTGAAATTGTTGTGACTGAACAATTGGAAATTGCTGCATGTAAACCACAACCACAAGCCAATGCATCACAAACAAAAGAGATTGATGAAGTGGTTGATTTGATATTACATGGTGAAACACTAACACATTTACCATTGCATCGTTTCCGTCGTTTGATTCAACAATTGATTACAATCGATGGTCAACATCATTCAACCAAACAACAACAACAAACTGTTACAAAAGTCGTACAATATTTATTACGCATTGCTAAATCACAGCATGGACAAGCATTTTATCAGCGCATTGTACAAAATTCAGCTGTTTGCTCATTCTTTCGTACATTATTCATTTCGGTGCAAGATAAATCATTGAATCACAACAATTTGGCTGGCATCATTGATCATGCCATGGATTATATGATATCTGATAAATGTCCAATCATTTTTCAAATGATTTTTAACAAAGGTAAGCGATACACGCACACACATTACTTTTTCCATTAATATTTGAATCAATTTGTTTTTTTTTTTTTTAACTTTTTTCACTAATTTTTCTTTCTCTTCGATTTTCTTTTTCTCAAATAATATTTTCACAGTGAAAAATTACATAAAAGTCGAAAAGGATACAGAGTGTACATTGGAAAATCAGAATTTGATGCATGTTCTTCAATCAAGCACAATGACCGAATTACAATCGAAAGGAAATCATTTGCTAAATGAACTAATTAAAAATAATACAAATCCAGAGAGTTTGGTTGATGTGATTACAACAACATTGAAAAATTCACGCATTATTAAAACGGAAGATGCGTCTGAACTAAATAAAAATGGTTTATTAATTGATTGGTTGGCTGATATTGATTCCGAATTAATATTTTCAACAAAAACCAGCTTGGATGTGATGTTTAATCGATCGTTGCCACAATTTCGATTTTATTTATTATCATTGTTGAGCCATCAAGCCAGTTGGACAACATTGCATAGTATTTTAGATAAATTGCTTGGCACATACAATCCAGAATTTGATTCAACATCCGTGATACATTTCATTGCCGCATTCATACGAAATCCAAAATTATGGCAAGGACGCGAAAAGAATACATCAAAACATTATCGAATTGAATATGTTTTATTATTTTCGGATAAACAATTGAAAATATTCACCAATTATATTTTAAGTGAAGAAAATTTGGATGCAGATAAATTAAGTGCACGTGTCTCAACATTATTACAATGCGTTCCACCTGAATTGCTCGATCTCAAAGAATTGGTATCATATGTACGTAGTAGTGATTCAATTGGTAGTGATACATTGAAACGGCAATTTTTGCAACAACTTTATTTAAATATACCGCCAATGAAATTTATTGTACTTGATTTGGATGATATTTATTTGGCAAATTCAGCAACATTGACCAATTGTGAAACGGATAAAATTACAAATAATATAATGACAGCAATGTCATCATTAACAACATCAAGAGATTTTCAATCAATGTCACAGCACATGGAATTATTATTACGAAAATTAGCGGCATCACATCCATCATTAGTATTAAGACAAATATCAATGATGTCATCATTGTTACAAGGTCGTGCCCATATGGATTTGCATGTGTTACGATCAAATTATCATATACCATTGTTTATTCAAGTGTTTGGCATTTTAGAATTATTGCAACCATTGATATTTGAACAAAATTATCGAACATCATTGCATTCAGCGCTTGAATGCTATTTTAATTTATTTCAAAATCATGGCACCACAAAAGATACATTCGATTTAATGTATCGATTTATGGAATTTTTACAAATTTATACGCAAAAAGATTCAGCAAATGCATGGAAATTCATTGAACCGCATACGGATTTAATTGAAGATTTAGCCGCTGATAATCGAATGATAATACCATTACAACAATTGGTTCAAGGTGTATCATTAATTAAATATAAACAAAATAAACAACGTAATGACAATGATAATAATTCAACATCAGCCATACAAACAAATACGGGTGCATCAGCAATTATTTTAACGCCATACACAAAAACATTAAATCAAACATTGACCAAATTATTGATTGAAATTCAACATCGTTCAAATGATGAAGTATTGAGCCCATTACAAGAATTGGAAATTATTACAACAAAACGTCAAGTGCCCTTAGAATCAATACATGAACGTTTATTAACATTAATTACATCGTCAACGGTTAGCATTCGTCAATCTGCCTATTTACTATTAATTCGTCATTTAAAATCAAATCCAGGTAATTTATCGGTCAATGCAAATACACTTGCTGTTTACGTTCAATGCTTACGTCAAAAAGACACTGGTGTCGTTATATCGGCATTACAATATTTAACCGAAATGGTATGCTGTTTACAAGAATATGCATCAGAAATACTACGAAATGCCTTTGAAATGGGCATCAAATCAAAAATCAACACATTCGAACATATCCGAAAGTCAATACTTGCTCTCAAAACACAGCATGCAAGCTAAATTCTCTATAATGGCAACAAAAATACAAAATAAAATTTATTTTCAAATGGGACACATTCGATGACAACAACAACAACAACAAAAAAAAAAAAAAAAAGAAAAAAAAGAAAAGAAAATGAAAACTTTATCAATATCATTTCGCAAAAAAAAAATCCTTTTTATTATTTTTTTTTTCCATTAAATTAGTAAATAAAGTGCTTAGTTTTAAAACATTTAAAATAAAATAACCACAAATTATATTGTAATTAATCATAGAATGAATAACACTAATAACAATAACAACAACATTTTACTCTCTAACGAGTTTCTAAAGCATTACATCTTTTCAGATAGATCATTAGTATTAGTATTTTTGTAAAAAAAAAAACCAAACAAACAAATTTGCAAATAAATAAGATTGAATTTCTGAAAACCAATAAATTATTTAGCGTAATTTTATCATAAATAAATCATCATGACAGAAAATTGATTCAATACAAACAATTCCATGAAATTGAAATGAATTGAAAACCAGCAGAGAGGAACAAATGTTGATGTGATCATATGTAAATGTAAATGTAATGCAAACATGGAAAAAAACTTAAGGTGATTAGTAGCGCACAATAACAGATTGGTAAAATTCATTTTGAATTAAAGTCAATACTTTGAAATTGCACTGCCATCTGTTGTTCAGAAATCAATAGTAATGACTGTAAACTAGTTTTTTTTTTATTTATAATTAAATTGAATAGGACACAATTCGTTTGAATTGTTTAGAAAAATTTTATTAAATCATTTCTTTAAGATGTGAATTTTTCAAGGAATTTGATAATTTTCGTATTGACATATTCCCCGTTATGCTTTCCCCAAAGAAAGGTAAGATGATTGAGCTTTGGTTTGCTTACAGTATGAATATAAACATCACAATTGACTAATTTTGGTATTAATTTCTCAACAATTGATGGATAAATGATCGCATCGTAAATGGAATAATGGAGAGCAATTGGCGCTGTAATTCGATAAAGAGGAAAATCAGTTGATTGTTTTCTGCCTTCTTTGTATTTGCCAAAATTTCCATACAGAATATCCTGCGAATAATGTTGAACTTGCTTGAATGATGTGCCCCTCGGTGAGCTGCACAGAAAACTTGGTAAAACTGTCTGAAATGAGAAATTTTTGGATAAATTAAATTTTTGCTTAAATGTCCAATTGTACGATTGCAATTATAAATTCGGTCAGTGAGATTGCAATGGCAAAACTTACAATATCTTTTTGATTATCGTAGGGACCACCAACAAATCCCAATATATTATTGCAAAACGTGGCATTTTTATTACAAATATATGTTACTATTTCAGCGACTGCAAGGCCTTTTGGAAAAAATTCTGTATTTGGATTGATCTAAAACCAAAAATGCATTAAAAAAAAAAAAAAAAAAAAAAAAAACATAAAAATGTCTGTTATTTTGCTTTTTCATTTTTCCATAAAACTTACTTTTAACATTGATACAATACTGAGTAGAGTTTTTAATAAAAAATTGTTCGAATTAAGATATGGAGCCGGTGCCAAAAGACTAACACCATACATTTTATCATTGTATTCTGGGCGTTCAGAAAGAAGTGCTAATAAAATTCCTGCACCCTGTGAATGTCCCATTGAGTACAATTTGGTATTATTGGTTTTCTCAAGAACATAATCCGTGACTGCTGCTCCATCGTAAAAGCCCAATTCATAGAATGAAAAATTCCAAAAGCCACTCTTTGGATCATCTGGATTTTTGAATTTGTGCCTTCGTGAATAAACATTTCCACGTGAATTTGATAGCCACACATCATAGCCAGCATCGGCTAAACTGTATGCTGAAAATGTTCATTTTAATTATAAATAAAAAATTTAAATCCCATTTTGAACATAAGTAAATGTTCAGAATGTTTAATTCACAGTGCTGCTATTGGCCAAAATGATTTACCAAGAGCTTTTGTATTTGGTGAATTTGTGCAATAGAGATCAGATGAAATTAATAGGCCATGGTGAATTATTACGGGTTTTTTTGTATTCATTGTTGAATTCCGTGAATTACATCGGAATATTGTTAAAATATATCCGTCTTCCGTTGTGACGGTATGCTCTTCGGACTCGTATCCATAATACTTTATTAGTTCGTCCTGAAAAATGTTGAGTTTTTTTTTTCTTTTTTGTTTCATTTTATAAAAACGTAGCACAAAAATAAATACCGTTCTTTTGCCGCACAATTGATTTGTTTCGATTTTATTCATAAATAATATTAGCAACACTAAATTTATTATTAAATTATTTGCACCCATTTTTAACTCTCAACATTTTGACAAAGACTGTGCAATTACGCCTGTGCGTAAAGTATATAAATATTATATTGCGGAAACATGAATCAGCATAATCAATATAATTTGTTCATGTTTGAGATTTGGTTTTTATTTTATGTTATTGTCTTCATTAAAAACATTTATAGTTCATATGAAGCATAATTAAACTCATGACTGAAGAAGATTGCCATGAAACTGACCATGCCACCTATAGTTATATACCAAATGAACGTCGATTTTTTTTTTTTTTTTTTTGTGATGATTGCTTTTTTTTGCCACACATACAGCATAATCTAACATAAATTTAAGTAATTTTGATTAAAAATTGAGAAATGTTTTGATTTGATTGCATCGAAAATTTACTGAAACCATTTCTGAAATACTCTTTAAATTCAATTTGATTACTCTTCATTAATTTATTGTCATTATTAAACGCGAATGAATGACAAGTAACAATGATAATGAAAAAAAAATTCTGCGAATCAATAAGATTTCAAACTGCTAGCTTCTGAGCCACGTGAAGCATGTTGTATCTAAACCAATACATATTTTCAGATAAATCATCAATAGTAAATCATATTTTTGTGAGAAAAAATCGAGAAAAAGAGATAAGATTGAAATTCTGAGAAATAATAAATCGATTAGGGTAATTTCATCAAACATTTACCATAAATGAATCATCATAACTAGCAATTTAATAACGTAAAATTGATTAAACGTGGAAAAAAATTTCAATTTAAAAACAATAGGAGAGAGAAAGCATGGGAGAGAGAGAGCATGGGAGAGAGAGGTAGAGAGAAAAGAGAGAGAGAGAGAGAGAGAACATGGGAGAGAGAGGTAAAGAGAAAAAAGAGAGAGAGAGAAAGAGAGAGAGAGAGAGAGAGAGCATGAAAGAAAATGAGAGACAGAGAGGTGTAGAGAGTAATAGCCGGCTGTTCAAGTTGAGAATAATTGAAAGTAGTTGAGTTCGTCACTTGAATGTCTTTTGTCAAGGTAAAAACAAAATTCATGTTTACCGCATTAATATTGATAATAACTTTTGGTTTAAGACTGAAACAAATAAGCAAAACAGATGGGCAAAACAGCAATAAATTCATTTGCTAATGTTTGATTCATCGAACTGATAAAATTATAAATGGTTTTTATTCTAGCTGATGTTCCTATATATTTACTTGATTTGTCATTTGAATAACGCACGAAATAGCAACTATTTTCTTCCAGTAAAGCCATTTCATTAGAACGATGATACGAAGAAAACAAAAAAAAAACAATTCGACATGAAAAATAAATGAAAGATTCAGTCGTTATGGAGTCTGAAGATTTTGGATATACCTTTCCAATGAACTTCTCATTTGAAAATTGAATAATTTTTTTCTACTTCGAAGTGTAAAATTTGTCAAAGTCACACATTTGATAAAAAAAAAAATTTGCATTTTTCGGCCATAAAACGCAAATATTCCGTTTCCAAAGAAATACTGACAACGTCAACAATAAAAAAAAAACGACGAAAACGTAAAATCTGAGCCTCTATTGATCATCTATCGTTGTTACTGCTGATATACGGCGATCGGTGTTTGGCTGTATTGTTGATTTTCAACTGACAAACGTACAGTTGTCAACCAAATCGTACTGTTGACAAATTGGTCATCAAAACAAATGTGTAACTTTTAAGCATTCGATTTGGTTGTCATATATTTTTGGAACAGCATTAATTATAAGTAAAAAGTTGATCAACCATTTTGATTTTTAAACATGTTGGGATATTCACCTGCTTTGGCTTTGGGTCACCTTTTAAAATTCATCATATTTTGTTTGTTTGTTTTTTTTTGTTGTCTTATCTTTTTTTTTAAATATCGAGCAATCAAAAAAAAAAAAAAAAAAAAGACTAAAATAGCGTTTTTTGATAATGGGTTTTCCGCTCAAATTTGTATACCGTAAAATCACACAATTGTGATTCATGCTGAAAAGCAGCATATTTTTATATTTTTTTCGAATGGAAATTTCGTTGAACATAGCAGCAGTGTGCTATTTTTGAAATCGAATGTCATACTTTAAGTTCAAATCATTAAGAAATCTCTAGATTGTGTAATAAATAATAATTGGCGTTGAAAAGACGTCGAACATGAATTTTTTTATCATTGCCAGTAATTGGCCGGCTATATGAGTCATTTATTTATTTTGTTGTTGTTGTTGTTGTTGTTTAATGCATTAGAAAAGTGATTAAAACAACTGTGAAAATTGCGCATCTCATTGCTGCTAACAATTTGTTTAGCATGAAACAAGTCAAATATGGTTCTGATTTTAATCTAATACATACTAAAACTATATTGTGCGGTGATTTTTTTTCTCTCTACTTCCCTTTCATTCGTTTCTGTCATTCATTCTAATTTTTCTGATATTTTGGATTCTTGTTCATATTTTTGATGTTAGTTGTACTTTGAGCAGTTAAACAGGAAGTGTAAAACATGGAAAAATGACATACAAATGCTACATAATGTTAATGTTTGTTGAGAACAAAAAAAAAAAAAAAAAAAAAAGAATTAAAATTCATGCCAAAAACACACCGGAATTCTTGAGACTGGCGTGTGCAACATTTTATACACAAATGCTTACACTGCAAAAACTAAGTCTCGTTTACTTAACATTGGGCTTTTTTTTTCTCAGGTTGGTCGGTCAATCGTGTATTCAAGTCATACTTTTCACTGTACAACATGTATCATTTTTAATTCAGCCGAAAAAAAAACACAAAAAACTATGCTTCATTTACTGTGAAAAACAAGGTTATTAATGGGTAATTCCAGTAAATTGAATGACTGGCATTAAAAAATTAGCGAAAATTTTACATTTATGCATAAAACGCACCTAATTGATAATTACGCAGAACAATAGACTTTCTCATAATGCAAAACATTTTTTTTTTTTTTTTGTTTTTTCGTTTCATTTTTACTTTATGCAATTGCTTTGAATCACCAACATTGCAATGAAAATGAAATTTAGCCCAACAGCATCTGGCCGATGAAGTGTTTTGTTTGAAAATTGATAATCTATGTAATTTATTTATTTTATTTGTTAATTAACGTGCATGTAGCACTATAGAAGTTTTCTGCGGTTGAATGACAAATTAACTGTAATGTTTACAGTGTTAATCAATACAGTCAGCGATTAATACACAGACTCCGGGCACTCAATAAATCACTTATTGCCACTTAAAGTAATTTTCCAGACGAGTAAAAGCGATGATTCAATTAGAATTCGGTGTTGAATTCAATCCGATGCTAATGATTCGTTTAAATTGTTGTTGTTTTTTTTTTCATTTTAAGCCGGTTCAAAAGTTTCCATTTATTCTCATTGCCTTACTTGTATCGACGAGAAATTACTCACAAAATTACTATATTTTTGCGGCAGTGGTTTTCATAAAAAAAAAAAAATACTTGAAATTCAATTAAAGAAAAGAATAAATTTCCGCAATACTTTTCAGAAAGATTGAATGATTCAAATGGTGCATTTTACCGGTGTGTGTATCACTCATACTAACAGGATATATTTTGTTTAGAATTCAATTGAATTTTGTATTTCGGTTGGTTAGTTTGTAAATGTATCAAAAACAGGAAATAAATTCCATTTTTATTTCACTTAGTTCCGTTTGCGCGCATGCAATTTCAAGTATTCTCAATGGAATTCTCAACGTTTTTTTTTTTTATTTTTTTTTCGAAAAATATTCACTAGAATTCTAATTAAATTAAATAATACACGGAAATTTACAATGTATTACGCGAGTAAAATTAATTGAAAGGCTTTATCAAATTAAACAAAATGAAAATAACAAATAGATGGTTGACTTCCGAAAATCAAAATCGCCGCACGATCATTATCTCAAACTCGAAAAGTTTTTCGTTTGGATTTCGATTCTTCTCAATCTTTCTCTCTTTTCTTCTTTCTCAATTTCTCTCTCTCCTCTCTTTTTTTTCTCTCTCTCCTTCTCTTTCTTGTTTGTCGTCATTTGTCGCCATTTGTCGTCATTTGACGTCATTTTTAGTGTTTGTTGTGATTTTTATTTTGTTCTTCTTCAAAAAAAAAAAGAAAAAAAATAGTAAATATGTAATTAAATGACGTAACGTGATTGAATTCATCCATAAATTTTAAAAATAAATCGTGTATTCATACAAATTCGTAAATATCATCTCAAAAGTTGTTTTAAAAATACACTTGACCATTTGACGTCATTGTGTCATTGCAATTTTTATGTTTTGCGTTCCAATTTTTCTTTGTTCTTATTTAAAAAAAGCAAGAGAAGAGAGAAAAAGAACTAAATCAAAAAGAATCAACAAAATAGAAAAGAGAAATAAAAATGTTTGACTGATCTGAATATTTGACTATGTAGAAAATGTTCACGACATCGATCAATGAATATCCATCATGCGATAAAATTCAAATACAATATCGTCAATAAAATATCCATTAAAAACAAACCGTTACCACAAATATGCTATTGACGACACAGATAATCACATATTATTGAACTTTGGATGTTTAGCTTACCGTAGCCATTTTGACGCACTAAGAACATGACATGCAGAATTTTTTTCTCGGTTACAAAATGAGTGGAAAAGAACAAAATCTAAATTTTTCAATAGAAAAAGAATGAGAATGATTTCAATTTTTTTATATATAATTAATTATTGAAAAATTAAAAGAGATTTTTTCTCCATTTCTATCAAAATTCAACCAAAAAAGCCCATTTGCATAAATAACTTTTACCTAAGATACAGCATTAAAAAGAATCGAAAAATTCATCTTTTTGAAAACGCACTCCTTTAAAGGAGTTCCATTTACGCTATTGATGTTTTTTTTTTTCTTTTTTTTTTGCTAATCATTCACTTCTTATCTATCGTGCAGAGAGTAATGTCAATGGACGGATCGAATATTAAAGCAAAACACAAAAAAATAAGTAAATGAACGATGGTTGTGGTTAATCGATTGAGCTGGGGTGATTAAAGTCCAGAAGATTTAATGGGACACTGCATGTGTTTGCTTCTTTTGACTCGTTCAAATCTTGTTCTATGAACTGTTGTTCTGATTGTTGCTGCGAGTTGATCGATAATGCCCACAGACTTTTGTTTTTTTTTTTCATCTTTTTTTTCATAAAGCGGTCAAGTAACTTCATTTTATAATTGTAGTTTAACGTGTTTAATTTTTCAAGTAGTAAAACTCTTTCTCTTGCCACATGTCTAATTGACTCAATTGTAAAATGAGAAAAAAAAAGAAAAAAGAAAAAGATTTATATGAAGGTTTGCAAGTCAAAGTTTATACGATTCGGCACATGTTTGTTAACAATTCATATATATTCAATGGAAAATAAATTTACGTCATTTGAATGATCGAAGTGGCAAATAAGCAACCATAACAATATATGGAAAACAGAGATGAATTGAAAAAAAAAAAAAAAAAAAAAAATTTATATATAAAAGACATACAACAAAACTGGTTAACGTGTAGATTTGTTGCTTTGGCCATCTTGATATTGGATTTTGTAGAAAAAACACGCGTTTGCCATTCGTCGCCGGTTTCATTTCAAACTCGGTATAAGTACACAATTTGTAAAATAATAAGGCATTTACATTGAGAATTTGTGACCGTTATGCAGTTGCAATGAGCATTCCCTTTGACGTAGTTATTGACGTGTTGGTCGATTTGAAAATTTACGTCAAAATTCAAAGTGAACAAAAAAAAAAACGTAATTTCATGTGAAATATGTATAATTCCATGACATATACAAGTTTAAAATTCAATGAAATATGATTTAATTAATTATTATAGATTATTATCATATTTATTTAACTTTTTTATTGTTGTTTTATATATAAATATACAATGTAAATGACAGAAAGGATTCATGCATAATTGATGAACGATGATTGTCTTGCAAAATGCATTTTGATTCCAAGAGCGAGCATTGTAATTTATTCTTATGGTAATTAGTAGTCGGTAATATACACCAAAACAGCATTTAATGACCTCAATGATGCGGCATCATTTTATTCGCAATAATCCAATTAAATGTAATAAATCATAGAGGCAAAGAGTACAAGCAAGCAAAACACCACAATGCATCGAACATTTTGCATCTGCAATAATAATCAATATTTGGATTAATGTCTAAAAATGCATTGTATTTCATATGACGAAAGCATATTTGTAAGTCAATATGTGTGTACTGTACGTAATATTGAGATGTGGTTTTGTTTCCTCAATTGTAAATTAATATGACGCTGACCCGTCAACAAAACTGACATCCTTGACTTTGAATTTAACAAATCGTTGATTTGCTAGTTGTGCACGGAACCACATGCATCAAACCGTAATGCCAATAGCAAAAAAATTGTAATTGCAATTTTGATAATTAGATGTCGAAGATGGAGAAATAATTTAATTGCATTACGTGTTTTTGTCGATTTTTAGAACGTAAATGTGTAAATTGCATATGCCAATCAGCACAATTCAGACCATAATGATCATTTATTGTTATTTTCTTCGATTTGATTTGGTGATTTCTTGATACTTGTTGCAGTTGTTGTTATTTTAATAAAAAAAAAAAAAAAAAAAAAATGCAACAAATATTCGAGTTTCAATGGCCAATCAATTGGGAATAATATCGATGTAAAAACAAAAATTTACT
Source organism: Resseliella maxima (assembly GCA_029041755.1). Taxonomy (NCBI): domain Eukaryota; kingdom Metazoa; phylum Arthropoda; class Insecta; order Diptera; family Cecidomyiidae; genus Resseliella; species Resseliella maxima. The sequence continues at coordinate 1,134,143 of JAQOWM010001006.1, read as the reverse complement.
TTAATAAAACTAATAAAATTGAGGAACGAGATCAATGCTATATCAATGTTTTTATTAACTGTTTTCCTTCATAATATTTACATCTATGAACTTCCGGTGAAATAGAAAATTTATTGAATTTGCCCGGCCCTGAACGTCGACACAAATCACTTTCCGCAGAAGCATGAAATAACCCACAAACCGATTTTGAGGTTGTAAACATTTTGTGTGTGTCTTTTTTTTTTGCATAAATTATGAGGATGTGAGATAGATAGACATATATAGAGTGACGGATTGTGAAGTAGTGAAAATATTTGTATTCAAATGCTTATGTTATCTTAAGCGAATTAAAAACAAAAAAAAAAAGAAGAAGAAGAAGAAAATGATAAAAATTATGCAAACGAAATCAATGGTTTTTTTTTTTCTTTCAAACGAAATAAAACCGATGCAATTAAATGAATGAATGTTTTGTTCACATGACGTGCAAAATTTTTTTTCTGAACAAGAACACACTTTTTGAAGATTTTTTCCATTTGGGTTTTCCCAACAGAACAAGATTTTACAAATTCGTGTATTTTGCACACAAAACAGAAGTGAAAAAATAAAGCTTTATAATCACATGGCCACTGATGTTTACATGTAAAAGAGAAGAAAAAAAAATAAATGTTCTCATGACCGAAAACGTGCTAGGCAACTTATTTATCAAGTCTATGCAAAACGGCTGATAAGCAACCACTTTTTATTGTCTAAAGTAACAGTTTTATTTTCTGCATAAAATCATCATCAGCATTTAACCAAAAATGGGAACAATTAATTGATGAATTGGTTATTCGTATTAATCGAGCATATTGGCTGAAAAAATGTGAAATATATTGTATTTTACTAGCATTTTCATTATGTTTAATGAATGGAAATTCACAAAAAAACGCACATTTTTTCGATCCAATTGTTTGAATTTTGTTTTTTTGTTTTTCTTCTTTTTTGTTCCGCACTCAATAATTATAATCCAAATGATCATGATGTTCTTCAATCTAAATTTAGAATACATTTCCACGAATCAGATTAAGATTGAAAAATAAAGATTGAGAGAACGTGAGCAAAAGAGCAAGAGACGTCACTTGCCATTTTATGTTCATAATCTTTTCCTTTGAGCATTAAATAAATGTATTGTTTTCAATTTTGTTGACTTGTTCTTAAGCGTAAGTATGATTCCGTCTCAGTTGTTTTTTTCTTTTTTTTTCTTCTTTTTTTGTTATCTTATTCAATGGAAATCAATTGAATTGAATCTGACCCTAAGATAATACAAGCAAGAGAAGAAGAAAACGCACACACATAACATCAAAAGCAAGAGTTGAATCGTCAGCGGCATGTCAATTTTGTGTCGTTATTTTTTTTACATTTTTTTTTTTTTTCTCATTTTATTTTATTTTTTTTTTTTTCGCTTCTTGCTGCTGCTGCTGCTGCTTCTTTCTTTACTTTGTCCATCTCACTCTTGCGTTTATTCTTGCCAATTTGAATATCGTGTTTGTTTTCGATGATCGTGCTTACGTATTCTGTCTCTATCATGTCCGAGTAGATTTGCGCGTGAATACGGTGGCCGTCGCGCTGTTAACACAACGCTATTTCGACACACTCTCAGTACAATTTTTTAATCGACAGAAAACTTGTATAAAAGCACCGACCGTCGGCACATTCATCAACAGTTCATTCCCAAACGAATTCGAGGTAGCAAGTTACCGCTGGTTAACACAAGTTTAAGAGAAAAAAAAATAAACAAATTTTTTGTTTGTTTCGTATCACGAAAATATCCTATATTTTTTGTAATAAATTTATTTTAATCGGTTATCACCTATTCACGGTGAGTGTTACATCTTAAATGCATTGATTTGTTTAGTTATAACTCTTTTTTTTATGTCGTTGTTGTTGTTGTTGTTGAATTGATTCGTTAATGAATTTCATTTTCTTGCTTTCTGTTTTATTCAATCGATTTTTGTAAACACTTAGCTCATAATTCAAAATCAGGTCAATTCTTTGGCGTTTCACATCATCACCGGTGCAGTTTTGTAAAAGTTGTTTGATTTTGATTGCAGTGCGATTTATTTAATTTGGTTTCGTTATTTTTTTTTTTTTATTTTTCTTTTTGCTCTCGTTCATGTTATGAATCTGTGTACCATTATATAATTTGACATTTTTTCACACCTTGTCGCCGTTGAATGTTTTGTTAATTCAAGACTAAGACATATTGACACAAAAAATACATCGTCGTATTGCCAATTTTATGTGTCAAAATGAGAGCAATCGCCAATATCCACTTTGGTTGCAATTTAGAATTTAATGGATTTAACTAGTTTTCTCGATTTACAAGTAAATTTTTAAAACATACGCGGCAATTATTTATTAATTGACTTTAAATGAAAATAATTAAAATGTCAATCTTTTTTTTATATGTGGATTCAATTTGTACGGTGAATTGTGAGAGTTAAATTAGAACAAAGGAGAATGAATGATAAAGGGGATGGAACGAAATGTAGAAAGGAATAGACAGAAGAGAACGAGAGAGAAAAAGAGAAAGAGAAAAAGTATGAAAGGGAGTGAAATCTAAAAATAGTCAGAAGCAAAGGAAGATAGAAAGAGAAAGAGATAAACAAATAAACAGAGAGAAAAAAAAAGCAAAAAAAAACCCCACATTGATTTTCATTTGATTTTTTCAATGAATTATTCTTAATCTGAGGAAGCTTTTTATGCAGCGATCTGCGTGTATCATTTCGATTTAACTCAGACATTATTATTGCATAAATTAGCGTTAATTCCTTTTTTAAATGGAAAAAATAATAAAATAAGAGAGAGACAGACAGAGAGAGAGAGAGTGAGAGAGAGTGAGAGAAAGAGAGAGAAAGAGATAGAGAGAAAAAGAAACCCGAATCATTTCCCAGAAATGTTACAAAGTGTAAAATGTGACATAATTATTAGGTTAAATTGAAATTAAGTGGCAACACAGAGTCGTTATTGCCGACATTTCAAATTGAATTGAATTGAATCGATAGAACTAGGACATAAACGTCCTAGTAAGTATAAACAACAAAAGTTGCCGTCATTCGAAAATCAAACGAAATATCCGTATTTTGTTGGAATTTCATATTTATCATTTGAATTTGTATTATCAAGGTTACAATTTATTGATGGAATTTCCAATGAAATTTTATTGTTGTTTGTTGTTTTTGTTTTTTTTTTTCTCTCTGATTGTATTTTTCGGTAAAATTTTTTACTTCCCAATTGAATCTCCTATTTTCAAGGTGCTTTGTCGGACGCTGTTACAATTTCTTATCGTTAATTTACTGCATTGTATAAGGTCATCTTTGCGACGCTCCTTTTCACTTTTATTTTCATCGAACGACAATATTTCAATGGAAAATATTGTGTGTTCGTGTGTGATTATAGTTTATTTGTAAAAAGCAAAGAAATGAAAAGTAAAAAAAAAGAAAAAAAAAAGAAAAAAAAAAACCGACAAGGAAAACATCGCAATCATGCTAATTCGAATAATTCTCATTCTTCTAGTGAATGACAAGCATATTTAATCGTTACAATGTGTAATTCTCTAAAATTGCAACCGATTCGGTCAATATGTGTTCTTCTTGAGAGTTATGTATTGTTGTGTCTCATATATTCTCACTGTCATACCAATTTTAACATATTATACCGAGAATGAGAGATGTGCTGATATGTGCTCCGTTGCATTGCTATTGTTGTATACATTGCACATTTTAGATGAGAAATGTAAATACCTTGTCTACCTTAATTGGAAATCAGATAATAATTACAAGTTACACAGTCAAGTTACAAAAGAGCGCAATAAATGCATATTGAAGGACAGTGCATTGTATGTATTACGATGCGCACCTATTGAGTCCGCATATAATTTTCGTTAAATCATGTTGAATAGGATTTGTCAAAAGAGAATTATTGTTGAGCTTTTTCATCCAAGATAAGTGAACAATATATGAAGAAAAGAAGAGAAAAGAAATGAAATGAAAAGAAAATCAAACAACAGCAATAGTTGATTCATAGATATTTATCTACACTTTATAAGATGGAATCATTGCAACAAGACGCAAAGTTTTCAAGTGGCCAAGTTTGTTTGGAAGTCACTGTACTGTTAAGAGTTTCACTATAAAAATTTGTTTATATTCTATTTTTCATCTCTTTCGTTTATTTTATTTAAATTTTTTTTCAGATGAAATACGTTTTGATCGCAATCATAGTGACATTGGCCGTTGTTGCCGCTCGTCCAGAAACCTATACATCACGTTTCGATAATGTTGATGTTGATCGAATTTTAAACACAAAACGTTTATTTGATAGCTACTTCAAATGTTTAATGGATCAAGGAAAATGCACACCAGATGGCAAAGAATTGAAGAAATTATTACCAGACGCATTGAGAACAAATTGTGAAAAATGCACAGAAAAACAACGTGACGGTACTGATCGTGTTCTTCGATTTATTGTTAAAAACAAACCAAGCGAATGGGAACAATTGAAAGCTAAATACGATCCAGACAATGTTTACATTCCAAAATATCGTGAAACCGCTGCTGCTCGTGGCATCACCATCTAAATAATTTCGAAATAGTTAACAACATAAACAGGAATGAAAACAGCAACAGAAACAAACAAAAAAAAAAAACAAACACACACACACACACATCACACAGATTAACAACGTAAATGGGCAAATGTATAAAGCTCTTTCGAATCAAAGGATTCTTTTTGATATTACAAATCGCTTTCTACATTTTCACCCAAAATCAATCTTCTCCGCCTCCCTTTTGTTAATTAATATGTTTATGTATGATTATGTGATTTATACCAACAAGCAAGGTTATACTCTTTAATTTAAATTTAAATAAATATTTGATATTGACACAAACAAAAGAATCAAGAAGTTTATGTAATTTCCTTCTTCTTATTAAATCCATTTACATTGAGACACTTTCTCCATATCTATAGCTTTTCCATACACCCGCGCTCACGCGCATATTACGGTCATTTCGTAATTTCAATTTCCATGTATCGCTTAGTTGAATTTATGTTGACATTTACAATTTACGATCGTCGGCACTAAAATTGGCATCATCAATCAACAACACTGAATCACTAAAATATACTATAAATGGCATGTATTCCATTTCTGATTGAATTTACGACATTATCAATGGGATACCCATTTGTACTTTGCATCACTTAAAATTTATATGTCTGAGATCCAATGTCTACGTGGTGCTAAATGATTTGATTTCATTCATATTCACAAATTCATTGAATATGAATATAGAAGTATAGATTGTTAAAATATCAGGCATAACACACCTTCGTTACATTTTATCATTGATAATTATTCATTGACTGTATGCTATTTATACTGTGTGCTCATGTTCAATACACATCGAAAAGCACTTTACTTTCTTATTGAATTTCCAGACACTAATTACAGTTTATATATTTGCTAAGTTATACACACAATTGCTTAAATCGGCTTAAATAATAAAGTTTCTGTTTTGAGTAAGTTTAGAATTTGTGTGACATATGCGTGTTCTTTTTACTATTTGCTGAAGTTGGCAAAGTTTCGAAACCTAATGTACTGCAAATAAAAAGAAAAAGAAGAGATATTCCATTCCCAAATGGAAATACAAAAAAAAAAGGAAATGTAATAATTTTATTTACCAATTACCAATATTAAATACGGTGGATGAATGGTCACGCAATTCACCAAGCGAAAAAAAAACCAACAATTTAACGCTAAGTCACACTTGAATTGAAAATTTATCAACAAAATACTGAAAATAAATCTTGGATTGCGACACTGACAAAAATAGCATTTAAACGTTATTGTTTTTTTTCTTCTTTTTTTTTTCTTCTTCTCCGTTTTCCATACGAAATAATGCGCCAATTCACATTCAAATTTCAGCATCGCAACTGAATCTAAACATTTATTGGGTTTCCGAATTGGCGCTCAATATTGCAAAATTACATTGTATTTTTTGTTGATATTGTTTTTGTTGTTGTCATTCGATGTATGAACGATGTCATGATGAAAACCAAACTCGTTTATTAAAAAGAAAAGCGACAATCAACGAACTGACTGACTCTGAATTATTATGGGTAAACCGTTAAACGGTTAATTGTTGTGTAATACAGATTTTGGAAATAAATGTTTCGATGCTCAGCCGATTTTTATGTCTTTTCTCTCTCTCTTTCTCTTTGTACCTCTCTCTCTCTGTTCCTCTCTTTCTCTCTCTCCCTGACTGACTCTCTCTCTCTGTCTTTAGCTTTTTTTTTTCATTTTCCTCAACACTTTTTCTCTATTTTTCTTTCATTTTCTATCTCTCTCTCATTCTCTTTCTTCATTAATTTGTTTGTGTTTCTCTCTTTCTTTTTCCCTATTTTGCTGTCCGTACGTATGTACTTTTATCTATTTTAAGCAACGGAAATTTGAAGATTAATCTTTTCTAATAAGACAATTTAATGGATTTTTAATTTGATATTTAAATGTAATCAGTGTCATGAAAACCACTGGAAAATTACATTTGATAGCCATGCAAAATAGATGCATTGAAAAACTATAAAAAGAATAAATTCTCTATCGTTAAACATCTATTGTATTATTTTCGATTAAGAAACGTACTCAGTATATTCAGGAGATTGACTTTGCAAATAGGAAAATAGTTAAACAAGTAAAAAGTATTTTGGTGCAAGTGAAATATTGTATATTTTTTTTCATAGAGTTTGTTAAAAGAAAAAAAAAAAAAAACAAAAAAAGAAAATTAAAAATGGTGTTAAAAATGGTAATTTTTTGTTTAATATTATTTATAATTTCGATCAATGCCGATGAATCAACATCAAAAAAAGATGGCTATGAAACAAAATATGATAGCATTGATTTGGATGATTTATTAAAAAATGATCGTTTGCGAAAAAATTATGTAAAATGTTTATTAAATGAAGGACCATGCACACCAGATGCCCAAGAATTGAAAAGTAATTTCAAATCACACACAAATCCATTTAAACTAATCACAGAATCGATTATGTCATTGAAAGATTTTCTCGTTAGACTCACTTCCAGACGCGATAGCCACCAATTGTTCAAAATGCACCGAGAAGCAAAAAAATGGTTCCGAAAAAGTGACACACTATCTAATTGACAATCAACCAGATGAATGGGATCAATTGGCGGCTATATACGATAAAAATGGTGAATATAAACAAAAATATATTGAATCAAAGATGATAATGATGACAATACAATCTGATGAACAATCGTCCGATTCAAATATCAATGATAATAATGATGATGGTGATGATAATGTTACGGACAATTTAGAAAATCAAGAAACCAACGATGATGAAATTAAACAGGAATAATCTGCTGAAAATACGATTAGATTACAGAAAAACAAAAAAAAAAAATTACCAATGAATAACTAAACATTTACATTAAATTACATGAAATTTGTTTGATTTTAGTATGAATTAATGCACGCACCTACAAAATAAATAGTCATATTTAAATAAAATAAAACGCATATTTATTTGATTTAAATTATTTAATGCTTTAGAGACACCAGCATCTATGATGAGAATTGACGCAGTTTCTTTTTTAAAAAATTTCCGATTTTATGTTATTTATTATTCTCAATCTGAGCAATTCTGAGAATGATCATTCTAAAAACAAGTTTCAATTCAATGATGATTGTTTGTTTTTTCTCGAACGATTCTAATATTTAGCCAAATGAATTACGCCACAAGATTTTATATTTTGTTTTTCTCCTAGTTTTTGTTTTTATTTTTTGCATCAAAATAATAAAAATAATCGTTGAGATTGTATAAATTCATAGCACTTAGTTTAAATTTGAATAAAGAATAAAAAAATTTTTTCTTCAATTTAAAGTGCAAAAATATTAAGCTTTTGAGTTTCTTTGTTTTGATGCGGTTTATGTGTTTGTTTGGAACGAACTTTACTGGAAAGTTCCATGTACTTTGCGTACATCAAACAAAGCAAAGATATTATGCAGCTTAAAGCGAATGGTTTATTCGATAAATATCGATGTATAATTGTATACAAAGTCGATATTCCGATGAGCAATAATAGTGTATACCATATACACAATAAACAGACACGATAAACCAAAATTGACACGGCATGTACAAAATGTTCAGCTCAACAACTGAAAAACGCGTTGACGCTACATTGCAATAAATTGTTGCGCATGTAGTGGCCAACGATTTATTGCATCGATTTGCGGTCATAAAATATGCATGTCGTGGTGGTCGTTGTCGCCATCGTCATGTGTTTAATTAAAATAAAATAAAAACCAAGCAGAACAAGAACAAAAACAAAAAATTATAATGAATAACATTTGATTTCATCACATATCATATTGCAAACGATTCAATACGTATACAAGTACTAGTACTTGGTGTACTTTGTTATTCCGCATTGCGTTTGCTATAATTTTTTTTTTTTTTTTGTCGATTTTTGCTTCTCAATTGAATTTATTTCTGCAATAATTAGCATGAGCGTTTCTGTTGTTTCGATGCATTGACAAAGCCTAGTCGAATGCGAATTTAACATCCACACATATATGCATTTGCGTCGATTTGTATTTCAGTTGAAAAAAAGTAAAACCAAGTTAAATTCAAGACATTCAACGCATACCGGTCAATACACAATCAAACTTATCACATTTGCCAAACGATTCATTCTTGACACACGGTGCGCATTGGGTTTTTTGTTTTTCGTTATTCACGCAAATAACAAACGTATAACTTACGTTGTATCCACATTGTTTACTCGTTCTCCCGCTCGTTCGATCATTTGACTCGAAAATCGTGTGTTATTTCTCATTTTTTGATTCTCATTCGCTTCAACACAACCAGAATAGTTGTCTTTTCATTAAGTCTATCGAAACAAGGCACGCACGCTTACACGCTGATAATTGTGATCTGTTGATTTCTTTATTGTTTTAAATCTTGAATCAGATTTCTGTTTCCCCATCGATTTGCAATATTTATTTAAGAATTTTACATTTTTTTTTTTTTTTCGTTTTTGTTTATCTATGTATATGTGCATATAGTATTTAAAGTGGACTAATTGTTCAGTTCAAATTTGAAATGCATACTGTTTTTTTACTATTACAATATTTAAATGTCAAAATATCATCAACAACGACAACGAAAAAAAATTTAACGTCATTGTTTTCTATAGATTGTGTATTGTTGACAAATTCACAAAAAAAATGAAACGTTTAATATTATTATTAGTTTTGTTATTGCATTCCATTCGCTTTTATAACGATTATCGTAGTGCATCTGCATTAACAAGTGCAGCATCACAAAGTACATACTTTTCATCGAATAAATATTATCAATTTGAAAAAGGTAGTTGTGTTGTGATTTCAAGCTTTTTTTTCTCTTCTTTTGCCCAACTCTTGTTTCTTCTGCTTCATTGTTTTATCTTCTTTTGATTTTTTTTTGTCATTTAAATAATTCATTTAAATAATTTTTTCATTTAAATAATTCTGTTTTCTTGTAGAAAATGATATTTTCAATGATGACGAATGGTCATTGTTTCGACGAAGCCGAGGAGACCGACGCGGTTGGGTGAAAATTTAGTGTTCCAAATGGTTCTGGTTGAATTTAATTCAAACACTGCATCGATCTGCAACTACTTAAAGATGTACCACCGAATATGTTACTTAATGACATCATAATATGAGACGAAACAAAAAACCCAGCGAAATACTGCTACTATAGTGACTTCTTCAATCATTTAATAGAAACATAATTTTGTTTTGTGCAATTTACTCTTATACTTTCTATTTTAATTATTAAAACGATCAATATGATCGACCTTAGACATAGCTTAATTTATTCAACACATTTGTCAATTTAAACAACATTAGTTAAACTTGTTTTCCTTTATTTTGAACCGCTACATTAATTTTATTATTATTTTTTAATTATGTCGTTGTGTGAATGTTTTTTTTTTTTTTACAAAACTCCATTGTGTTCAATTGATTTGTAACGGAATTATTCATTTGATTGGAAATTATCTCTGCATAATTTAGTAACAATATTGAATTGACGATAGGTCAATCGAGCTGATACACACACTCTCTCATACACTAATACTAAACATATAGCCATACAAATACTTATTTCTGGGGTATTATTTGTAAATAAATGTCAAAGATCGAATTCATAGCAAGCCGAATAATTTTTCTATAAGCAATGAATTTCGAATTCAATGAATAAAATACATAAAAAAAATGGCTTTTCGATTATCGAATGAAGAAACGAAAAATTGTTTTGGATTTGTCTGTTCTTCATATGCACAAATTTAGCTAGATAATGCAAGTTACATATGAATTTCATGTGTGAGCACGCTTCAGTAGATTTTTTTGCACAGCAAATATGAGAGCTCAATAATTGGGCAATCTGAAAATTGTGCATACCATGGTAATTTAAGTAGCGACAGACAAAAACTGAATAAAACGAAAAAAAAAAAACACACACACACACACACACACAAATAATCGCACACATTATTTTTGAAGGCGAATTCAATTCACAACGAAAATGCATATATGGTAACGGAACAGAATTGCAACTGAATTTAACTACAATTTATTTGTTTTTTTTTTGTTTTTGTCATTGGAAATATAAATAATATATCAATTGCAATATAAAATGCAATGAAATATATTCGTTCGACCATTTTAATCGTTAACACACACACACACACACACGCATATTGTGTGATTCATATTGCATCATTTTGAAAATATCTAATCGAACAACCGAATCAAATCACATCAGACCAGAATAAAAAACACCGCTGCTATTCAATACTAATGAAGATCGGTTTTTATCTAAAATGATTGTTGAACAAAATTATCGGGAAATATGCACATTAACATGAATATTCATTGGCATAATAAATGTAGGGGAAGGGGAGTCTGAAAAAAAAAATACTACATCAAAGAAACCGCATTGAATCAACAAAAACCATGATTTCATTAGTTTATTAATTGTATATTTCTGCTTGTGAAACAAAAGAAAAATAGTTCAATTTTGTATTGTTTGCATTTTTGAAGTGCGTGCGTGTGCATTTCTTATTGGTTAGTCCTTCAGTCGCTTTGTTGCCTCAGGATAATATGAAACATTTAAATTGCACAAGTAAAAATCAAATATTTGTGTTGACTATTTAAGAATATGTGCTATCTTTTTTGTGCTGATTATTTAAGAGAAAATTCAATGTCTGTTTTGCCGTATTTGTTTGCAAGAATGTGCATTTACTCGGCTGTTACATTTAACAAAGAATTGCAAACAAGTTGAAAAATAGTTTGCAAAATTTAGCATTGCTTCTGTTGAAAACTTGAAATCAATTGTGTCTTCAATCACATTCCTTTATCTGCTTACGAACAAAAGATAAAAAGTTTAACTCAAACGATGTGAATAAAAGTTATTTGAGATTTAAGCTTCAGCTGAACCTCAATGTTGTCATTAAAGTTTCGATTTTTTTTATGTTTGCAAAGAAAAAAAAACGTAACTTTTTTCGTCGATGAGCATTGTGCATAGCATAAACAAAGGCGTAATTTATTTTTGTTGTCTGTTGAAAAAAAAAAAAAAAAACTTTTCGTTTATCTCATACGCCTAAACATCAGATAATATGAAACAGCCGAGTTGACAAGCTAAAAAAACCCAAAAATCAAATGTCAAATTGTGAGGCGACAAAGGTTGCAAGTGTCAAAGTTTTGTGAAATTTTTTTTACCTTTAAAAATGTGGCCATGTCACAGTTAATCAATCCAAAGCCATGGAAATATAATGGTCGTTGTGATCGATTTATTGTTAGCTGTACAAAACGTTGATAAACTAATGGATAGCGATTCCATTGTGTTTTGTACATTTTGTCACCAATCGATTGAATTTGGCTAGTTACTTTTGTTGCAAAATAACTATAGACATACATGCATGCAACTGACATCCATAAACCGCTCAAACTCACAAAAAATTCCGCATTCATTTTTTGAGCTGTCTAAATATATCGAAAAACAACAACAACAAATGAAATGATTGTAAAAGTGATAAAAATTGGAACATCTATCTCTTTCTCTCATCATTTTACCATTTCGCATTGAAAAATTGATGTGGCAAAAAATATCACAGAACCGTATAATGTTGAAATGACATTTGCTCGCACTAATTTGATCATATTTTCGGTCATACTGTGAAAACATTTGTCATGTTTATTTTTATGAATTTTTAAATAAGATCAAACATTTTTGTAACTTACTCATAAATTTCAATGTGATATTTAATGATGTTGGTGAATTTTTTTTGAAAATCTATTCTATTTACATACATATCAGAAGCCATTTGATTGATTTCATTGAGATGCAGGCTGTAACTTTTTACAAATGCAATCAAGTAAATACACATCGATACAAAGAATGAATCAACGAATGAGACACTTGTCAAAATTGAACCACCGCCAATCATTTCTAATGTTAAAACGATACAATATCGCCCAAATGTAGTCTGTTCGATTGTAAATCTGAAACACGTGGAAAATACAAACAATGACAATTATGAAGAAATAAATAGAACAGTTTGTGCTCTCATTCAGCTTATTGCCTATCGAGACGATGATTGTTAATAGCACACTTTACATTGCTTTGTATGGTACCATCCAACCTTCAGGGCCGATACCTTTGGATGACAAAATGCTTGATATTGTTATCGACGCTGACAAAACCAATGTCCAAACAAAACCAAGCATTAAACTTGTTATATGTTTGGTATACCAATTACTTTTGCGTTCAGCATTTTCAAATATAATCCTCGAGTTGCCAATGCTATCTAAATGGAGAAAAAGAGAAAAAAAAACAAAGCCTTCAATCAAAATATAAATACAATGAGAGTGAGAGCGAGAGAGCGGGGGAGAGAGAGCAAGAGTGGGCGAGAATGAGCCAGAGAATGATAGATAGAGACATGAGCACAAAAATAGACAAAAACAAAAACACGGACAAAGGCGAAAATGCGATCAAAGCAATAAATAAACGAGTACAGAACAAATGATAAAACGATAAACTGACACATACATTTTTTAACCATTGACTGAAGATGAAGCAGCGCACGAAGAATTTTCGTTTTTTCCAATGAAAAGCTAATTAAGCTTACTATTGCTGTAAATCCAATGGAAATCATTAATGCGACGCCAGTTGCATCCACTAAATTTGATAGATTATGCAAAAAATATCGAATACATGGTTGAAACACGGTCACAATCATTGCCATCAGAACAATTGTTGTACGAACCAGTCCGCCGAGTATTTGCCATTTATTGTAGTTAATCGGTGCACAAATACCGAGTATTAACATGCATTTATAACACGATTTCATTATATCCATGTTCATTATGTTGTGCCGCAGCTTTTTAATCCAATGTTCTTACCGTCTTAATGAGCAAAAATCAACTACTTTACCGAAGACAATGACATCGTTTAAATATATTGCAGTTTGGAACAACAACAACAAAAACAACAACAAAAACCACAACAACAACAACAAGAGAATCGTACACCTAATTTAGACATTAACCCATAATTTATTCATAAATTCTTTTCAATCGATATAAAAATATCGTTATTAAAATGTAATAAGTCTACGCAGAAAGGAATAACACATAGAGAGATGTTGAAGAAGTAGAAAAAAAAACGCGTCTCACCGTAACCTTTTGTTCCGACAAAGTATCATACATTTTTGATGACACCGAATTTTTTTTTTCTCGGTATGTTTATATGTTACTCTCGTTAAAATTAAAATGTAATTGACCGTTGTTAACTTTTGACTTACAGCTGCTTATTGAAATTGATGCTGTGTTATCCTAAAATTAGCAATGATTCATTCAAAATGTCATAATTAAAATTCCCAGAGTCTTTCAAGATTTGAATTTTTTTTATTTATTTTGAATAAAAATAATTACCGATTTATGTTGATTTAATCTCATCATCACTGTAGATAAAACAGGACAAGAAAATTTAAATAAGTCAATGTGCATGTGTCAATATATGTTTGAATATTTTGATCGCCATAAACCACAAACCAATATGTGGTGGCTCTCACTAAATGAAAACAAAAAAAAAAAACGAATGACACAAAATTTCCGAAGAAAAAATTCAAGACAAAAGGATATGAAACGCACAATTGTTGTCTGTGAGAATGAGATTTTTATAAATTATGTCTGAAGTAAATTTTTTTCTCTTTGGCATGTGTGTTTTCCCCAAAAAAAAAAAAAAAAAAAAAAACGTTAATTCGATATTTATTGTGGAACGAGAAATTAATTAAAAATTAATTTAAGACCGATTCATGGCATTTAATGACCGCTAAACTGTCAATCGTTAAGAAACTAGTTGTTAGGTTTCAAAGGAATTCCTTTGATATATCAATTAAAAATAAGTGCTGACATCGTTTGTGACATTGACTGTGAAAGGGATTTGAAAATGCTTAAGTTTGCATTTGTTATATTAGGATATTTACAAAGAAAAATAAAATCATGCCTTTGGTTTCATGTATTATGGTTTATCCTTTATCATCCTTTTGCATTATTCTTTATTTTTTTTATTGAAAAATAATAACTGTGAAATTTAAATGGACCCTAGCATAAACAATATCAATTTATCATAAATTATGGAATATTCCATTCAAAATACGTAAATCTTTTTACTTCAAACGATAGAAAACAAAAGACATCAAAGATTAGGCAAAAAACAAAAAACCGAAAAAAAAATATTCTTTTGTCAAATTTCTTAAGCATCTAATTAAATTACACACTTCTCAATAATTAATGCAGATCAATCCAATGATTTGGCTGGAGCCGTTCACTTTGGATCGTTTATTCTCACGGCAGACTTTTTTTTTGTGGAACCATCGAGATACCAAGAGAGATAGGGGAAGATAGACAGAGGGGAGAGAGTGAGACAAAAAAAAATTAAAAATAAAAAAAGAGACATCATTCGAAACCGATTCGATATGAATGCATGCTAATTTGCACGTGCGAGCTGGTCAAAATTTTGCGCATTTATCTTTTGCGATTCCCTTTTTTTTTTTTTGCTCATTTCTGCACGAAACTTGTCCATGTTGATATTTACAGAATTTGCTGGAGCACTATAAATCAGTATGCAAACAAACTGCACATAAACATTTTAAATAGACTTTATATTAAGCATTTGCATTAATGCTCTTCGAATAGGAGGTAAAAGTAGCCATAGCATATCCGTAGTGATTCGATATTGCCACTCACTTTATTATGTCCAAGAACAGAAATTCGCATAAAATGCTAGTGCAAAGTGTAAATTATGCATGGCGCTTTTATAAATACTGAAAAACAACAAGAGTGGTAAAAAACAAAAATGGAAACCGGTTGAAGAGCAAAGAAACAAAATTTCAAGATTTGAACTTCCATATTTATATTATTCGATATTATATTGACAAAAATGTTTATTTTTTTTCTTTTTTTTTTTGTTCTTTGCTTCTTTCGTACAAAACTCGCTTTTGCCATACATTGAATTCTAACAATTGGTTGTGATACGTGCAAATCAAGTCACGACATAATTTTAATGCAGCTGAAACAGAAAATGTAATTTTCATGCCAATTATTTGCTTTCTGTTTGGTCAATATTTTCCAATAAAATTTAAATCTTTCGAACCATTTAATGTGGTAAGAATAATGCAAAGTGTTTTACATTTATAAGCATAGATTCTCATTTGGCTATGGGAAGAATTGAGATTTACTGGGAGAGACAAGGGTTGACAGAGACGAAAAAAGAGACCAAAAATAAAAGCATTCATTTTCACCAATAAACATTATACATCTGCTTCATCGAATGGTCAGTCGAATGCGACATGCAGCATCGTTGCTTTTTTATGTGTTTACATTTATAAGTCAATTTACCGGGGATACGGTCAATTGAATAAATTGGCTCATTTGAAAATGTTCATTCCATTCATTTCCCATGGATGAAATTTTTCTATTCTCTTATGCAATGCACTTGAATTTGTATTTATTTTTAATTATAATGCATTTGCTGGTGTGCATTATAAATTCAAAGCGACAGCACATGGCAATAGAGATAAAAGATTTTAACAAAATGCAAAGTGCAGTGTATCGTCTCTATAGCAATGCCTGATTCATTCGAAAGGCGCATTTGAAACACGTTATTATCAGAAAGAGAACAAAAGCTATCGAAACAGACACAGAGACACACACACATATAGAGAGAGAGTTTATGGTAATTATTTAAGTTTTATCTTAAATAAATGTGAGCAAGCGTTTCGCAAGAACAAATAGAGCCCGTTGAACACATACTCACAGAGAGAAACAGAGAGAGAGAGAGAGAGAGAGAGAGAGAGAGAGAGAGAGAGAGAGAGAGAGAGAGAGAAGAGAGAGAGAGAGAGATGAATACACATTTTGTGGCTTGTAACTGTGTGTCTCACCAAACAGATTGAAAACTTGTTGGAATACTTTTATCCTGCACAAAAGTTTTACTTTAAAACATAATCATGTGGTTTTATTGTGATTATTTGAGTTGATGTTCTTTTGTCTGCATCTTCCATATAAACCAAAATACAATCGTATTTAATCTATTAGATTTAGATTGTACAACAAAATATTGAATCAACTAACAATTGGCATACAGAGAGTAAAACGTCTAGAAATGGAAATTATTCCATGTTTTACATATGAAATGATTTCCATGATCATTAATGCAGATGACAGAGTGAAAAATACCCAAAGATAAAATTAATTTTTATGATGAAAATTATTTGCGGCTTGAAAATACAACAAGCAAAAACATGAAAATAAATGGAACAATCAGCTCAATGTACTTGGGATTATTCGATGACTTGTTTTTCCATTCAATGGTCTCATTAAATCGATCCTAGTATATTCAGTACACATCCGGTATTAATGCCCTACACAAATTTTAAATACTTACTATAATTAGAACTTTGTTTATTGGTTAAGTGTAAATAAAACAATCTATGTATGACTTTGACTAAGGAAATTATTTTGCGGTATTTTCAGTAACGTAAATATTGTTTTATTCACCACAAATTGCACTATACAAAGTAAAAAATTTATAAAATTTTGATTATGTTTAGCCGCACATCTATTGCAAATCATGTAATGCTCGATTATCGACACACTAAACTCAATTCAAACTATTCAACAGTGTTATATCAACACTATGCTTTGGTCTGGAACCATCTTCTATCATTCAAAATGATAAATAAAGAAAAAAAAATGATTTAATAAACGTGCTTAAAATAACAAAGATAAATTGATTTGGATTTCATGGGCATTATTGCGAATTATCTGCATGGAATTTTGGATAAATTACGGCAAATAAATGAATGAAGAGAAAAACAAAACACTTTTTTCTTACTTCTTTCCGTTTCGTGTATTGAATATTTTGCCACATTCATAGTTATATGGTTTGAATAATCTCAAGTAACAATGACACATCTCGATGAAGGTGTTTTGTTGTTGCTATTGTTGATTCTGCTTTTTCATCTTCTTTTTCTTCTTCTTCTTTTTCTTCTTCTTTCCCATCCAAAGTAGATTGGGTTTGCATTTTTGGTTGATTTTTTAAACGTCAATGTAAACGAGCTCACAAGTGATTTTATCGCTTACAAACGCCTCAACGTTGGATTAAAATGTTTTCAATTCACCTTGATTCTAAGGCAATCAAATGGCAACACAAATATCGAATTAATTTCATTTCCAAATAACAATATACAATACACTCGATTACAAACCGAAATAATTCGAATATTTGAATTTCAATTTCAATTTAAAATGAAAATGTGTTCAATTTTTGTGTTGTTCGTTATTTTATGTTGCGTCGAAGATGTCATCTGAAGTGGATAAAAGTGCACACTTGACACACAACATTTATTGCGTTCAACGTTTCAACTCACAAAATGTGTTACAATTTGTAACATCCGAATAAATCATCTCTCCCTTTCTCTCCCTCCCTCTCTCCCTCCCTCCCTCTCTCTCTCTCTCTCTCTCTCTCTCTCTCTCCTCTCCTCCGTCTCTCTATCCCTCTCTCTCCATCTCTCTCCTTCTCTCCCCTTCTCTCTCCCTCTCTCTCCCTCTCTCTCCCTCTCTCTCCCTCTCTATCTCCGTCTCTCTGTATCCTTCTTTCTGTTTGATGTTTGTGTTTATTTTATAGCGTTGAAAATATGTTGGATGGAAATTATTATTGTTGTGCAGACAGAAAATTTTGCGGAAACAATAATTTGCAATTCATTTGCGACAACAATATGGTTGCATATACAAATTCAACTAATACTTTCAATCCTACCGTTTCTTTTTCCCTCCCAATATAAACTTCACCGTTACTGCACTCGTCCTCTGAACTTTTTTTGACTCTTGAATCATTTCCATTTTGTCTCCTCTCAACCTTTCAATCTCTTTGTTTCTTCCTCTCTTCCGGTGTCTTTGCATTTTCAATATACAAATTTACAACAAAAATGCGCCAAAGCGAATGAAAAACAGGCACACACACATACACACACTTTTGATTGGTTCGACAAGTGCTTGGCATCTAAAGTTTCATTCAACTTTAAAACAATTTTGATGAGAGATTTTTGCCGTTGCCACTTTGCAAATGTTTGGGCAATCGAAAGCATTATTTGATGAGAGCTCACGCGTACGCATTTACGTACGGACGCACAACAAACGTGAATTATTTCAAAACGCACAATTTGTGATTTCATCCAGGATGAGCATGTCAAGAGATTTTTGTGGATTCGCTCGCGGCACACCAACACAGACTCCCATAATGAAAATGTGAAATTTGCTAATTATTTCTTTCTTTTTTTTTCTTCTGCTATTTCACTCTTCTCTTCAATTCCATCGGTATATCGTTTATTTCATCTCATCTTTTTGTTTTTTGCATAAATTGTTTCAAATGGCTGCACAACACGTTAAAAGTTCACCAGTTTATTCATCCGTTGCGAAAATTCGCAAAATTTCACACGTTCCTCATCATCACATAAATGTAGTAGAGTTTAACAGAAGAGAGAAAAAAAACGAAATGAAATTGTGTACACACACTTTTATGAGTCACCGAAAAATAACGAGCACACACAATGATTCGATTATAAATCGCGCGCAAAGAATTAAACGAAAAAAAAAAAACGCGCGCACACACACAACACCAACAACAACAAACACATGTCCGCTACGCGGCTAAGTCATGCGTTCAATCAACTCTAACAATTGCTTCACAAATTATATTTGCAACAATCTTAAGATTTCAGCAAGTTTTTGCCATTTGTGTCCGTTATAATGTGTCAAATCACAAAGTTTAATTACTTAGAAAGTTTACGCGCTTGGAAATTTAACGATTATATGCGGTCGATATTCTGCAAACTCATTCCAACGGTCAAAACAACATTACTCCTTCAATTTTCAATTGAATTTTGTTTCATTTAGTACAATTTTATGGTCCTTTTTTCTCTCTCTCAATCTCTCGCTTTATCTCTCTTTCTCTCTCTCTCACTCTCGTTTCGTGTAATTCCAAACATTATATGACCGGTTGCTTTATTGCTTGAAAAGTTATAGCGATTTTATTCTCCTTTTCTGGTTTGTTAGATTGACATTGTCGTTACAAAATCATAGACAAGAAACGACATTTTTTTTTTAGCATGCTGGAAGTAATACATTGCTCAAGAAAATGACTTGTCGCATCAAAATAAAATGTTTTTCGATGGAAATTTTCGACAACACATTTTCCGTCGAAGAAATTTATCGTTGGCAAAGAAAACATGCAACGCATTTGTTTAAGTTCAGCAATGTGTTGGGAAAAAAAAATTACAACACAAGCAGCTGGTGACTTTAACCTTGTACTTGAATCTGGGCACATTAATTGCATCGCATCCTATCGCTGCTAAGCTAAGTACCTCTCTTTCGCTTTCTATTTCTTTTTCTTTCTTTCTCTCTCTCTCTCTCTCACTCTCACTCTCTCACCCTCACCCTCACCCTCAATCTCTCTCCCTCTCTCTTTCTCTATTTTTCTGACTCTTTTTATGTCTCTTTCTTTCTGTTTCTCTCTCTTCTTCTTTCTGCCACTTGCAATCACATTGGCAATCGTTTTCATGATGAATATGCGTGCCATAAAGCATTTCTTTGGTATTTTCTTATTGTTAGTTTAACATATATTTCTTTTTCATCTTTTAACATCAACATCATCATTATTTCATTTTGCATTGTTTATCTCAATTGTTTACTCGAGATCGTATTCAATCCGATAGAAGAAGAAAAAAAAATGCAAATTTAAATACACTGCCTTGCGTGTATTGTTTCGTGAATGCCGATGGCTTGTGTCAATTTAAATTGAGCGTCATATTTATAACTCAAATAAAGAAAGAGTGAAAAATAAAATAACATATTTTGTCGTGCTATAATCAAAATTGATGAAATTAATTAGCATTCTTCGTTCGATTTCAATTCGAATTTACTGTTGGGAGTGAGTCTTCTCTCTCTCTCTCTCTCTCTCTCTCTCACTTTTTATTGTGTCGATTTGTTTACATTTATTTCACAGCTTTCACCAAAAGCCCATCGTGATTTCTCGCATCGAACTAGTTTTTCAATCGTGGAATGTTGCTTATATTCAAATTGAACAAAAAAATAAAATCGTATTGCAATTTAGATGCATCTCTAAAAACTGGATTGAATCACTTCAGAAAGTTTTACATTATTACAGAATTTGTTGACTGTCTTTATTGTCTCTATCCTTTTGCTCTGTCACGTTCTCACTCACTCACTCACTCACTCACTCACTCACTGACTCACTCTCTATTTCTTAAAGTGAATGTTGGCGGTTAGTGTATGGTTTGGTAGTATTACGACCTAAGTACATATAATAATGAAAATATCGTATTCATTGGTTTATTTGAACGAATTAAATGGTTGTTTTGTTGTAGTATCAGTCGCAACAGGTATAATGAATGCGTGTTGCATTCCATGCGAACGTATATCGATTGTTGCACATTTGTTTGTTTGCTATATTGAATAGCTGGATGAAAAGAAGACAAAAAAAAAAAAAAATAACGACAAAACAGTCTTTTTTCCAGTGATTATACGCTTATAGCGACAGAAGCAATCATGTGTATGATAACAAACCAAGTGTTCACACCAAAAACAATGGAAGAGCGAGAGAGAGAGAGAAAAAAAAGCACAATATAAATAAACAATCATCGAAATTGTCTATACATGGTAAATCAAAATCTTGAGGTTTTGATCGTTGCTGTTCCGTATGCTGAGCAACTAGCAACCAACTAGCTCGCCATTCGCGGTCAACATTCATATACAACAATCACATTTGGCTTAACACATTCACACACACACACACACACACACACACACACACACACACACACACACACTTGATCGAACAAAATACTATCCAGACACACACACATTCTAGCATATACACATGTAACTATTTTTTTCTTGTTTTTGTTTCATTTTATAGTTGTGCCGCGCGCGCTCTCGCAGAAACAGAAACAGCAACAGACAGATAGCAAAAAAAAAAAGCGCCGCACAAACGACTTGTGCTCGAATAAAGACTTGAGATAGTAAAATCAGCATTCAGTTATAATCAGAGATTGCTAGCGAGAAGTTTGCACAAAACAAAATACTCGTCAATTTTGTTACGACGATTTAATTCATAAACATAAACAAATTTTTACAAAAATCTAAAGAGAAAAAAGAAAATTATCTTAAAGTTGTACCAATTGTGTGTGCATATTGACAATTTCTTCGGAACATATCTCTTGAATGTACGTAAACTTTTGTATTATTTGTTTTAAAATGAATTTTTTCACCCTTTTTTTTATCATTAAGTGCTATTGTTATTGTTGATTGAATGTTTATATTTCCATGATTTCTATAGTGCATGTTGACATTTTCTTTACATGCTTGTTTGCTTTGCATTGCATTGCATTGCATTAACGTTAGATTTGGTTTTGGTTTTTGTTTTCATAAAATTACCATTTTTGGGAGAAATTGTAAACTGGCGTAATGCATTATGTTAATTTGATGCATGCAATTAGTAATGCTAATTCATTTGATCATTGATCGTTTATCTTTATTAATGCATTCGATCGTACTATGTATTTGTGTGTTGTTTCTTTTTTTTTTTTTTTTTTTTTGTTTGCTTCAATGTGAGTGCATAATCAAAGCTGAATGATTTCCAAACAAAAACACAATAAATTTGTTCAATTTTAAAACTAAATTTTCGCCCATTATTACTCATAAACATTTTGATGGCAAATCATAGATTTTTATGCAAATAGATCAATTCGCATCAATGCCAAAACGATTCGATTTAGTTTTATTCATTTTGTATTTTGAGGGGCCTTTTTGATACTCTCTCAATGAATACTGTATTCATTGTTTTTATTTTGTTTCTCTTTTGATTTGTTTGTCTCCAAGACCATAATCATCCATTGTGAATGACAAGCTGCTTTTTGCTTGTAAAATAAGATATAAAAAAAACATATTTAAATTGTATGGAATGGACATGTAATAATTGGACACGCATTTTCTATTCATTTTTATTCACCCGAATCGAAAATCATAAGTTTTTTGACATAAGACATTTTGCACAAAATTAAAACCATTTTTCAAATGCTTTTGATCATTTTTCTTGTCAAATTAAATAATATTCGTTTGCAATTTTACCCTTCGGCTCTTTTGTTCGATCATTTTATTTGATGTTTTCGTTTTTATGTTTTGTTTGCAATTTTATTCACAGTTTTGTTTGAGCATTTTTTTTTTTTTTTGCTTGAATGAAAGTGAAATTTGATTAAATGACATTCAGGATGTAATGAATTTTATGAGATTTGTCACATTTTACAAGATTTATGAAATTTTCGAAAATTTCACAAAGTTCATACCAGTCGCATTTTGAAGTGTTCATATCATTTGCATTCAATGACACTGCGTTCAAACAATCGATTTCATCAATATCAAATTATTGAAATTCAATTTATTTAATGTGTTTTATAAAAAAAAAAAAAACAGCGGAAATTACAAAACATTATTCCGGGGTGTCTAAAATTAATCGCAACGAAACCTGATATCCATTTTCGAATGTTTTATTTATGTTTTTTTTTTTTTATTTTCTTCTATCAAATTCGATTGATAATCATAATATCCACATGCTACAGATAATCATGTTACAGATAACATGTTATTTTTGATGAGTTTGTCACAAGCCGGTAGATAAATGTGTTATTGATGAAAGAAAAAAAAAAATTCAACACTTCCGTATCGAGGGACATTTCAAATTTTGGCACCATGTGTCAAATTTATTTCCATAGAAACTGGATCATTAATAAATAATCGAAATGAAAATGAAAACGGAAGAAAAATGCAGAGATAGAAGGGAAAAAAAATGGAACAACAGTTAAAATAAATATTTTGGTTTTATTTGCACATAAATTTGCAATATGCAAAACCCAAGAATAAAAATTTGGGTTTTCCTTATCGATTCGCATGAAAAATGCGCTTTTATGACATCTTCTAAACAGAATTAGAAATTCATCATTGGAATAAATAATCGAACCGGTTTTCCTATGGCGTATCAATTTTTATTCGAAAAATCCAACAAACATAAAGAATTGTAGCGCCGTTTTATTTGATGATTGAACGATTCCGTGAAAATATGATTTATATATGCGAATATTTTTTTTTTTTTTTTGAAATATAAAGAAACGTGTTCGATAGTACATTGTTTATTGATTTACGTAAAATAATAATCCTTTTTGTTTCGAATGATGGTGTTTTGGGAATTTAACAAAAATCTTTTGTTATTTTTTTCTATTTGAAAACGTCTGAATGATTCTATTGATCTTCATTTCACAAAAGATTGTGAATATTAGTGTATTTCCAATTGATTCAATGACAATATGGCACAACATTAAAGTGTATCGTGACAGTATTGATTCAATCAAAGTTAATTGATTTTTTTAACCGCCCACATATTGAACTCATTTTCGTTGTTGCTACTGAACAATGACACATTATCAACAAATTATGCACCGCAATCAAAGCAAAGGTCATATTCACAACGCCAAAATGAAGATGCATAATTTAAGCATGTCATGTGTTTGTGTGTGTGTGTGCTCACGTAATGATCGTAATTCACAATATATCAAGAGACGTTTATTCTGCTTTTGCCAAATCATATTTTATTTATCCAAATGTTGACGTTGTTGTTGGTCGAATATGCGTACGATTATGAATCGTAATTTTATTATCGTATGAATCGTAATATTTTTTTGGTTATTTCATTTGTTTACTCATTCATTCAAAAAAGAAGACACACACAAAAACAACGATATAATAAGACGCTTGCTGTTTCCCATTTTAGTTTTTTAAGTATTGTCACTTCTTCATTTTTTGCATTTGATTTCATTGAAATTTTTTTTTTCATTGCTTCTTTCTTAATTTGTTTTCTTTCTTTTTTTTTCTATGGAATTTTCAGTGAAACAATTAAGTTGGTGATATCATCTGCGGATCAGGACTGCACGTATTATCAAAATCAAAAGACGTAAAAAAAAAATTCAATAAAATCGAAAAGTTATATCGAAAGTGAAACGAGATCAATAACCCGGGTGTACGAAAAAAATCAAAAAGCATCAACATAGCGGACTTTGTAAACAAAAGAAAGCTACAGAATTCGTATTCGATTAAAACGGAAAGTGTGTAGAAAGTCAAAGTACCACCGTCACCATCGTTAATCATATTGATCAAAATTGAAGATCAAACGCTTTAAAAGATCGTCCATTGAGCGAACGAGAAAGAAAGGAAGAAAAAAAAATCCGCAAACTCGGTCATTATTCACCGGAACGAACGGACTCAAACAGATAATATCACAATTTTTTTTTCCTTCTTCTTCGGATTTAAGTGGCTAATTAAAACAGAGAACAAAAACAAATTAAAAAACAAGACCGCAACAAGCCACAATCGCACACAGGTGACTTTGAAACATTAAATTATGCGAGATGCAAAGATAAACCAGACAAATCAAACTTGACAAATTCCAAATAATCAACAGTTAAATTGATTAAATTTAGTGCGAACGGCAAAATTGTCTCTATTAATCGATAAATTTTTTTTTTTGTTTTGGTTTTTGTTTTCTCTCATCATAAAATACAAACAGAAATGAATGTTGAATTTTCTAATTAATTTATTGATATTATATTCGAATCTTACGAAATTTAGTTGGTTTCAATCACATCAAATATAAAAGGAGTCGCTTTTTGTTTTGAGAGGTCGTAAAAAACACTCCAAAGACACATTTAAAACAAAAGAGTCAAAAAAAGAAGAAGAAAATAATAATAACAACAACAACGCTACGACAACATTTACAATTTGTTTATGAACCTTCAGTTCAGCGAACAACCAGATTTGCTTTTGATTTGGCAATTTTGTTACTGTTTTTTTTTACACGTTGTACGATTACCATTGACAAAACAACGATACATTCCGAAGAGAAACGGATAGCAAGAAGAAAAGAACACAGAAATAATTATACACAGAAAATCAATAAAAATGAAGCATTTTTCTGCATTTGTGCTTATCAGCGTAGCAGTTCTCTTAGAAACTGTCTTGGGCCAGTCACAACTACCTCAATATAGCACCAGGTAAGTGTTATTGCTGCTGTTCAATGTTTGCACTTTTTTTTTTGTTCTTCATCGATAAGTTTTTGATATTATCACCTGGCTTTCCAACAGCGAATGTTGTCATTCTTTTTTTTTACAATCAAATTATTTCTCTTGAACCTGATTGTATATGAAAACCTGGTTGTAAATGAAAACCAGTTCTCAAATTGATTTGGTTTACAAATTTGTTGCGCGTCTGCAATGGAAATCTGGCGAGATGAGAGAAAAAAATGTTATTGATAAAAACACACTCGATGTGGACGTTAATGTGTGTGTGAGTGTGTTTTATCAAATGTTTGTTTTTTCTTCTCAACACATTCTCACGATATACGCTTTATTTCAAGATATTTTCAAATGATTTGATTCAAAACATTGATTCCATATAGATATGAAATTATATGCGAAAATGACCATGATGAAACGGTTTTGCAAATGATGACGTTTTCTTTTCATATTTTGAATCGATTAGTGGCATCACACCAAATTAAGAGATTAAACCTTCTATCAAAAATGAAAAATAAAAAAAAATGTTTTCCTTCTTGGGTCAATGGGTGTATGTTTTAAAATGCAATACCGAATCGCCTTCGATTTAACAAATCCAACCAAAACCAATCACGATAACGAACTGCAAGTTAGAAATTTTGTTAGTCATAATGAGTAATCCGAATCCATCATGCAAATTCATTCAATGCCATTGTCAATGAATATACATTCAAAATGTAAATCCAAATATGAAATTTCAGTAAAACCGCACATCACCAAATTCGATGAATTATCTTTCGAATTGAAAATAAAACGTGTATTTTTGGTGGTGAACAAAACATCTGTCGGCGAATTTTTTTTTCTTCCTTTATCTTTCTTTTAAATGTCAGATAAAAGCATGCGCGGCAATTGAAAATGCCACAACAAACCAAACCAAACAATTAAAAAGAACAAATCAAAATAAAATTGTGAGATTAATTGTTTTGTCATTTGGAACCTTTTAATTCTTAATGTACATATATTAAAGTTGTCAAATGAGACCACAAAATCTATGCGCTATGTACATGTTCGTTGTGTATAATTTTGCATTGATTTTAGAAAGAATACTTTTTTTTTTAAATGAATAGAATGAGCTCCAGTGATCCCATGCAACGTGTTAAATGAATGCATTTGCTTTGGATGTGTATAATTTTTGGACAAAACAATAACTAGCTTACATTGTGTACATGCAATTTAATCTAGTGGGCTGAGAACAGTAGAAATGCAAACACGACTGAGTATTAATTACAATCATGTGTGTGTGTGTGTGTGGTTGAGCGCGCTTTTTTTTTTCAACTATGCATTGAATGCACAATTTTCATATAGTAATCTTAATTGTGCGTAAGCGCACAATTTTGCGAGAGCAAGAGTGGCCGGTGTGTGAATTAGGAATAAAAGTGAAGAAAAAAATGTTGTGTTCGGTTTGTACAAAACATTCAATGATATATGATATATTGACCATTGTTATTGTCTCATTAATCATATAAAATTATGATTTCGTTAATATTTACCGCATATTGCATACAAATAAAATACTGAATACAGTTCACATTGTGTACACTGTACACACTGTACACACAATACAACAAAACAAAACAAAACAATTGTCATTTTCAGACAAAAATGCCCGGTAAATAAAGCGAACACAAAAAGAAAAATAAGACTGACTACAAATTACATCGGGCATGAACTTTTTCAACATTAATTGTCATGAATTTATGTTATTTGTTTGCTCAAAATATTTTATTTGGCAAACATTTATGAAAGATTCAAATACACCGTTTACACCGATTATAATCTCCAGACGGAAAATCTCTCGCTCATTTGTTTGAAGAGGAAACGAGAATGAAAGAAAGATAGATAGATAGAGAGAGAATGAGAGAGAGAGAGAAAGAGAGAGAGATAGAGAAAGAGAGAAAGAGAGAGAGATAGAGAGAGAGAGATGGAGAGAGAGAGAATGAGAGGACAAAATTGAAGAGAGATGGAAAAAGAATGATAGCGAAATAGCCAAAGAGCAACAGAGACAAATAGCGAAAATGAAAGAAAAACAAAAATTGTAAAATCCCACGATTACATAGAAATGGAATATGCTTAAATGCATATGCTCTTTCTACATGACATGAGCAATTTCATTTTTCAAACAGACAGAAAGACTGGCTTACTGGTCGTGGTTTTGATCGTGTGGCAACGGCGGTTGCGGCCATTGGCACGCACCCTGCATAGAAAATAGTCTATTACAATTTACTGCGCAGTTTTGTTATTTGAAAGTGCTTGTCTTGCTTCGGCCAAAATCCATATAGGAAGAAATAATGGGTATGGTCATTAATCGTTGTTAACACGGATTCAAATATTCACGATGATAATGTCTTTAGTTGTTGTACTGTATCATATGCATATATTTTCATTTTCATTTCATTTTCGTTTTCGTTTTCGCTTTCCACATAATTTTTTTCATATTTTTCGTTTTTTCGTTCGTTCGTTCGTTCTTCATTCAGATGACACACAAGTCCACGACGCATTTGTTCATTTTCCATGGTGCTGTCGATTCGAATTTCGTGTCTAGTTGTACTGAACTGAAATTGTATATGACCATACAGCATATCGAAAACTTATATTCAATATGCGTGTATCCATATTTCTAGATCTACTTCGTGTACAGCATGCTTATTCACACTTACGAAACGCAATGAATAAAAAACGCAAAAAAATACACACACACACACAAGTACACGATCGGCTTCTTAAATCTTTCATTCTTGTTCTCTTGATTCAACTGCTTTTACTTTTATTGTTACTATGCGCCCTTGAACCTTTTACACATTCTTTTTTTATTTAATCATTCTTTATTACACGTTTATGAATCAAGTCAATTACCTATGATTTTAAGCACCTTTTGCCAGTAATTTTCCGCTATTGCGTTGTGCTCATTCAAGCTTGAGAGTCAATCATTTTTGACTTGTTTTCAAAAAATGACTAAATTTGGAAATTTCAAAGTTATTGACAAAGGAAAGGATGAGAGGAAAAGAAAAGTAAGGGTGCGAGAAAGAAAAAGAAGAAAAAATAAAAGGGAGAAGAAGAAGAAGAAGAAGAAGAAAGAAAAAGAGATAAGACTGAGTAAGAGGAAGAGACATAGAAGAGCGAGTAAGACAGCGTGATAGAAAGAAAAAAGAAAATAAACAAGAAAAATATATGCATTATCAATGAAAAGAAAACCTTTGCACCATCCGACGTAACGGTGAATCAAAGGTAAAGTTTCTCACAGACACTGCGTATCTTTATTTATTTTTATTTCGTTTATACCAAGAGTCTCTCACCCACACAACATCTCACCTCAGACGATGCGATAAATTCATCATCAATTTCATCCATTTTAAATCAATTTTGACACCTATCAAAATCAAAGCATCTTCTATATGAAACAAAAAGAAAAGACAACAGCATCAGACAGTATGTATCACTCATGAGACATTCCTGCCAAATTAGTTGATTACATTGTCCAAGTTTGGCACTTCACATAATGACCTAGATATTTGACGTCAACATTTCGATACAGATTTGCTGTTGAACTTGAAAAGATGAAATATGATTATCAAGCATGTTACTTTGCTTTATGGTGACCATTTGATTTGACCATGGTATACTGGTC
Source organism: Resseliella maxima (assembly GCA_029041755.1). Lineage (NCBI taxonomy): Eukaryota > Metazoa > Arthropoda > Insecta > Diptera > Cecidomyiidae > Resseliella > Resseliella maxima. The sequence continues at coordinate 1,104,687 of JAQOWM010001006.1, read as the reverse complement.
ACCGTTTCATATTCTTTACCTAATTCTATTCGTCTGCCAACATTTACGTCAATTATTTAGACAAAATTGGTTTTAATGGTTTTTAATTCTCACATAATATCGCCTATTTCATTGGCTATTTTTATGCATTTTGTTCGTTTTTTATTCACTTCACCTTCTCCATTTGTTTTTTTTTTTGCATCAAATTGGGAAGATGAAAGCATCAATTAAAGAAGAGAAGAGATGAGATGAGCAGAAAAAACAAAAATTCGGAATAAATTCATAATTGGCATAATGCGTATAATGAATATAGACGAGACCATGGAAATGGCAACATTTTTGATTTTTTTTTCATCTCAATAAATTGATTCCTTTATCTATTCAAAGCAGCCGAAAAAAAAGAATAAAAGGTAGCAAAAAATCGATAAACATTAAAATCGTCTCGTATGACAATTTTTTCGATAAAATACATTTACCCGATTCCAATTAGCTGGCATATATTGAAATTTGAAACAAAATAGTAGGCATTAGAATAAAAATTTATCAATAACAAAAAACCAAAAATTATTGATGTGTCAACCAAATATCGTTTTTTAATTATAATTCTCTAACATTTTCTTCTTTCGGTTCTTTCTTTTTTTCTTCTTTCTTGTGCTCTTGTCAATTTGCTTTGCATATTGATTCTAGATATAATAACTTAAACGTTGATCAAATCATGTCGAGCGACCGTTTGGTATCGAATTACGTTGAATGTTTATTGAGCCGTAAGCCATGTCCACCTGAAGGAAAAGACCTGAAACGTAAGTACAATCATTGATCGTTCTTTTGTTTTTGATTTTTTTTTTCCATCATTTTTTCATCATTATGAAGCATTTTTATGCGCCGCCATAAAAATTAACGGTTCGAAAATTTGCTTAATGCTTTTTCGATGTAATTCTCTCTTTCATCGTTTCTAACGAAAAAAAAAAAAAATGAAACATTATTTATCGGATTCAACAATTTATTGAATATTCATATTTAATGTCATAAAGGCGGCTTTTGGTAATTAATTTTCGCATTATACGAATACTTAACATTTTATCTATTCTACGCATTTGTTCCAACATTTCGCGTATACTGTATATTGTGTGTAATATTCTTTACTCTATTATGTGTAGATCTATATTGTAAATGTTAGATTCTATAGAATTTTAAGAATGGCAACAAAAAAAAAATCGCAATCCACGTGCTTTTTTTCCCCTTTTTTCTTCTGTCAGATAAAGTTTACAAACAAAGAATGTTTTTTTTCCTTCCTCATCGCAATAAATTCAACGAAATAAATCGATCGAAATAAATTTATGGCAGAAGACGTGTGTCGCCAAAATCGAAATTCTATTATAGAATGCTTGCGTAAGAAAATGTTTGATTTTGCCAAAATTTAATGTTTTAAATGATTAATATTAGACTACTGATATTTTATTTGCGACTTTTATAAAACTAATGATTAAGTCGTAATCATAATTGAATTTTTTGCTTTGCATATATATCAAATGATTTTCAATAGAAAATATTCAGTCTTTTGGTATATGTATTTCTTATATGTTTAAAGTGTGTTTGTTTTATGTGTATTAAATCAGATGGAAATGAAACATTTTATTGATGTTCAGAAATTGTCATCAATAAGTTCAAAATCCTAATTATGTTTGAGGCTGATTTATTCGATTCAGAATAAATATCCATAAATTATTATCAAACATTTTATGCTGACTTTTAAAACACATGTTTTTGTCACTTTTTTTTTTAAGAGTGAAACAGCAACAAGAGCATACACACACACATACACACATAATAAACGTGTCAATTTTATTGATGTCAAAATCGATGATTTTTATGCGATGCATAGCATAAATACCATATATGATATTTATCTCATATATATATATAATTTGAAGCGCCTCCAAATTCTGTATTCACAATTGTGAATACATTAATGTATGGCCTCAAATCATTTGACCGAGAAATGGAATCGCGGTAAAAGAATTTAATACGACTAGACAGCATAAATATCATATGTTATCTTCCACCAAATGATTACCACTTGATTTTAATAGCATGAAATGTGATATGTGTACAATACAAAAAAAAAAAGAAAAGAAAAAAAAAAAGAAAAAGAAACAATAACTCTTCTTTTTGTTAACAACAAACCGACCTAATGACAAACAATGTGCCAATGACATTATTATTGAAACGATATGGTCGTAAAAAAAAGAAATATCTATATAAATTGTTGTTGTTGTTGAATTTTTGAGTGAAATCGTAACATTAAATATCTGACCCAATGCGATATTAATATCATTATTTATTCGATTCACTTGAATAGAACAAACGGTAGGTATCAGTTATGATGAGAGGGCGCCAACGGAACAAAACAATAAATTTAAAAATCCAAGCAGTTTATTTTTCAATGTCAACAAATCTGTATACAACCGCACCTTCCATTTATAAACGATGAAAGTTTATTCGGATCTATTTTTCAAAGTGTGAACGTGACAAAGAATTCTTTTTTTTTTTTTTTTTGTTCCGTTTGGCATACATTTTATTGGATACAAAATTCGGACATGAATTTTTTTTTTTATGATGATATTACTTTATTCCCATTGTTGATGATGATATAATCCATGAATTAAAATGAGCGCCCATATGAAAAATGACCATTTTATTATGATTCCTTATTGCTTGCTTTTTTACGGAATGGATTTATTTGAGAGAATTCGGTTTCCTTTTCAACCATATCTTCATTTTTCATTTGTATTTCTGACCCATTTATGCGTTTTGACAAATTTTCAAAGAAAAAAAAACTTAACAACACAAGCATAACGTTCATCATTCGCATGTAATAAATTTAATTAAAAACCTTGTTTTACTGTCAAAACGTGACTTTTGATATAATTTTCCTATTAAAATTGTCTAAGTTGACACAAAGAAATGTTTATTTTAATAATTATTAGTTTTATGTTTTACAAAAGGTGTTTGACTTTTCGTTGAAATCATGACTATTATCATGATGAATTTATGGGGGCAATGCTCACAGTTGTTCACATTAAAGGGACACAAAGCAAATAAATAAGCAAACAAATTAAAAAAAAAAAAAAAAAAAAACTTGAAGTGTCACCAAAGCTCAATGGCCCCTTGTTTCAGTGTTTCCCTTGAATTGGATCACTTTGCCCAATATCAATAAAAATCCGACACTATTTATAAAGAATGTAAAGAAACATCATCATCATCATTATCATCATCATCATATAAATATATATGATACCCGATGGGCATATTTAAGCTTTTCTTCATCGAAACAAACATGTTCTTATGGAAAACGTATACAAACAATAAAAGAAACATTTTATCTCAATTTCCTTGTCAACTAAAACAATTATGTAAAACTGACTACGATTAAATTGAGTCAGAATTAAAAAAAAAATTTATATTGACACATGAACGCAAGCATCCAAGATAAATTGCAAATTTATTCAAACAACAAAATCTTTATATCATAGACCAATGATTCGGTGTTGACTCCTTTAGTTGTTTTGTTTTTATTCTTCATTCTTCATTTTTCATGTTATTTTGTTGTCTTTTTCGCTTTTATCTTAATGAACTTTGGAACGGAACTTAATGGCATTAATAATAAAAAAAAAGTCTAAAAGTTTCAACGCATCTAAGGAACCTGCGAGAAATATTAATTTAATTCGAATATCCTTCGTGTAATTAATGCAAAAAATGTTTTAAAACATAAGAAAATGACAACAACAACAACAAAAACAGCAGCAGCAGCAAAAATACACAGTTTGCATAAATTTCTTTTGTAATTTTGCGCGGCGAATTAATTTATTCGAAAGTGTGTTCTACCATTATATTTGTGCTATGCGTGAGCTCATCAAACACAATCTGGTTTGATGTTTTAATTAGTTTCACAAAGGAATCAACCATTCACCAATTCTATAATTTGATAGAAGATAATTTTAAGCCAAATAATAAACTTGGATAACAATCTTTGTATTAGAATTATTTCATATGATGTCATTTAAGTTTTATGAAAGATTTAGCGAAAGGATTTTGGTTTTTGCACAATTTTTTTTTTTTTATTTTATTTTGACCTACTAAATGAAATCAATCTCCAAAAATAACACCAAAAAGAAGATCAACTCATATAACATCAATTCTTAAATTGAATTCGAATCACAATGAGATACAGAACGAACATTTGAGTGAGAATTAGAATAAGAATGAGAGTGAAAATGAGAATGAAAATGAGAATGACAATGAGAACATTTAGACAAAATTGACTGCAATTTATTTGAAAGAATGGGCATACAAATAAAAAAAAATCCAATTCATTCAATAAAAGCTAACGAACCCAGTAATATTGAAGTTCGTTCTAGCCCAATTCATTTAGCTTACCATTTTCGTTTTGAATATGACTCAATTCATACAAATTGGATTGCGAATAAATCAAAATTATTGCAAAATGAATTGCTTGGATTGTAAATGAAAGAAGAAACGACACAAATTTGAAAATCAAATCAACAAAATTCGAATGGAACAATGATTTAAAGATGAAAAAAAATTTTTTGGCAGAGCAATAAGACTATTTGAGAAACACAATGAACACACAATTAATTGTAGCTTACTTATTATTGCTGTTAGACAATTACTTAATGATTGAACATCAAATAGGCATGATATTTTTTATTGGATTTAAATTGAAAATGATTGAACGCAACTGATTTGAAGAAAAATAGCAACTTGTTAATGAGCATCCATTTTGTGAATTAGAATGCCATAAGGTGATTGGCTATCGGTGCAGTTTTATTTGATGAGTTAATTGCCATAGCCATTAGTCGAATGTATTAATCGAGATGTTTGATAGCCTTCTAATCAAAGCCGGTCGATAATGCATTGTAAACACTTCCTATATCAACTTTATATAGCCAATGCTACATCAAGCATAATTATAAAGGCTTAAAATTTTAACTTGAAAAACGGAAGAAAATGCAAACATCTTCACAAATAATAATCTCGCTAAAAGAGAAATCGCTATTTTTAACACCAAATTTACAATTAGCAATATATTTTCCGAACGAAAAGTGAGCAAAAAAATGGCAAAAGTTTAAAAACAGATTGGTCGATCAGAGGAAAAAAAAAACAAAAATACGTACAAAATAAATATTCACAAATGAATATCAAGGTGTTCATTGAATAAATCGATCTTGTTGATTGAGGGTTCATTGACAATACAATTCAAATGGACCACGAAATGTGTATTAATCAATATGATCAAATGGGCGTGAGAAAAAATTAAATTGATCGGATTTTCGATGAGGTGCGAGCAATCCTGCCAAGGTGCCATTTTATAGACGATTTTCAGTGAATTTGATTCTGCGATATAAACACTTCATTATCGACTTTAATAACGCTCATTATTTATAATAGATGACGTCGTACATTGTTTTAGTTTGCGTCACGCACTATAATCTCGTCGCAATTTTTTCATCTCGATTGCTCTCATTCTCTCTCTCTCTCACTGTCTCTTTTTCTTTTTCTCTTTCTTTCACTCTTTGTTTATCTACAAAAACGCGACATACCTAATTTACATCTTTACAGCACATGCCAATGCCTGTTTGTGGTCATTGCTTTCACTTTGTTGTGACGGTCAAATGAAAGCGATTCATCATTCAAACCACGAAGAAAACTGTTACCGAAAAAGAAAAGAAAAGAAAACAAAACAAACGGCCGCAGACACATAAAAATGTCGTGCGCCCGCGCCAAAACAACAACAACAACAACAAAACGAAGCGAATCACCATAATCAAAACAAATAGAAAGAAAATTAAATATCGAAAAAAATCAAAAGAGAAAAGAGAAAATTAAATATTGCGGACAAAATGGATAGCATATGCCGCATTCCGATCCAATTTTCGATAATTTGTGTGCACAAATTTATATCGAATAACGTGCAAACAACACATAAATCGCTGGTTAAAACTGGTTCAACAAGCAACAATACTATATCGTCGCCAATCTATTTAAATGACTGTCTTTTTGATTTGCTAGCCGGTTTATTTGTGCTAATAAGCAATGTTTCTCTATTCTATTTTTATATGAAAAAGGAAAAAAAGCGTGAAATCACAATCTAATTGCAAAAGATTCAAGCGTCAAAACCAAGTAATCATTGTTGTCAGTTGTTATGGTGCGCGCGCAAATCATATAAAGCGTCTATTTGCGAGCGTAATTCTTTGGCATTAGCCATGAGCTGAATATAATTGTTTCAACGTCAATATCCAGATAGTATTTGATTTCAATAGGCTAGTTTGATCATATTTTTATTTTTTCTTCTCTCGAATATTTAAGTGACAATTAGAACATGTTTTAAAATGGCACATGTAATATGCAATTGTGCATACTCATTCAATCGATAAAATAGCAATTTTTTTTTTTTTTTTTGCAAAATTGTTGAAATCAACTGGATAGAATGTAATTTAAATTCATAATTATATCAATCATTTGTCGGTATAGTTGATTTTTACTTTTTTACAATTAAATTCACTTGAATGAATTTTCAACAGGGTTCCGTTGTTACCATTCATTTTGAAAATGTGAAATATGCTCAATTTCCTTATTGTAAATTCCCGTACATTTTTAAAGTGCTTTTTATTCAAGAAATTCATAATATATAATTCAGAGCATATTTATCACCAAAAAAATGCCACTGATTTAATACTTTTGGTATTACAAACTTCTGACAGTTTTTTTTATTCTTCTCATCCTCTTTGACACAAAAAATAATTTTTTATAATAAGCGATTTGACTTAAGCCATATTTCCTTAACAATAAAGAAGAAAAAAAAGACGGAGGTTTGAATTCTTTTGAATGGACCTCATTCAAATATTCATGTAGACAAGATGCTAACATTTAATTGAGCTTAACAATTTGCTAGAAGTTTCGCAAAATTCGATCGACATTTTTGGGGAAGACGAATAATAATGATGAAGACACTCAAATTTAAATTTAAATTCAAATGTCAATAATTTAATTCAATCTCCAAATTTAGATATAGATTTTATTCTCTTTTTCTCTGTCTTTTTCACTGTTTGATGCTTCGTTTATTATTCCGTAAACAGTTAGATGCTTTGCACAAGGTCAAAATGCTGTTTAAAATGCTGCTTGAAACATGTATAATTTTCAGCGGGAAAAAAGTCGACGGGTATGATTGTGTTTTTCGAACTGTTTTCAACCGATTTGTTTTGTTGTTGTTTTTGTTTTTGTTTTTTTTTTCAACATTGACCACTTCTTGATTTGTAGGCAAATTTTCTTGGCACACATAAAATTCTCACTTTTTCTCGATGTATTGCTTTGATTCGACTGCAAACAGGAAACTGAACATGAATATTGAAAGGGAACGAAAGGAAAAGAGACAATGAAAATGAATGATAAAGAGTGAGAGAGCGAGAGTGAAAGAGCAAAAACGAGAGAGAAAAGCGAGAGAGAAAAGCGAGAGAGCGAGAGCGACAGTGAGAGTGAGAGTGAGAGTGAAAGAGCGAAACAGAGAAAGAGCAAGAGAGATGTAGAGATAGAAGTAAAAATGAATGCAAAAACCACTATGAATGTTGTTTTCTGTTGTTTTCTGTTGTATTTATGTGCATATCACACTTGAATCGGAATCAACCAACACATATAATTTATAATCTTGAAAATGAGTAATAATCATAAATGTGTTGAAAAACTATATAAAATCTTATTTAAATGAGAGATGAAGAGATAATGTATGCACACTTTAGAAGCAAAAGGCACATGTTCATTCATCTCTCATCTATCCATTTCAAGATTTATCGGTTGTTATTTAGCATTCTAGAAACAATAGCAAATAGAAATTGTTGCCCCAAACGACTGCAACTGTCAATAGACAATGAAAACAACAAATCGTCATGGAAGCGCGAGAAAAACATAAAAATAGAAGAAGTTAGAATAAGAAGAAGAAGAATAAAAGCGTCATCACGATCATCTATCACCGACTAAACAACCACATGAATTCAATAAACACTTTGAATGCCGCATGTTGACATGCGTTCATCGTTAAATGCATAAATTAATCAAATTAAAATGTAAATTAAACAGATTTTAACGAGAAAAATTTTTCGTGTGATTTTTGCGCTCTTTTTTTCTATTGCCTTATTAAGATCAGTTTGTTTGCAACGGGCTTTTAACACAATTTAATAACCATTAATAATTCTTCTTCTTTTTTTTTCCCCCGTTTGTTATTGTTGCTGTCTTCTGGCATTTAACACGTACAAGAGAATAGAATAAAAAAAAAAATTGGTTGGATTAGCACTAAATGTATTGATATATAAGCAAAATGAGTTTTGTGATGCGCAAAACTTTTATACAAATTACCGCCATTTCAATGTGTGCTTAACACCGTAATTAAAACTTTTAGTATTGCTAACAGCAGCAATCAACAAGTGAACAGCAAAAAAATAATTGAAAAAAAAAAAAACGTTTTGGGCTTTTCCTGTCTTTATCGTTTTAATTTATTTGTAATTTTTTGGAATTGGAATGGTTACAATAGTTGAAAATTTTTTTTTGCCAAAAAACGTGCGCATTTCGGCCCACAATTCAATGTATTCAAAAAAATTGAAATTTTGTTTTTTTTTTTCATTGATCGTAAATCAAACGCAAATATTTCATTTTTTTACAAGTTGTCCAATACACTCTGGAGCCATTCGATTCAAATGCATGTAGACACGTGCAAATGAAAAAAGAAACACTCGATCACGAAAGAAGCGGATATGAAACAAAGCGCACAAAATCGCCGTCGTCAATATGCACGTTGCAATTCTAAAATGATTTATACGTTGGGCCAATAAAAAAAAAACGAATAAATCTTCCATGCCATTTTCACTTCCGTTAGCACCTTGCACTTTTGCGCACCTAATTAGCTTACAATTCGATGTGGCTTTCGCTCACAATTAAATGATTTAATCTTTCCTAATTTCGATTTAAAAACTAAGAAGACGAGAAAAAAAAACAATGACAACTGTTGATTTGTTTGCTGCATTAGGAATGAATGTGAAATATAGTAATTCCATCAGTCGAATAAACTTTAAATGTTGAAATGAATGAATTAAAAACAAAAAATGAAAGAAAAAAAGAAACAAGTCGCGCAAATTTAGGTCAAACTGAGTGCCATTAAATCATTACGACGCGATATCGTGCACATTAAGAAGAAAAAAAAATCAACACACAGATATACGATCGCGTTCACGCGTACACATTTACAAGTAGGTAAATATTGCTTAAGACATTCTTGGACCTTGCATCTTAAATCGTACAGCATCAAAATAATTTCCAAGTGCAAAACGCATTGACCATTTTACAATAAATTTTATCAATTCTATTCGATAAAAGTCAAGGATTTATTCTATTTATCTATCTTAACTAACATTTTCTTGGCATTGTTGACAAATTGATGCAATGAACTTGTAACTTGTAACTTTTTGTAACTTATGTCTTGTATAGCTTTGATTGTAAATGATGGCCGTTATGTAATCAACATTTAAGATGGTAATGAAATAATATTGACAAGAAAAATTCAAATCGTGTCTATTCTTGAATGAAATTATACGATGGAAAAACAAACATCAATTTTGCCAGTGGAAATTCAATTTCTTTCGAAACATACCGATTTGAATTTGGTTGTATCATCGTCATCATCATCGTCATCAACATTATCAATGCCAATGCTCTTATCCATGCATATCTGGCAGAAAATCAATAAAAAATGCTTATCATTTTGTTAAATGCTCATGAAATGTTGAACAGTTTGATTTGGGTGCCGTTGTTATTTTACATTTGTACGATGACGTTTAACGGATGAATATAAAAAGTATTTGCATAAAATATTCAATTAAATCAAATTGTGTATGTGTTGCACTGAGAGAAATCAGGCTCTTAATCTTCTTCTCTCTCTCTCTCTCACTCTATTTTTTTGCATCTGACGAATGATTGAAAAACGTGATAGATCGACCAAAGCATTGACAAGCATTACATGCAAACGAGCTCAATATATTCCATCCAATTTCAATGTCACACATATCAAGCAAAATTTATTGAAAATACATACAAAATTTTGTACGCTTTTTTTACTCTCACGTATCGATGCTTTCAAGATGTTGATTTCTACTGAATAGAACATTGAATTGAATCATCTCAAGTCTCCATTCGCGGCAATAGCGGAAAAACTTGATGACAATTTACTTTTTTTTGTGCTTCGTATTTTTTTCGTTTTTTTTTTTTTTTTGTTTTTTTTTTTGTTTTTTTTTTTCAAAAAAGGAAATCATAGATTTTTCCATAAATCATTATGCCATGAATATAAGAAAATTGATGTTATGAAATGGAATTTGATTGTAAAAATCGTATAAATTTTGTGCCAAATCAATGACAGAAATAATCGCTTTATGGCAAAGTCATCAAAACTCATCAAATTATAGTTTAATGGTTGATTGAGAAAACTTTTGATATTTTCCATATTATTATTATTATTTGGCATGTTATGTTCAATGTTTTAGAAACAATATTGATCCGAAGTGGCTATTAAATTCTATTGAAAATAAAGACTAAATTGTGCGATGAGAATAAATGTGATTTCAATATTATTAAATTTACTGCGATTGAGCCAGAAAGAGAGGGGGAGAAGGGAGTAGAGCGAGAGTGAGTGAGAGAGAAACAAACACATAAAATAGGCATAGAAATTTGTGAATGGCTTGTCGCCAAGCTTGAAGTGAATGAACGTTGACTTGTCATTTCAATTCACATAACAAACCCCATAATCATAGAAAACCGTAAGTTTCAGATGCAAATATATTCATTTGAATAGGCACGTGCAACAACATTCCGATCAAAGTTCTGAAAATCAATGACAAATGTAATGAAATCGGATGTTATTTAGCATTGTTTATCGTCCATTTTTAGAAAATTTGTCATTATTTTAAACAGATTTTGATATTAATGGTTAAAGAAGAGTTGAAAACATCGTAAACCATCTTTTACAATAAATATTTCAACAAAAGAATATTTTTTTTTCTTCACAAAGTCGGATGCATTTTGTTTACATTCTTGTGTGACCTGAGATTAAATTTTGTTTCATTTCCGAAAACAGACAAAAAAAAAAGAAATAATTTATTACTTTATTGGGTGGATGGCGCATGACACTTGGAACAATTATGAACTTGAACCGAAAATAAATATGCGATACCAAGTTGCTTTTGAAATGAATGGGTGCGCCGACTGGACTTTGCCGTTTGAAGATAAATGTCGTAAAATGTTATTTAAACAACTTTACACTTTGTTCGCGATATTGATACCGTTGACACGCGTAACTTTTCAATAATTCATATAATTTAAAACATAAATTGATCCATTCCAAAAAAATTTCCAAAAATAAATGAAAAACCAAATGGATCCACTTTAGGAACGAGTTGAATACTATTTAAAAATCTTTTGTCACCATTAAATCACATGAACGAATTTTGCAGGCGCAATTTCTTATGCATGGTTCTTAAAAAGTGAACAACTTATATTTTAATGTAAAGAAACGGAGAAGATGAAATCAAAAATAAAAAATAAAATAAAAATAAAAGAACGAAGAATGTGAACATGTGATTTGATTACTTCCGTCATCGTTGATGGTAACGAACATGATTTTTTTCGGATTTTTTAAAAATAAATGACGTTTGAAAAAAATGTCAATTTCATTCAATACTATATTATTTGGTTATTTATTTCAAATTGACAAAGTTCTATGATTAGTTGGATGGCAAATTTCCAGATGTGGTCACTATTAAATAATGAATCGGTTGATATGTTTGTGTTGAAATGGCAAAACGAAATGTTGCTATTTTTTTTTTTTTTGATTTTATCTTGTTTGTATCGAAAATATTGTCACCATCAACATCATTGTTGCGCTAAAAGTTTTAATTTTTGTTTATTTACGGAATTTATAAAATGTGAGAAAGGAACAGAACGAAATGGAACGGGAAAACGGGTTGTTCATTTGAAATTGTAAGAGTGAAAGATAATTGGGCGAGCAAAGTGAGTAAGAGAAAGAAAGGGAGAGTGAACGATAGATAGAATGAAAGAAAACGATGGCAATAAAATGGAACCATTTGTGTAAATAATAATTGATTGAAAGAAATGTTATTTTTAGAATTCAACCTATTTGGGCATTAAAAACGGTTGTAATACTTTTCTGTCTCCCTCTCTCTCTTCCTCCCTCTCTCTCTCTCTCTCTCTCTCTCCACTCTCTTAAATTTATGGACAAGGAGTGAAAAAAAAACTGCCAAAAGAAACAAGAATATCTCAGATCGATATAATTAGGTTAGACAGCCACTATGCCGCCCACGTTACACTTTTAGTCATAACAAACAATATTGATCGTGCAAAAGTTTTTATGGATAAATTCCAGCAAACACAACAATATATATCACATCAAATGTCAAAAGAACCATTTAGCTGCAAAAATTGATTTGATGTGTTTCTTTCTTTTTTTAATTTTGTTCTCCCTTTTTTTGCGTTTGTTTATTTTTGGAATGATTTAGGTATATTGCCAGAAGCTTTACGGACAAAGTGTGCCCGTTGTTCACCACAGCAATTGGAAGGTGGTTTGCGTGTTATCACAAAACTCTATTATGACTATCCAGCCCAATACAATCGTTTGAGAGCCAAATGGGATCCAACCGGTGAATACCATCGTCGATTCGAAGAATACCTCCGTGGATTGCAATTCAATACAATTAATAATGATTCAGCGCCATGTAAGTGAATTCTATGCAAGCTTTTTTTTTTATACATATGAAATGGTCAGTTTGATTTTGGATGATTTTTTGTTTCTTCACCCATTCATCCACAGCCCAATCATCAACAAACAATGGACAAAAATCGATTGTTGCATCGGCTTCATCAAATAATCAAAATGTTATTCCAACGACATTGCCCTCATCGACGGTATGTTACTGTTTGGAAAATTACTTTAACAGATAATTGACAATAATGAAAAATTTATTTTGTATATTTTCCAATTGATTTTCACACTCAATTTACAACACCCCAACACACCCACACACACACACACACACAAACTCACACCAACATGCAATTTGTTTGATGTAAAATATTTCATGAACCAAATCGAAAAAAAAATTGAACTGCACGTTTGAAATGCACAAAACACACATACACACACACACAACACATATATCCAAATGCAAACGAAACATGGATTGATTGACGGGCATGACACAGCCATTATTTAATAATACACAAAGACCAGCACGTAATCCGGGAATTGCACAGAGTTCAAGCACAAATTCGGTTGCACCTCCGGTTGGTGTTTTCAATCGATTCGGTGCTGATGATGACGACAATACATCTGGTGATGATTCGGCTGTTTCTCAATCGGTAGCTGTTTTTTTGATTTTTTTTTGTTGTTGTTATTTTTTTTCTCACGTGTTTTTTTTATATTCTTTTTTTCGTTGTATATATTTCTTTTCGAAAACTGATTACCAAAATTATCAATAAAAGCGAGTCTTTTATCAATTTACGTACCATCAAACCATGTAATCAATCAATTTAAATCTCATATGATTAATCATTGCCTTTCTTTCTCTTACATTATATACAGACAATGACAACGCAACGCACAATGCCAACATTGGCCGCTGTACCATCACAACGTACAACACAACAGCCGGCAACAACAAAACGGCCAGCAAAACGTCCAACAGTTGTTGTAAATGAAGCGCCAGCTACGGTAAGACATCGTGCAAAACTCGACCATGTTGTGAAAATAACGAATCCATCGAATGTTGAATACACGTTTTATACATACCATGTAAATATCAATCAATTGATCGACTATACGAATTTGTATGCCTCTACTGCTGCCTATAGCCCTGCTATACTACTGGACTTTTAACGCCTGGTTATGTTCTGCTTCTTTTGCTTATTTTTTATTTCTACCTCAAATCAATCTAAAATCTCTTCGACACTTGAACTATGTGCCTTTTCATATTCAATGCTTTTGGTTCAATTAATCAGTGTACGAATCGGCCGTAAATCGAGTTTTATTTTGTTCAAATCAATTTTTGACGCAATTCAGTACTCGGTGACGGTTTTTTTTATTTTTATTTTATTTCTTTGGTTGGTTGGTTAACAATTTACACTTTTGAATATTGTAAAACGAGAAACTGGCAAAATGCATACAATGGGCACAACACCAACCGAACGAACGAATAACAAATTCGAACGTGTAATTTACATAACAAAAGCAAGCAAACAACCAATCAGATCATTATTGCGGGATTATAGCAGAATTAATAGCTCCGGCTGATTTCAAGGACATTAATTAATGAGGCAAAATTGTGCATAGAGCCAAAATCCTAAATCGATTATTTTATATACGAGTCTTAGAACAAACGGCACCTGCAGATTTAACACATTGGCGTCTATTTCATCTTATTATTGCTCATTTAATTTCAAATTCTTTGTTGCTATTGCTGTTGTTCTTTTTTTGCTGGCTAAAAATATCGTATTTCAACATGAATCCTTTCATAAAATCAACAAAACTTCTATTTATACTGTCTATTATTCTCTGTTCACTTTTTCATGATGAAAGATCTTTTATTATATTACTTTATGGACGCTATTTTTACTCTTCGTTCAATGAACAGGTGGATTTAACTTATTTCGTTAACAATGTTATTGTATTTACATAAAAAAAAATGTGGCATGGAACTAAACGATGCTATTTTCATTCTGATATTCCCACATTCTTGTTTTCTCTCTATCTCTCTCTCTCTCTCTCTCTCATTCTCTCCCAATCTGTGCATATATTTCATCCCCAACTGTCAATTTCATTTTTATTGATATTCTTGAGTTTTGTTTTTATTCAAAAGAGAATTTAACGATTTTTATTTCTCCTTTTTCCTCATTTTTCTTTTTTTTTCTCTATCTATCTCTTCTGTTATTTCGAATTTTTGTTCTCGTTCTCGTTCTCTCTTTTCTCTCTGCGCACTTTTATTTATTTATTTTTTTAATTTAATTTTGGATGCATTTCAAATACCCACGCCCATATCCATCTACAAAAATTCTCACATAAAAAATATTGATGGACTTTCATCCAGGGTCAACCGGACGTTGTATATATTCAGACGCAACATCCATTGATCGGGCTGATAAATAGCATCGGATTCAAAATCTCCAATACAGCCGATTTCTTTGCCGGTATGTTACGTGGAACGATTCAGGTAATTAAATCAAAACAAAAATACATAGAAAAACAAAACCAAAAACGCAAACAATATTACAACGCACGGAAAGTTTCGGCCTATTCAAACAAAAGAAAACAGAAATTCAACAATCATAATTTTATCAGATCAGCTCATTAATAGCTCTCATTTTTATTTATGAAAAAAAAAAAAAAACAAACAAACACATTCTATACTATATATAAAAAAAAATAAATCTAAATATATATATGTATAACACTTAAATTGTCAAATGAAAATTACATACGATCAATCCATGCAATCGTTTATCATACTGTCAAGTGTCTGGAAATATTAGAACAGTGGAAGCGAAGCCTTGTCTGAAATGAAATTGGCAATGTGCATGACCGCTGCGCTATCAACATAAATAATGCATTACTCTAAATGGATCACTCTTGCTCTATCACATCCATCCGGGGTTTATTTCTCTCTTCTTCTAACTGAAATATATTTATATATATAACAAAATGCGGACTCGGGGACAAAATTTCCTGATATGAAACAATAAGCAATCTTCAATATTCATATGCACATACTTCAGTATTCATATATATATATAGATTTATTCATGAATGCCAGCTCTGTAATTCATCAAATGTCCAAATCATTGCTATCATATTCCAAATTTTGAATTAAAAAAAAAAAAAAATTATGGACAAGAAATCTTTTTCTATTCACTATAGCATATACTTCTATAGTCACTTAGTCCTAAACAACGTCTAATTTATTTATTTCTCTCTTTAATTTATATCAATTAGGTTAGAATTAGTACTTGCATTTTATTGTTTAACTGCATTTTATAAATAGCATAAGAATTCTTTATTTAGGAAACAATCCAAAATTTATTGTTTTTTTTTTTTCAATCGAATTATTTTGTATTTAAATTAATAGTCTATTTTGCCCTATTTATATTCTAATGCATTTAAATTATTGTACAATTTAGCTGAAAAATAAGTATTTCTTTTTCTTCTGTATTGTATTGACTGATAATACATATATATTTATGTGTGTGTTTTTTTCTCTCGTTTTTCACATTCCAGAAATGGTTCATAGTTTAGTTTTCAAATAGTGATGGTGTACTGATGATAGTTTATTAACTGGTTTTTATTAAATGTGGGTGGATTTATTATTTTTTTTTTCTTTCTTTCTTATTTTTGTTTTTAATCTCTTTTTTTCATGCTTTCATCCATTCATTCGCTTACTGTTTAAACAATTCACATGATGAACGCAAAAATTGCAATAAAATTCGCTTCATTTGTAATATTTTATATGTATTTTTAAAGTGTGTCTTTTTTTTTAAGTATCTTGAGTGTTTTACTCGATCATATGCGTAAAATTGCGATTAAAACGCACTTTATTTTCAATTTTTATAATTATATTGAAGAATAAATCCATTTTCAGTTAAGCACTTGCGTTCATCATCATCATCATCATTAAATCTGTCAACAATTCATATTTGATTAATTCATTATTATTTTTCAATTGATGTGATTAATTTTGTTTTTTTTTTTTTTTTTTTTTGAATGTTTTCAATATAAATTATATTTTTAAAATGCAGTTCAAAAGAACGCAATCATTTATGTTTAACATAAAACAGTGTATGAAAAAATATTTCGAAGCTTTTCATTCCAATTCATTTTACTCGAAATGTGTTTTGTATTTTCATAATTTTCCTCTTTTTAATCACCGTAAATGCCATTTGGCATATTCATTTATTCATATACATTTTTTTTTGCTCGATATTGTATTTCGATTAAATTTTTATTTATGTATGTTTGTTTGGTAAACTGATCGATTTTGTTTTGTTTTTCTTTTTTTTTTTTTTCTCTTTCTCTCTCTCTCTTTCTCTTTATTTTCTGTTTCATTGATGGTTTCACACTTATTGCAGAAAACGTAAAAATGTATTAGAAAGATCGAATATGAATTGCCGTTTTAGGCATGATAAAGTCGCACGAAATGGGATTTCAAAGTAGGAAAAATTTGAGTGAACACACGAACACACACACACAATATACACAACGAATACACACATTAAAAAAAAAAAATATATAATAACCACAAATTATCTACAACTTTGTATATATAATTTTTTTTTCGGGGGACGGATGTCACATATTGGATCCACATTAAATATTAACAAATGTTTTTACTTTTGAATTTGTATACACTTTTTAATTGGCTGAACAAAATCAATCCATCTCCGGAAATAGAAAACTGAAAAGTGGAGTGAAAAAAAAATGAAATAAAATTGAAAACATAAAATCGATTGCAAATGTTTTACACCTACAGAACTATTTCCGTGAAGGAGAAATTTTGGTCGCTAATTTTGCTAAACAATTAAAAACAAAATCTAGATTAAGATGAATCGATTTAAATCAATCAACAGAATAGTTTTTCTAACGAATCGTTCGTCAGAGACGTCGGTTGTGTCTAGAATTTGGACTCTAGATAGTTTGGGGCATTTTCGTTTATCTTTGAGATCTGAGACAATTGACATGCTCGCCGCCTCTGACGTTGACATTAATTGTCATCGGAATTAGAGTGAATTATGGATTGAATCTCGCATACAAAGTCATGTAATGTAGAAATATTTTCCGCTTTACGAAAAATTTACATTTTTTTTTTTTTTTTTTTTTTTGGTTTGTTTGTTTTGCTTTAAGCATCGGTTAATAATTGGATGAATATTTCTAGTGTGAGATGATTAGAATAGGAATGTATTTATTTTTTTTCTGTCTCGCTTATGTAAAAGCTTCGCGTTTTATTTTTTTCTTCGTCGGGATCCATTTGAATAAAAGGAAGCTTGAGTAAATAAATATAGATAGTATGTGTTTAATATTTGGAGTAAGCAAAAATAAGAAAGAATTTTATATGCTTAAACTAACAATCATTGTAACATACTATAGTATGTGAATGTGTTTTTATTTTGTGTAATGGAAATTAAAAAACAATGGCAGCGCAAAAATGAAATTAATACTCATTCAATGTTAAATGGGTAATTTTTAACGTTCAATCGATAAAAAAAATACCTATAAACCGGTAAATTACTAAAATTATTCGTGAACATGAACCAACCCACATATACATAAACACACACAAACGCATGCTTACACACAAAATAACAAACAAAAAATTTAAATACCATAGTACCGAATATGATAAATTTGATGCTAATAATGAATGTACCTTAAAAATTTCCATACAATAACAAACAAACAGCTTATTAGACGCCACAAACAGTTGTAAATAGATGTGATTTGTTTACAGTTGAATTTGAAATACCGAAACGTATAGTTTTGATCAGTGATATTTTTATTTTATTTTTTTTTTTTTTTTTTGTTTTTTTTTATAAAAATTCGTATTAAATAAACATAGTTCATAAGGCAAAGCAAGTATGCAAAAATTGGAGAAAAAAAAAACATATTCGTGCGAGTCTTTAGCGCTAAAACCATTCATGGAAACAGTCTGTATAATTAGGATGTGTATGTTTACAAACTAATTTTTTTTTTATATATATATATATAGATATAAAAATGACAATGTTTCATTGAGATAATGCTAGAAAATGTACAAGTAAACAAACTCCTGTCTCAATACATTTACATGATGTAATCGATTGAAGTATATTGTGAACAAGTATAGACATGTATGAATAAAGAAAATAAAAATGATTTTTATTCTTGGAAAACGAGTTTATTTTTTTTTTTTTGTGTATTCAACTGAATCCATTCACTTTGATTACTTAATTATTATCATCATCAAAAACATGTTGATTTGATAGTAAAAGGACCTCAAAAATCTTAAAATGAAAAACACTTAGTGAAATGAATGTTTTATGTTGTTGAAATGTTCAAAATCATCATTTAGGCCGAAATTCATTCATTGATGTCATTCCACTTCTCTGTTATTTAATTAATTAAGTTCATGAAAAAGAGACAAATTTTATAGAAATCAAAAAATGTTGACTACAACCACCTGTCGACAAATAATACTGCTAATGTAATGAAGCGCCTACAATTATACTACATTCAAATGAAAAGAGACAAACAATTGGTAACACAACTTGGTTTAGAGCTTTTTATATGATAAAAGGCGAAATGCGATGCAAAATATTTATATTTTAAACAAAATGCGTCTTACCGGATTTCTTAATCAAAAGTTTTACATCATTGTCTCAAGTAAAAACATTCAAGCTTTGTTTTAAAATTGTCATTGTCTGAAATTCGCTGAATACATTGTATTTCTTGAATTATCGATAAAGAAGAGACGAAATAAAAACTGCAATTTATTTGTTTTGTTCAATGATAGTTTTTCACACATTTTTATTTGGTTTACAATGGATGATACCGATACAATGAATTGGAAAAGGGGAAACACAATTCATGAATAGGTAACTCTTTTATTTTAACGAAAATAATTAAATATTAATAACACAAAACCTATCATTTTTCGAAAAATTTCAAGAAAAAGGTAAAAAAAACAAACACACGCACGTATAGAAATGCATCAAATCGTAAATGGTGTGATTTCGATCGAAAAGAAGGAAACAAAATAAATATACAAAATCATAAGTTCGAACAATTGAGTATTTTTTTTTTGTTTGTTTGTATAAATTGTGACAAAATCAATGTAAAAAAAAGCGATTCGTCAATATTCTCGTAATAAGAAAAACCATAGCTAAGCCACTACATTAATATCAATTTATGTCATTCATTTCTTCATTCCAAATTGGAAATTATGATTGTTTGTTGCTGCTGCTGTTGTTGCCGTTACGAATAAACAAAACAATTTTCGCATATGTATATTTATCAAATCCCTCATGTTCTGTGCGTATTTTAGCTTCTTCCAGAGTAATAATATTATTTAGATATAAAAAAAAAATAAAGATAGCGAGATTGTGTGCTTGTGTGATTTCTATTTATGTGAAAAAAAAAAACTTAATTTATCACTTAAACTAGGCCGGCATCAAGACGTTGTTTGAACAAGCCTTGTGGATCGTATTTATCTGTAAGTGCTCTCCAGTCTTGTGGTCGTCGTGTTCTCAAAAAATTGATGACTTTCTTTGAGTTACGTTTTTGTGCAGGAGAGCATTGTTGGCAATCAGTTTGGATGGCATCTGGCAAAAGTTCTGAAATAAAAGAGAAAAAAAAAAAAAATTTAGTGATTGTTTTGACGAGCATGTTTGTTTTAAAATTCAAAATAATCAAATTTCAGTGCACAATTTTATAGAGATGAAAATGATGAAGAATGAGAAGAGCTTGGATGTGCACTTTTTCTTTTCAACTTGTCATAAAATGAAATTGGATAATTATGCGAAATTAGCGTGAGCGTGTGTTTTAAGTTAAATGATATTTGTGCTTTAAGAGCATTTATGCTCTTCCATTTCTATGAGATTTCGTGATTTAATTCAAAATGAACGATTTATGTATATGTATTCATCAAGACTGAGAAGAATGTATTGATTTTGAAATTTTAATTACTTTGAATGTGAATGTGAATATGAAGAAAATGCGATTCATTGAAATTCAGTAAGAGAAAAAAAAGGGCTATAGTAGCAGCAGCAGCGACAGCAGCGTTAGCAATTTAATGAATCTTTGCAATGTTGTCGTATTCAGGAAGCAATGTTCCATGTTTCAAAACATCATAAAATCGTGCAATGCAACTCATTTATTATGTGAGGTTTGTTCTGTTTGATTTTATATTTATTATGATGTTTACATTTTGTTTGCCACACTTATGTTCTGGCCTAATCTTCATTCTTTGCCATCATTGCGTGTATGTGTGTGTGTATGTGTGCCTTGAATATGCGTAATTGTAAATGATTCACATAGCACGATACATCATGATGAATAACGGCGGACTAAGGGAAATAAGCTTATATATATATTTTTTTTCTTCCTCCGGCCATACGTAAGCATGAGCACGATTAGAATGATTAAAGTTATACCCATAACAAAAACGATGACGATGATATGCTGTAGCGATGATTTTAAATGATATGTATGTATTGTGCAGTGTTCTATATGCGCAAACAAAATACGGGGAAATTGTTTCAAAAAAAGGAAAAAAAAAAAAAAAATTACAAGAATTAAGTGCCACATCTGAAATGTGTATCTTTGATCCAGGCAAGCGTGTATAATGTACATGTATTGCGGTGTCGTCTCAATGAGTTCATGTGTAAGTCTTAAAAGAGCCGTGGTGGCGACTGCACAGTTTATAAACAACAAAAGAAAATAAGAGAGAGAGAGAGAGAGAGAGAGAGAGAGAGAAGAGAGAATGAGAGTGAAAAAAAAAATGAAGCGTGCTTAAAACAGACGAATGGAGAAAGAGAAAGTCAGGTCATGTTTACTGAACTTCAGCACACCATCAGCATTACTTTAATTACTTTTATTTTTGCACTCGCTTATTAAATGTGCATGTGCTCGTGTTCGGCACTTGTCATGTATATGATTCATATTTCATATAGTATATTTGCGTTTGACACGCTTACGACAAGCGATTTTCTATTCTTTTTCTCTCGTTGTCTCTCTCTGCCTCTCTCTCTCCCCTCTATTTTCATTCCTCTCTCTTTCTCTTCTCCTCTCTTCATCTTTATCATCTCTTTCAATTCCTGTAGAAATTGAAAATGTTGACTAGAATAAAGTCGTTTGAGTACACGATATAGATCATGCTGTGCATGATTATAAAAAGTGTTGTTTGATGTTTAAAAAGGAAAAAAGAAAACGCTGAATAACATCTATACCGGACCAGTTTATGAGAGTAAAACTGCATAAATCGATCGTTCAGTTGAAATTAATGAATTAAACATTTCGTAGAAGATATTAGATTTTTCCAACCAATTTCCCATTTTAATATATTCAAAGTTGTCGTAATGTGTGCTTTAAAAACACATGTAGATAGAGCTATTTAGTATATGATTATGATTATGATTATGAACTAAATAAATCATTTGATTTGCGTCAATAGCTTGAAATGAAAACATTTTAAAAAAACGAGCCATATATTTTTCTTTTAAAATATGCAAAGACACAACACATATAAACTTTCATTTGTGAAACGATCGTATTATACATACGCTATACGCGGAGAGAAAGGGAAATTGAAAACATACAGAAAAAAAGTGCTAGCGATTATAATTTCGTTGATTATTGCATGTTAACGACAATAATGATGATGATGATGATGATGATGATATTGCATAACAAGCGCCGCGCACTTGTTTGCACGTTTCCCAACACTGTATAGCACGGTAAGTGCAAAGAGTGAATGTGACCATTTTATGCACTATCGAGTGGGTTAAATGCTCTTGCCTAGCCGATTCAATTTGCATTGAGCTTGATTTTGTTCGACTATTGTAATTCATGTGAAGCACTTGTGAGTATTTTTTTTTTTTTACAATTTGTATGCATGGTGTCTCCTACGTTACTGCATAGTGCTATGTCGTTTGCACGATCAATTTGATTATTATGTTCGTCGAAAGAAATGAATAAAATGTTTTAAAATGTGTTGCTTCAAAACAGTTATTGCAATTGAAAGTTTCCTCTGCTAAAGCCAATTAGACGACCACTTTTGATTTGGCATCTCGAGAAATGTTGAAATGCTTGCTACTGTTACTGCTGCTGCTGCTGCTGCTGCTGCTGTTCGCTTTTTATTGATAAATACATTTAAATTGGAAAAGTCCATTTATTTCTGTTCTATTCCTGAATGCAGAACAAATGAATGTAATTTAATTTTGATTACAATTGGCGTTCTTATGCTTTGGATTCTACGTCGAAACTGGCTTCCGTTCCAAGTGCACTACAGCCAATGGCATTTGTTCATTCATTTTCTACTCATTCACTTGCCTTTCGTTTCATTTTACATCTATTTTCTCTTTCTATCCATTACTCTTTCTCGCTTTCTCTATTATCCATCCTTACATTGTCCCTTCTATTGGTTCATTTTTTTTAAATGGAGCAGAAAATAACCAAACAACAGCTTCCCTCTGCCTTTCAGCTCTCACAAGTATGTGAAACAAGCGAAATTTTTATTTCTCGAGCACATAAATCACCATTGATCCGATTTTAAGCTTGTATCTCGCTCCATTTTCATACATTGTGCAAATAATGCGTTTTCTTTGTCATTTGATTCAACATTTTCTTGTTGTTGCCATAAATCTTGTGTTATTCTCTGACTATCTCTACAAATATCTCTGAATAACTCACTCTTTTTTCATTCTCTCTATTTCTCTCTCTCTCTCTCTCACTCTTTGTCTGTTCGCTCTTCTTTCGCTTTATAACCCCATTCAGATTATTAACTTCACTTTCACTGTCTCTTTCTTTCGGTCTATTCATATCGTTGAATATCTCTCGAACATATCGTGTCGCTTTATCGGTAGAATCGATCCAAAGCATCTATTTTAAGCTGCATTGTACACTGCACCCAATTCTATATCGAAATTTTTTTCGTCCATGTTGACAGAAATACTTATTTTCCACTTTAAAGAATGTGTGTCGTTGTTGTTTTTAAATAAAGATTCATTTTTTATTTCATTAAATTTCCAATGGATAATGTCGAATGTTTTACATTTTCAACGAGATCAAATTTACTGCACTGAGCTAACAATTTTTACTTCATTTATTGATCAAATATGTATAGTATGCATTGTTTAATTTTGTTTTGCTTTGTTTGTTTGTTTGTTGGAAAATAGATAATTTTCAATGGTACTGCGATTCACATCGCATTCATTTCACCTCATTTTTGTTTGTCGATGTCTTTTGTTGAGCAAATTTAACGATTACCAGCATTGAAAACAACAAACAGAAGAACTTGAAGAAAAAAGAGCCAAGGAAAAGCAATTTGTATGTAAGAATTGTACTGTTTCGAACATACTATGTTAAATTGGATTGCTGAACATGGAAGGGAAAATGCATTATTGTCTGATGTCCATTGTGCACATCTTCTTTGCAGTTATCATTTAAATTGTGTGTATCTTTGTTTGCATTTGTTGGTGATGAGTTTTAGTCGTACATCTGCCCCTTTATCACCTCTGCAAACAATGCAAATTTAAAAAGTAAACAAACGAAAATTCACCACTTTTTTTCCAGTCTCTTGTAACTGGTGTACAATGTAATGTGATGATAATTGGTATTATTGTGGACTAGATGCAAACTCTCGAACACGGATGGAAATGCCATTCGTGAATTGTGGCGGTACGTGTCTGCGTTTTTTTTTTTTTTTTTTTCATTTTTTTCTCTGTGTGCATTTATATTCAGTTGCACTGTCTATTTCACTTCGATAAAAGTTTCCAACAATTTTTTGTCATCATTGTCGCTGTTTTGATGCCGTACAAATTTCAATAGCACGAAGCAATTCAGTGTTCATGAAAGAAAGACAGAAACGGATGAAAAAAAAAAAACGTAAAATGTGTTTGTAAACCATGGATGCGATTAGCGTACTTTTCTCATTTTCTTTTTTATTATCCTTGATTATGGTTGTGCGAATGTGTTTTCGCCTTGATTACACATCGAGACTGTAGTTGTTCTAGGAAAAGCTTTTTTGTGTGGTTCAGTGTTGTTTTACAACAACAACAACAAAAGCAACATCGACAATAGTGGGAAAGGAAAAAAAAGCGAATATTTCATTTATTTGATTCTCACGAGTTTCATCAATATACGTACGTGTTTGTTTTAAGTTTTCGCTTTTGTTTATTTCATTTTTCTCTCTTTCTCTCCCTTTATCTCTCATTCTGTTGAGCGCATTCCTTCAACAATAGTATTTATTTTCATATCATCATACTCTCTTCTGTTCATTGCTCTGTATAATGCGCCCAAATCACAGACATTACCATTGCAGTAATGCGTCAACAGTACACCGAATAACAAATAAACCAAAAGTGTATAAATTACAATTTGTTTGAATTTAAAGTTGGATTACTTTTCTTTCGTAGTGTCGACATTATTGGTACTGTTGCTGCTGTTGTTGTTGCTGTTGCTGTTGTCGCCTTTTTTTCCATTCGTTCTTTGTTCACAGTCTTTTTCTTTGCTTAAGTGAATTTACATAGTATTTTCCCCGCAGAGAATTTCGTTTGCGTGTGTTTCGTTTAGCATTTTTGCGCAATGATTTTTTTTGTTGAATTGTTGCACTGAACAAAGTTCAGCGAAATGTGCGAGAAATAGGTAAAAAGTGAAATGGCTGACGTTGGTGTTATGGAATTGTGATGAAGTAACTTTTTTTTTTTATTTTCTTTTCTTTTGTCTCTGTTGACAAAATGTATTTGAAGATGCAAGGTTTTCCAACAAAAGTGTGCGTCGTTTGTTATGTCGTTAAATTTGTACATTTGTGAGAATAGTGACGTCAAAAAGGCCATCATCCAACAATTACATTGTCACACTATACAAAGTGAAATCTGGTGTATACACACAAAAAACGTTTGGGGTGTGTTCATGATATTCATTGGTGACAATACATGTTTACCACAGTTGTATTTGACTCTACCACATGCAACGTAATAAATGTGACATAGTATTAGTTTGACAGCAAAACTTTTTCACAATAAGTCTGTTCGACATGCGCACATATTTATAAAAACTTGCATGTGGTAGAATCAGGTACAACTGTGGTAAACATATATTGTCACCAATGAATATCATGAACATACCCAAATATTTTTTGTGTGTACCAGATAGAAAAGTAACAACAAACAACTGCTAACTTGTTAGTTGACTTTGGGTTTTTTTTTTGTTGTTGTTGTTGAACAAGTTGACTTTGTATGAACAATCTAACTGTTCAAGTTAAAACACATGACTGAATGAATTAAAATCTATCTTTTCGCATATGAAATAAAGTCAGTCTGTTCATCGAAGATGAATTAAAAAATAAAAATGGAAAGGAATGAAAGAGAAGAGAAAAATGGCTGAAGAAAAAAAAAAACCAGCATCTAATTTCGATGCATGAATAAATGTGTGGCATCAAATGTACGCTCACCATTCATGGAATCATCTAGATCTCACTCTATGCCGCAACATTTCACATTTATAATTAATTTAACACGCAATAAGATACTCGTGCAAAGCACAACTACGATTGTCTGTCACACTAAATCGGTACAAATGGAACATTTTAAATTGGATTTTCATTACAGTTATTATTACGTAAAAGCGAACAAATTCATTTTCACACCTGTTTTCAAATGCTCTCGTATACAAGATCATATCTTACGAAGTTTGCACGCGTTTTCGCTTTCTTTCTTTCTTTCTTTCTTTCGCTTTTATTTCTGATGTTGCTGCTGCTGATCGGCTAGTTAATCGTTCATATTCGCAGTGACTTTTTTCTTTTTGCGTCTTTTTTTTTTTAATTTCTTTCTGCATGTTTTGATTGACCTGTAATTTTGTTCACAACATGAGCGTATGAGAGAGAAAGAGAGAGAGAGAGAAACAGAGAAAGAGAGGAGGTAGTGGTGAAGAAAAAAAAGAAACGAAAACATGATTTCATGTTAACCTCACGATTTTCGCATCGACAACTTCAATTCGCAAATGATTTGATATTTGATATTGTCATTGATGTGATTATGGTGTCGATGCATTCGAAACATCAAATGAATAATTGAGTTTTATGCTTTCAACATTTTATATAACTTATTCAATTATGGTTTTCCCCATTTTCATTTTTAATTTTGCATAATGAATTTTTAACGCTTCATCACGTTTATAAAATATGGAGAGAGAGAAAGAGAGAGAGAGAGAGAGAGAGAGAGAGAGAGAGAGAGAGAAGTCATTGACAAAATTGGCACGCGTTTTTTGTTTCTATTTAACTCGGTATGTTCGCGATCGAGTTTGCATCTCATCTTTCGTTCACACTTCGATGGTTGTTTGTCACTAAAAATCATGCGACACATCAATCATTAAACGGAAAGAACGCGCACAGCATGCCATATATTGACTATGTGACATTTTGACAGATTGACAAGAACATACACACACACACTCTTTCATTTTTCTATTCTAAAGCTCCCCTCTTCGTTTTTCATCCACATTTTCCCTTGGGAGTTTCCATTCTATTTTTAAAAGTGAATTGCCAGAAAAAAAATGATCTTGTCGGTTGCAAACAAGGTTTATTTTAACAACAGTTATTCTGTCCTTTTCATGTGTATCGATTAAACAATTTGTATATTTTTTTTGGTCATGAAATATTTCACTCTCCCTCTCTTTCGTTCACTCTTTCTCTCTCTCTCGCTCGCTCTTTCTCTCTCGCTCTTTCATTCTGTATCTTTTTTGCTCGCTTTCTCTCATTCTTTTTCTCCGTCAATTTATAATGAATTGTGTCTGACCTATTCAATCAGGTGCTGGATTTTAAACCATCAACACCAGATATGGACAAAAAACGAAACTGTGCAAAATTGTTTGAGATAGAGAAACAAAAAATGGTTATGTTTATTTGACAGCATTCAGTATTTGTTGGCTATCAAATATAATAAATTATCAAAGCGTAAAATGCAATTAATAATTTATGAAATAAATTTTCTCTTTTATCCACTCTGCATGATATTTGCTCCATATGTCAAGCACAATTTATCTATTGGACATAAAATATTCTCTCTATCTCTCTATATATACGATGTTGATATTTTAGCTAAATTAGCAGCATTCAGTTAATTTTACTAAAACTTCATTAACTTTATAGCCATTTTGTGTGTTCGCTTGTCGAGAATGGCCCAAGTTTTTACCATAGAATAACAGAGAAAGAAAGAAAAGAGAATTGAATAAAAATATGAACCAGCAATATGTCCAAAGCGAATTCGATATTTCATTATTGATAAAACACACTGGGAGTAAAATTGTGTGCAACTACAAATGCAACAGAAACACGAGTACCATGTCAATCATATAATATTTGTCAAAAGTATCTCATGATGTATTGTGTGAGAGAGAGAGAGAGAGAGAGAGAGAGAGAGAGAGAGAGAGAGAGAGAAAGAGAACGAAAGAAAAAAAAAATAGTTTTAGAGAGTCATTAGTAGTGAATGCAGCAAAATAATTACACTCATAAATCAGGATAGAGAAAAAAGTATCGGTTTGTAAAGCGATGAACTGAAATGCAATTAAAATAATTAATTGCGTTTAAATGCGCATCTTTGTCCCATAAATGAGTTTGTGTAAATTCTTTTTTTTTATCTCTCTTTCTAATCCTCGTACTCTTTCATTCGCTTGTTTCTTTTTTGTTCTTTTTTCGCACTCTCTCTCTCTTTCTCTCTCTCGCTCTCATTTATTCATTTTTGTTCTCTCACTTTTAGCAACTTAGCTAATTGGCACGATTCATTCGGGCACCGGAAGTTGCATACACATCAGATAAACTATTAACTACCTAATAGAATGGCATAAATGGTGATGATGATGCTGGCTAAGCGATAAGATATTGTCGCTTTTATGTTGTCTAATTGGTTATTGTTAGTTTTAATGATTGCAACAACAGCATTAAAACAGCAAAAATATATTATTCAAGCAAGTTTTTAACCCAATTGCTTATGGGTCGTCAAACAAAGGTCTCTGTTTCTGTCTCTGTCTCTGTGTTAGAATTATTATTTATGCTATCTAATAGTAGTGATTTTGTATCGTCGCTTTTTATGCACAAAATTACTGTTAAAAATTGTTGCAGTAATGTTTTTATAACCATGCCGTTTGTGTGATTGCCATTTTCATAAATATTTTATAATTTTGTTTTAAAATAATATTCTGTGAATAATTAAGCGCTTGTGTATTATCACCTTGAATTTTGTATGAAAAACAATTTGCTTCCATTAATTAAAAATTCAATTATGAATGAGTAATGCGTGCTCATTGCTTATCCATGCACACAAATACAATATCAAACAGTTTAGCTCGCATACAAATGCAAACAATTTAGCACTAAAATGCTTTATCGACATCAAATCGGCAAATTCATTGTGAGAAACTTTTGCGCTTGTGTCCAATGAAATATAATGCTAATAATGTTAAAATCGAGGCAATGCTATTTCCATTTAGACTTTCTTACCATCATTGTATACCACGTGTTCAAGTTTCATTGGATGACTATTTTTGTTTGTGCGTGTGCGTGTGCGTGTGGTAAAAACCGAACGATATCTATATATGGACAAGCTGTTGTTGCATTGTTATTATAATGCGTCAAATGCTTTTGTTTCAGCATGAAAGCACATTGGATTCTTTCAATTTGTTTGCATTGTATTTGTGTCCCGTGTACCAAATTGAAAATAAAAAGCATCAAAACGTCCATACTTATGAAGGTTAATGGCATGGTAAAGCGAAGATGGATCAGGACACTTAATGCCATTCGATGTCGTTATTGTAGCAACGTGTCATCAATACTAATTAGAATTTTGCTTGATAAATTGCGTGACATTTGTGAAAACCAAGCAATATTTTAACAATTGATGATTGTATGCGCACAATAACAATTTCATTTATATTTAGTAAATGACAATGTGAGTAACAAACACACACAAAATCGTTTCTTTCTTTTTCAACTAATTTTGCATTGAATGATGAGTGAAAAAAAAATTGATTTTGAGCATATTTTTGTTCTTTGAAATGAAAGTTACCATAGCAAAAATGATCACATCAATCGTTCATTTGTTCGTTTATATCGTTTTTTTTCTTTTCAAAATGATTCGATGGAAAATTTGTTTGAATATCGTTCTAATTAAATATTTTCACAAGTTATTTCAGTTAAATTGTACCGAAATTTCGCACATGAATGATTTTTCGCCCTCGTTGAGAGCAAAAAAAAAAGGAGTTGACATTTCTCGTTTGAAGGGATTTCAAATCAATGAAAGCGAATGGATTTTGAACGTTTTGTCACAAATTCATAAATAACTTACGAGAAATTACATGGAATCGATTACGATTGAATAAATATTTACATGAAATTGTCACAGCAACAAGATGTCTCATGTTTCAACATACATTGATTGCTAAAGAGGTTTGTTTGCAACTCTTTATACATACAAACACAAGAACATTGACAAACATACGGAATTGATAGCTTTGATGCTTTCAGTTGTTACGTCAAACGAGTAAATTTTCTTACACATCAATTAGAAGACGAACATAATTCAAGTATCTTTCTTCCTCTCTCCTCTCTCTCCCTCTCTCTCTCTATCTCAAAATCGAGGCCTATGAGGAATTTCAATAATTTTTGGTCATTGTAAACCAAATCAATGTCTGGGCAAATGACATTCAATATAACTAAAATCAATGTAAATAAACATTATTTTCGACGATAATGGATTTGAACGTTCATCATATGTACAGTGAATCGTTTGACAAACACATATTCGATTAAAAGTGTAATTTGATCAAATATTTGTTGAACGGATATGGCTAGCTCATTTTGTCAGAGACATTTTTTTTTTTCTTCTATTTCCTTTTCTTTCAATTGTTTGCGGATGAGCTGATTGAATTGTACACACTTGAACTCAAAAATTTTGACCAATCTCCGATTACACAATGATTTGTGGCTTATAATCTCGTAACATCCAACTAATGTTGAGAATTTTGTTAAGTTAAGAAATAGGATGATTTGGTCAAAGTGTTGGAATAGTATAATTCAAGTAAATCACAAGCAGAATGAATTGGCAAATATTAATATAAAGAAATGTGAGAATAGATAAAAAGCACTTACTTTTCAGTTCACGACCTTCACGAGTGCAGGCTCCCTTTTCCAACAAGCACTTGATATAATTGGTGAGTACGCGATCATTGCTGAGCACTGAGTCGATGTTAACGTTATCAAATTTGGCTGGATATTTTTGTGCCATTACCATGCATACGATTCCCAAAAGGACGACCATTGCGAATGTTGACTTCATGTTTTACTTTTGCAAAAAAAAATTGTTTTTCCTTTAGAAAAGAGAGAATGAGATGTGTGAAGGGAATGTTTAATTCGGCTTGTGTTTTATTTTGGTATATGAAAATACGCGCTCCAATCGGATTAAAACTGTTATGTAATTAATGTAATAGATTCTGTAGGAAAATAAATAAAATAAAAGCGGGTTAAGTAAAATGCTTCGAAATTTTCTTTGAAAATGGTTTTTTTTTTCATTTTAGATGGATGGATGAGAACATTTTATTAAATTTCTGATGAAAATAATACACACGAAAAAAAAAAAATTACTCGTTAGGATTTTTCTGCCTGAATAATTGGTGCTTAATACCAAACTTGAAATATTGTAAATGTGAATACATCCAAAGTATTGTGCTATCAGCATATTTGCTTATTCAGGCGGAATAGATACAGAGGCAGAAAGAAAGAAAGAAGAAGAGAAAAAACTCATCCAAAAGTTGTTAAGTTGTTGGATGAACACATAAACATCATTATCTACAGACGATGTTGCACCGTAAATACAATTTGGTGTTGTTATTTTACTTTAACCTCTCTCTCTCTCTCTCTCTCTCTCTCTCTCTCTCTCTCTTCTCTTTCTTTCTCTCTCTCTCCCTGTTTTTCTTTCCCTCCCACTCTCTCATTCAAATTCTCCCATTCTTTTTACATTCATGTATCGTGCTTATGTCAAAATGAATTTCTGCAAAAATATTGCATGAGTGGGTGCATTCCATTAGCTATCAAAAGCTGAATGAAGTCGACTTATGTCAAGTTTGAGCAAAGACACATCACGATATATAAAATGATTGAAACAAGAATATTGCACGAAAATTAGTTTCCCAAATGATTTACAGTAGTTTAAGCATACAAAGTCGTTGTTCGTTCAATGTGTTTGCATTTTGTTTGGTTTTCGTATTTGGTTGTGTTCTTTTCACTTTCTCTTGCTTATATTTTCATTATTTCATTTTTCTTTCTATCATATTTTCTTTTTTTTGTCTGTCGGGTTTTTACTTTGTTTTGTATTCATTTTATTCGACTCGTTGGTAGTCGATGGAAAAGACCGTTGATTGAAGTTTTATGTAAAAATAATAATGTTCGGTAAAATGGTGTTTTTCTTTAGAAAATTACTTGAAGCGTTCACGCCCAGTTCTTTTCTTCAAACGTTGCAAACACATTTCCTTAGCCATGGAAAAGTACATTTCAAAAGCAATATTTTATGCAGTTATTTAAAATGGCTGTAGCAAAGTTTTCATTGCTTAAGTCTTTTCGAAATGAGTCTTCCTTCCTTTTAAAACTAATTAACCTCGTTCTTTTTTTTTTTCTCTTTTCATTCTACTCTTCTCGCTTACATAAATTTTCATGCGCCCACTTTCTCATGTTTTATCTATATATTTCCGT
Organism: Resseliella maxima; assembly: GCA_029041755.1. Lineage (NCBI taxonomy): Eukaryota > Metazoa > Arthropoda > Insecta > Diptera > Cecidomyiidae > Resseliella > Resseliella maxima. The sequence goes on along the minus strand of JAQOWM010001006.1, from coordinate 1,072,105 downwards.
AGATTTATCTGAGTTATTCAGTAGTCAAACGGTGAATAAATGCGAAACGCGAAACGCGACATAGAATGTTGAATGGTTTAGTAAATTTTGCAATTTTATGAATTCGCCGCAAGCAATGAAAATGCAGTCATGGATATCGTTTGACAAACAAGAAATGGTTCACTTAAGGCTTTGTACGGCAAAATAAGGTTTATTGAAATAATGTAAATTTCAACGGCAAATCATAAGTTTGCATTGTTTGTTGATTTGAGGAAATGACGATTTACAAAATTCTAGAAAAAACTGTTTGAATGATTGGATTTTTTACTTTGATAAATACTGTTGGCCTGTCTCGCAAATACTTTTCTCATTTTTATTTCTATACCAGATTGGAATACATCTTTTCTTTGTTTAAAATTATATCTATGGACTGATAGCTTTGTAAAATTGTAGAATATTTCCATATTCTTTTATAAAATCAAGGCGCATCAAACATATTTTTCTATTATTCAAGTTACATAAATTGATTGTGTTGCTATTCCGTTTGTACAGAGGATTGAAATAGAGCATTGCTTTGCTATTGTACTAAGAAAACTATAGGAAAATAGAGAAACAATGTAATATTTGTTTAAAATCAACGAATATTTCAAGACAACACAGTACATTTCGTTTATATGGAATTGCATTTAAAATGGAAATTATTGTTGTCATTTCATTTGAATGTTGATGTTTTTGAAAGTCAATTACAACATCGGATATTCAATGTTGCTACTACAACTACTATTTTATTGATTTGGTTTGAAGGTATTTTCATTTTGTTAAATGCGATTTCGTGCTAATCACTTAAAATTCCATGAATACGCAACAAATTTGTTTGTGTGTGTCTATGTGTAAGTTTGTTTTATTTGTTATTGCCCCAGGGGTAAACGAAGAACGTTTCAACCATTTCATGATTGAAACGTTGTCAGAATAAATGATTGAGAATAAAAAAAAAACAACAAGAGAAAAATACAAAAAAAAAAAAAAAAAACACTCACACACATAAAATGTGCCACACAAAATCATCCAATGTTGTGGCGCAGTATGAGGCTCTTGAATAGTGCATTCGAATTAATTGAGAAAATGCTACGAAAATAATTTTTAAAATAACAATCATATAACATAATTTCGTAAAATTGCTCATTTCACAGTCACATCAAATGAGAGATAATGAAACAATCTCTGTTGTTCATTTGATTTTGGTTTGCAATTCATCGATTTATCTTGACAACATATTCATTGAAACAAACATTATATTATAATTCATCAATACAATATTTTACTTGATTGATCTTTCGCATCAATTACTGTTTTATTTTCAACACGATCTCTAAATACACAAGATTATTATCGCTAATGGAATGGTAATTTCACAGAAAAACAACAAAGTGAAACCGAAAAAACGCAATATTAGTTTATTGTACAATTTAATCGAAATTGTGTTTTTTCTCTCTTCTGAAACATTTTTGTAGATGAAAGACACAGTTTATATGGTATTAAATGATTTCAATCATTTCAAATCAATGTGCAGAAAATAAACTGAACAACGTCCATTGCACTTTCAATCACACTCTTTACTCTTTCTTATTCTCTGGGTCTCTCTCTCTCTTTCTCTCTCTCTCCAAGCTTTTAAGGTATTTAATTGAAAACCCGTGTTGCATCAATGTATCAAATTGATTCAGAATTTATAAAAATGGGGAAAAAAAAGAACATTGAATTCGAAAAGCCATTCGGGACATTTAGAGCGTTTGTCAAATGTTCGTCTTTCAAATCAATTTGAAATATTATCACCTTGTTGTAAATCAATTTTTTTTCTGATATTATTAATATTTCTATCGTTTTCTGTGAACATGCTCTGAATGCAACGAAAATTTAGATGAAAGAGAGAAAAAAAAAAGTACAACGACAACGACAACAAATTCGATAAAGTGTATGTTTGTGTTTTTTTTTTTCATCTTTTTTATATTAACAACAAATAGGCAGCTACTCACTTGATGTAATGTAATTTTTTTGTTTGGTCGAAAAAGATTCGACTTTGATTGTACGATTTGTTGTGAAAATTGAAATGGACTAGGACTTTGCGCGCACCACACACCGTTCACATTCACCGACTGCAATTCACAAACTGAATAACCAACGCTAAATCAATTTCAATTTATTTATTCACAAAATGTAATTTGTGCCGTATTTTTTATTTCATTCATTCATTCATATATTTTGATTTAGACATGAGAGAATACAACAGCAACATATAGAAACACTAGAAGCATTCACGCATACAAATGCACGTTCACACTTAACTTTTTAAGATCACTACTCAAAGTTCGGGTGAAACGAAACAAAACATGATGTATGTTGTTGTAAACATCGTCTCAGTAGCTGCTTACATTTTTTTGTCTTCTTTTTCTTTTTCATCGGCAGGTGGAATACGAGAGAAAGAGACAGAGAGAGAGAGAGAGAGAAAGAGAAAAGACAGTACTGTGAACAAGTGAGAGTGTTAATAAGTGAATAGAAGAGAGGGAAATGAAAATAACGAAGAAGAAAACGAAAAAAAAAGCATAACGAAACGAAATATGCCGTCGGTGAAAAATGTATTTGTCAATGTATATGTGTTATCAATGTACGTGTGTATGATAAATCTGTGTCTCTTCAATTTGCGTCTGATTTTCTTTCTCTCTTGGAATTGGTTTGATAAAAGAAAAAAAAAAAAAAAAAAAAAAAGAAAATAAAATGAAACAACAAATCATACAAAACTGAATTACATACAACATTTATGGGCACACTTTGAAAGTTTGTGTGTTGGTTTTTCCCGAACACGTTCGCTTTCGGTCTTACAATTGTAACGTTCACCAATTCATTTCCCACCCAATGCATGTTTGTGCAACTTAAGCCAATTGTTGAATAGACCAATCTTAAAGCACATATACATATAAATGTCAAATTTGACCGTTGACGATGCTTTGTCGAGCAACATAAGAAGAAGAAAACTGAAAATAAAAAAAAAACGTAAATGTGTTTTTTTTTTTTTTTCTTCACTTCTCTGTTAAATTGAACTGTTGCGTTATTATGCGAAAAATAATTATATTTGAAATGGTGTTGGCTACTTGCCAGCTTAAAATATGTTGGGTTTTTATTACTAATTTGTTTCAACGACCTGAATCGTTCATCCTTTTCATACTTCCTTCTTTTTTACCTATTTATAATGTACTTGCTTTTTTTTGTCTTCTTTATAATTCAAATGATCATTTTTATCGTTTTTTAGATGTGGTTTTTCTTATGAAATGTTTTTTTTTTGTCATTTTATCGTCATTTCTTTCACTTTTTGTTCCACAAAATGATTTGTAGATTGAACAATTCAGTGTGAGTGTGTGTCTATCCATTGCTTTCTGTGCAAATCAAATGATACAAGAAAATGTACTTCAATGTATACAAGAAATTATACCTGCTGTGTGGACAAAAAAAAAGAAAATTACATTGTACAATTGCCATTTTTCAACATTAAATTCAATTTCACTTTTATTTAGACAAATTACTGTGAAATCATTGTTATATATTTTTTTTTTCTTAGTTTTAACATTATTCTTCTTTTTTTCTGCTTTATTTCACATTACATTTTATTTCCTTTAATCCATAACATTACCGGTCGTTATGATCAATATCGGATGCCATAGAAACATAAGCTAATCGGGCTTAATAGATTTTCTTTTTGATACCAAATAGCTTTTTGTACTTTAAAATCATTAAAAATTTTAGATAAATGAAGATAGAGAAAGAGTAATCGAAAGAGTGAAAGAGTGAAAGAGTGAAAGAGTGAGAGAGAGAGAGAGAGAGAGAGAGAGAGAGAAAGAAGGAAAGGAAGAAAGAAAGAAAGTAAGAAAGAAAGAAAGAAAGAAAGAAAGAAAGAAAGAAAGAAAGAAAGAAAGAAAGTAAGAAAGAATGAAAAGTGAAAAAAATACATAGCATTTCTCTGAGAAAAGAAAAATAATTGTCTGGGAGAAAAAGAGCAAATAGATAGATAAACCGACTATTGCGATGAGTCAAAAAAGCGATTGTCGAGTCGTTGATTCGATTTAATAGAAAATATGATACAATTTTACTGTTCGATGCTCGCAATAGAGATTACCGAACGACAATTTCTTGTTGTCATTGTGAAAAGCACAAAATAATAACATGAATAATGTATTGTCTTTTATTGAAAATTGAACAAATAAGATTTTGTGTAATGGCCTGAGTTATTGTTTCCTTTTCCATAGTGAAATTATCTTACATTCAATGTAGTAGATAAATTTCCATGAAATAAATATCAAAGAAGCAAGTATATAAAGTATGGAAGAGAAAAAAATAACATTGTTTCGTCTTTGAAATAAAATGATTCAAATGAGTTATCAACGATGCTTATATGTATTCAATATGAATATTAAAACCCACATGACATTATTTGGTAAATGTTTATGTCAAATAAATCATACATTTTAATAAGTACAATTCAAATGGCATTAATTTCATTAATTGATTTTTCTATCAAATTACTAAAAAAAAAAATCGATGGTTGATGAATTTCCCAATTTTCAGCTTATGATTGTTCAATTCTTGATTTTCAATTTTTTCTGTTCAATTCTGGATTATCACTTTTCAATTCTCAGTTTATGATTTTTGTTTCAAAAGATTTTCAATGTATTGTGGTTCTAATAAAATCGACAAATGACACCGTTTAAATAATACTAATGCATAATCAAATAATATGATCTGCTGAATCAACAATTTATTCCGACATTAATCGCTGCTATTTTCTAAGCATTTGAATATTTTCCAAAAGAAAAAACTAAAAAGTCCATAAGATTGAGATTTGTTTTTATTGTTCCCTATCGCTGGCATTTGTTTCCATTTTTTTTTCTTTCTTTTCTTTGGCTGCCATTAAAATCGTATTGAAAAAATAGAAAACTTTTTATCGTCGTTTCCCAGATTGTTCCTTAAGAGTATTAAAGAAGAAAATATCGTTGATATCTTGAATGTCAAACTACCTGTTGCTTGAAAATTGAGCGTATTTAATTAACCAAATTGTCGGCAATGAGTTCAAGTTCAGGTGTATACTGTCCAATTAAATGCAATGTGCATTATGTGTTTTGTTAATTTCATTACATTTCCCTTGTATTAACAAAAATTTTTTTTCTCCTCCTTTTAATTGATGTTTGAATTTGCAACAATTAAAATTACAAAATGGTAAGTGTTCGTTGTTGTTGTTGTTTTTTCTTGCTTTTGACTATTTGTTTTTTCTTTGGAAAACATGTTTATTTGTTTTTGTTTGTGAATAATTAATTTTGATGATTTTTTCTTCATCTTCTATTGTATAATCTATTAACCAAAATGTACTTTACACATGCTTACCATGTAATTTGTATTTTTTTTTATGGTTTATACTACTTGTTCAATGTTGGCGGTATTTGTTTTTGTTAGTCATTCGTTTGTGTGTTTATCATATTGTCACATTCACACATTATGTAAATCTAGTAATTGCTTGAATAATAGATTTGATTTTTATCAATTCACCTTCTATATTTTAGTCATTGCTTATCGACCATGAATATGAAGATCCGTATCGAAAATTCCGAGCAATTTCGTTCTTTCACATTTTTTTTTTCTTTTTGCGCGGGGAATTCCAGTGTGCTAGTTACACATTGAAAGTTTGCATAGTGTATATATCGTAAATTTATCGTGAAACATAATCGCAAAAAAACCCAACATTGTCGTAACAATTCGTTAAACTGCTAAATTGAATAAATATAAAAACAAGACGAACGCAAAATTTTTGCATAGGAAATATTGGAGGTGAAAGACAACAATAATAATAAAAAAAAAAAAACTTGACATATTTTGACTGTTCATACGATTTGAATTATTTTATGAGCAAAAATTTAGACGCACTTTCTTTTTTTTTTTTTTTGTTTTCAACTACAATCAATGTCACTTTTTTTATAGTTATGAAACCGATGAATCGGAATCGTAGATATGGCAAAAACAGACAATATCATCTCATCAAATCTATCCCGGAATCATAATAAATTGTATAGCTTTTAAATTGCTTCATTTAACGTTTGTTTTTTTTCGTTACTCGATTTTAAATCTCGACGATATTTCACTGATCTCACGCTTTACATTTTGTGTGTGAAATATTGTGCGAGATATAGAAAAAATAAAATGGATGTTTTTGGGTGAATTGTTTCAAGTAATGTTGATATTGTGTAGTTTATTGATCGAGAGAGATGAAGATCGAACAGAAGAACTCAAGAGCAAGGAAGGTTGTAATGGAAAAAGCAAAAGGCTGTAGAAGGGAAAGAGATAGTGAAAGAGAGAAATACAGAGAGAGAAAGAGAGGGAGAGAGAGTGAAAGAAAGAGAAGGAGAGAATTAGAGAGGGAAAGAGAGAGAGAGTTTACAAGCGTGAGAAAGAGATAGAAAGAATGAAAAAAGGGAGGCAGAAAATATGAGCGAGAGAGGGAAAGAAAGAGAAAGAGGAAGAAAAAGAAAAGATGAGTTTGAAGTCAGGGTGAGAAAAAGAAAGAAACAAGAAGAAAAATACAGACAACATCAAGTCGGTGACAGTAAAACGCTATGCAAATCGAAGGACGTTTCAATCATTTAGTGAAATCATTTCTATTTTCATTTTTGCTTTTTTTTTCATATTTATTCTTTCGTCGAAGAACAGTTGAATGAAAATCATTGCTGATGAAGTGCCATTGGGATATTAGGGAGGGAAATACCTAACTTTTTCTCGGCCGAAAAAATAACGACGACAAAAAATTGTGGACAAAAAAAAAATAAACAAATAATAAATTATTGTGTACTATATAAACTGCATCGCATTGAGTAGAGTAAGTTTTTCATCGTTAGCACATAAACAATACGAAGCAATTCATTTACGGCATTATTTCAAGCACATGCAACAATGGAAGAATAAAAACGAAGAAGAAAAAAGAAAAGCAAAGTCTCATTCCAAAAGCCATTAGACGTTTCTTTACCAGACGCTATTAACTATTCATTTCTATTGCCCATTTTCATGTCCATTCCATTTGTATTATCAATATTTTCATAGAATAGTATCTAATTAGTGGTTTTTAATAATGATGAAATAAAAAAAAAAAATACTATTACGACATTGCCAACAGCATTATAGTTATAGCCCTAAATCTGATTTCTTTAAAAGAAATCAAATGTAATAAAGATGTGGTTTTCGAAATATAATTCAACAGAATAACGTATTTCGATTGAAATCGATTCACGTGTATGTTGTTTTCTTTTTTTTTTTTTTTTCATTTTTGTTCGTTTTGGCCGAAATTGTACTTACTTCAGCATATGATGAATATGTGACGCACGTTGTTATATTACTAAAACGTGAAAGGCATTTGAAATCAAACGAGTAAATGCATAATCATTTTTATCGATATCATTTGAAGCACTTTTCTTGGAAATGAAAACAAACAATTTATGTATATACAAAAAGGAACAACTGAACCGATAAGATAAAATGTTGTTTTGGTGAAATAATTTGATGGCCATCATGATTTAGGTGTAGGTGATTGACTGGTTGGACGCAAAGAATGTTGACGTATGCTATACTCACAAATCATTTGATACATTTGAAAATTTCAATGTTGTTTATTTATATTTTCGAAATTCCATTAAATGTTTGAAATTTTAATTTGTTTATTTTTTTTTTTTTTCATCGCACATTAGAAAAATGGTTTCCATTTCGATTTGAAACATTTTGTCTGAATCCCATTAAATTATTGAAATCACGAAAGAGCGAAATTGCAATTGCAACATTTCATGGTTCAATATACGATTTCATTGACTTTTCCACCAAACATTTCTCATTGAGTTGAGAATTCTTTATAACATCTATATATATATATATATATATATATATATGTATACTACTATTAATACAAAATACACAGCTCAATGTTCATTCTATCTATCTTTACATATGCATATATTCACAATATATTGATACTGACAGCTTTAAAGTCAATAGCTTCGAACGTTGTATTCCCATTGATTGGTTGTCTTTGCTGTTAGGTTCCTTAATAAAAATGCAAAATCTGTTACGAGACCATTGCAAAAAAGAAAAAAAAAAAAAAACAAAATGTGACAAAAACAACAATGCACAGAAATAAGCATATGGGAAAGTGTGTGTGTGCGTGTGTATTTGACTGCGAATAAATCCAGATCGATATTACTTGTTTGCGTTGAATGTAAGTACAAAAGTACGAAGGGAATTCTTTTTGTTATCGTGTCATGGATTCACAATCGATACAATATTGCGCATAAAATGTAAATCAGATGCGTTTTATTCAGAAAAAAAAAATAAAAAATAAAAAAAAAACACCAAGCGAGAAACAATACAAGAACTGGATGAAAGAAAAAACTATGTATGGTGCACATATGCACTCTCACATCTCTAGCCAATCACAAGTTACATGAAACTAATAAAAAAGCGACTCACTTTACCAAACATGACGTCCATTAAGTGGATATTTTCGGTATTTTGTCGTCAGTTTTTCTGGAATTGTGGCTTTGGGTCGTTTTTTCTTCTTCTTTCTTGCTCTGTGTCTCTTTGCATGCAAATTTTCTGAAACAAATGCATTTTTCTAGCTAAAACGAGAAGAAAATTACGAGAGAGAAAATCAAAAATAAAAAAAAACACACAGAGAGAAATGGTTAGTACGTAACAAAAACCCTTGGAAAATGGTTTTCAATTTTTGCTATGCATCGTTTCACCATGGATACGAATATGTTTTGCGCATATTTTCACCATGCATGATGAAAGAATCTAAAAATGAATTCCTTTCGAAAAATACATGAGTTTTATTCACATTAAAATGGCAAAACCATTTCATATAACAACTGAAAATCTCGGTAAGCTTCTCGGTAATGTATGATACAGATTAGTAACACATCAAAGTTTACTACTGGTTGGTGTCTGGCAAATGATTTTCAACACTTAATTGATGTTTAGAAATTTATGTTTAAGTTTTGAACGATTTTGTCTAAAAAAAAAAGTTGGAGTTTTTAAACCACAGTTGATTGTTGAATCAACAGAATAGCATTAAAAGTACTTAACAACGTAAGTAAGAAACAATTACTGTTTTCAATTATTTGCATCAATAAATCCAAACAAATTTTCTCTCTTTCATTCTATCACATACACACACACACACACTCTCTTGCTCTTTGATCACTCCCGTTCTTCTTCTATTCCACAGAAATTCTTACAATGTTTCACATGGTAACATTAGCCATTCAAACTTATTTGCGTTAAGTTGCTTCCAGAATGAATATTTTCCACACCAACGGATAACGTTACAATGGCATGATTTAACAATACGCTGTTATATACTGTATTCAGTTTTACGAGATTTCCGTTGCTCAAGTTACTTCTTGAATTATTGCTTGTGGCAAAACGTTAAAGGCAAAGCAAATCAAACCAAACCAACAAAACTGAATGTGATCAATGAATTTGAACTGCATTGATACGGGACTGGGATAAATGACAATTTTGTTGTTGTTGTTGGTGTTATTTTGCTTGTTGTTTTATTTTGCGCATACATTGTCCGAAATTCGTATGTACATTGTTGACAATCGTGATGAATGTTTGTATAATATTTGTGAGAGTTTTCATAACATTCAAACCATTCGATGCGTAAAAAATAAATTGCAACAACAAAAGTAAATTGCATGACTACCAATTGAAATCAATTTTCGTTTATTTGTCATTCAGTATTTGCTGCTATGTATGCATACAACTGGAACAATTCAAGCCAACATCTGGTCTTGATTTTGAACGTTTTTTTTTCTTTTTCGTTTTCTTTCTACTCTTTTTTCATTTCGATCGAATCCACTGTTTATGTTGTATACATTTTTGGCTCTTAGGGTTATATTTTTCCGGTGCACAACTATCGATCAAAAATTGTGTGTACTGTGTTGTGCCCAATTTCATCAAATATACTCGCGAGAGAAACCTCAAATGGCATTTCAATGTTTTTCTTTTTTTTTATGTGTATTTTGCCATCACTTTATCTCTTTTCCTTTTTTGTGTGGCCAAATCGTTGAGTTCTCAATGAAAAATATTTCGTACAAGTAGCAAAACGTTTAATATTTTATATTGCATTGTAGCTGTGGCATTCTCTTGAGAATGTTTTACGGTGAAATGGAGCCCTGCAGCTGAAGTTTCCACTTTAAGTTGCTTGATTACAAAACATAAAAGGAAAACATACTTGCAAACAAACTGATGTCAAATAAAATTGACAATATTTACATATTTCTGCCGCACGGTAATCGTATTGCAATTGAGATGGTTTATTTCTAAAAGCGGATGCAAGTGATTTTTGCCAGTATGGGTACATTTTTACTGCACATTTTCGTTTTTGGCATATTTCATATTGGAATCAATATATGCATGTTTATATTGTTTACAGTAAACAATTTCTCTGTTATTGTCAATGAGTCACACTTCTTTTTTACTAGCTCATCAGAAATGTCAACCGAATAATCAAATATCTTTCTACACTGTTTTCAAGATATTTACATGCATTACATTACGATGTATCGAAACTATTGCACTTTTCATCTCTTTCTATCTCTTTGTATCTCTTTCTATCTCTTTTTTTCAGAGTTTGAGTCTGTTTCGTTACAATATTTGATAAAAATGAGTCAGAGTGTGAAAGATAGAAACTGAATGAAAGAGTAAGAGATTGAAAGAAAGAGAATCGAAATCAAAATGATTCAGAGAGCTATTTAATTTCATAAAACAATAGAATCGGATAACGTATAAAAGATGATACAGAATTGAATTGGTCTTAGCTGAAGCATTCATATCGATGTAGCAATCATATTTGTTGTGTATACCTTCCGGATTGCAAATAATAATCGTACAAAATGGGTGGCGGAGAGAGCAGTAAGGCAAAGAAAAAAAAAAAGAAGTAAATGTAGTTGTAGCTCGTTGTTGTTGAGAAAATGAATCCAAAATAAGTAAATATATCGAATACATGTTGGTAATCAGGTCGAATTCATATAGCTTGAATTGAATGAAGAGCAAATAAATATATGAGAAAGATAACTGGGCTACTATCAACGAAAGAAAGTAAAAATCAAAGCAAAAATATAAGCTCCTTTAACAGATTTTTTTTTCCATTTTTTGTTGTTGTTGTTGTTGTTCTTCTTCTTCTTCTTCTTTTTTCGTTCTTCATTTCAATCTTTTTTTTTCTGATTTCTCTTTTTCTTCATCTTGGCATTGAAAAGAGGCTTATAAACCGACATAAAATCAATTTTCTTGATATAAATGCGCTGAACACAGCTGAACAAACTTGCCTGTGTGCACACACCGACTGATGACCTCTTGCAACAACAACACAAATCGACAAAATAAGATAAAAAACATTTTTATGTCAAGATGAAGAAAATGTTGCCAGCCAACATAGAATCCGCACGAAGAGTGAACACGAAAAGTAATACGGAGAGCTCTTTGAGATAAAAATAGAGAAAGAGAGTGAGAGAGAGAGCCAGAGAGAGAGAGAGAGAGAGAGAGAGAGAGAGAGAGAGAGAGAGAGAGCGAGAGCGAGAGAGAAAGAGAGAGAGAGAAAGAGAGAGAGAGAAAGAGAGAGAGTGAAATGCCTTTTCGAATTTGATAAGAAGCAAAAGTCACCAGTCACGTGAGACGAGAACTAAAAATGTGCACAGCGTATGTCTTGGGCCACGAGACTCTTGGCAATTTATTTAGCAAATAGCTGGAACGAAATGTAATCTGTCGGTAGCAAAACGCATCAAATTGTATTTTTATTGATGAGACGCAACGAAGCGAATGTTTTTCTTCTAGTATTTTTAACATTTTCAATTTCAATTCATACATGTATGTACCTTATTACGTAAATATGAGTTTCAATTCTATCGAATAAAAATCAACAAAGTTAAATGGATTTTTAATATAGGATTCATTGATGCGCTGCTACAAATGTGCAAAATCAAATGGATTGAAAAACGACTAAATCAAATTCATCTAACTAAAGAAAAATGTATCGTTGTCACTTGTAAAAAGAAACCAAATTGGAATATAGATTGCATCATACTAGTTACATTGGCACCAATTGATTCTGGAATTTTGGATAAATTTGTTTCATTTTCCGTAATAGTAAGTGTGTGTATCACACAATCTGATTGCACATTTGCCGTGTCAAACTGTCATTCATTCAGCCACTGACAATGAAATGTAACTGGCATTTCTGTAATTTTCATTACGTATTATGTTGCCACTACTTTTTCTGCACATTTTTCGAATGGCAATCAAATAAAAAATGGACTCAAGAAAGGATATTTTTACCGAAAAATCCAAAGAAAAAAGAAAAAAAAATGTCTTAGCGATTGTTAGCAAAGTCTCATTCATTCGATGGCTTTTATTCAGTAAGATTGGTGTTTCATTTCAATGGAAAAAATGAATTGAATTCCGTGTTTGTACATTTCATCTTCATTGTTCGTTTCGTTCCATTATTTTTTCGAACAATTCGCATGAATCGGCTTAACTTTGTATTTTGTGCAGTTAAAATATTCTCAACTCATCCCAATTATTATTTTCTGCATTCAAAAATATTACTCCAAATCAAAATTATTTTATTGAAATTGCAATCTGGTTCACTTATGCTTATTCCTTCTAATAACATCAAATAAGCAATACAACACACGAATTTTACGCATAAAAAAAATATGATTTACATTCTGATTGTCTGTGCGTGTTTTTTGTCATTTTTTCCCATTCAACGATGACATAAAAAGAAACACGCAAGAAATATATTGCAAAGCAACCAATAAAAATGTAATACGCACTTAAACAGCAATACGGATATTGTTAACATATCAATCGCAAATAATATTATCACATTTTTAGCGATTGTCGTTTTAAGTTTAGTCGTACAGTGCGCGCAAATTTGACAACTGACATACTGGAATTTAAACATAAATTAGATTTTCACTTTATGGTTGGAATTATTTCGGCTTATTTTTTTCGCTCCTTTCTTCATTCCTTTTTTTTCGCTCCATTTTGTATTCATTTTTGTTCATATGTTCCGCATTGAGTATATTTCGAATGTTCAGTGTACAACAAAAATTGAATTGCAATATTTTAGCATAAATTCATGGAAACGGCAAAAAGGGCATCGCATCGCTTATGTAAGAATTTTATTGAATTTGATAAATATTTTTTTTTTTTTTTTTTTTTCGTGCGCGTATTGTTCGTGTGAAATTTCTCTTGTATTTCTGTGTGTCTATGCATTACAAGAACATTTATAATAGCATTACAACCGTGCCATGCCTTTCATTCATACAATAAATCATATGGAGTCATTATTCTACGTTTTATCAGTGGAGTCTAGTACAAAGCACTACATACCACGGATAATAATATTAAAATGACACATACATCTCTCTCAATCTCATTTTCTCCCTCTCTTTCGCTCAATCTCTCTTTCTCTCACTCTTTTCCGCTCTCTCTCTCTCTCTCTCTCTCTCTCTCTCTCTCTCTGTTTGCCTCTCTGCTCAATACCTTCACGTCTCTCCTTCATGTAATAAAAGGTCCCTGTGTCTCAAAAAAAAAAAAGAAGAGAAACCATATATTTTGAAAATGTGACAGAATGATACCGTCGATAATTCACAACCGAATACATTTTACTACAATCACTTCCGCCTAATCTGTGCTGTAAAAAAAAAAGCTTACAATAAATTAAAGTGGATTTGCAATGGATCCCGATCAAAATCATAGATAACTGAAACTGTGCTATAAATAGCAACTATACTTACACCAAAAAAAATAAATGTGCTGATGTTTCGAGTTTTTATGTTATTACGTTTATAGTTTTAAGCTTAATATTTATCTAACAGTTTCGATTGCTGCACATTTGTGAAAAGACTCTATAAAAATTATCTCTCTTCAATTCACCATGTGTGTGTGGCAACAAAATGTACTTTTTTGTTTTTGTCCCAAATGTCAAAAGTATTCTTTTGATTTAATGAAGACGCCTTATATATGTATGTATGTATGTGTGTGTATGTGTGTGTGTGTGTCTTCATATATTTTCCATTTGATACTAATTCCATTTAAATCCTTCATTGCTCGAATGAAAATCCGGTTGCAATTGTAATAAAACTGCCGTCATTTTATATTTTTAAGTAAATTTTTATTGGCTTTTTATTTCTAGTACTTTCTACTCTTTTTTTTTTAAAATGTTAAATGGTAAATTTGTCTTTGAATCAACTTACGGATATTCATTTGTATGTGAATAATAGTTTGTTGTGTTGATTTGTATGAATATTTCTTCATTTTTTTTTTTTTGGTTTTCTTTCTCATTTTGATTATGTATGCGGTGTACATGTTATATGATTTGGTTGTATCTTATGAGCTAAAAGAAAAATTGTGTTTAACTGGAATCGAAATAATAATGTGGAGTATAACACATAGAATTGTTTAAATTGTGTATTTTATTTATTCTTTTTTTATTTTATTTTTATTTTATTATTATTTTTTTTTTGGTATTTTCAGTTTGAATGTTTTGTTTATTTTGGAATAAATAATATTCAATTTAATAAATATTCTTTGATTGATGTCATCCAATTGATATCTCGTATAAGAGAGATCATTCACATTGAAAATTTACTCTACAAATGCATCTGTTTTTTTTTTCTTCTCTTTTCTTTTCTTTTCGTGTAATGTGTATTTGATTAAAATTTCGGATAAATATATCATTTTAAATTTGAATCAGTTTTTAAGTTTTAAATGTAAATTTGAATGATGTGTAAATAGATAATGCTTGCTAAAAATGTAATGATAATTATATTAATATTTTTGTTCTTATTTTGCATTTTCAAAAAATTTTATGTGTTTGTGTAGGCGATAGAATAGGATTGAGATGTTGCGTTTTAATGGAATGTCTGAGTGGATTGGGTGTTGGAATAATATTGGAGATCGGCGTGCAAAACAACAAATGCATTTGATGACTGATTGGTTGACGGTTGTGTTTTGGATACTGGATATGATGTTATTTTGTTATTTGCATGACGACTGATGTTGTTGTTGTTGTTTTTTTTTTTCTTTGCTTTTTTCTTCTTCTTTTTCATTCTGTTGTTGTTCTCCACCCATTTTAGACACCACGATATTTCCGAATCAGCATTGCCCAAACATCTGGATAGCGCGTCTGTAAGAAATTTGTCAATTTCTGAGCATTCTGTGCCTGCTGTGGTGAACAATTGCGACAATTTCGCAATATGACTTCGGGGAGAGCGGCTAAATATATAGAAAAGAAAGAAAAAGAAAGAAAGAAAAAAAAACATAATGAAAAACATGAAAAACTCGAGATAAAAAAATTCATTCTATGAAATGGAAGAAGAAAACAGGATAAAATGAGTTTCAGGACACATTTAAAAAGTCACAGTGATGTGAAAATTCATATAAATGTTATGGTTGAGGTAATGGAATGCGTTTGCAAACCAAGCAGAAAATTTGTCACAAATTTCTTTTTTATTATTGACATTACATATTTGATGTGAATTTTATTCGGTTCATTCACAGAATGAATGATTTTGACATGCGTTTTTTAAAAACACATTTGCACACACACACACAAACAGTAACAACAACGACGACGACGACGGCAAAAATAAATTACGAACATTGTTGAATGGAAAAAAACAAGACACAATTTTTCCATTTAATAACAACAATTCCGAGAAAATGTCGCTATAATAACAAACGCATCAGCAAATTCTGTGTGTAAGTGATTGCAGGAAGTGACACAAGAACAAAACACACAGAAAAAAAAAAATAAACAGTCGAAAATTAATTTGTATAACTGTGTTGTTGATTACATTCTCGTGGATCAGAGATCGGTTTGACGTTGAAAAAAAAAAGAAACGACTGAATGGCCTGAATAATCTTGCACGAGAAAGAGAAAGAGACAAAGAGTATGCAATGTATACGTATATGTGTGTGTAAGTTTGTTTCAAAATGATTGAATGAATCTGTTGGGAATTTGCAGAAATACTATTTTGATTCAACAGACAATCTTCTGAATGTGTCGTTCAATTTAAGGTTTTGTCTGTTGTTTGTTGGCTTTGGTGAAGGAAAGTGGTCTTATTCTTTATGTTTTATCTAGTTTGCTTCGCTTCGTGTTTTTCCGCTTACTTGCTTTCTTTATTTCTTTCATTTTGCAATATTAATTTTTTTTTTCCGGTCTTTCCTTCTACGGTCGTTGATGAGCGAGAGGGATGAATGTTTTTCTGTGTGATGTTTAAATATGGGCTCAAGGCCAATGGTATCTTTTCGGTTGACTCATCAACTGACAATTGAATATTGAACAGTGAGACAATGTGACCTAAACGATGATTCATAATAACAATACATCGCACGAATTCACATCATCAAACTTTCGGCTTTGTTTTTTTATTTTCTCCTCTCTCATCTTTTTTCTTCTATTTGCTCATCATGTGTTGTTGTTGTTTCTGTTTCTGTATCGGTTTCAACAAATCGTTTACGCATCGGTTGTATATAAATAACATAGGGAAATCTCGGTCGAACTCACAGCTCATTTGGTTGTGTCATTCGGTTTGAATTGAATTCGATGAAAATGTGTAATGACCAGCTAAGGGTGCTGCTGTTTGTCTAGATGGAAAATTCACATGAATGAAAAATAAAAGAAATCGATTGATACGACGATATATTTAGATCGACACACACAACGCTTATTTCAAATGACTAAACGATTCATCTGAATGGCTATAAGGTGACAATTGCAAATAGCGACAAAAGTTAGGCAATTTCTTTAGCTACACAGTGTCACTTTCTCTCTCTCTCTCTCTCTCTCTCTCTCTCTCTCTCTCTCTCTCTCTCTCTCTCTCTCTCTCTCTCTCTCTCTTTTCCACTGTCAGTGTGTATTTATTTTGGTTTTTCGTTTTTGCCTATTTTTACACTTGTCATTTGCTTACTTTCATGCGTATTTGTTTATACCTAAGTTTGAATCAACATCAAATTTTCCTGCAGGCCATCGAAAATAATGGAAGGCAACGCAAATAATCGGGACAAGTGAAACAGTTTGGCATAGTTTTGGAGATGGATAAAGTGGATGAGTAAATGAGAGAGGGAACAATCCGATGAAGAGAGCGAGAGCAAGAACGAGAGCGAGAAAGAGAGAGAGAGAGAAGGCGAAAGAGAAAAAAAAGTCAGTGACAACAGCAGTGGCACGTTTCAGAAGATTCGATTATAGGCATTCGAGCAATGTGCGTCTGTTATTTTCCTGCCAAATGTAATTTTCTGTTGAAATATCATTTTGACGTTATGTTTATATGTGCGTATATGATTATTCACAGTATATTTTGTTCGAAACAATGATAACCCTAGTTGCTTTATCAATGGCTTTTCAAACTGAATCGCATTCCATTCTGTGTTTGCCTCATGCTGCGAATATCATAATCATCATAAATATATCTAGGTATACCATTTGACAGCCAACAATACAATGCCCGACAGAACGCTATTACGCTTCGTGAATCACATTTTAGCGAACTTAATCGGGAGATGAATTTCATGGAATTGCATTAATGTTTTTTTTTTTTTTTTTTTGGATAATCATTCTGCACAACGGCAACTATAGAGTGAGAGAGACAAAGAGTAAGGAAGGGAGAATGAACGAAAAAGACAATGTGTAAAATTTGTGGAAAGCGGAATAGAGAGAAAGAGCGACATCAAGAGCGAAAGATACCAAAAATAGTGACGTCAGTGGAGTGTATAACGCGTTTTCGGCTTCCGCCGAACAACTTAAAGCACTTAGGCTTACTAATGTAATAACAACGTACACATGCAGGTGAATTATAGTAACTGGATTGTTTAATTGCCTATCTTCAGGGTGAACAATGTCACTTGGAGCGCATCAAATAGCAGCGAAATTTTCATTTTCATTTTCTGAATGCCCTATGCGAGCGCACACACATACACAAACGAAATAGTACTTATTATACGATTTAACGAAAGGCGCATTGTTTGTAAAATTCCGGTTGAGTGAAAATATGTAAATATAACATTGAAATTCTTTTGATTCTATTCGATTCTACTTGCTATGTATGGTCGTGCTTATTCTATTATACAGACTTGATGCTAAGCAGAAAAAATATACATATATATGAAATTTGGTGTGAATGAAGGAATGTAGACGGTAACTAGGGATCCAAATCAAGAGCATATGAAATTCAACAATGGCAGACAATATCATGGTAGACACATTACTTGCGTGATCATTTCACTGGCCAAAATGCCAAAACACCTGACCACCTTTCATCGCAATGAAATATATATCGGCTTTTGCATCTATTCCCATTTCTCTTTCTATCTATCTCTCTCTCTCTATCTCTCTCTCTTTCTCTATTTCTATCTTTGTGTATCATTCAGCTGAGTCAAATACGACCGGTAAATCCGCTGTCAAAAATAATTATGTTTATTTAACGGCTAATGTCTACTTTTACGATGAAATATGAAATCATCTTTCATTTCTTTTTTTTTTTTTTTTTTGCTCCTTTCGGTTGAGGTTTTGATTTTAATATGGTTGCTGTTGTTGGCCAAGTTCAATGTATGATTTACTTTCGCCATCTCGTGCTATCGATTATTTATCATTAAATTATGGAAATGTCATCATGGAAACCCCATTGTTTACAAAAAATATATTCACGAAAAAAATAAACAACATGGACACACAACGCTTTCGGAAGCTGCATGTAAACAATTACCATTTACATGACGAAATCTGATCTATTTTTGAAAAGATTATTTTTCTCTTTCTTTCTCTCTCTCTCTCTCTCTCTCTCTCTCTCTCTCTCTCTCTCTCTCTCTCTCTCTCTCTCTCTATTAACATTTCTCTCTCACTCTATTATTCTCGTTTACCAAGTTATTTCCTCCTTCCCAACCCCCATCTCACTCTCTCTCTCTCTCTCTCTCTCTCTCTCTCTTTCTCTTTCCCTTCTTTTTCACTCTATCTCACTCTGGTTGAGAATTTTTGTCAAACACGGGGTGTTGTCTTTTTCGGATGAATTTCGTAAAAAAAAAAATGGTAATAAAAGAGCGCAAAAATGGAATGTATACGAATAATACGTTTTACCCAACATCATTTGAACATACTGCTTTCATGTTATTTGATATCATTGTGTAATATAATTTCAATTTGCTTGATCACAAGCTGTTGAGCTTTCAATGTATTGTGCACCTGAATATTTCCGGTTTTTCTCTGTCAAAATTAGTCGGATATTCTTGAATCGAGCGGTTCAATGATTTTTCTTTTTTTTTTTTTCTTTCCATTTGTAAAATTATTTCATTTTAAAAAATTAATAATGATAAAATCATAAATGGTATACAATGAACAATGCAAATATTCATGTTTGCAAAAGGCTGTTTTTTGTTGTTGGAAAAAAAAACACAAAATATACATATCTCTCTCAATTTACGAAAGTGTATGGGATTTTTGGTATATCAAAATACACCCAGGAAGAGCTTACTTTGCTTTTTAACCTCATATATATTTGAATATTGCAAAATTTCATGGCTTTTGTATTTTATTGTATTATGTTTACTCATATTTAAACTCAAATGCTATTCAACTTTTCATTCCTTTGACGCTTGCACATTTCAGGCGATGTGGCTTTTTCATTTAATGCGAAGAAGAAGAGACATTTCTTAAAAAAAAAAAACCAGTTATTTGTTTGAACAGCATTCTATGTACCACACAAACATTGAGAGATCAATAAAGTGGAAGAGAGGCAGAGAAATGGGAAAAAAGACAGAGAAAAAGGATAAGAATACGATAGATAGCGGCCTGTTTTCATTCCTTTCCCATTGTGTTGAACGCAAGTGGAAGGAAAAAAAAAAAATCCGAATTAGCGTTCCATTTGTTAAAATTGGTAAATGGACCGAAAACACATTTTCCTTTATGATGAAAGCGTGGCTTAGCCTCACTGAATGCGTGTTGCTTTTCATACATCACGTACGTATTTCTATGTTTTTTTTTTTTCATTCTCATTCTCATTTCTCTCATCTTCGCCGTCGTTACATTGTTGAAATATATTTCAATTTTCATTGTTTGTGCAGCGGCGGTCGAACTCAAACAATAGCTTTCCTTGTAATATTTTCCACTTTGTGAATTCGATGAAATTTGCTAAAGCTTAACTTAGTAAGCATCCAGACAGTGTGCCGATGTGTGTCGAATAAGAAAAGAATTGCTATCAAAAAGATAAAGAGTTGAACGAAAAACCCCGAAATGACTGTTGGTAAAGAAACTGTATTTGATAATTTGCGCATTTTTATTCAAAAACTACTCCGTTTGCATCAATCATAACGAATGAATGAAGCGAATTGATAGCTGATGGCATTATCTTTATATTTGTTTGTTGTAAAAAGGCAGCAACAACATACGAACGAAAAAAATTTCCAACACAACCACCCACACACACCCACCCACACACACACACCATATGTTTTTCATTTCAATGCACGTTTTGATCATTTCACAATCCATTTGGTCGATGCTACGTCGGAAAGAGTGATAACTGCTATTTTCCAAATAATAAAATATGAATATAAACCGAAACGACATTTATTGTTGTCAATTTATTGAATTAAGTTTTTAGCATATGATCAAATTGTCACATCAATTTAACTGAAAACGCAAAGTTGTCGCTAAAATTGCAAATCTATTGACAATACATATGAAGATTTTGATATTTGCTTGATGAAGAGCTGAGATAAAATCTGGAGATAAAAAGAGATAGATAGAGAGAGGAAGAAGGGGGGGGGAGGGAGAGAGAGGGACAGCGATTGGTATGAGAAAATGAGTTAGGAGACCGGCGATGCACGCAATTTTTGTTAAAACATGATTTAAGCTTAAAGCTTACGAAAAAGATAAGGCAGAAAAAAAAGATACACAAGTCTTACATAATGCCGAGACAACGTGATGGTTGAAAAATGGAAATCGAAGAAGAGAAATTGAGTTGTAATAGCATTATGCATGAATACAATGACACATGTTAAATTGCAACTGGGATTATTGGATTTTCGCGATGCCAAGCAAACAATTCAGACGATACATAGCAAAGAGGCAAAGAGCATTGATTACTACTATGTACACAATGCAGATAAAATTGAAAAAGATTCCCGTTCGCTGCTGGTTTGATGTATTCGAATATTCTGAAAATATGGAGTATCAACTCATTCATTTTGTCGATTTTTGGAGCAAAAATACACAGAACAAAGTATTTGGTGTACGTTTGTGTGTGTATGTGTGTGTTTTCTCCTAGTTCCAACGACTGTATATTTTGGGAGAGGCGCATAGAACTTCTTAAGTGTTGCTCTGAATAAATTATGCTGAGCACCAATATGACAACAAAGAAAAGATCGCTCTGCAGTATACAAAATAAAATCAAGTACCACAAATTCCATACTGAATACATATTCAGTTACCGTTGAGCATCGATTTATTCTTCAAGACTGTTGTTTTATTGTCTTTTTGCCTTTTTTATCTCTTTCTTTCTCTCTCTCTCTCTCTCTCTCTCTTTATTTCTTTCTCTCTTTATCTCTTTCTCTATCTCTTCCTCTCTCTCTCTCGCCATCATTCTGGCTCTTCGTCGTTTTCTCTCACTATACAATTACTGTAGCAGCGAAATACACTTGAACAAATTTCAAAATCATTTTTTTTTTTTTTTTTTTTTTTGGATTCGGTAAAAAATGATTTGAATGAAAGAGGGTATGACTGGAATAGGGAAACTGAAGACCTGGCTCTCGATAGGGTACGTTGGAGGAGAATTGTTGTTGGCCGACCATTACAAAACAGACCAGACGCTGAAAGGCATTAATGGTCTTTAAATGATTGTTGTTGTTGTTGTTGTTAAATCTGAGCCAAAAGAAAAAAAAACCATTTGCAATCTTTAAATTGTGTTTAATATTGAACTAATGTTATTCTAAAGCAAACTGGATTAGACAATAAAACATTAACTATGCAACAACAAACTGGGACCGAAAGAAAAAATCAGCCAGGAATTTGGTCAAATTTATGATTAGATGAAAGCCAAGCGGAAAATGACATTATTCTCAGAATATGTTGACAATTGTGGATAACGTTTTTACTAAGCTAAAATCGAAAATAAGTGAGCATTTTATCAAGCAAGAAATCATACGAAATGTTCAAATCAAATATTCTTTTGTTCGCTTCGAAAAACTTTTATGTTGTAAACATGTAATCATTTATTAATATTTTGATGTATTTTGTTAATCGATGATATATTGACATGTTTTCGCCATATCAATTGATACGATGACAATAATAGTAAAAACGTTTTTGTTAACTGAATGATTATAATACACGCGAAAATGTGGTTGCAGGAGAAAAACGTTTTAAAATCGATACACACACAAACAAAACCAAATAAAAATAAGAAGAAAAATCTTATCAAAATAAACGAAATACACACAATGACATTATTTGGGATAAAAGCCTAAAGCCATGCGTCTCGACGATGCTTAAAATAAAAATCTGACATATTAATCGAAATGGATAATAAACGTAATGGGAATGGATGAGAAAAAAAAAAAAAAAAATAAGAGACCAAATGGAATTTTGCGTATGTCACATTAGACTGCACATAAAAGCTTTGATTGATTTGAATTATTTGTAGCCGATCGAAATTGATTGAGTTGAAACTGTCAAAGTGTTATTCTCTTGTGTATTATTTCAATGTGATAAAGGTCTGTCGATTTGACCGTTGAAAGTAGGATTTTCCCAATCGATTTGATTTGATTGAGTATGAGTAAGAACAAAATTGAGACCAAGATCGGGAATGAAAGCGAGAGTAAGAGTGAGACTGAAGCCAGAATGAGTGAAAAAGTATATTCGTGCGCGTATGTAACTAAATGGTCTTCATTTTGCACACATCTGCATTGTTATATCATTTCGATTTCACCTTCAATAAATTTAACAACAGATTAGAAATTTAACAGATTGAAAAAAAAACCAACTAAAAAGTAATTATTTCATAATGTGAACTTTATCGATTAAATTTCAGATTCAGATTCATATAGATAATTTTTTTATTTCTTCCTGTCGATATCAACAAGTTATTAGCCACAATTCGACCTACAGTTTATATAGAATGAGTTAACTTGAATACCGCAGAAAACCCCACCCCCCCAATCATGTCATCTTTTTTTCTCCAACATCATGTTTACGATGAATTCACATTTTACAGTTAATTACATCGTGCAAATAACTTTAATAGCATAATTTAATGGTACATTTTCCACATTGACATGAGCAAGGTTATTTATGTTACACATCAATTTAATGCTCGAGCACATAATTGCAAAATGTTACACATGAAAATATCAAAATGTTTACATCGACATATTGAACGAACGTATCGTCTACATTTACACCTTCAACATATGGTTTCGACGTCAAACGATAACGTGTCATAGGCATAAACGTTTTCATAGGCATAATTCATCTTAAGACGGATATAGTTGTGGTTTTATTATTTCAGTCTTATTCTCTGTCGTCCCTCTCTGTATGCAAAAATGATTTCTTATCAATTCGCGCTCACTCATTCACTCTCTCTCTCTCTCTCTCTCTCTCTCTCTCTCGATCTCTCTCTCTCGCTCTCTCTCTCTCTCTCTCTCTCTCTCTCTCTCTCTCTCTCTCTCTCTCTCTCTCTCTCTCTCTCTCTCTCTCTCTCTGAAATGTGTGTTGTGCACCGTTCATTTCCGCTCAGCATCATTTAATTGTACTGGCGGCGCACATTTTGATCTTAAGACTATAATCAGCCAGTGAAACATCTAATCTGAAACATTGTCTGATATGTCTCAACAATAATTTATGTAATCAAATGTGAAATATTTTATGTGTTCGTCTAGGTGTGTGTTGTGTGTGTTGTGTGTGTTGTGTGTGTTGTGTGTGTGTGTGGATATGTTTGAATAAATTTCTTACCGTAAATCGAAATGATGTTCTGTCAGCGAAAACTATTTTCTCTTTGGTGTGAATAGCGTAAATTTAATAATTTGTTCATTTCTCTAAATGTGCTCATTTTATATGGAACTCAATAGCAGTTTATCGAAATAATTCCATTGATTCACACTTGCATATGCTTTGAAAAGAATGTTGCTTGTAAAATCTTTGCTCTATCTTTTAGACATGCCTCTGGCGTTTTCACTTTGTTCAAGAAATTGTGAAAGAAATGTTTCTCTTTCTCCCTCTCTCAATCTTGCTATCGCTCTCGCCTTAACACTCATACTTTCTACGTGATCAATAAGTGTATTTGTTTGGGCTTGAAACAATCGTTGAAAACATTCTCGTCTATTAAATGTGTCTATGATGTTGAGTGGATTTACATAAAAGACAATTTTCCTTTGTTTGGGACTTAGCTTACTGAAGCAGTCACATTACATCAATGTAAATAAAAGAAAAGAGAGAGAGAGAGGAAGGAAGAGAGAGAGAGAGAGAGAGAGAGGGGGGGGGGGGGAAGGTAAGAGAGAGTGGAAAAGTATTCGAATTATGCTTCGTATGAAACTTATCGAGCTAAGAAATGCTGCACTCAGCTTAACTTATCTCAGTCTAATGTGCATATATTATGGTAATGTTGACGAATTCTCGGATATTATATCTGAATAAAAATGAAACTTAACCCTTGACTGTTTCTTATTTTTTAAAATATAGAGAGATAGAGTTTTATGACATCAATATAAGAAATAAAAATTATCGAAAAAATTATTAATAATTTAATTTCGCATCGATGAGTCAAATGCAAATGTCGATTTTTCGACTTTTTTTTTGAATTCATGCAAACGAGTTCAACTCAATGCTCGTTTTCTTTTCAGGGTTAAATATGACTGATTCGTTTGTGAACGCGCGCAAACTTCATAAACAGATGACGAAAATTTCATTCATATTCGTCAACAAAAACAAAACAAAACACAAAATGAATAACAACAATAACAACAACAGCTACAAAAAAATGTCGTCTGGCATATCCAAATCAGATAGAATTTGATGTGCTTTATTTATTTAAATGCGTTTGAAATGCTTTACTCACTGTTTGTGTATTCATATATGCGCTAAAATGCGTTATGACCCCTCTCATTTTGTCTCTTTCTCTCATTTAAATGTTAAAGATAAATGATATGCGCTAAAATATCTTGAATTGTCTAACGTTCAGGTTTGTTGTCAGCGCAATGCGCGTATCAAATGAATACACATCAAAATGATAAGTAAGTAGAAAAATGAAGGAAGGAAAGAATGAGTGAAGGAACAGAAAAAAAAAATGAAAATATTGAAACGAACGAACGAGCGTAACACTGAATTTTGAGGTCAAACATTCAAAATGGGAAATGTCAGATCCATCCAGTGGAAAATACAATATTTTGTTTTCTACACGCCACTCCGTTCTCTCTCTCTCTCTCTCTCTCTCTCTCTTCTTCCTCTCTTTCTTTCTCTTCCTTTTGCTCTTTCTCTTCTTGTTCTTTTTTCTTTTCTTTGAGCACTCGTGTGTATGCGGTTTTTCAACGATAAAACTTGCCTGTTTTCTACACATACATTGAATGAATTCAGTTTATAATATTTGTGCACGAATGAAAACAACAGCCATGAAATGTGCTTGTTCAGTTTTCACAACGATGAAAATGCAAGATACATTTATCATGTCAATATGATAAACCGAAATCCGTTTAAGAAAAAGTAAAGCATATGACAAAGCATTTTTTAAGCATCACTTTATAATATAGAATTTTTTCCACAAAACAATGGAGGAAAAAAAAATATTTAACAATTTAAATAAATGAATAATTAAAGAAAAACATTTCAGCACAAATTTAGCCAAGCAGAGCAATTTATAATAAAATTTTAACACATTTTACTCAGTTGGTTCAGGCAATTTCAATGAATTCTCATTACACATTGACAACAAAACCAATTTTCCATTCATAACATTTTCCCTATGCATTTACACGAACCGAAAGAATATTTTTAAAATAATTTTCAATAAAATTAGCGTACAAATTGATATGATGGAAGCATATGGTGTGTGCAAGTGTGATAGTACCAAAGTAAAAAAATAAAATCGCTATTTAATTCCCTGAGATTACGTTATTAATTTCATGGATTTCAATAGACAAGCGAATGCAATAAAAGCACATGCTTATACACACAGCTGACGATGATGAGAGCGTCGACGATGACGATGCGGGCAGAAGCGGCAACGATGGCAACAGCACCAATGGCGATGGTGACGATGACGATGGCAATCAATTCAATTTTTTTTTTTTTTTTTTTTTTTTTTTTTTTTTTCGTAAATCACGTTATCGAGCTCTTTATCGTATATTATTTTTTTCGCTCTTCATCGCCTGTTGACAGCCTTTAGTTAGAGTAAAGGTTCATGGTGTCAAGCATGACTCTCACAATGACTTAAAATTTATGCGATACTTTCTTCCTTTTTTGCATATTCATGATGCGATCACATGTTTTCATAGAAACTGTATGCTATTTTCTTCTAGAAGTTTCAGTTTCAATTCGGAATTTTTTTTCTCTTTATCCTCTCCTCTCTCGTTCAAGTGATAATGTCTGAAGAGTGAGGGAAAGTTCAAACAAAAAAAAAAAAAAAAGTTTTGAACAAAATCCAATTAAAACTTATTTAATTTTTCGAAGTCGCCATTTATCTTGATTGCATCGGTGATGTTTATTGGTGACGTTTTGCCAAAGTATGTGTGTGTGTGTGTGTCTATGCTTTTGCATCTACCAATTCATTCGAATTATCGTTTAAAACACTTGGTGTCACAATTCTGTCACGCGCTATATTTTGTGTACACTTAAAGCTTTCAATTTAATTGAAATTGCCATCTGCTGTTCTGATTGCATATGAGCGTTTTTTTTTCTTTTCTTTTCTATTTGGCTCCATCGTATGGATTAATTTGCAAAAGCTTAACTAAACATTACCATTTTAAATACTAAAAATGCTTAATATTGACAAAATGCAAACAGATTGCACAAAAGTTTTCTTTAAAAAATTGGAAATTTTTCACACAAAATCACATTTCATACAGTTAAAATGTATGTTGTGTGTTAGCGCTATTAGAACTGAATAAGTTTGACGATCTTCTCAAATGTTATATGCATCACAAGCAATATATTTTAATCAAATTTCATGGAGTTTTTTGTCGAGAAACTTTTTTTTTTGCTCAAAATTTTAACATGCTTTGCAAGTATTCTCAATTTATTGAGAAAAGTTCAAAACCTAAAGGCGGAAGAAAAAAATAGAGAGAGAGAGAGAGAGAGAAAGAACATGTCGGAGAAAGAAAAAGAGAGTGGAAGATCATGAGAGAAAGAGAGGTTTTGAAAGAAGAATGTGAGAGACATAGAGAGCAGATGAGAGTATGTATGAAAAAGAGAAAAAGAGGAGAGAAATGAAGAGAAAGAGAAAGAGAGAGAGAGAGAGAGAGGTGAGAGCGAAAAAGAGGGAAAATATGTCAATTTTCCTATTGACTACAAAGTTTACCTTGTCAACTGTATAACATAAATTATAAAGCGTGATTTACACTCAGTGTGTGCATCATGGCTACTCATGAATGATGGACATATCCAAAAACCAAAAACCAAAAAAAAATAAAAATAAAAAAATCACAACTCGAGAGAAATTTTGAGGTGCAGAAGCTGACGTTGGTTTCAATGAAATACAAACATAAGTTTCAACCTTAAATTAAAGTCAATGATAAATTTATCAAACATCTGCAATGATGACGGTTGCTTAATGCGGTTTCAGTGACACGTTCTGCTCGATCCGTAAAATCGTATATGCGGTTTGGACACTGTCCCATTTGAAATGTAACTTTTTGCCCAATTTGAGTTTTTCTCTTTATTGGACACACAAAATGTTTTTCATATCAAGTGCATTCTTGAAATCGAAAAGGTAATCCGGTCACTAGCTACCAATTTGATGTTGAAATATTTAAGTGATCCAAAAAGTTGTGTATTTCTTTTTTTTATTATCACAAAACGGTTCTTATCATCTAGCGATTCATATTTGTAATCGGTTGAATCAAATGATCCTTTTTTGACCTTGTGACACTAAATTTTGTAGTATTGGTTGTTGATATGTTTTAAAAATTACAATATCCTGTGTCCAGTAACCAAATACTTTTTCAAGTCGATGGATTCGAAAAAAAAAATAGAGAAACATGTGAATGGAAACAGAGGAATAGAGGGAGGTCGAGTAAAGTAGCCTCACGCAACAAGATAAATAGATAGAGTTACTTATGACATGCATTCAACATATCTGAACGTTTATTTGTATGAATTACGCCATTCGTTGTAGAAGCATTCATAAAACCCGGTTGTTTATTTCAGCGCAACAACAACAACAACAAAAAAAAACTACGGTAAGTATGGTATATGTCTTAACATGCTGTTTAGGTCCCGTCATAAAGTCAAAGACGAATATAAAAATGCAGTGAAAAGAAACGAGGAAAAAACGGATTGTCAGACGAAATTCCGATAAAAGCACAAACACAACAACATAAAATCAAGTCGAACCAAGGAGGTGACGGCTTTATTTCAAGACAGAGAGAGAGAGAGAGAGTGAGAGCGAGAGAGAGAGAGTGTGAGAGCGAGAGAGAGCGAGTCAGAGCGAAAGAAAGAGACTGATAGCGTAAGCTATTTATGTTTATATTTCCACATTGTTCCTCTGTCAGAATATTGCTGATGAAAAGGTAGCGTTTTTCATCGATCTCCGGTTTTAACTCATCGCCGACGGTTGCATGCTGTTTTCGCTATGACACAACTTTTTATGAATCTCATTTCTACTTTACTATGTGTTTTTCTATGAATTTTTCTCTTCTACTGTTGTCTGTGCACTTGATGTTGTTTTTCTATTTTCATATTTTTCTTCGTTTTTTTTTTTTGCTCTTTGCTTCGTTTTTCGGTTGGTGCAATTAACAATTCCCTTGATAAAAGTTCGTATTTTGCGATCCGGTGTTTCAACAATACAGATTTTTCTCTAGTAATCCTTCCCCGGAGCTAAAGTTGTTTTTTTTTTCATTTCATGGCAAATAGATAGTTGAAAGATTGCAAGAGAATTCTATCCGTTTATCTTATTCGGAGCTTTTGACTTATTTGCATGTTTAGATTATGAATCCAGTTTTTTATTGCTATCGAAAACGAATAGCTGTATGTTTATGTTTAGCGTAAAGTACTGAATACCGACAAGAGAATCGAAACTCAACGAAATGTTAATATACGAATTGAATGTAATCCCATGAGCATTGAGCTTAATTGCTCGTGTACAAAAACCCTTCCTTATTTCTCACGGAATAATTCATTTTGCTTGTGTTACACACACACACACACACACACACACACACACACATGGCAACCACATAAGCAGTGAAAAAAACCATCAAGCAATCAACAATTTTTGTGGCCAACAAACAATCAACTATATTGATCCCATCACGTAAATTCCATCTATTTGCTCTGCAATGCAATTGAATCACTTGCTCTCTATTTATTTTATTTCTTCCTTTTTCCCATTCGTTATACAAATTCATATTATGTTTCATTTCATATTATGGCATATCAGCAATTGTTACATCGTTTTTATTTATTCGCAAATATAAAAACCTAAATCCGATTGCATTTGGAGTGTGATGTATATGAGTCAGACATTATAATTTAGTATTTTTGTGATATATATATATATATATATATATATATATTCAACGAACGAAACACAGGAAATATTAGAATTAAAATGAATCGGTGTGTATGGTGTATACTAGTACACGTGCCATTTTCTATAAACGAAACATGTTTTCAAGTGTTTTTTGCATGAAAACTCTGAATTATGGCGGAAAGAAAGTGCATTTAATGCGGTATTCGCTAAATTCTAGTGGGAAATAGTAGAGAAGGGAGAAAAGAGCAGGAGTAAAAACGAAGATAGAGAGAGAGAGAGAGAGAGAGAGAGTGAGAGGACGAGAAAGAACGAGAGAGAAGAGAAAAAATGAGGAAAAACGATACGACGGGAAAAAATCGACAAAAACAACCAAAAAAAAAAAAATGAAACTGCGGAAAAGATGTACTGCACTCAGTCAGTTTTTTTAACATTAATTTTTGGAATCGAGTTTTTTCCTAGGGGCTTAGATGTCATTCTAATTGATGTGAATATGTCAATGATCTGTGCATTTTTCTATTTATTTGTTTTATTTGGTGGAGAAATGTGTAACTGGTGGCCAAAAATGAAGCTATTTGCAAAAACCATCAGTCATTTACAACACTTAATTCTGTTGTATGAACATTTTAGATCGCCATATTGAATTGAATTTTCACGAATTATGCGAATTTTCTGGCGAATGGAATTCATATAAATACAATTTTGAATCCATTATAAGCGAATAAGATTATTTGCGAATAGATCAATTCCCCTAGGTTTTTTTCCCATTTTGGTTCTGCATGTTCCATTTACAGTACAAGACCGGGAATTTATAATTAATGCAGCGAACAAAAAATTTTATATATATATATATATATGTATATCTAGAATGTGTAAATACTTCAATGGTGTATACTGAGTGAGAAAAATGTGTCTTTTTGAATAATTTAAGTTAAATTCATCTTACAGATGAGAAATGAATGTAAACGAAATGTGAAATAACCAACTCTGGACTAGAATGATTTGAGAGTCACGATTGAAATTTCAGTATACAGTTTTTTTTCTTTCATTATTTCTCAAAATTAAATTCATCTGTACAATAGAGCCAGATATTAGCAATGATTTTATCTCTCTATGGCATTGATATTTGTGCCTTCTGTTTCGATCAAAGAAAAAAAAAATTAGCTTTTGACATGAAAGAAAGAATCCGAGTTGAACCTTTTTTCCGCTGAAATAGATGATGGCCAAGAAATATATAAAACAAGACAAAGAATGATGAACGGCGAATTTCAAAATGTCAAAGCTATTTCATCGCATAAAGATACAAATGATTTGATGTGTAAAAATGAGTTGATGACGGTTCAGGATTATAGTTTTTAATCAAGGCTAGCCAATATATATTTTTTCTTTCCCCATGAACAGCATGTCTATTGAAGGACTTCCCTTGTCCACCCTTGCATTGTACACATAAATTTGAGTGGGCTGAAATATAAATTGCACTTAAATTCAATACAAAAACTCATTTTCACAAAAATATTACTTTTTTTTCAATCTCAATGATTTATATAA
The DNA here is from genome assembly GCA_029041755.1 of Resseliella maxima. Taxonomy (NCBI): domain Eukaryota; kingdom Metazoa; phylum Arthropoda; class Insecta; order Diptera; family Cecidomyiidae; genus Resseliella; species Resseliella maxima. Next base: position 1,040,768 of record JAQOWM010001006.1, on the reverse strand, counting down.
GAAGCAAAGAAAAATCCATTCACATAATAATTGCTTTTAAATTTATTGAAAAAAAAAATCTATAATGTAGGCAGTTTGATTCAATTTGTGTGATTCAGAACTGCGTCTATTTTGTAATTTCAGTGGGAAAAGATCTGAAGACAGTCAAAGAATTTCGATTCATTCGTAAATCCATTCTATGTATAGTTTGACCAACCATGCATATAAACGATTTCGTTCACTATGATTTAAATTCAAATATTGAATTTGATTCACTAATTCTTCAATCATTATGATTTTTGAAATGAAAATATTTTGAAAACGTGAAAAAGTTGAGACTTTATCCTGAATTTCTTCATACAAATATTTTTTTTTCAACTTTGAATTTTGGAAATTCTTCATCCTGACATTCTTCGTCATCCATTGAAAATGTGTTCTTTGATTTAAAGAGAAAAAAAAAACCTTCACTCTACAAGTGAATTGTTCGTCAAAGCTTCCATAAAATGAGGGGAAGAAAGGTTAAAAGTCAAAAACCTGCTACCAATGTGTTTGATTATCACACAAAAGAACGTTGAGATTATCACATAAAAAAAGGATTTTTTTCCAAATTGAATATGATGTTCAAGGCAAAAGAGTGAAAAGATGAAGAAGAAAGGACGAAGAATGAATAAAAGTGAATAAAAAAAAAAAACTGTTTGAGCGTATCGGTTGTGTTGAGTGAATATTTAAATTGTATTTTGAAGACTTGATATTTGTTTCGACTTGAAAGTTAAATACAAAATGTTTGACGACGTTTATCCCTTCCCGAATATGCGTTCATTGTAGAAAATTGTTCGTTGTGTGAACAGAAAATAACATCGTTTGTTGTTGTCGTTCACACTTGTGCATTATTTATACGCATTACGCAACATTTTTCAAGTTTGCATGATAAAAAAGTGTTTTCAATGAAGATTATATAATACATTGGAAGGGAAAAAGTTCATAAAGGAAAAGTGAATAATAAATTTCATTTATGACAGAAGCCAAACGAGGCATATTTCATTTTTTGTTATTTGTAACTTGAAACACATTTCACGACCACTTTTACCAAACCTATTATTATAATACTTCTTATAATGATTCATCGATCCAAATGAAATTCAAAGCAAATGCGATAAAATACGTATGTATAAACACATAATTTGTAGACGGAGCCAAGTTTATTTCACGGTGAATTTTTCACCTTTTTTTTCACTTTTCTCGCAAGATAATAAAATGAAAATAAAACGAATAAACGAACAAAGAAATAATGAAAAATAAAAAAGAATAAAAAGAAACAAAAAAGAAACAAAAAAGAATAAATCTGAAAATGATTCATAACGACATTCATTTCAAATTGTTCATTCGGCATTTTCAGTTATAAATCTTTTATGAGAATGACGCACCGTTGTGATTTTGATTTAACGATATGGGCCGAGTTTCTTGACGCAAAAATTAAATGATGTGGCCTGACCGGGTGGAATGAACGATATGCGCTCAAACTCTGGAAATGAGACCAGAGAGAGAGAGAGAGATAGAGAGAGAGAGAGAGAGAGAGAGAGAGAGAGAGAGAGAGGTGAGTGAGAGAGAAAGTGTGTGTAGAATGAATACCGAATGTATAAGCAAAATTATATGTATGTTTGTTGTGAATGTATAGATCGAGAAACGATTGAAAGCCTTTTAATCCAATGTCTTGACTCTGGCTATCGTTATTGAATTGAATTTGGCCAGTTCGGTTTCAATCTATGAACAGAATTATTTCATATTGATTTAACTTTCGATGTGAATTAATCCAAGCGTATATGGTTTTATGGGTTTTATTCGCTTGCGTGATAGTTGAATGAAGCTCTGAAGTTTCAATAAAATTCGAAGCATATTCCAATAGATTGGCGCATCACGTATTTGTTTAGTTGGTTGGCTATCCGAGTGTTTGCTTGTATGGCCTTTAGATGCTTTTCATAACGTGTAATATAATCAAATCTAATGAAATGAAGCGTCGTTTTTTGGTTGTCCCTTAAGCTTTTCGAAGCACGTGCCAATATTACACAAACACACACACACACACATCCATCCATCCATCCATCTCATTGTAATTTGAAAATGTTGGAACCACTTGACTAAATATTACATTCTAGCGACGACATTTCCATTTTGAAAGAGTCCAGGTTTATATATATTTGGTTAATTTTACATTGTAAATGCACTCTCTCTCTCTCTCTTTCATTCTCTCTCTTTTCATTGATGAAATAATGTGTTATGTTGTTTAATCCTGAACATGAAAACTACGAAGATCGATCGCATTACTTCGACTCAATTACAAATCGGCTTTTTGATGTTCATGTTTCTGCGTGCGTAAAATTTGCTTTTGCTGAAATAATTTTGCTTTAAAATGAGTGAAAATGTTAGCATGTCATGCACAAGCCAATGGATTAAATATTAAAATAGGCCATCATTTTGGTAGGTGTGATGAAAATGAATTGATGTGTAGTCAAGTAATTGATATTGTCAAATAAATGATTTCGTTTGAGCGAATAAAAGGGAACATTAATCATCAGTTTGTACAAAAATATAAAGGAAGAGAGAGGAGTGGGAAGAGGGGGGGGGGGGGGGGTAGGTGTATGTGGAAAGAGAGAAACGCAGCTTGTCCAATATTTCTAAACTCACACAGAGCTCTGTTTCTAAATTCAAACTCATTTGGGACTGTCTTGTTTATTGCTCATAAATTACCAACTACATAACATAATTAAATCACAAATCTAAATTAGGCAAACACCGTTTCAAGTTCGCTGCAAAATAATAGCAACAAGCACATCATATTTCTTTTATGCAGTATGTTGTCAATGTTTTATTTGGTATGTTTCGGTTGTATTCGTGGTATTCAGGCTTTTTTTTTTCTACTTCTTGTTCTCTTCATTGTCGTGCTTGAACCAACAATTTATGTGTACAGCTAATTGGTATGCTACAGATTCGCATCTGCACGAACAATATTTCCTTGAAATGGTTCATTGGTTACGAACGATCTATCGAAAAGTTCAAAGAGCGAAAATTCGGTCTTTGAATCGAAATTCGGTCTCTTAAAATATATACTATTAGTGGTGATAGAGAGACAGCAAGAGAGAAGGGAGAACGGAGTAGATACATGCCAGTAGAACCAGAGAAATAGAGACGAAAAGAAGGAGAGCGAAGTCAAGAGAAAAAGGCAAATGAAGAAAGAATGAGATGAACAGAGAAGGAGAAAAGGAATTGAAGAATTCCAACCAGGGCATATTCGGAATTCATTTTTATTTTTGGTTTTGGTTCCAGTAAACGAAAATTATTTTACACACGTAAATGCTACAACGCTCAATCCGAAAACTCAATCTAATATTAAACATTTGTATGATATTCGAGATTGAACTTAAATCAAATATACATTAATGGGGATGAAAACGAAGAACATCGGTCGATGTCGACGTTGATGATGAAGCAAACGACAAACACTGGCTCGTTCGATTTGATGGGCTCAAATAGAGCATTCGCCTGTAAGGTTTTGAAATTGAATAATTTATACTTTTTCTATATGTACACGAGCACGAGCCCGAATAGTTCGTGTTCATTCGTTGAAATGAGAACATGAGCAAGAACTTTAGTAACACGCGCGAAACATAAACGAACACTAATGAATATTGCTTGTTCGCAAATCAAGTAATAATCAAATTTTGAACCCTTGTGCAAAAAAAAAAAAAAGTGACTGACTGATTGACAGTGACTGACAATCAGTTATGTCGTTTAGTTTTTTTTTTTCTTCTTTTTTTTTTATTTCCAAATTGAGTCAAACCTCGAGGTAGATGAACCATTAGGTCATTTGGTATCCGTCATTCAGACGATTAATTGCCAAAACAACTCTAGCCATTTAACTAATGGCCATAGATATTCATTTACAGAAGGGAACACCATGAAATTCCTTTGCGAAAAATTGCGAAAAACTCTTGATATTGTTTATTGAATTTTCTAAGCAGACATGGAATCTAGAACGTATTTCATATTTTCTTCTATTAAAACAAGGAACATGAACGATCATAAACATACAATTATTTATGAAATACAAATATTCGTGAATATAGTTCATGAGCACATCATTAAATTGCATGGAAAGTTTCTGTGCTAATTACACATTGCCCGAAGAAAAAGTATAAAAAAGAACACGTCTTTTATGCATGTATGCAATTTAGAATAGCAATGTTTACACGATCGATATTTCATCGGAAATGCAAACATCATATTTGGCTATGAATTGTGTGTGGTTGAAACTTGTGTTTAGTTTATACAAATATAAACTATTAAATTGCATCAATCGTATCCAATTGAAATACATATCGCGTTCACCACGTAAGCTGAACGAAGAAGGCATGGATATGGAACGATAGATATAAAGTAAAACTTGTTTGTGTATTTGGCAGCTTGAAAGGTTAACTATTTCTATCTGTGGTTATCATGCAGTTACCATAAGCTTACTTTTAAATTGTAACCAGGATTTTAATTGGGATTGTATTGCTTTTGGCAAATATTTGACCATTCAACTCAGTGAATTTTGTGGTTTTGTAATACTATGAAGAAACGAGATAGGGATGAAAAAGTGATAGAGTGCAACAGAGCAAAAAAAAGAAAGACATAGTAGGAGAAGAGAGAGAGAGAGAGAGAGAGAGAGAGAGAGAGAGAGAGAGAGAGAGAGAGAGAGAGAGAGATAGGGAGAGAAATAGAAAGGAAGAGAAAATGTAGAAAGGAAACTCGACTAACAAAATAATAGACGATTGAAAACTTTTCGCTGGCTACAAAGTTTGTATAACGACGCGTTCTGTGTTTATAATCCAAAATCCTAACCGTAAGGTATCAAATTGTATCAAAAACTGGTTAAACGTTTGAGTATTTCATATAAACATCACTCCATTTGCTATTCATCATAGATTTGAAATGATTATTTCTTTCCATTTCTTTTTCTTTCTCATTCACCCTATATCAATCTGTCTGTTTCTTTCTCAATCGATAACTTCTATTCGATTCGAAAAATTGAATTTTCACCGCTTAACCAACTTGAACTAATTTTATAGAATCATTTACGCTTCTAAATGCGATTTTCTAATTTAAATTTGTGATGAATGTGATCCTAAACAGGTTTTATGTCAATGCATTGACGAATGTTCGTTTAAGTTTTTTTTTATCATTTATTGCCTGTATCTTCATCGCAGCACAAATTGCCAAATGTCCATGATTTCAAAATGAAAGCAACATCAATCAACTCATTGCAAAATAAATTTTCTCATAAAGAACCATTTCGAAGTATATATTAACAAAATTATTTGGCATTTAATTTAATTGTATGTGATTAAATTGAATTTTGGCCACAAATACACATACATATAAATGCCTATGATCCGCCCTCTATTCAATCGCTAGTAATTATCGATTAACATCTGATAAAATCGAAGTAATTTGATGAACTAAACGCATGTTATATGTGTGCACGTATCTAATTGCTAAATGCTGTTTTTATCATAGATGTCTGTCATTTTAATGACCTACCCCCTCCCTCCTGCCTCCCTCCCCCAGAAAGCATATATCCATCCTATTTTATCCATCCTTATTTTGACGTAACAATCTTAGGATTTTCAATAATAAATTGAACATGAGTGCAAATATGTGTGGAATTTCTTTAATATGAATTCAATGTACCATGCAAGATGAAAACAATTGAAGGTATGCAATCTCATTTGATTATATATGAAGCGTTTTATATTTGCTGGAATCAATAAATTTTCGATTAAAATAAAAACGCTTTATATTCAATGAATGATGGAATAATTTATGATAATAAAAAGAAAAACCTTCATAACAAAGTTATTTGATGTAAAGCTACAGAATAATTTGCAATTCTAAGCAATTTATACTAAAAATAATCGAAAGAGATGGTGAAAAAAAAATATAAAAAAAGAACTCCTTTGCACGGTACATTTGCAATGGATGGATGGATGTGCAACAAAACAATGTTATACAAATTTATTTAGCTAATTTGATTAATTCGAATTGAAAAAGCATACCATCAATTCAATCAAAGACGCGATGGAAAAAAATGACTTTTTTTTCTCTTTGTATTCAACAGAAGGCATCATTCTTTTTTTTTCTTTTTTTTTTTTTTTTTTTTTTGCGTCATGAACAGCAATTTGAAATTGAATTATATCAAGTGTATTTCAAGGTAAATACAAGTTTATTTTTATTAATGAGCACGCAATTCAGTAAGCACGCATCTTTGATACAAATCAACAATTCGTTGAGAGCTGTAAAGTGCGGTATTTTCTTTTTCTATTCCATTCCATTCTTTTCTATTCTATTCTATTTTGTTTGGTTATATTTCAGTTGATTGTATTCCATTAAATTTATTTCGTATCGTTCTGTATCATTCTCTCTTGATGTTTTGTTCCGAATTTTATATGCTTTACTTTTCAAGAAACTTTCAAATTATTTGCGAATTGTTCGTCGATAGATTTGTTTACACGTGTTTAGAATGTGGTCAATGGAACATGAGTTGCAAGCAAAATATCAAGAATGAAAAAGTCAAGCGATGGAAAGAAAGTCTATTTAGATATATATATAAAAAAGAGGAGAAAAAAAAAACTCCAAAGTCGACCTTTCCTATTTGAAATTCCGTGTTCTAATCAAACTGATTTCAAGTTTATTTCAATGCGGTTCCGTCACAAGGGAATTGTATATTGCAAAGTGAATGGTGTCGAATCAATCAGCAAAATCATAGAGGGCAGAGGGGAAAAAAAGTCTTCATAACAATTTACAAAATGATGATGGCACCCAACAAGTCTGTTTACACGGAATGTCTAAAACTTTTCGCCGTGGTCATTAAAAGCTCGAAAGATTGCCAAAATGCGTGTAGGAGAAAACAAAAATTATTCAACTTGTGAGTGTAAAAGTGACAGAATTTGAGAGAGAGAGAGAGAGAGAGAAAGCGAATGTGAGAGAGAGCAAGAGAGAGAGAGAGAGAATGCGATCATGACGAGACACTCAAAGAATATAAGATTTATGTTAATCCCTTTTTATTTTGATAGTCGAGGAAATTTTGACATTGCGATTTCATAATTTCCGTCGCTAAAGCGGTATGGTTTCTTTTCTGTTTCCTTGGCGAATTGCTACCGCGTCGACCAAATGACAAAATCGTGATTCAATAACGATTTTCGGTCCATTAAATAAAAATGCTGATTTTTATGAAAATGGAATATTGAGGCTGTTAAAAGAATGAAGACGATGGAACAAAAAAACAACACATTTCAATTGCCTCAGTCGATAAAATGAGATTACCCATATTTACGATGAGTGCTGGGAGTGACAGAGATGGGAACAAAAAAAAGAAAAAAAAAAAAAAGAAACAAAAAGAGAAACGAACGGAGAAGCCTACAAAAAAAATTGGGATGATGGCATTTAAAGTCGAAATATCGGGGGATTTCAGTCAAACATTCTTCTTCATTTTCTCTTTTACTCCTGTTCTTGCTATTATTCTGACTCCATGCTCTTCATCACTTTACGTTTTGTTCAATTCATTCTATCGTTCGTTCGTTCGTTCCCACAACTTTTCAGCCGTATTTACGACGGAAATATTATTTTCAGTCGATCCAAACTGGACGATTACATTGAAGTTATAAGCAGCTACAAATGAGTTGATTTGATTCGAATCGCCGACGAAAAATGAAACATTTTTTTTTTTTTTTTACATTCGCACAGTCTTCTCTTCTTCTCTTTTCATCTTTTCTCTTCTCTTCTTCCGCTGTTTTTTCTAAACAATTCGATGCCTGGAATAATTTCATTGAGATTCAAACGGACAGTGGAGACTGAAGTGATAAAAAAAGAAAAGCACAAAAACAACAACAACAACAACAACTTTGAATTCATCTTCGCTATGGCCATGCACAGTCTAAATAACTTTATAAACTCATCAAAATTTTTTTGCATTTTCACCATTATGCTGTTCGACATCGTGTTTTTGCCACGTTTTTTTATTCACACCAGTTTTCATTTCTCAACATATTCCGATTTGCCAACTAAATTATATACAATATAAATGGACATACGCAATATGAAATTCAGTGCTTTTTCCTCTTCGCATTCTATTCAATTTTCAAAGATACAATTTTCACGCAACTACAATAAATATAGGTATCAAACGGTGAAACAATTTTGCAAGTTTCAGTAACAAGCATTAGTTACACAATACAACAAAAGGAAAATATGGAAATATATGGCAGAGAAATGATGGTAGCAGTTTTGAGAGGAGATGAAAAATGTAAATGAGTTTTGTTGTTAAGTGATTTCTTTTTTTGTTGCTTACAATGCAAATGATGGCATCATGCTATGCTATATGAATGCACCCAAATGTATTACCACCATTCACATGCACTCTGATCCAATTTGTTTTTTTTTTTGTGGGTTGCAAAGAGTGAATGAAAAAAAAAAAAAATAAATGAAAAGAAAACACAACTCATTCGATATTCATAGGTTTTCATCAGCTCAATCATTTGCATCTGTGAAATAATGAATGAATATGATGATGATGTTGAAATGAAAGATAGCAACGATAAGTACGAAAGGTGAAACAGGTGGAAAGTAAATGCAGTGAATGCTCTGTTTATGTTAATGTTGCTCATCTAATTTTTAACAAGAAAGAAATAGAGAAAGAGAGGGGCGAGAGAGAGAGAGAGAGAGAGAGAAAGTAAAAGAATCATCTCGGACAAAAATGATGAGCACTTCATAACGAATAACTAATTTGATTGTGAAAGAAAAAAAAAAAAAAAAAAAAAATGAAACGGCCGTCTACGTGTTATTAGCTTCAATTCAAACCGAATTTGGTAGCTTTTAGTGTTTTTTTGTATTTAAAGATTCTTCACAGCAACCTCTCCACCACTTTTTTACCATTTTCCAGCTTTGAGATATTGTATTTTATGGTAAATGGTGAAACATTTTATAGCCACAAACCCTCATTTCTATTCATTAGATTTTGGCTGATCGAATGGATTTTATAATGTAACTGAAAATTTCATATTCAAAAGGTAAGTGTAAGTGATTCTTCAAATGTTTTTAATTGCCAATAAAAACGGTAATTTTCAACCAAAACGAACACTATCAATGAAAGTAGAATTATCAATGAGCGTTTTCTCATTCAAATGAATTAATTTGTAAATCAGTAAACTAAACGGAGTGAGTTGAATTAACTTGAATATTCAATTAATACGAACGTTGAATTACCCTGAATGTTAATTAACCTCTATAAAAGTGTTGAATAAGCGACCATAAGTTGACCGAAAAAAAAAAAAAAAATTCCATTTGTTTACCAAAATGCGATTTAATTTGAAAATTTTGTTTTTTGTTGACCAGCAATGGCATTCAATTTTGTGAAAATAAACAAATAAATAAATTACAAACAAACGAACAAAAAGTATGCATTACACATTTGGTCCGGAAGGATGATGATGATGATTTGATGATTACAATAAAATACTGAATTATATTCAGTTCACAAAATGTCGACTAAATGCCATTTTCCACCATTGAAACTGACGACGGCGATGACGACGATGACGACGATGACGACGATGATGATGTTGTTGATGATGATGATGATGATGATGATGATGATGAAATAAATTCAAAGCATTTCAATCTCTTACAAGCACACAATGAATGAACTGAATTGAAACTTTAAGAACGCTAATCAAATCGCTTTATTAATTCAAACTGACAACCGTTAAATTTATGTGCGACCAAAAATATAGCGCAAATATCTGCAATACTATGTATGTCTACGTGCAGAATTGTAAGCACGAATCTAGGTATCATGCTAAATATTAAGCAATAAGCACCCGAATGTTCAATTTTTCTGTGCAGCGCGATACGATAGAATTTGGCGCCCACACAGCCGACTGTTATGTAGTTTTAAGAGTACTGAGATAACGGAAACTGTAATTTTTTACAATTGATCGATAAGACGAAATTCATGTGACTTTAGTGACAACTCGTCACTTCTTCATCAATCCTAATCAAATGTAATTTCACATTGCATCAATGAACAAGCACACGTACGCGACACATTCATTTGTCCATTGTCATTGTTTCTATTCATTCGGTGACAAATACATTTTGAGCCGGAAAAAGAAGAGCAGATGGAAAAAACAACAACAACAACATCAACATCAACAGCAATAACAAGTCAAATAAACAAATAAACAAACAAACTGAGAGCGAGAGCATTCAAATTGAATCTTTGATACAAGTGTCGCTTGGAATTTCATGGCATGTTTTTCGTTTGATTATTTTGTTTATCGCATTTTATTATTTGGCCGAAAGTTTTGTGAATATAAAAGTATAAAAAATACGCGCACAGATATTCAAATGGTTAAACCAATCCAATTGTGAAATATAACCCACTGAAAATTTAACTTGCAAATGGAATTATACTGAAGAAATGTATATATATATATATATATGGATGAATGTATGTAATAGAACTTGGTACCGATGACACATGCCAGATGCTAAACGGTTCATTTTTTCGTAGCGAATTGAAAGAAATTGTGAGCATGCTTGATGCATGATCTGTGTGTCATATGATGAAATAATGTTGTTGTACACCATTTGACTGATCAAAATATAAATAGCACAGCCAATCGTAATGAAAGGAATAAAACGTCGTAAGACGTAAATTAAACGATTTTATCCAATTAAGGATAAATCACAATTCACAATTCATTCAATTAAATTAACCCAAATCCACAGCTATCATAGTCACATTTGCCATGTATTTGCCAGCGTCATTTTGTTCATAAGTACCATCAGTAGAAGCGGTCATTTTTTTTTTTTTTTTATTTTCACAGTGTCAATCAATCCCTTTCTATTTTCCAAATGAATTCACTGCCCTAGAGAAAGAGAAAGGTGAGAGAGAGAGAGAGAGAGAGAGAAAAAGAGAGAGAGAGAGTGTGTGAAAGAGAGTGAGAGAGAGAGAGAGAGAGAAACACGGAAAGGAAGTGACAGGGTGGAAAACAGGAGGGCGAAAGACAAAAAAAATTAAAACAGATTGAACAACAAATGTCATGGAAAATACACAAAAAAAAAAAAACAATAAAATGTCTTGCTACACATCAATATACCATTTACCGATCGATTGAGTGAAAATAATTTTTGTTTTTCTGGTTGCCTAAAAAATGTTGATTATTTATCTATGTGTGACGATTTTTTTGCTTCAATTCACGACCATTCAGTACATTTCAACTAACCAACAAATCGAAACAATTGATGAAACTAAATCAAAGTAAAAAAGTTTTCCGTCCAAGAATGTTCTTTTTTTCAGTCGTCTTTGTTTTCTTTGTCATTGTTCTCGTCGTCGTTGTGGTCTTTGTCATCGTTGCAGTCTTTGTCTTTGTAATTCTTATAGACTTTTTCTCTATTTGTATAATTGCTGCCCTCGTCCTTGCCAAAAATGGCTTAAATTGGAATGCTAACAATGAACATAGAGCAAGAGAGAGAGAGAGAGCAAGAGAGAGAGAGAGAGAGAGAAATAATAACAACGATATTATACATACCTTTCAATTGTCGGCCTAATTGGTCGCATGGGCTTTTTTCTAATACACACATTATTTGTCGACTGACGATGACTTGATTGTTTAGTAATCTATTAAGTGCTTTATCGTCGGCATTCACGCCGCATTTCTGTGTATTCGATAATAAAATTATGAGTAAAAAGCCGCAAATGATTTGACGCATTTTCACATTCATTTTTGCAACAAATTAATTTGATTTTATGTATTTTTTCCGGTTTTCCTTGTGCTCGTTATTATTATTATGATTGTTGTTGTTGTTGTTGTATTTTTCGCTTTATAATTGCTTTTATTTCAATTTTTTTTTTTTTATAAAATTGTTCTTGTTTTCTTTTTTACTTTTAATTTCTTTTTTGTTTAATGTTTTGCGGAAAATTTTTTCAAATGTTTCAATTTGATTAGGATATCCGTGTGCAGCACTTTATCGCTTGTTTCACACAGAAAAAAAAAAATAATAAATTTGGATTTTCAAATTCAGCGTTGAAAATGTATTTGATGAGAGAAAACGGAACAAAAGAAAAAAAAAAAGAATGAAATGTTCGTTTTCGTTTCGGTTATTCGTTTCAATTAAACGTTTTGGAAAATTTGTTCAGTAAATTTCACGTTCTTTAATTCTAATTCATTTGTTTTTATTTACGTTCATTTGTTATTGTTATATAACTTGCTCACACTCTTTTCTCTTTTTGTCTCGGTTAATTTCAAAAATTTCGTTGTTTTTTTTTTTGTTATATTTGGTTTGGATATTTTGTTTTTTTTCCCCTCTTTCGTTCCAATAGTACCAATTTGAAAATTTTGCGGTTAACGTTTTCTTATGTTTTTCTTTTATGCAATACAAAAAAGTCTGTAGATAAATTAACAAATAAATATGGAGTTAAATAAAAACAAAAAGGATATTTTGTGCTCACTCAAATTATAAAAGAAATAACAAGCGCGCACAAACACAATTTATAAATAACACACAAAATTGAATAATCTTCTCTGTTTGAATTGTAAAATATTTTCAAATATAAAAGTGGAGAGAAAGATAGAAAAAATCTATGAAAATGAATATCATTCGGCGGTTGCGGCTGAACTGATGAGTGGGGCTGCTAGTGGTGACGGCGAAAAATGTTCAGTTTTTGTGTTAATATTTGGTTTGCAGTTTTTTAAAAATGATGCAAAATGTTCGTTGAAATGTATGTTCGTTGAAAATGGTTTTGAAAATACATACGATTGCTTGAATAGCAAAGAAGAGGATATGTTTACACGGTGTACTTCAGTGTTGCGATGTAGCGTGTTTTTTTTTTTCTTTCGAATGTAAAATAAAAATGAGCGATGCCTACGGTTTTTATTTAGTTTAGTATTATTCCTCAATGTAATCAGCTGAGAGATGCGCAGCCAACGAGCTTTAGTCACAGACTGAAACTGGCGTACGGTTGAATGGCATAAATATACCCTCAGTGTATTCAGTACAATATACGAATTCAGATATTCAGTGTGTCTTGGTGGAAAGCCAAACAAGCACACCGTGCTTACTACTCAGCTGCTCATAATCCAATACGATGAGTGCACAAGCTATGCCATTGGCACAATGGATGAAGGGAACGTACCGTGCCGAAATGTAGAGAAAAAAAAATATGAGGAATACATTTCGATATACTCTCTCGCATTTACTGTCAATATAAAATTAAAACAACAACAACGACAAAATTGACGTAAAGTGAAACAACGCAGCAATACGCGAACATGTTTATTTTCTTCATTCTCGGTTGCTATGCTTTTGCTCTGTGTTGTTATTTCCGTTTTATTTTCTTTCTCTGTCAATTTCTCTCTTTTTATTGTTTTCTTCATTTTTTTTTCTTCTTCTTCTCTTGATCTCCTTTTTCTGTGTTCGTCTAAAAACTAAACGCACATTGTATGCATGTACATTTGGCATGTGCATCGTATCTGCATGGAAATTTTGATTGTGTATGGACATGCAATGTAAAATTATTTTTTGAAAGCTCCACACAAACTGTGCGTTTAAACTGTTAGCGATCTGTTTTCGGTGTGAAAATTATTGCAACGGACGGGTACGTATATATTTATGTTTGAAAATGGTTTTCTCGCATGACGAAAATGTATCAAACACAACTCTTTGTTAAATCGTCACCGTTATTCCAATTGTGTCATTCACTAGAAATTTGAACAAATCACTGTGTGTGTATATAAGTCGATTTGTATGTGCATGAGACGCTCAATATTTTTTTTTTTTATCCATTTTGTTGAAATCAATGTGTGTGCTTTGACTCTCTTTCAGATTTCAAGAGTTTAACTTTTTACACTAATGGACTCTTACTGTTAAAAACGTACATTTGCCACGTAAATGGTAACAATTCCCGACATTCGTACGATTGTTTGCTTGCTTGCTTACTTTTTAAACAAGGCTACATAGCTATTTAACTAGCTTCACGTATGTGAAACTTTAAGCACTTTTTTCCCCTTTGGCGTATCGTTATTGTGTTCCATTGAATTAACGATGACGATACAGTTCTTGTGAATTTCAGAAAGGCGTTAAAATGACAGCATTTCCTGTGACAAAATTGAAATAATTATGGATTATAATTGAAATAATAAAAAAAACGGGAAATATCAATGAAATTCAACATTTTTAACGATCTCTTCACGCCTCAACAATAAAATTCAAAATATAAAACTTGAAAACATTTTTGTTTGTTTCTATAAATTTGCATAAATTTCTTTCATACTGCTACTATCGTTGAAATAAAGCTTTTCTATTTGATTCTTTCTTCCTTGTTCTTCTGTTAATTTCTTTGTTTATTTTTACTTTCTTCCTGTTTTTATTCTCTGTCTATCTCTCTCTCTCTCTGTCTATCTCTCTCTGTCTATCTCTCTCGCTCTCTCTCTCTCGCTCTCTCTCTCTCTATCTATCTCTTTGTCTCTCTCTTTCTATCTCTCTCTCTCCCTCATTCTTTCTGTCTTTTACCTTGCATTCTCTATTGTCTAATTCTCATCTATACGATCGAACATTTTATCGCTTTTTACACGGTCCAATCAACTAAGTCAATATTTGGCTCATGCAAGCACTTTATATTGCGACCAGAATGAGGGCATAACACACGAAGTGGTAAACGATTTGCCAAGTAATTGTGACATAGGTTTACGAGTGACAATATGAGCCGGACATGAAATTTGGTGATGGGCTGCCCACAAAGTGTTAGCTTTAAAACTCCCATCATTCACTTTCGCTTTTCTCGTTTATCATTCGGGCTTTGCGGTCATTCTACTTTGAGTATCGTTGATTTGATTTAATTGTATTTTGCGACATTTTGTTTTTCAAACCGTTTCAATTTGAACGCTGTGTAACAACAAGAAATTTGTGCGCGTTTTTTACGATATATGTAAAATATTTCGCATCGAAATTGATGAATAAAAACAGAAAATGGATGAAACAATTTGCTTCGTCATTATAGAAATGGTTTCATTTACAAATAGTGTACAACTATACAAAGAACCAACTCAATTCTATTTCATTTAAATTCGGGCAATCATTTTTCGTTCTCCTCGTACGATGTATGTATATGTGTTTGCTCTCTCTCTCCTCTTCTCTTATTCTTCGTTTATCTCTGTCACTCTATCTCTCTCTCTATCTCTCATTCATTCACTCACTCACTCACTCACTCACTCAGTCAATCATCCCCACATAGACTATGTAGCGATTTCCATCATCTTTCAATTTTACTCTCGCTATAGCGAATATGCATGTGATAGTTTGATGGCAGGCTAACTGTAAATGTTTTCGATTCAACAGACTTGAGTCATGAAAATCATTGGTGAATATTTTTTCGTTGCTAGCCATCTATTTAGCAATTGCATTGAATAGTCGCACGTGTTAAATTGCGTCGATTTACGTCCAATCAACTCAAAACACAACTGAATACCATAAAACATTAATTTTGTATTGTATTGAAAATTATACAGCCAAATAAATGGCAATTTAAAATTGGCGCACTAGAGTCGTTGATACGTTTTCTTTCCCTCTCCTTCTCTCTTTCTCTCTCTCTCTCTCTCTCTTTCTCTATTTGTCATCGTGATTTAATTCATTTGATTGTTCTTGTATTTTTTTTCCAAATTCTGGATGGACCTAACGAATGAAATAATCATAAAAAACATGAAAAAATATTCAAAGAAAATAAAAACAAAGCGATCTCGTAATATAATTGGTTGTCAAGCTATGCACAACGTCAATTTAAAATGTGAACGTAAAGAGATGATAAAGATATTAAACATAAGTATGAAACATAATAAATTGAAAAAAAAAGTAAACTACTTAATAAACAAAAAGCATGGTAAATAAACGATTTTCTTCTATTTTTTTTTTGGGTTCATATACTTTGTATTTATTCTTATATAAATACATAGAATTGCGTAAAGGTATCGCGTTTCCATAGGTACAATTCCAAAGAGCAAGCACAATTCATTTGCCTTCTACTTGTATTGAACACATCAAACTAACTTGAAATTGAAATTTTCTCCTTTTTGAGAAAAGAAAGCATTCAAGTAAACTGTAAATTTGAAATGAGAACCCAAAGAAGTGTTCAACGCACCATTTTGTCCGGTTTTCCCTTATAAAAGTAATATCTACACAAAGACTATTGCGATTCTCAATCGCTTTTCTCTTGTTCTATACTTTTCTTTTTCCGACCAAATAATGAACACAATGATATTAATAGAGAAATATTTACATAGAACTCAATGCAAACTTTTTCCAAGAAAAAAAAAATCTCGGAGTTGTTAAACTACATAAATGAAATTAATAATAAATTACGGTTTGATTTCGATTGGAACTTTTAGCCTCATTGATTGAGTCGAATTGAGCTATTGCTACATTAGATTTTCTGGAATTATTAAACAATGATTAGCACATAAAACCATAAAATAAAACCATAAATATCATTTGAATTTTTTAACACGCAAATAATATATGCATTTTTGTTTTATGAGTTTTTCCCATTTTTATTTTTGGAATTAAAGATATAAAACAAGTAAGTGGGAAATTACACTAATTCTGAATATTTTTATTTGAATTTCTTTTTGTTAAAAAAAATAAAAACAGTTTATGTTCGTCTTGAGACCTAGAAAGTGTATTATTCAATTATAAATTTAGTCGAAATTTGTGAGGCGACCAGTAAAAAGGGCAGTTTTAGTTTCTGTATCCCAGATATAGAATACAAATGGATGGTCAGCATAAAACCTCAATGAAGGAGAATCTCCTCCTGCAATACGATCAAAAATTACAGCTGAAAAATAAAGATTAATTTATTACTTTTGCCCATAAAATAGTTTTTTTTTTTTTATAAAGAATAAAAGAATTAAACTCGATACCGTCGGCTGCAGCTGCTACAGAGCCTTCTTCATTAACCTCAAGGAATGCTTTGTGAATAACATTTGACACAAATATTTGTTCATCTCCATTCAAAAGTCCAGTCAAATTAGATTTCTGCTCATCGAAAATGTCAATAATTCCCAACTAAATTTGAATGGGTTACATTTATTAGTTCAAAAAAGTCACTTGTTAAATTAAAGATGTAATTTCGTTAAATCACCTACATTTTTCAACACATTATTCAGTTCAATTTTATATTGAATTTTGAATTTTGGTATTTTGATTTTGTATTCTATAGGATCGTTAAATTGCTGGAATAAACTAACTAAATCGGCATTTTTCATTTGTGTTTCAAGTGTGGCTAATCCTGTATGTGTCTTTGGCAAAACTATTACAAATGAATATTTTGTATTGGTATATTTCATTTCAAACGCTGTTGCATCGTAATCATGCATATCAAATGCTCGAAAGTAGCCTCTGGTGTACATAAAATCAACAGATACTTTTTTCGTTTCGCTAACATGAAAATCACTTTTGCGTGTAAAATCTTTTACAAATTCATTTTGCCATTTACCCTTGAAGTAAATGGCATTCACTAAAACTGAGATAGTATCATTATTAATTTGATTTGTTGAGATCAAATCTTTGATTTTGTCGTGAGTTTTTTGTTCAACAAAATGATTGATCGTTTGGACAGCTTCAATTTTATTCGTAAAATCCAAAGATTCAATGGCTGCCGAAAACTTCGTTACGGCCACTTCTTTGAAATTTGTATTCAATTTGAAATCATTTTTCACATACATTTTCGTTGCCATCGAGATATTTGTTTCGCCAATGTTGTGTTGTAGCATTTGATTATACGCATGAATTTTGTTTGCTATCACTGACTTGTCATCGTTCAAATACAATCCTTTCTTAATTTGCTTATATGTATCTCCATTGGCTGCATTTGAAAGTAGTGCGAGAGCGCTAATAATGATAACAGGTGACACGACTATATTCTCACTCGTAGTTTGTGCACATTGCTGATTGAAATTTAGAAATTTCGTTTTATATTTTGAACAAAAAAAAACAAATGGATCGAAATGAAATCACCTGATACAAATCCAATGTAAAGTGTCCAAAACTACTTGCTAGATCTGGCGTAAAAACCGTTGGTGTAACAAAAGACTCCATTGCAACAGAAAAATTAGTAATTGCTACCGTTAAACATTCACAAATACTGAATGTTTTTCGTTTCAAAATTGCCATATAAATTGATTCTCTTCCAACAGATAACTTTGATAAGATTTTTTTTCCGCTTTCTTTTTATAGTATCTACAAGATGCTTTCATGTTCACAAGCTGTTTTTTTTATTCTTTTTTTTTTCATTTTTCTTTCGGAAACTTCAATGATGATTAAAATAATCTTTGGATTATCATTTACCAATTCTGATGTCATTTTGTTATTTTTGATTTGTCAATAAATCACAAAACCACCGCTATTACGTATAGTTATTGAATCATTTAATTATACGCATGAAATTAGTTCGCTATTACTGATTTTTCATTGTCCAAATACAAAGCTTTCTTCAGTTGGTTATATGAATCTACATTGGTTGCATTTGAAAGTAGTACTAAAGCGGTAAGAATGCTAACTGGTGACACAATCACATTTTTTGTTTGAACACATTGCTAATTGAAGAACGGATACTCTCACGCAAGTATCACAATCATACAAGCATACACTGTACAAGCAAAGGCACACAAAAACAAACAGACACACCATCAATTTTATGTCATTAATAGAAGCAGAAATACTCGATTTACGAATATT
Source organism: Resseliella maxima (assembly GCA_029041755.1). Lineage (NCBI taxonomy): Eukaryota > Metazoa > Arthropoda > Insecta > Diptera > Cecidomyiidae > Resseliella > Resseliella maxima. The sequence continues at coordinate 1,021,967 of JAQOWM010001006.1, read as the reverse complement.
ATTATAAAATCGCTTGTATAAGTTCAGTTAAGATTAAGCATTGAATGCAGTCATTATAAAAAACAAAACAAAAAAAAAATCAATAATAAAATATGTAAATGTAAGAAAAAAATACAAAATATTTTGTTCATTTTTAAATTCTTATATTTTATTTTGCAAATTTTCATGTGTCAATAAATCACAAATTGACCATTGATAATCAGAGACATGAGAATAAATTGATATTTTTTTGACCTTTATGGTTGTTTTGAATAATATAATGTATGTATTAATTTTATTTTAGTTGCCATCAATATTATGTTGAAAAAAAAAATTGATTATATGCATGAAATTCACTGATTTGTCTTCGTTCAAATAAAAAATTTTCATATATTTATCTTTTGCATCAAAGAAAATGGCCGAAATTGACTTTTTCCAATGTATACTTAAGTCCATTTCAAAAGGGCCTTTTTGCATTCTGTACAACAGATCTCACATATATAAACAGAAAAACTGTTATTTTTCCAAGAAAAAGGAACATACATGTGAAGGTTAGAAAATTTCAATTCATTTTCCCCCGAAATGTACAATAAACGTCGAAATCGTTCAACATCAAAATTTAAGTGCAATAAGTTTCGGTTTGATTTCAATAAAAAGTTTCAGCCTCATTGATTAAGTCGAATATCATAACATGCATGAAATAACGCTCAAATCAGTGTGGCATATAAAATAAATCGATGCTTATGTCTGTGTCCATCAAACAATAATTAGCACACACAAAACCACATAATTTCGTCATGATTCAATTAAAGATGAGAAACTATTCGATAGCAAATAATGAAATTATAAATTATTATTATGGATTGAGATGATATTTGCTGTGTTGCTTTTGAGAAAGGGTACGAATAATGTTTGTGATGACAGTGCTGATATGTGGTAAAAGCAGTACACTCTTTATATAATTTATAACGTATTCATTTTGATCTGTTGTCTGTCAATTCTCTTAATGCAATTTCCGTTGAATTTTAATTCAATTCAATAGAATATGTTGATTTGATATTCATTTAAAGATTATCGCTTCATTTGATGTGCTTGCATTCCGATGAAAATTGAAATTTTACCATAAAAGTTATATTCCATGAAAGATGTATATTTTATTGAGAAAAAAAGAAATGAAGATGATATTACGAAAACTTATGTCTGGAAAACGTTAATCAAACTACACATCAACAAGACAGAATACAAATATTTATGTATCCCATGTTTGCTGATTAAAACTACGCAATACCTTCACAGCAACACTTACTCTTGCATAAATGTTGTTGTTTTTTTTTTTTTTAATCAAATTTGCAATATTACTTTGAAATCGCTCGTATACTGTTGATCAATTTTTTATGATTTTTTTTTTCTTCATTGAATTCATAAAATCGCATCCATCATTTGAATTTTAAATTAACTGTAGCCCTGCAGTAACGCGCTATCGTGTGAAAGAATTTCAAGTCTGCATTTGATGAATGCTAAACAATGGCATTGATCATTCCATTCATTTGTGTGATTTCATGCAATTTGAAATGCGAAATGATGGCGCTTCAATGACGGATTATTTATCATTTTACAAAGTAATGTTTCGTTTGCATTGCAAACAGCAATCATTTTATTTAAGTGAAAATTATGAGGAAGAGAGGGGTCGGGACTAGAGATAGAGCGAAAGAGAAAGAGAAAGAGAAAGAGAAAGAGAAAGAGAAAGAGAAAGAGAAAGAGAAAGAGAAAGAGTAAAGGCAAGAAAGATTGATAGAAATAGAAACACCCCCATTAAAGAGAGAGAGAGAGAGGAGAGAGAGAGAGAGAGAGAGAGAGAAAGAGAAAATAAAATATAACACGATATAGTCAATTGAAACTGTATGTTAATAAGTTCAGCCAGTCAATTTATCGAAATCAAAATCAATGAACCCGATTCAACGGGTGGCTGCATAATCAAAAAATAAATCTTTCTTACATGGAAAAGGAGACTCCGTTGAAATAAATTATAGACATCGTTGTAATAATTATGGGAAAAGTTTCATATGTTATAGCCGGAGATAAAATGGTGAAAAATACTTATTCGTAGATAGAGATGGGGGGCGGGGGTGTAACAGACAGAAAGATATTGAATGTGAAAGATGGAGAGAGAGAGAGAGAGATAGTACATAAGAGATACGTAGATATCAATATTACTCGAAGATAATCTATTCAGTAAATCGCTTCGAGAGAAGCATGAAGCATCCGAAATGTATCTAATATTGATAAAATGAATTTTGTGCATACGTTATGCACAGTTCAATTTTATCGACTCGCAATTTTGCATTCAATTTAAATTTTCAACTTTTATCACATGCATGCAATAGAAAATGCTTTCAATGCAAAATGGCAATAAAATCCATTGGAATGTAATAAAATTTCATGGTGCGCATTGCTTATTAAAATGCTGAATGAATATTATAGCGTATATTGATTGGTTGACCCGAGATGTCAGATTGCAATATGCAACTGTTGACGTCATATTAACATTCAGTATCAACGCACAAAAAAAAAAAGAAAAAAATAAATGGTCAAACAAATTTTTGAAATTGAATTGAAATGAGAGGACGACAGAGACAAATAAAATCATTATGCAATTTCAAAATAATAATTTCAATTCAATTGGCCCACAATTAGCATGCAAATAAAATTGCATTTTAAAAGTTTGTTATTTGCATCGTGTGGTTTTTTCGACACTAATGAAATGTTGAAGAATTAGAGAAACCAACAAAGTTTTTATTCCTACCAAATAGATATTTGCATAAAATAGCACGAACGGGCATATGCATACAGACCAAAAACTGAAATGCAAGAGAAAAAAAAACTTATTCATTTTCGGCCAAAAGTTGAATTTAAATGTGTCTTTAGCTTAACTTTTACTGCCCGAATACCAATGAATTTCAACATTGATGTTGATGTACTTGTACATAGAAACAAGGCTATTGTGTGTGTTTGTGTGTATATATAAACACATAGACCAGTGTTTGAATACTATGAGAGAAAGTTTTGTATGCTTTTACATGAACTGTAACGGCTTATCTAAATAAATGTTCGCGTTATCGTATACGTCTGAGATGAGTGAATTGCAAGTGAAAAATGTTTAAATTCTTTCTTATATTAAATTTTATCATTTTCACCAACAGAATCTAACGACAAAGTTATTTGGCCAAGAATGAGTACAAATGAGCAACCATGATGACAGAGAAAAAAAAAAGAATGACCAAAAAGTAAGTAGAAGAAAAAAGAGAACGAAACGGAAAAGAAGAAAATGTTAAAATAAAAAGAAGGAGGCAAAAGGTGAAAAAGTGTAAAAAAAAATGTATGGCAAATGCAGAACGGAAGGATTTAGTTTTGGGTTCGGTTAGCTACAGGTAATTTTGCTTATGTACTACAAACGTAATGATTTGTGGCAACATTTTGGATTCGTTTCAAGCGGAATTTCAATTCCCAGATTCCAATGTAAAAGTTCATAAGTTTATGCGTGTCAAATCATAATCATATTTCCATTAAATCAGTTATTCCCGTACGTGTTAGAGTTTGAAATCGTTAACGCGGAGATCTTGTTTCAATTCAAAGCCAATAAGTGCAACATGACGTCCGTTTTTCGTAGTTCAAAAATTTACATTTATATTGGCATTGAGAGAGAGATAGAGAGAGAGAGAGAGAGAGAGAGAGAGAGAAAGGGAGAGAGAGAGAGAGAGAAAGGGAGAGAGAGTATACCATTGTACATTCTACAGTGCACATTGCACATTGAATTTACACTTACCACCATTGGCAATGAAACGGAAATGTCTGGTGTGAAGAAATATACCAAATGCAAATGATGATTGCTTTGCTGAATTGTTAGTATGCAAACATGAACATTTTCGTGCACACATAATTACTGCGAATGCACACAATCCGGATTTCGGAAGTATTACCATTGTACGGTATTTGAGTGAGTGTATGTGTGTGTGTGTGTGTGTGTGTGTGTGTGTGTGTGTGTGTGTGTGTGTGTGTGTGTGTGTGTGTGTGCTGTGTGTGTGTGTGTGTGTGTGTGTGTCTGTGTATGGTGCACGACCTACCAATCAAATCGACCAAAGGCTACAAGGTATGTATGCATTATGTCAATATAAATTACAACCATACTTCTATTCATATGTAAATTTAATTCAAATGTAATCATTGCATACGCGTTTATTTGAAATGGAAATCGATTAATTGATACTATAGCCGTGAAGCGATTTTATTTCGATTTCAAATCGAATAAATACCATACAATCATTCCAATAAAATATGAATAAAGCTAAATACACAATACGATTCCATCGCAATTCGATTAAATTGCGGTTTTTCCAATGTTTATCGTTATAAATAAATAAATATATGTATATTTGCGATGAAAACCAAAGCGTCGCCAAAAACGTTACAAAAGTACACATTGAACGATGCACGCACAATAGACAGCACGTATTATACATTTCACAAAACTATTTACAATAAACATCGAAAATGTATGTTTGGCCGCAAAAATTACAACTATTTATGTTCAGTAGTTTTCGATTGAACTATAACTTTATGGAATGTAGATTATTTGTTTGGCAATTTTAAACATTGTCATGCGAAAACTTTGACACGCTATCAGTTAAATCGACTATAGCACTTGTCTATGCTATGACACCTTACAGTTGTTGGCATTGCTAAACAATATGTGAAGAAAAAAAAAAATTATTGTTCTTTTTTTTTCTGCTATGCTTTGCTTTGCTTTGCTTTACTTCGATTTATGAGCAAAAGTTTTCGTATTTCTTCAACTTTGCCATTCATTCGCCAAAGCGTACAAAGCTGAAGACAAATTTAATGTGTCAGTGCGAGCGAATGAATTATGAGCCTTTAAGCCAATGAACATATATGGAATGGAGAAAGTATATTAGTTTCAATAGTCTGCTACGAGTAAACTCAAATAGGAGTATGAAGAACCAAAACGAAAAAAAAAAAAATACCATTTTGAAGTGAAAATTATTTGCGGATTTTGTTGTATCGACCACGACGCCAAAAACAATAAATCGATCAAATGAAATGGCTTTTATACAATTGCACCGGAAAATGAATGCTCTCTTTTTCGTTCATAGCATGTATGCATAACAATAATTTTGGTAGACTTAATTGTAAACAAAACTGCTGAGTTTACTCATGAAGCTTTTGTTGGTTTTTTTTTCTTTTTCTCTCGCATCAAAGAGCATTTATTCAATATACCGTCAAAACATCCATTGTTCAGGTTCAATTGAAATGTGTGCATTACGAAAACTTTTTCCATACATCAATGAATGCGTAAGAGAATGATTGGGTGTAGGTAAAAAAATCAAGCTGGAGGCGAAAAACACTGAGAGAAAAAGAATGAAAGAGATAAAAGAGGAGGGAAAGCGATCGAGTGAATAAAAGTGTGTGAGAGAGAGAGAGAGAGAGAGATCAACAGCGAAAATTTAAGATGCCAGCCATTTCAAAGTGTCATTCAAACGATCGAAATAAAAGGTCGATAAAGTACTTTTTGGATATGTATTTATCAAAATAGAAGCACAAGCGAATTTTCAGATTGTATCTCATCATTTATTTGCACGGGCAAAACGATAAACTTTTACTCCCACATTATTTATTGTTGAATGTCTATTCGGATGTTTCAAATTGTGGTATTATTTCGAATCGAAAATCATTTTGGTAAAATTGTCGTCCACACAATTCAAAATCGTATGAACAATGCGAGACGATTCGTTTTGGGCTGATGAAAATTTACTTTGGTTCTTCAAATCCATGAATAAACATTGAATATTTTTACATATGTTGCCTACGAATATATATAGTATATATAGCGATTTATCCAAGCATTCAATATTCGTGAGAAAATCCATAAACAAAAGCATGTCGAAGGAAACATACCACAAAACTTACCAAATCATTCATTCATTCATTCATTCATTCTTCTTCTTCTTCTTTTTTCTTTTTCTTTCTAGATGAATATTAATCGATTGGTAATGATTTTATTGATTTACTTTTTCGAATTGAGAAGAAAAATCCAATGTTCGACTTACTTAGTAATCGTATCTCGAGATGGAAAGATAATTAACAATTTTATGTATTTAATTGAATGGTTATTATGTGTATATTTTTTTTTTGGTTTTGATTCGATTATTTTTCTCTTGTGCAAATGACGATATGCAGCCAATTCACTTTTGATTATAACTTTTCCATTAGCAATGAACTAAATTGAATTATTTATTTACATTAATTAAAGAGATTGAAATAGAATATTTGATGATTTCAATCCTTATATCAATTGATTTCTTTTCAATCAACTAATCTTCAACAATTTTGGTTTTATGAACTTACATTGATTATATATAATGTGTAAATTCCATGTGAGTTATGTCATTGTAACATACATTTTCTTATTGTTTGCTTGTGGCATAAATGAACTCTTTTGAACAGTCACAAAAAAAAGGAGAGCGAACAAAAGAAAAAGTTTTCCAGGAATGGGCGTCCAAGTATGAAATTCATTGTCGGATATATTGAGATCCATCACTCTCTCTCTATCTCCCTATCTTTTCCACACTCTTTCTCTATCTCTTTCTCTCTTTCCCTCTGTTTCTCTTTCCCTTCCTTTCTCTTTCTTTTTCACGTTTTTTCACACTCTTTCTATCTTTTTCGATCATTCGTTCTCTTTTGGTATTTCTCTTTCTCTCTCAATTTGCCCTTTTTACTCATTCTAAATCCAACAACAAATTGGATGCTTGCCGTGGTATATTTAATCGGATTTGATAAAAATACATACATACATACATACAAACATTCATATATTTCATCAGACAAAGATTTATTATTGCAGTGAAAATATCCCTCTTTTTTACTTTCTCTCTCTCTCTCTCTCTCTCTTTCTATCTTTCTCTCTCTCTCTCTCTTTCAGAATAAAGAGGATATTGGATTTTCAATTGGTATCGCGCATCCGTTTTATATCGCCCTCATTTCATTTTACCACCTTCAAGCTCTTCAATTTCATTGTTTTGTACTTCAATCGCATTCAGGTTACCATCAACATATTATGTGAATTTAAAAATAGATCTTTCAAACTTTAATGATGGCAATCATTAGATTTTCATAACATAAATGCTAACACTTCCGTTTATTTATTATAAAGGCATAAAAATGTTCAAATAAATTGTAACACCGTATAGATTGTAATCATGTCGATAAGTCAGTTAAACTGGTCAGTTTGAAATGAAAAGCAATTCAAATTAGTCCATTTCCATTTACATGCGTTATGTGGTTCATGTATTAAATTTTTTTGTTATGTTTGGGAATTTATCCAACCAATTCTACAAGCAATTTAATAGTTTGTTATGAAATCAATGCCAGAATGAATTATCGGCAAGTGCCAAAGAACCAGAACAGCAAAAAAAGAGAAATCTATGAGCATATAAATTGTAACACTTTTTTTTTCTGCCAATTATAAGCAATCAATCAAATGTAAACACTCCCATATTGTAGTCCTTCAGACGGAACACGTTTTTGTTTTACTCGTCGATTAGATTAGCAGAGAGAGTGAGAGTGAGAAAGAGTGAGAGAGTGAGAGAGTGAGAGAGTGAGAGAGAGAGAGAGAGAGAGAAAGAACTTTGAAACAATACTTCTATGTAAACGTAGACTAGAAAAAAAACTCTACATGTCGAACTGAATAACGAGTAACAAATGTTGAACACTGTATATGTTGATATGTTGCGTATAATATACCGTACGGATACTGAAGTGTTATAAAAGTGAACCATTTAATACACGTGACGGTGGCCAGCTAGAAAAAGTCAACGATAGTCGATAGAAAAAAATTGTAGCAATGGAAGGGAAAAAAACAGTCGCTAATAACAATAATTAAATCACAAGCTATATATATATACACAATGGAGCAATAAACTTGCTACCCTATTCTGTTGGCCGACACTGTTGTCGACATTTCGTTCCACATTCAGCCTCTTATGAATTTTATGGGCATTTAAGCGATGATGCTTATTATGGGCCTTGTTATTGGCAAGACAACAATGCGCCGCCGATATGATACATTGACACGCTTCTCAAACTGTTGTGTGTATAGAGATAAAAAAAAGGCAACTGCAAAATGTTCCATTTTTTTTTTGTTTTTTATTTTTTTATTATTTCATCTCTCCCTCGTATCATGTGATATTTCGACCATTCGGATCGATAAAACAAGAGCCGAAAAACATTGAATGAATTACCAGCATTGTTCTAAAAGAATTCATATTATGTTCTCATCTCAAAAGCAATCTCAGGCTGTGGCTCATGAATTCCATCAAGCAATCCCGAAGAATTTATCTGGAGGACATATTATGTGAAACGCGGTCATGGGATTCATATGCAATTCTCTTTACTGATGCTCTCTATCCTTCACTTCCGATCTCTGGCTCTCTCTCTCGAACTCTCACTCTCTCTTTCGCTCTCTCTCTCTCTCTCTCTCTCTCTCTCTCTCTCTCTCTCTCCCTCTCTCTCTCTCTCTCTCTCCCGCTTCCATTCTCATCTTATAAGAAACCTTTTTGACTCACATATTAATTATTTGCCTCATAGATATTGGTTTAATATACACACCGGATACCACACGCATAATTTCAATTTATGCTTTGGTTTTATGAGTTTTACCGCCAACTATATATACACACACATATATATACACATCCACACCCACTCAAACTTGTAATGTGTGTAATAATAGGGAAAACGCAAAAGCCAAATGCTTCAATCAATAGGAATTCTATTTTCCATGTCTTGGGATTGGAAGGAGCCAATTGTATTTTTATAAGCTTTTTGTTGATATAAAAGAAGCTTTTCACATTTCGTAAGCGCTTTCCATGTACTGAAATGTGGAAAAGCTTATCGAAATCTTTTTATTACGTAATTTCGTAAATATTGCATGCGACTGATAACAACAACAACAACTGACGACAGACAAAAAAAAACAACTGAAATCGGTAACGGTTTTTTCTTCACTCATTGGGTTAATAGGCAGATACCACAAGGAAATGAATGAAAAACCATCTAAGCAAAAATCAACAACAATCGCTTCCGAAACTCGTAAATTGTTCAGTTACTTACCAGAAAACTACTTTTTTTTCAAAAATGATGGTAAAAACCAATAGAGTGGAAAACCAAAATGGAATTTATGCTAATTGTATAAATATAAATGTCGCAATAAATTTGCCATAATGTCGTAATAAAAGGTTGCAATTGCTTTCTTCTCTTTAGTTTTTTCTTCCTCTGTTTCTCTATCTATCTGTTCCTCTTTCTCTGCAATAGTGGGGAGTATTGCTTTCTTTCTCTTTTCTTCGTCCTTAGTCTAGTTCTTTGATTCTCACTATTTCAATGCTTTTTTTTTTTCTTCTCAATCGCAAGCAAATTAAAATGTCTTCTTTTCTTACATTTTTTTTATGTGGCTAAAATTTCTGCACGTTATCGATGAAATAACAAGGAAATAATAGTCGTAAAAATGAATAAAGGAAATAAGAAATGAAAAAAAAATGCCAATGATTTCAATTTCACTTTTGACTTCGTTGCAATGAACAGAATTTAAAGAAAAAAGAAACTTGACTTTCTGCAATAAAAGAAGAAAAAAAAAGACAACGAAATATTTATTGAATGAAATGTATAGAGTCTCCGTTTTGTCAGTTGTGTGCAATTAAATGTTTATGGTGAAAATATGTGATTCAGTTTACGGTTTGATTTTTTTTTCTAACACATCATATTTGTGTGACGATCAGCTGTTCGACGTCATTCAAATGGCGCACATAAATATTTAAAGCAAAAAGAAAACAAAACGAGAATAAAATTGTGCAATAAGCGCAAATATGAGCAGTCCAATCGCACGCGATTTACACTTACAAAAAAAAAAAAAAAGATGGATTTGTGCCAAAAAACGGTGGTTAGGTTGCCCATGGGTGACTTGATTTTTCCTTCAAATTCCATCATTTCTATTCATGCCAAATATTTTTTATAACTACCATTTGATGCCGTCAAATGTTTTTTTTTTATATATAAAAATTGTTTTCAATGTTTTAAGTATGATGTGATTTTGAAAAACGGACGCGAAAGCTTCTTCGATTCAAAAAAGTAAAGATGAAAGAAAAGAAAAAATGAAAAAAAAAAATACACACTACATCATCAACACACAATGGAAAATACGTATTAATCGAGACAACATACGTAAATCGCTATTGAAATCCAGAAGATAGCTTTTTATTTTCACTCCGATTGTGGATAAATAGACGAATACAACAACAACAACAGCAGCGACTGTAACATTTGCTCCCTCCTTCTATTTTTCCACAGATTTATTTACATATGAACTGTGTGTGCTGGACGTGCGTATGTGTCGATTTTAGTATTTCATGCAACGGTATTGGTGTGCGTGTGTATTTGAACAAATTAACTTGGAACAAATGCGCGCGCAAAAAGTCCGTGCAAGAAAATATGTCAAACATACAGGATGATTCACAAGATTGCATTTTTTTCAATGGAAAAAACAGTTTTGCTATTTTGTTACTTGTAATTTATATTGAAATGGTATTTTCATTCATAAAATTTATTTTAAATTTTATATTTTAATTTCATTTCAAATAATTAATTGAAATTTCAATTTATTTATTCTTTCAAATGATTTTCATTTATAATTTCTATTTAACAGAAAAATAAAAAATCGAATACCCTGTTGCTTATTTAAATGAACACCCTCAACTCAATGATATAATGTGCTTTGGAAAATGCATGTGCCTCCTTGCGCTTATGTACACATACACCACCATCACCACCATCATCATCATTATATATGTATAAATGTTTATATATTTATATTTATATATCTTTTCCATCCGTTTGGTTCATGTGTCGCTGTTTCATAGTTGCTGCTTATTCTTGGTGGTTTTGCCTTTTCTTCGTAAGCAGAAAAATATTTCGCTCACAGTCTGGGTAAGATTTTCTCTTACATTGTATGCGGCAGTGGTAGCGGCGATAGCAATCCAACAGGGAGAAGAAGAGAAGAAGCACAAAAAAAAAAAAAAAAAAATATTCGCTGTGCATGTTTCCATTTTTTTTTTTTTTTTTTTTTATATTTCGTGTGGGGTTTTTTTAGATAGCCAGCGAGAAAGTTTTACGGTTTTCATTTTGTTCGTTTTATTTTCGATAAAGATATAAAACAAAGTGTGTGAAAATATTGGAACGGAAAAATGATGGTGTTTTTAAAATAAATGTTACAACATTTCAAACCAAACAGTTCGTATATCAAGTCTTTTAAAGAAAGTTAAATTGCGGTTATCTCATATCGGTTTGCAAAGTTAGTATTGCAATCGTCAAACGAAAGGGAAAAAGAACACGTAAACGTTCACCACCAACGAGACACACAGTGAGATACAACATAGCATTTGAAAAATACAACTAAAAAGTGTGTGTGTGTGTGTGTGAGAGAGAGAGAGAGAGAGGAGGTAGATTGATAAAGAAAGAGAAAAAAAAAGTCGTATACGCATACCCATTCAAATCAATACACATCTTACACATCTCAAAACAGTGCAATAAATTCAAGTTTAATAGCAATATTGTTCAATCGTAAATAAGTTCTTAAAAGAAACACCAATTCAATCAATGTATGTTGCAAATAATGTGAGTTGAGAATAAAATTCAAAATATAAAAAAGAAGAAAAAAAAGAATCAAGAAAAAAAAAAGAGAAGCAACCGAGCCCAAAAAAAGCTGAGAGATTGAATCACAGTGAAAAGTGAAAGTAACCGAAGTAGCAAGAACCGAGAAACAAAAAAAAAAAAAAGAAAGAAAAGAATAAAGAACGAGAAATGAAAAATAAGAGGATAAAGGAAGGAATCAAGCTAATAAATTACTAATGGAAATTATATCAACAATCAACAAGCGCAAAAAGTCATCATAAATTAAAATTAAATTGTGCTAAATTGAAATGGTCAAAAAAAATTATATGGCAACGAAAATACAATGCATTAATACGAGTAATTTTAAAATGCTAACAATATGTAAATTCAAAGTTATACCAAAGTGAAACGAAAACGGAAATAAAAAGCAACAAAACGAACAGCAAAGGCAGAAGCAACAAAGCAAGGGGAGAATAAAAAAGAAACAAAAAAAGAATTGCACACGAACTTAAACGTAACGAACTGAAATCATAAACCTAATCTGAATTGAACGCGCGCGTGTGTGTATGAGTGTATACTATTTCTTCTTTATTTTTCATTTATTCATTCAGTTTTTTATTTTTTCAGTTTGAGTTGTGTTGATTCTTCTCCTTCATGTTCTTCGGTTTTATTCTCAATTGAATTTCATTTAGCCTCCTGAAACGGCAATGTTCGTTTTTCATTTTTGGATGCCAATTGTTTGAATTGAAACATAACGAACAACATTGAGAAAAAGTAAGAAAAACCGAAATAACTACATATGTATGTGTAGAAATGAATGTGAAATTGTGAAAAGCAGTGGGAAATACAAATCGGGAAAAGAAAAACAAAAAAACAAAACAAAAAGAATAAAAAGCGTTCAGCAAGCATGCATAATAAATCAAATCCACATCATATAAAACATACATTTAACATTGTGACAGCCGTCTCCTTAAAATAGTGGAACACAGGAAAACAAATATTATTTTTAAACATAAAACAAGTGTGCTGATAGCATGTTCCGAGGACACAATTATATATGGTCTTCAAACGTTTCGCAATAATTAGTCAGCGTTTGGAAAATATATAAATCGCAAAAGAGCACGCTGCGACAAGTGGTAGAATAGCCGTGGCGAGAATTATAGCGAGCACATCGTTTATTCTCTAGCTTGCATAGTTAAGCACAGAATAAAGAAAAAGTAAAAATAAAAAAAAAAAAAAAAAATAACAACAACGTACATACACACCGACTTAAGCTCGCTCAATAGCTCAATCAGTCTGCCAGCTGAAACATTTGCAGAATCCTCTTATTCACAAGAGCTACTACCATCGCACACACAACCAAACGAATTGAACGATGCTAAGCAAATGGCAAATGATTGTAAGACAAAGACAGAAAGAAAAATAAAACGGAATCCGGACAAAGAAAAACAGCAAGCAACATCAATAGCAACAACAAAAATATAAATACATTTCTATGTACGATAAAAAGGAAAAGTGAAAGACGATATCATTTTGGTTGAGCTGTGTCGAAATATTGCAAAGAAAAAGATATAGTGTCGACGAAAGTATCCGGAACGAAAATGATGAGAAAATCAACAGCAATACCATTGCAACAACGGTTACAATAAAACACCAACGCAAATTACCCAGCCAAAGTTTTCTGTCTCAATTCTATTGCCACCCCTCTCCTTCGCCCCCTCCTAACAACAATTACCCAAAAAGTACAACACAACCGAACAGAACAGAACAGAACAGAACAGAACAGAATAGAACACAACAAAATACAATACAATACCAGGTAACAATCCCACAATGAATACATTGCATTTTATTACGATTAAAATGGTTAGAACTTGATATTTTCTGATATGAGAAAATGATAGAGCGCGTCTTTCATTTTATGATGAGACAGAAGAAAAGAAGAAATATATAGTTTAACATGCATGCATTATTGAGAAATTGCACACGAAAAATAACAAAAGCACGATTTTAATTTTACGTTTTGTTTTTGTAATTTTACTAGTATAGTTGTAGTGGGATAGGAAAAAAAAATCGAAGAAGGCTAATGTCTGCAGCTGCCTTACATTTTCTCACCTGTTTCAATTCATTTTTATAGATCATGTTAATGTTAATCTATCGTTTTAGCATATATACCCCATACGAGTACACGTACCGTGTAGTACAGTGATAACAATTACTTTGCATACGATGCACATATGAACGATGCATGGTAGAAAGAACAAAATTATTGTAAGAATGGAAGACATTTCAAAATAACATGCAACAACAATAAGTAACGAAAAAACAACAACAATCAACAAAATGAAACATTACGTAGTGTGGTGAAGAAAAAAAAAAAACAAAATCATATGAAAAATAGAAAACAATGGAGAGAAACAAAACTTATATCAGACAAATAGCGCGCACGAGGATATAGTGCAAGTGGAAAAGAATGTAATGCAATGCAATGAAATTGAATATACACGTTTATCGCGTGTATGTGATGGCACTATTTGCTTTTGACTCTCACTCACAATTTTGCTGGTTGTTTTTTATTCTCTTCTTTCGCGTACGTCATGTTATCCGCTTTCCTGGCGATAATGTCACACAGTTGCTTAAATTATGTTGTTTTCTCTTGTTGTTGTTGTTGTTATTTTTAAATTTCCTTCTCATTATTTATGTTGGAAGAGAGTGCTTTTGATTTGTTTTTTTTTTTCTTTTTTATTTCGTTTGCTTTGCTTTTCAACGTTCTTCGCGTTGATATACTGAACATTTTTTGGACCGTTTTAAGAGAATGAAATTTGAATGTTTGTACCTACTGGTACATTCGTTACCTTTAACTTCTTTTCGTTTTCAATCCCTATCTCTTTTTCTTGCTCATTTTATCCATCTTTCTTGCTCTGTGTCACTTTATTTCCGCTCACTCTCGTTCACTCTTATTGTTTATCTCTTTCCCTCCCTTGATAATCTCTCATGAATTTTTCTTTTTCTCTTTTGATATCCATCTCTCTCTCTCTCTTTTATAAGTATCCATCTCTCATTCTCTCTCATTATTTGCAATAAGAATGTATTCAACTATTACAGTTGTCCTCATATTTCTATCATGCATCGTCATATAATGTGTCTGGGATCATTTGCGTGTATTATTTCGAATACGAATTGAAAAATGCAAAAATGTTTGGAGAGATGTGGGATCTGAACACTGAACTCCCAAATCGTTTATATTTTTTGGTCGGTGACGGTGAAATTGTGCTGAGAGATGGCTGTATTCGTGCGTGCATGCCTGCATAAATATGTGTATAGATATTGGTCTGTATTTGTTTGAAATATTCGCCTGGTTGTTTCTGTGTATCTATATATTTGTGTGTGTGTGTGTGTGTGTGTGTGTGTGCGTGTGTGTTGTCTTCCATTCTCTTTGTGTGTGTAAAAGAGACGTTTATGTGTGAAAGTGCGAAAAGGAAAACACACAGAGACAGAAAGAGAACGGATATAGAGATGTGGGGGAGAATGAGAAAAAGAGAAAGAGAGCTAGAGCCTGAAAGCGCGCGATACTGTGCTGTAAAGCTTATCACGGTATATTTCGTATTTTTGCGCATGATTCGATACGGGAACTGAAGAAAGTTAAACAGTCATACAAACATAAACATAACTTTAACTGGATTCAATCTACGTCAGTACATAACATGCCATTCGATGTACGGGAAGAAAAGCCCGAAGCCGAAATGAGAGAAAAAAAAAAAAAATAATCAACAACGACCGAACGAATATAAAAAAAATGATATAGACCTTACAGACACAAACGCGCGTAATCAATAGAATCGAATGCACAATGTGGTGATGTGCTCTATATCAAATACACGCCTAAGCAAAGAGAGAGAGAGAGAGAGAGAGAGAGAGAGAGAGAGTAGAGAGAAAGCACATAAGTATGTTGTGCAGAGAGCACAGTGTACCGATTTTCAAAACGATAAAATTCTGCATATATAACAAATGTTTCGTCTGCCTGGAAGAGAGATTGAGATAAAATGCTAGAGCAAAAGAGAGCGAGAGAATGAAAATTTGCAAAACGTAACATGAACCATCCGATACTCAAGAGTGTTGCTGTTTGCTGTGTTATGTGATGTGATGTGATGTGATTTGATATGATGATCATAAGCATATTTTATTTGTATAGTATCGCAAATTATTTTAACGGTTTTTTGCATTTATTCGCCATTCGATGTTGGCATTGCATTCCCGTATCATCATCGGGTTTGTTGTTCGTTGTTTTTAGTTCGGTTTCGACGATTCGGCAATATATTAGTATATAAATTGTTTTTTTTTTTTCCTTTCATTCTTAACTCGATACACATTGTACTCGTGTCTGTTGGTTGCTTGCAATCTCATTTGCGTTCGTAATTTTCAGTGCATTATGAATATGTAATGTGTGAAGTAATACCGTGCGTGTCACACACAAGAACATCATCATGAAAAATTATGGAAAGCATGCTAATATATCACTAATGCTACCAACAAATTTTCTATAATCATATTTTTTTTCCATGCTCGTTCAATATTAAGAACGAATATCCAGATTTCAACAATTTCATCGTGTTGTTTTTTTTTTCTCTTATTCTCTCGCTATGTACACTCTCTTTTCCTCTCTTTCACTGTTCGTGTTGTCATAAATTTCTGCCTGACACAAAATTCCCCACGCTAAATATCCATAAAATACCGCCGCACTTGTATGGTAGAATAAATGAAAGGGAACCATTGAACGAAGGCAAACGAATAACATTCAGAGAGAGAGAGAGAGAGAGAGAGAAGAGGAGAAAGAGAGAGAAATTGGGGAAAGGGAGAGAGAGAGAAAGAGAAAGAATTGAACCTCTCAAGTTGTTCATCCCGATTGGTTTCATCATAGTGATTTTGTGCGTCAGTAAAACGGTGCGATGATTTTAATACCAAAAGTGTTTGATGCGTTTTATTCTTGTTAAATTGTTTTCGTCTCGATTGCATCCGATCTGTGTTTAGTATATTGATATGTGCAATTACCAACTATCAGTGGGCCTCTCTATTCAATATCACTCTCCGTCATCGTCTCATAGTCGTTCGCATTTCTATCGATAATCTATGCGTGCGATTATCATGATTACGCTTCATTGTATCAGCATGTGAGCCAGCCAATAAATTAATATTGGTAATTCGATTGGTTTTCATTTATCCAAATCGTTTCATTGGGGTATGAGTACGAGTTTATGTATGTGTTCATGAATGTTTGTGCTGCTTTCTTCTGATTCTTTCTGTTTTTTCCCTCTTTTTCTCTCTGTGTGTATGGTTCTCCACTATGAAATGTCCATTCAATTTTCGTTTTGTTATTGTTTTCTTTTTTTCGTTGTTGTTGTTGTTGTTCGTTTTCTTTCTATCTATCTATCTGTGCCAATGCTGCTCCTACCTCGAATTACAGTTTTCTCTCTATCGTTTGCGTAACAGTTGTTGTTTGTCCCATGACCGAATATTCGTGGGAAATTCGTTGTGCTTTTATTTTCAATTTTCATTCATTTTAATTTACCGTATTTTTTTTTTTTTTTTTTTTTTGTACAATGTGTGCGTACCAGAGATTGAACCGTTCGATTTGTTATCGATATATCGATGTCATCGTGCATAGTCATATCATTTTATACTATCTAAGTGGCTATATACTATTATTACAAAACTCAAAACAAATTTCAAACGTTTATAAAAAAAACATAAATCACAATCAACTCGGCGTTGTTAACGATGTCGTCGTCATTTATTTTGCATGCGTTTATTTCATTAGAAAATAACTAGATATAATTATGAATTGACTATACTCTATTTCTCACTATTT
The DNA here is from genome assembly GCA_029041755.1 of Resseliella maxima. Classification (NCBI taxonomy): domain Eukaryota; kingdom Metazoa; phylum Arthropoda; class Insecta; order Diptera; family Cecidomyiidae; genus Resseliella; species Resseliella maxima. The sequence continues at coordinate 1,004,392 of JAQOWM010001006.1, read as the reverse complement.
TCCAATTTATTTCTTCTTCTTCTTCTTCTTCTCCTTTTTTTTTCTTTTTATCTCTTTTCTTTCTATTTTTCATCCCTCATTTTTGATTCCACAGTGATAGCACATATACATCCCATTCGTTATTAAACTAAACCAAAGCCAAATCGAAAGAAAACATACATTTCCATTGGTTTTAGAAGTAATAAAGAATATACACAACTAACAACTACAACAACCATCCACCATAGACTAAAAACTAAAATAGCACTGAATAAATATACGAATTTTATTAAATTATTTATAAATAAACTATGTGGTAAATGTATTAATATCGACGGGGTGTTTATCGTGAATGAACTGAGACTGAGACCGACAAAAATTCACGAAAAATAGAGAAAAAGAGAAATAAAATAAACTAAACCAAACCGTACCGATTATACTAAACAACGCTGTGCTGATCGGAGACCCATTTTCATTTCATTTCGAATATATTCCTTTTTTTGTCATCATCGTCATCGTCATCGTCATCATCGTCGTCGTCGTGTTCGGTTTTTTGTTATTTGCTTTTCGGATTAAACAAAATACATTTAGAAACAAATTGAAAACATATTAAAAAAGAACGCCCGCCCAAAATTAAAATTAGTTTAAAAATAGTGATTTACCAAAAAAAAAAAAAAAAAAAGAAACAAACAAAATAGAACAAAGTAATCAATAAAATAGTTTGACATTCTAATGAAAACCTAATTTAAATTTAAATTTTCATTTTAATGCATATTAAAACTAAATTAGAAAGTGTGCGCGTACATTTTTTTTCCATTTAGTTGCGTTTAGTTTATTTGTTTTACGTATTTCTTTTTTTCTCTCTTTCATTTGAAACAAATTTTCCGTTGAAAATTAAAAACTTTGTTGGATTGAATCGATTTAGTTAAGTGCTCATATATTTTCTAAATTAATCAAGCCCCTCCAATATTGCAACATTAGTTTTTAGCAACATTTTTAAATGTACTTTTTAAACATATATACATATATACATATATATATATATTTGCGATGTTCACATCTACTTAACTAAATGTACTTAACTTTCAATAAATAAATTAAAATTTAAACACAAAACCAAAAATAAAGGAGAAGAAGAAGAAGAAGTAGAAGAAAAGCAAAACCACAAATTACATTTGATGATTATTATCATAAACTAGTGTAGGTTAGTTCATGAGATAAAAGCAAAACGACTTAATTTAATTAAAACCAAATAAATCAACTAAAGAAACCGCAAAAAAAATAATAATAATAATAATAGTAATAATAATAATAAACAAATACCAACACTAAATCGGATTAAGAATACGAAAAATTTAACAAATCTTATTTAACACACAATAATAACAATAATAAATAAAAAAACAAAGAGAATAATATAGAGAACAAACGAGGAAGCAGGAAAAAAAGAGAGATAGAGAGAGAGAGAGAGGTAATAAAAAGCATTAAATTGAAATAAATAACAAATTCATACAAATATATAACACGACATGGCAACGCCACCAGAAAGTCCAGTTGAAGAAGTAGTTTATGAGTTGGAAACAACTCGTGTACCAAAACCAATTCCAGTAGCCTTGGAGGACCTTTGTCGCCTAACGAAATTCACGCGACAAGAAATTCGAGTTATGTATCGTGGATTCAAAACAGTACGTTCTTAATACTCAAAAATCTTAATATATATATACACACGCAAAATCAATAGACAATGTTTTTTTTTTCAAAGTTTAGAATAGAATTGTTTATATTGTTTTGATTTGAATCCAATTTCTCCATTTCACTTTCTCGATTTCTCTTGAGAGATGTAGAGAGAGAAAGAGCAAAAGAGAGATAGTTTGTAGTGAGTTTTTTTTTATTTTTCATTATTATTATTAGTAGCAACAGTAGTTATTTCTATACAGTTCAGTTTAAGTTGTATTTTTTTACATTCCCGGTCTATTTTCTTCTTTAGTTGAAGAATGTTGACATAACGTGCGTCTTGCCCATTCAATATTGTTCACAGATAATGCAATTTAGTAAATATTTGCTTGTTTTTTCTTTTTTCTTTTTTTTTTTTCTTCTTCTGCAATCTTTATTTCATCCACAGGAATGCCCTGAAGGTGTTGTTCATGAAGAGTGTTTTAAAGATATCTATGCAAAGTTCTTCCCTCACGGCAGTAAGTATAATATGTTGATATCACACCGTTTCTGTTTATATGTATATATATTATTTTTCTTCTCTCTTTTGTGGAAAAAATTGTGATTTTTTTTTCACTAAAATTCTACCAATTTCTGGGAAATGTGTATGTGAGTGTGCGAATATGTGGGTAACCGGATTTATAAGAAGACGTGATTATTTGTTGGTTGGTTGGTTGGCACATTTGCAAACAGTTGCCAATCCCATTAGAGTTGTAAAGCAGAACACAAAGGACACACTCATTTATTGTTCATGACTTTGGTGATATGGTGCTTTGTGTCGCCATGTCAAAACGATGAATGTCAATTGCACATTGAAATTTTCACATGGGAATTTTATTTGACTTTAGATTGCTTTGCAACTGGGCTTCTGGTTGTTGCTTCTTTTTTTTTCATTTTTTTTTTTTTTATTCTTTCCCTATGTCTTTGTCATTTTCCTTTTCCCATTTTAGTTGCAATTCATTCCATTTTTTGTTTCTCAAAGGGGGTTAATTGACAAGTGTCATTTTGTTCAAGTGTCTTGCAAATTGGAACGCACCACCCCGTGCGACAATCTCAACTAAGTGAATTGCAATAGAATTTATTTTATTTCTTATAAATAAATTTGCATCGGATCGGTAGAGTAGGCAATATCAAGTGGATGAAAAGATGGTTTCAAGTGTAAACATACGCACACACACACACATATACCAACTCTTCTTTATGTCGGCCAGTGTTTACACTACCAAAAGCGGTTTTCTTCATTCACATGAATGCCACTCTTGTTAATTATTCATAATTGCGTAACACTCTCATTGCAGCCAATAGCTTGACACAGAATGGCCTGTCAACGTCATAACAACGTCAAGTGAACAATTGTATGACGAACACGTGCGACAATTTTACAGCCTTTGTTTTTCAACTAACTTTATTATCAAGTGAAAATCACATTCACTCACTTGTTTCTCACATAAACACAAATCCAAATAGAGAAGAGAGAGAGAGATAGAGAGAGAGAGAGAGAGAGAGAGAGAGAGAGAGACTCTCAGTGCTTTTTTATTCAAGTTGCTTTTTTATTCACATCCTTTTCATATTTTCATATTTTCATATTTTCAATTTTTTTTTTCCTGTCTCTTTTTTACAAAGATTCTAGTATTTATGCACATTATGTGTTCAAAGCATTTGACGTTAACAGCACTGGTGCGATCAGTTTCCGGGTAAATATTTTATTTTTCAATTTAGTTATTTTTACCTTTTTTTCCCCCTGTTCAAGCACAAACAAATCGCATGAATTGCATTTAAATAGCCAGAATACATGCAAAAGCAGATTATTTCACTACACTTACAGTATTATGTTTGATATCGTAAAAACGGAATTCATGCAATTGTCAATGTGCAAGAGAAAAAAATAACAATCATAACCAACAAGCCTATATTTAATTTTAATTTTCTAATTCTCTCATTTTATCTCTCTATCGAATATTGGAAAAAAAATCGTTTTTTGTTGGAAAAAAAAAAAGGATTTATTGGTAACATTATCAACTTTATTACGTGGTTCAGTCTACGAACGATTACGATGGACATTTAAATTGTACGATTTGAATGGTGACGGTTGCATAAGTCGAAGTGAGCTAAGCGAAATTGTCCAATCGGTGCATGAACTGATGGGCCGTCGACCAAATCAAACAGACGATGATCGAAAGGCTCGTGAACAAGTCGAAAAAGTATTTCGAAAATTTGATTTAAATCAAGACGGTGTCATAACGATAGAAGAATTTTTAGAAACCTGCTTAAAGGACGAAACAATAACTAAATCACTGCAAATGTTCGATACGGATCTTTGATTATCGCCCGAAGTGGTAGTCAACAATAAAAATAAGACTTTCTTTCCACTCATAGACTTATAAGTGAACAAATTTAACAATGATTATAAAGGGGAGAGAGAGAGAGAGAGAGAATGAGAGAAAACGGGAAGAAAACTAAATTTTCTTCTTTTTCTCTTTTTGCTGCTGTGAACAAATACAACTCGTACAATAAACAGCAACAACAACAACAACCACATCAACCAAATAACAAATGTTTTAGTATTTTTGAATGTGAATATTAGAGCAAAACACTTTGAAGTGAATCTTTTATTAGGTAAATTAAATAGCCATTGTACAAGTACACAGTGCGGCCTGCGGTATTAGTAAATCGATAAAACACAATTAAAAACCATCAATGAAATCCGCTCCCTCTGATGTGTCTACATGTTTATAAACGATTTCAAATAAAACCAAAAAGAAACAAAAAAAAAAGAAGTTTAATCAACATTAGAAATTAAAAAAAAAAAACAAAAACAAAAACAAAACTATCAACTGAATGTTATGAACTGCATGAGCTATGTACGTAAATGTAAGAAACATTTTCTCTCATTTTTCTCGCCGATAGATTTTATGTTATCATTTGAACATCGTTGAATCGTTATTTCTCACAATGTTTGTTCACATTTTTCATTTGATTTAAATTTTTTTTTTTTCAGTCGTTCGTTTGGAAAACTTTTACTACACACACACTCACTCACTCACACACACACACACACACACACACACACACACACACACACACACACACACACACACACACAACACACACACGATCGGTTTGAACAAGGCAAATATGAGTGAAAAAGTTTTAATCGGCCAGATTAAGATTAGATGATGAAAAAAAGAAAAAAAAAAATATGATCAAAACTGAAAACTAATGTTAAAACGGTTGATTGGAATATGTTTCGTGTTAAAAATCAAGTTAAAAGTGGGAGAATTAGATTGAAAAAGAAAAATGAATGAAATCGTTGTGTCGATTGTAAATAGTGTGAAGAAAAACTCATAAAATCAAACGAATGAACATTTTAAAGGGTAAAAAAAAGCACAACCAAATGAACAACAAAACCAAAACGAATAGGAAAATCCAATTTAGCTTATGACGAAAAAGAACAAAAAAAAAACATTAAAAAGATTCTAACATTTTCGACTTAAAAAATTGACATATGATTATTGCAATTATTACATTTAACAAAGATTTAATGAAAAAAATACAATCAATTTGTCGCTGATTTGATTTCAAAATACATAAATTTTTTTTCTATACTTATCATATAGATTTTATCGATATTTTTTAGTCATATTTCAGAAAGAGAATGAGAATGAATATAATAGTAAATTTAAATTTGAAATAAAAACAACACAAACAAACAAAAAAAAAAAAACATTACTCTATTGCGTACCTTTATAAAGAAAAATAAAATTACCAGAGATGATTCTCTTTTTGCCTATTTTCCGCTGGCCATCATCAACAAACACGAAAATCAATCCATTAAAACATACCATAATTTAGTATCCTTCTATTAATTCTTTGAATTCATTTAATATTTATTGTGTGCATTGGTCGTTTAACCTTACAATTTGACATTTTGATCTGTTCACATTCATTTTGAATGTTCAAAATAAAAACAAAATCGTTGAAACAGTTTTCATTCATTCATTCATTTGGCCTCGAAAATGGGACAACACGAAAGCGGAAAATGAAATAAAAGAGAATTTTATCACTGCCAAACTGTTGTAAAAAAAAAAAACAAACAAACAATATAGGTAAATATACAAAATAATAATTGCATTTTAACGATTATTGTTTTTATTAATTACAACATTATTTTTAAATGAAAAAGAAAAAGAAAGAAATTCTAGGATGAAAATAAGATGGTTATTATGATGATGATGATGATGATGAAAAAAAAAATCAACTATTTACTACTCGCATAAGTGATTTAAAGAGTATTTATAAATGAATAAACAACAAAACTATTAAATTAACTAATAAAAGAGAAATCTAAGCAAATTCAGTGGTTAAAAATACAAAGAATTGCAACAACAACAACAACAAATTAACAACAAAATTTATTTTCTGAATTCATGATAGTTAAATTTAGTCCGATTGATTAGACAAAGTAAATACACTCAATCTCACACATAAGAAAACAAATGAAGATGAAAGAAAAGAGAAAAAAAAAAATAAAAAGCATTATAAATGAAATTTTAACCGAAAATTATGTGAGAGAGCAAAAACAATAACAACAATAATAACAAATGGGAATGGATTTTAAGCATACAAAGTACAAGAACAAATGTTAGAAAATTACGTAAGAGAGAAACCGAAACCAATGAATAATAACAACTAGAATACTTTCAAATAAAGTGGTCATCGTATGTTTCTATTCGTTTTTATTTTCTCTTTACAGTGTCACACTATCACACCTAATATATTATTATCTGTCTCACTCAGCATTTGCAGCACATTCTTTTTCTCTTTTTTTTTTTTTTTTTTTTTGTGTCGACATTTTTGCTACTTGATTCCGATGTGTATTTTCGACGCGCAAGTATCTCGAATTCATATATTAATATTATTGTCAGTCTATTATGTTGTTGCTGTGCATGTACTCAACAATGAAATGAGAGAGAGAGAGAGAGAGAGAGAGAGAGAGAGAAAGAGAGAGAGAGAGAGAGAGAGAGAGAGAGAGAGAAAGAGAGAGAGAGAGAGAGAGAGAGAGAGAGAGGGAGAGCTAAAAAAACACACGTGCAGTAGAGTATTCGTTGCCATTGCATTTTGGTGTACGGTGCCAACACAAATTTTTGGCTTTAAATTCAAATGCGCCTTTTATTCATTTTGTTTGGCTATTGTACGTCTTACCATAGTTTATACAATTGTACGCCTTCCAATAAATTTTCCCGAAATCCATTTTCCATGTTTAGCCAAAAGTGAAGAAGGTTTTCATTTTGCACAAGCTCTCTTTCTCTTTCTTTCTGCCTCTTTGGCCATTATGTCACTCCGCATATCATTCCCTCAATCTCTCACAGTCTTGTGCATTTACGAGTATTCAATGCTAGACGAAATTGGCCAAATAAAGTAGTGCTGAAATGACGACATAACAAATGAAAGTAAGCGTGTACGTTTTTTTTTTTTTGCTTTCGCTTGAAAATGAATTGTTGGTGTTCTATCTTTTTTTTTTTGTGGTTGAAAAAAAAATTCAGTTCAGACTCTCTTTATTCAAATAAAATGGGTTGAGTACATTATACAAAGAATATTATGTTTAATTTCAAAATTAACTGAATTGTTTTAAGCCTCTAAAATATTCTATTTGCTCTTTTTTGTTATCTTCCACAAGAATGGATTTTGTTCTATGACTGAGCTGTTATTTAATTTAAAAAAAAAAAAATGTTGTTAAACCAGAAGAGAAACTAATGAAAATATCAAAATATATAAAAAAAGAGCACTTCTTATTGTTTTCTATGACAAGTTTTGCTTCTAATTTGAATTGTATATGTGGTTCGTGGTCAACCAATGATAATTACGATTTATTAAATCGAATTTAAGCAACATCAGCAAAACCAACACGATCATTGCCCATATCGAATTCAGTATAATAACGACCAATGAAAACATCGCCTAAAATCCATAATGGTCCATTTGGTGGTGGAATATCAATGCCCATAAAACCAGACAAACAAATTGTTTTACCTAGAACATGATAACAATAATGAAATTAATAACAATAATAATAGAAATTTATTTGGAAGAATTTATAATCAATTTTACCCATTTGACTGATGCGCAATACATAATCAATTCCTTTCAATTCAAAACGTTTACCGCCCAAAACAAAGCCAATTGTTGGTAAATTTGGTATTGAATCACAGCCAACAACATATTGTCCATTTACAATTGGTGTTCCACCAATGGCACGATTAATATTTGTAATTTCTTCAACTGGGCCAGCAATTAAACTGGTGCCAGTATCAGCAATTGCTTGACAACCACCATCACAGAATTTTTTATCGCCAACCGTTACCGAATCCATTTGAAATTGCCAATATGCTTTACGATTTACTGGTACATATGTAAAATCACCTTTGTAATGTGCTGGATCTGAACCACCAAATATAATTTCACCGCCCTCTTTGCCCGATGGATCACGATTTAAATAAAATGAAAATACTGGATCTTTGATTAAACCTTGATTATATAAATTATAAAATGGTGGTACAACACCATCAACCGCAATTGAACTATAACCCAAACCAAGGATGCCATCGAATTTAGCAGCAACAAATACCAAACCTGGCTCATTAATTGCTTCAGCAAATGTTTGATCGTTTGTTTTCAAACCGCCAATCTAAAAAAAAGTATGAAAAAACGTTTTAATTTTTTTCGTATTTTTTTTTTCTTTTTTTTTCAAGGAAAAAGTCTATCAGAAATGGAAAAACAAAACAAATGTCCCACTTACGTTAAGCACATCCGTTGAAAGATAGCCAGAGAGACTGCCAGATCCATAATGAATTGCAAATTCAGTTCCATTATGTTTATAAGTTGATGATGATTTTGCATTGTATTTATTATGTGTTAAACAAGCGATATTAGTGAATTTACAATTTTTCGATGGAACCCATAAATTTGATGAACCCGTATCAAAAACAACTTTAAATTTTTGCTCTGGTGTACCTAGGGCGATTTCACCATAATATTGTGCCTGTAAAGAAAAATAATTTCTCGTAAAAAAGTGATAAATCATCAGAATCACATCGAACACTAATTGTATGTAAAAAAAATTGTCATTTAATACATTGGATTTTTCAATAACTTCGGAAAAAATATACAAACAACTTGGAAGAATTTTAAACAAATTGTGTGAATTACAAACAAATCTTAATACATACATCAAGATAATTTGATAACGGTTCTGGCGTTGGTCCTTCAAACTTATAATATTTAAGACGCAATTGTGAAACTTCAGTGTCAACACGATGGAAGAAATTACGCGCTGTTTCAAATTTATGCACAGGAATGCTAAAGAAAAACAAGGGAAGAAGAGAAAAAAAAAACAACAAAACATGAACATACATAAAAAAAAACAAAAATTCATATAAGAACATATTTCTCGCTTCCTCAATTAGCATTTATCATTAAAAAAATATCACACCGTAAAATCAAGAAATATATGAATAAAAAAAAAAAATTAAAACAATGATCGTTATAACAATATTCAACATATAAATCATATGCACACGATTCAGTATCATTTTTGCCGTAAGTATAAGAGTCGTGCATATGAATAGCATGATTTTGTCATTTGACTGCTGATAATGGAATCTAAAATAACATTGAATGCCTAATACATTGAGTAAGTATCATTGGATGGTTAGAATGGAATAAAATGAAAGATTATTTAAATATGGATGATTGTGGTTACTTGCTTATTGATAGTGGTAATCAAAATATATGACGATAAATGTATGATGCACTTTAGAGTGTTTTAAAAGAAAACAAAGACTTGCAAAACAAAAAAAAAAAAAAAAAAAAACAAATCGACGGAAACATTGAGCAGAAATATAGATAAAATTTGTTTTTGTTTTCTCCTGAAATAGAATGCAATATACAGTATATATCATATACATATGTTTTGGCAAGTGTTCAAAGCCATTTAAAGAATATTTTGCGTTGTTGGTCGATTTGTAAATAAAAGTAAAGAGAATAAAAAGAGAAGAAAAAAGAAACATGGAAGTCACTATAGTGCGAATGTAATGTTAACATTAAATGATAAAGATAACACAATTTAGAATATAAATTCCATAAATCAAAATGGTATTTAATGAGATTTTTAAAGAAAAAACAAGTAAAACTGCCAAAATATTTTCAATAATTGTTTTGGCTAAACGCAAATTGAAAATTTCCATACAAATGAAAAAAAAAAATACAAACAAAAATACGAAAATAAACAATAAATCGCATGACTCAGCGTACACTTACCGAATTAGTTCCTTTGCGTTAGCCGTCGACCAAAATAAAAGACAAAATACAAAAACTTTCCACATATTTATTCACAATATATTTTCTGAAATGAAAAACACGCAATTTATTTTTAATATTTACTTAAAACAGCAGTATGAATCGGTTGAAATGACCAAGAGAAACCAAATATGAAATCTACTTTTTTCGGTTAATTTAATTAAAGTATAGTCGATATTTTGGTTTCTTTATTCTTTTTTTTTTTATTGTTTGTCATCGGCTTCTCTTACCGTTCAGTCCAAAGTATATTGTTAATCTAAATTTTGAAATGTAATCACAATTGACAGTTTTAATATTATTGTGTAGAAAATGAAGAGACTAGTGGTGCATGCTAACGGCATTTAGGGAAACTATAATTTTTTGATATTCAGAAGATAATATCATCGACAAAGAAAATATAAAACAAAGTTGAAATGAAGCAAAGTCTTATTCAACTGATATTATCGCCGAATTATTTAAGCAATCCTGATCCATTGTGTTGCCTAAGTAGGTATTGACGAGTTTCATTGTTGAAAATAATCTTTTGCTAATGGCAACACTGACTGGATTAGTCAAATGAATTCGATAAGAAATAACTGCATTTGGGTGCAGGTTTTCGAAATGAATTGTTTTAAAAATGTCAATGATGCGAACAATTGGTTTAATTTTCTATTGACAAACGACCGAGAATTCTTTGCTCATTTGGATCAATATCAGATATTTTATCTCTTTTCAAAGCATTTTCTTGTTTTTTTTTTTTTTTTGCATGATATTAGTAACTTATCATTCGCATAACGTTCTTCAAATTTACTAAATTCATACAATATATTTATCATGATAAAATCAAATGAAACTATCAACTATGGTTGTTGTTATTTTCTTTTATTAACTGTCAAACGTTGTGTATCAAAACATTACAACATATGTTTCAATGCCATGAAGTAAACACTTTGTCAATGTATGAATGATTCAATAAGACATGGACCAAAGAAAGTTAATTCTGTTTTGAATAATATTTTGAAAATTTGTTACATTCAAAATTATTCCATGTAAACAAGCACGGAGAATTGTCTATTTGATTTGTATAAGTTTTTATTTTCGATAAATATAAAAGCTTTGATGCGTTTAATAGCTAATAAAATAGAGTTTTTTTTTTTGTATTGCATAGCAAATGACCAAAAGTAGCTCTGTAGTATTACTGATATATACTTGTAAAATTGAACAAAAGATGTCGCTTGGAGTAATCGAATGACATTTTGTATTGAATGTATTTCTATGTACCGTAAACAAACCTAACCAAAGTGAATATCAAATTGTAAGATTGTCACAGAGAATCATTTTGTTGTTTTTGTTGTCATTTTCTCCTTTTTTTTCTGGTTCATCTTCACTACACATACTGTGTTTTATTTTTACGAAACTGAGCTCAACGTTGAACTCTTTGTCTCTCAAAAAAAAAAAAAAGAAATATAACGAAACAGATGTTTATTTATAATTAAACCGATAGATTACTGCACAGAAGTAAACAGTTTGGATTGCATTTGCGAATGTGTAGCAGCAGCTAAATCATTTCAAAACACCTGACACACTGAACTAAATCGGTTGATTAAATTCAAATGAAAAGAGAAAAATAATAAAAGAAAAACGAATTTTTCTTTATCATCAACAATTATTTTTATTAAACAAATTTGTGAACATAAACATATATATATATATATACTGAACTATAGCAAATCAAAGAAAAATAATCAATTTAAAAAAATCAAAATAAAAAGAAAATGAAGCGTGTTGTTTTATTGAAATCGGAAAGTGAAAGTGTCGATAGTTATACGACATTATTGCAAGAGAATAATTTTCAACCGATTTTTGTACCAACACTGGAGTTTCGTTTTAAATTTTTGGATAAATTACGTGAAAAATTACTTACACCTGATATATATTCGGGCATTATATTTACAAGTCCACGTAGCGTAGAAGCATGTGAACAGGCATTGAATGAAGAGGGCATTAAATTACCTGAAAAATGGAGCAAATTACATAATTATTGTGTTGGTGAAGTGACACATAATTTAATTCATGTTGCACTTGATTTAAATGCACGCGGCAAACATACGGGCAATGCAAATAATTTGGCCGAATTTATTTTTGAAAATTTAGAAGGTGCACGTTTACAACAACCATTTATATTTCCATGCGGAAATTTACGACAAGATACGCTACAATTAAAATTAATGGATTATGGATATTTTTTAGATTCAATTGAAGTATATGAAACGGTTGCACACAGTGACCTTGAATTAAATTTAAAGCGGTCATTAATCGATGACAAAGCCGAATATTTGGCATTTTTTAGTCCATCTGGTGTGAACTATACAACAGCTATTCTTCGTAAATTAGATGTAAATTTAGATAATTATAAATTAATTGCAATTGGACCGAGCACACGAAAATGCCTTGAAACAAATGGTTTTAAAGTGTATAAAACGGCTGAAAAACCATCTGTCGAATATTTAATCAAAGCGCTATTAGAATCATAGTTTTTTTTTCTTTTTTTTTTTTTGATCGAATTCACTGTTTTACATGCATGAAACATTGTTTTAAGCTTGTTAGTTTTTTTTTTTTTCTTTTTTTTTTCTTTACCTCACCTGTCTGCCCAGAGCACAAAAAGAAAGAAAAAAAAATGTTCAATTGTGATGCCAATTATATGATCCTATAGCAATAAATATAGTCAACAAATATTTTGTTTTTCGTGAAAATATCTTAAGATTTTTATTCAATTAAATCTAATAAGTTATCCTGTGTGTGTGTGTTTTTTTTTTCTTCTTCAAAACTCATTTGCGTTAAATTATTAAATAAACATTTTATGGGACTGTTGAAAGAACATATAATGTTTTTTAATTCGTTTCTTCTTTTTCTCACATAAATCTCTGTGGGTTTTAGACGTAATGGTATCGTTGTTATATGTGACATCACTTCGATCGATTTTCATTCCCCTTATTTTACTTAATTTAATTTACTAACCGAGGTGAAGCGGAGTCAGCGTTGCTAAAATAAACTTCATCTTCTGGTCGATCTTGTTTCGTATCTGTGCAATGAATGAAGCAATTTTTGTTTTTTTTTTTTTTTTTTTTTTTTTTCTTTTTTTGATAATAAATATAAAAATATCATACCGTTGAAATCTGTATCACTTTGAAATGGCACTTCACCTGCTTTTCTCTTTACATTAGCGCTTGGTTGCAATGATTCTTCAATTGATGAACGTCGTTTAAAATCATTGATATTAAATGTGATTGGTTTATTTACAAATTCTTGAAAAAAAGGGGAAGAAAATGAAAATGATTATGGTAAGTATAATTTCTTTAGCAAGGAAAATTACAAGAGAGAAACTTCGCTAAGAAGAAGATTTTCAATGAAAATTTTTTCAAAAACATTTCATTGAAAAAAGTGCATGGAAAAAATGTCTCTGTTGGAAAAAAAAAAAAAAAAAAAAACAAGCTGATTCACAAACCAAATGGCAGTCCACTTGATGGATTATTTGTAGCTGTAGATAAATCATTTGGAAATAGTGTGGGAACAGTTTGATGTACCGGTGGATACATTGTTACATCGGATGATTTACAAATTTGCTTTTCATCATCACCACTTTTCCAATACATGCGACGATAATCACGTAGCACATCCATTTTCCAAATAACGGTAAGACCCAATAAAAATGCACCAACAACAGCCAAACTCACCGAACCCCACAACAATAATAGCTTTTTTGTATTCGGAACGGGAAATTCCTATATAGAAATGAAGAGAGAGAGAGAGAGAGGGAAAAAAAACGTGTCAACCAATTATGCGGTTTGTATCGATTGATTGAACAGAGGAAATCTACATTGTATCCATTGTCAGCAAATTGTTTGCGTCCAAAATGTATCCACATTGTGGTCAATTCTAAATGATTCAATTGAAATATACCGCTTGAATCATTCACTGTTGCCGTTTTTTTACCACTATTTTCCGTTGTGCTTGTGAGTGATTTTAATAGTATGGAAAAATCAATTTGAACACATTTTTGAACATTCGACCAAGCCTCTTCACATCTGGCATTTTTAAAAATCATCACATTATCTTCTCTAAAAAGATGAAATATGTGCACATTTTAAATTGTCGAAAAATTTATTTATGAATTGAATTTGGGATTATAAAACAAGAAAAAATAAATCGAGTACAAAACACACCTGCATTCTTCTGCAGAAATGTCTGCTGATTTAATGAATTCATTAGTGCTATTTGCTAACAATGTTCGGAATAAATTCCATGTATCTTCGGTTTGCTTTGATTCTGGTACATCAATCAGAATGTTTAATATTTCCATTGATTCTGAATCGTTAGATGCTATAAAAGCATCGCTTTTTGGATCATCTGTATGGAAATAAATAGAGAATTTTGTTTTTTCCACAATTTTTAATTTGATTTTTACATTCTGATTAATTTAATGTAAATCGATGAATTATTCACCTAATAATTCATATGTTAAAACAAATCCTCGATAACGAATCGATTCACTTTTTTTAAAATTAAAATATATTTTCAATTCTTGAATGTGATCAAACGTAATTATTTTCATATTCGGTGGTTCAATAAATTCCGTAAAATTGTACAATTTTAATTCATTCTGGTTGGATGCTAATTATTGTAGAAAAAATAGAACAAAAATAATAAAGAAGTCATGCGATTGCATAAATAATATTGAAATTAGTTTAAAACTGACTGAATTTAATTTCCACATAATTTGTATATTTATTTATATCCAACAAATGGATAACAAGTTGCATTTTTTGCTTTCCATTGAAAGAAAATCTAAAGAAAAAAAAAAAAGATAAACGATGAATATTGAAATCTGATCTGAAGAAAAAAAGGAAAAAACAAAAAAATATTTCAATACGTTTTGAGTTCGGTGGTATCATCCTTTATCTCTGACCGTATAACTTTAGCCGCAGAATGATTAGCCAAAAATTGTTCTAAATGTTGATCGAATGAATAGTCACCTGTTTAAGTGAATGCAAATGATATTGAAATAAGATACATGAAAAAATGTACAAAATTAAATGTTATCTTGCATCTTGTGTACATCAACACAAACAGAAAATAAATCTATTTAGAGTCAACAATTTCAAGTTTTGCATAAACAACCCATCTTCAGAATCAGATAATCAAAAGAAGATGTTCATTTCTTTCTTTCTTTCTCTCTCTCTCTCTCTCTCTCTCTCTCTCTCTCTCTCTCTCTCTCTCTCTCTCTCTCTCTCTCTCTCTCTCTCTCTCTCGCTATAATTTTTTTTTCACTCTTTTTCTTTGATTTCCGCTTCGGATTGAATTATTCCATCTACTTACGTGGCTGCTGAGTGCTACCGTTGATTGGACGAATGACACTTTGCGGTTGTACGGCACTTTTATCAATTGAACCATCGGCCAATGCTGTGTTGTTACTGTTGTCCTCTGTCTCGTTAGCACTATTCATTATTATTCGATTGCGAATAGAATCTGATTTCGATTGGTGTATATTTAAACCTGTTAAAATGTACATGTTTCATAATTAAAATACCAATTAATTGGAAGTAGTTGTGTTGTATGTGTCTATGTGTGTCTGTATTTTGCCGTGCGGCACTCTAATCTGTCTTTCGTTACAATCCTTCACTATTTTACCACAGTTTCACACCACCCGAGAATTCTATGTTCGGTTTTCAGCTATACAATTGTGGCTTTAGGTGTACAATTGTTTCATGTTAAACCAAGCAGTAGAAATGATCACTGATTGATATCATTTTATGTTACTGTTGTGCTAACAACGTCAGACGTACAATGGGAAAGTTAGCGAACTGACCGAGTGAAATAAAAGGAAATGGAAAGAAAAGAAGTGATATCGAAAGGGAGAGAGAAAGAACGAGAGAGAGAGAGAAAGAGAGAGGGGGCGGAAGATTCATCGAAATAAAGTGAGTAAAAGAAGAAAAAAAAAATCAATCGCCAATCTAATATAAAAAAAAAAGAAAAATATTAAAAAATGCCTTGAGATTCGACTGAAACATCGACAACATATTAAGAAGAGATCATGAAGAGAAAAAAATGTGCACATTGTGGCTTGATACAGTGTTTTAAATAGTATATTTATGTCGGTGACATTGTAAATAAATTAAAACAGAAGAAAATGGCTAAATATAAAAATTCACAAAGAAAAAGACCAGAAACTCCACATTTTTTGTTTTTACCGGTTTGTTGTTTGTCCACTAGATGAAATTGAATTTAAAAAAAATGATAAACACACACACACACATAGTGGAGCTGCACAAAGTGCACATAGAATGGAATAATGGGATAAAACTTGAATGCAAAACCATCTTTTTGCGTGGCTTGTAACACACAACGTTATTTCTGCAGGCGATCAGTGTTGTGTTTTCCATTTTGTTTGTCATTAATTCAACACATACTTATGGCTATGGATAAAAAAGATTAAAACAAAATGAAGCAAAAATTCATATAGAAACACCGACATATGAAGGATTTTATCACCTGAAGAAATCAAAACTGTCAAACATTAATTGCCATTATGCACGACAGATCAAATTTTTATGATTTTCTAGTCATTCAAGACTGAACTTTTTGGTTCAATAGTTTCTCAATTGCTTCTATCTATATCACTACTTGCTCTGACATTTATTACCAATACGGCTGTCATATTCTCTATCTCTTTTCTCGTTTCACGCACTGTGCTTGATTTATTCATTAAAATGTGTTGTCATAGGCAAACATCAATTTTCTCTTTGGCAGCAATTTTTAATTAGCCACGTTAGGTATCGTTATATAGTTAAATTTTCCAAGTCAAATGGGAGCAATTAGAAATTTAATTCATGTTTGTCGCGTGCTTGACAAAAGCATATTTTGCTTATGGAAATTGGTTTAGTTGGTTGGTTGATTGGTTGGTTGAATTTTGATAATCGGCCAAAGCAACTTACCGATCAGCACCAGCAAAATGCTCAATAGATTTATAGAGCAGATAAACATCTTTCGGCTATTCACTTGAAATGTAAACTGTTTCTTTTTTTTTTTTCTATATCACTATAGCTCTAAGTAACATACGATTGCCAATTTGGAATTTCTGTAATCAAATAAGGAAAAACCGATAATAATAATATATTTTTGAAGAACAAATGAAAAAAAAAAAGAAAAAAACACCGTATTGCGAATAAATGTAGACAAATACATAGCATTCACCTGCAATAACTACAAAATTCATTCTATTCTGCGTTATTTTTATCACACTTCAATTGTGATAATGACATTTTTCTTTATCAGATGTTTATATGTGTTATACATATATGTATTTATGCATTTGATAAGATAAGTGACTTCCATAACAAAATGTGTCACAATAAGCAGAACAAAACTCAACAACAAAACGATTAAAGTAAGAATGAAATAAAAGTAAATCAAGCGTAAATACAAACACATGTAACCGTTACAGTAAAATCACTGAAACAGAAACAAAAAAAAAATAATAATAATAATAATAATAATCACCAAACAATTGTATCGCTGATATTGACAACGACGGCTATTGATTACTCTTTATATATCAACCTGCGAATTTATCAAATAATTTTTTGTAATAAAAGCAGAGCAAATGCCGCATTTTTTTCTAAAATCGACAATACTTGACGAACGTAATTTCCAAATTCAATCATGAACTCTCTTCCTTTTCATATTCCTAATTTTCACCTTTTCTCTTATTCTCAATGATTCTGCACATTCTGCTGTGTATTCATATTAAGGTAATTAGATTCAGAACGTCACATTTTGTTTTTCAACGCACCGCCAAATCTCTGTATATTTCAATATATGCATACAACAATATATCTTTTGATTCGTTGTTGCTTTTATTTTTACATCGATTGTGTTTTATTTTTTTTTTTTTTTTTTTTTTTTGACAAATCTCATCGAATCTATCACAATTTGGTGTGCAGATTGTGCGATACATCTAAATTATTTTGCAAACACAATAAATCCGATAAAGAATGAATTACATCCAATTCATTTTGAATATTTCTTTATCCCCCCCCCCCCCCCAAATCTTTTTCTAAATAACAATCTTTTTGTCACATAATTTGTTACAAAACAAATAATGCGCAAATAAACTGCACGCTATAGATTTTGGAATGCTTTCTTGACCGCTACATTTGTCTAAATTTAGAACCGATGAATGTTTATTTACAGTAAGCAAAATGTGAGCACATTTGAGATGTGTTGATTGAGTTGAACAAGCGGCTAAACGATCGCATTGACATTTCACAATTTGATTTTATGCATGCAATGTTGACTCTTCGCGTAAATGGTCCATTTGTGTGTGTGTGTGTTTGTTTTTTTTTTCTTTTCTTTTTCCTTTTTATTCTCGTCTTTCATTTGACAATAGAAAATGCAAATGGCCGAATTGGATGCATACAAACCAACATCATAATAAAACTCATAGCGTTACAGTTCATCGTCGTACATTTTAATCGGTTATTTCATCAAAAGGAATTTTTGGCGTAATTGAAGCATATAGAAATTGTTGTACTTGCAAATTAATGATTTGAGGCTGTGAAAATGGATGCCGTTAACAATCAGTACATGGACGTTTTTGGAAAGCTTCAAAATGCTATAAAATCAACAAATTTCAATTTGGCACAACTTGATGTTTTGGTAATTGAATATAATTTTGACACATTTTTCTTCTTCTTCTTCTTCTTCTTCTTCTTTTACTTTTATTTTCATTTTTAGGCACGTTTACACACATTCATTAAAATTTTTTCAAAGCAAAAACTTTTTTTTTTCAATTCCGTTTTTTTTTTTCATTATTTTCATTGCAGTCAGATTCAATAAAATGTGCACCAACTGCCGAATTGAAAGATTCAAATTACAGTTTTGGTTTGTCATCACTTTGTACAAAATGGATGCAATTGAACAAAGGATTGGAACGAATAAATCAAATTAATAACAATGATTGGAAAAATTTCGAAAATGGTACAACAAATCAATTAATTTTATATACAATACTTGATGAATTTAAATTGAATGATAGTCAAAAACCGGCCACATCAAATATTAATGTTGAACTTAAAACTGATTATTGTGGTCTTGGTTTTATATCGCATATTGTCGACGATGCACGTGGTATTGTATACATTTTAGATGTATTATCGATGCCAGATCCAATAATTTTATATGGAACAACACCAAAACCATTAAAACATACACCCGAACGTGGTGAAATGTTTGCATATGTTTATCAAAAAAAATATATGGTACGTGCTGTTCGGCTACAATATGAATGCCGTGATGAAAATAATTTAAATAATCAGTACAGTGTATTGCTTATTGACATCGGTTGTATGGTACGAATTGATATAACATCAAATTATTGTGATTTATATGAGGTCACCGAAGCGGCCAAACACATTCCAAGCTATGCTACGTTGTGCCATTTGGTTGAAATTCCATCAAAAATGTGCATTTATGATTTACTACACAAGCGTGTACGTTATAAAGTTTTACGCAATGACGGTAAACTAATACTTATTGATATCATTAGCAAAGGCATTAATCCATTTGCAATTGAACAGCAAAAAGAATGGAATTTTTATATGTATTTCTTTGGTCACAATTTGGATACGAATTTATCGAATAAAATTGATGCATATCGTAAATCGAATGCAATTGAACGTACGCCTGATGTTAAACGAAATAATACAAATTTTAATCCATTTGCCGATCAATCAACATATGAAATCAAAGGTTTCACTTGTATTCCGGTAACTGATAAAAAGAATCCATTTTATTTTGATCAAAATATTCGTAATGATGAAGGAAGCAAACCAAAATTTCTAAATTTTCAACTTACTAAAATTTTGAATAATCTTACCGATGAATGGATTGCGGAGAATTTGCCAAATTTAGCACCTGCACAGCCGATAATTAATCAAACAAAAAACATTGATGATATGAAAGAAACTAATGCAGTGCCCAATTACACAAAGAATCTGACCGCCGGTGACAAAATTTTTAATGGAAATGGTGAAAATGTGATTTCAACACCTCCCAAATCGAATCATTGTTTGAATGTGATTGATAATGGAATTACATCACCATCAACAAGATTATTTATATCACCGCAAGTGAAATCACCAGCGCATACACCAGTGAAAACAACAGCGCAAACATCAGTACGATCAGCAATACAACCAATAGAAAAATCATCAGTAAAATCATCAGTCAAACAGGTAAGTGAAAAAACTCTGGTTACATATAAATTCCATTTATTCTAAAGCAAAATCTGATTCCAAAGACAGCAAAAATGGATCATCACTTGAATGACTTTGAAAATGTATCAACATCGAAGGTAATTAAAAATCCATTTCAAATGAATATTGTCCAATCACCACCAAAACAAGAAAAATCAATCAACATGACGCCCGTTAATTTACTGGATCCCACTGACATTGATCCAGACATTTTGCTACGTGATAGTAAAAAGAGTCAGAATAATTTAAAGGATAAAATCAATCTATCAAATGCAGAAATCACTGAAAAACCAGAAAGAAAACGTAAAAATTTGTTTGAAACACAATCGAATGGTGTTGTTACAATGGTAGAAAGTCATGAAACAATATCATCATCCATGGGCGAATTTCCAAAACCGACTTGGCTACCTGTTATTGGTGACAAGATAAAAATTTTATATCAATTTATGATAAGCGTCGAAGAGTTTTATGCAACTATACCACGTGATCCGGCCCGTGATATGGAAGTGAATGAATTTTCATTACTTTTAAATGATCGAGTAAATCGAAAACGTTTCGTGCGCTACAGTCACGATAATCCACCAAAATTATTTGATCGTGTATTTGCATTGTATGAAGAATCATTTTATCGGGCAAAAATTATAAAAGTCATTGATAATCATGTATTTCAAGTATTTTATGTTGATTATGGAAATTGTGCAAAAATCAATACATTACAAGCATTCTATTATGATGATATATGGGATGAATATCCTGCATATGCATTACATTTCCGAGTGAATCGTGTCAATGAAATCAATCCATATGATCATGTTGCTCGACATGGAATCGAACAAATTTTAATTTCCGAAGCCGATGCAACAATTGTTAATATTATTCATTGTGAAAAAATCAATCGAACAACATATGTTGTTGATTTACGCGATGAAAATGGTTTAGATGTTGCTAAAACATTGTATAATAAAAATTTGGCCTATTTGGATTGCAAAAAAATCTGCAAATCATTCGACGGAACATTCCAAAGAAATTAGATTGGATTGAATACAATCACGTCGGTACGTACACGTAAATTTGAAATGTATGGAAAAGACAATACGTTAAAGTTAATCGATTTTTAAGAAATCTATATATATTTTTTTTTCTTCTACTTTGTATCCGACAACCAATTTGAATGACGAACAAATCAAATACACAAAAGATATAGAATAAGCAAATATGAGAGGGGAAATGAAACACATTTATTGCAAATCTTTGTACCTTGAGACATACGATCTTACATCGTATTTCTACTTCCCGTTTATTTTTTATTCTTTTTGTTCAATTCATTTATTAGTTCCTTATTTGCGCGAGCGCATAATTACACTACTTTATGACTGATATCTCAACAACAACAAGAAGATAGATAGACAGAGAGAGAGAGAGAGAGAAAAAAAAACCAATTCATTGTCATCAATAGAAAATGAAATAAATTTAGTTTAAGTCTAGGCTTAAGAGCACACACTCTACATGTTATTGATTGGATTGTAAAAGAATAAAACATTTATTTGTATTTATTTAGTTCAATTTCAAGATAAAATTGAAATACTTATGCGTTTTGTATCGATTAAAAAATACGTATGGTGTGCTTGAATTGTTTATGTTCTCTGTAATTTGATTTCATTTTCACTTTGCCAATCGATTTATATCGCTACAAAAAATAGACATTGCGATGACCAATCTTATTCATGTATTATTTTGAATCACCATGTAATTGTGCTGATTCAGCGTGACTTTGGCATTCTATTATTCAATGTAAGTATTATAGCGAAGGAAATGAAACCCCATAAATTACATCGATGACAGGATTTTATTCATTTTGAATGGAATGAAAAACATTTGGCAAAATCATTTTCAATGCAAATTGAATGTAAAATTTCATGAAGTTTTCTTCAAAAAAAAAAAAAAAAAAAAAAATCTCATTTCAAATTGAATCAAATGAAAATGGTCATAAAGATGCAATAAAACACTTTGCAAATGAAACATTAGATTATTAATTCAAGGTAAATAAAATAATAATGGACAACAATGATCAGCAATTTTATTTAATCAATTATGAATCAATCTTTGGAATTTTTGAAAGGATTTCATTGCATTTTTCGATTGGATAAGAGTATTTACTTTGCGTAATACAATTACGGAAATACTTTGAAAAGTTCTTGATTCATGAATATTTATGTTAGTTATACCAATCTTTTCATCATCAAATTTTCCAATTTGGTAATATTTAGTTGCTTTGGTTGCATTAATGATTTTTTTCTTCTTTAAAAATGAAATCGTATTAAAACAGAATAGCTTTCCATTAGATTTTTTTTCCACATCACCCCGAATTTCTTATTCGATTTGATGAAGCTTCGAATGATGGAATAAATCCCATGATTAAGTCCAAAATAAAATTCAGCATGAGCTGTCAAGGATCGTGACCAAACGAAATTCTTAAATTTTGATCAATTTTCAAAAAAAAAGGAAAAAAACGATTTTTCCAATTGTTCTGATTTGTCAAATATGATTTTCCACTTGAAGTGATGCATTCATTTGGAATTCGGTGCGTTCAAAGCATTCCGGTGTGACATATTTCAAAGTGGTCTAAATATGTCTTCGTTGGTGTTTTTTTAGCACATGCAAATACACATAAAGACATGATTTGCAAACAAATTCTTTAATTGTATACGTTGATCTGTATATTATTGATTGCTATGCTGTATCATCATTGTGTGTATGTGTGTATAAGTGAACAGCATCCGTTGACATTGAATGCTTTGAATATTCGGTATCATGTTACTTTCTCTCGTGCCTTCAAGACAATCGCATCAAAACGTTGTTCATCGAAATTCAATTTATTCATTTATCGAAGAAAAAAAAAAATTCAAGGAAAAATGGCAAACCGTCAACAACGATTTTTGAAAAATACAAAAAATTTTAAAACAATTAGCAGCAACTTCGAAGAGCGCATCAAAACAATTGTCGAAGATTTAATGCAATCACGAAATGAACTGAAGCGAGAAGTGGAGGAAAAAGATAAAAAAATGGCACAACAAGAACGGACAATCATTCAATTGAAAACATCAATTGAAATTTTGCACGCTGAATTACGTTCATCGAAAGAATTCTTAGATGAAACCAAATACTACGCGCACGGTTTTTTGTCCATTGCCAAGAATTTGGCGCATGATGAAAATAGCGACGCGGAAATGTTATTGCAATCAATGTCAGCACCGGCATCAACATTAAACACGCCACAATTTAAGCAAGCTCTTGCTGCCGCTGTTAATGAAATTCCAGCAAATCCAATCGAAAATATGGATGTAGCCGACAATTTGGCCATTGTTAACAATGAAAACGCCAACGAAAATGTCAACGAAAATGCCAACGAAAACGCCAACGAAAATGGAAACGAAAACGACATTGATGATATTGGCAACGAACCCACTCAACATGTGGCCGTCGTCGTTGAATTGTAAGTTGACTTATTCATCGATCAAGATTCAATTTAATCAAAAAAATCAACGGATGTTGAAAAGAAAAAAAAAAACAATCAAAACAAAAGAAACAATTTTCTTAAAAAAAAAAAAATTTCGTCCTAAACAAATCAATGTTATTTTTCATTTATATAATCGTAATTCTTGTCTTTCCTTAATGTAAAAAAAATAACAACAAAAAATATGTGCAGTGTAAATTAAGATTATTCATTTTGGTATCATAATATATTTCGCAAAAAAATGTGAATAAAATTACATTAATCAAATCATAAATATTCAAATGTTAATCACATTTTCATAAGACTAATTAAAATGAAACATTTTAACACGGCTTGGATCGTGAAATATTGTAATTCGATATGTTTTCTTTTTTCTTTCGAAAATTTTACCAAATTATTTCAGTTTGTATTTCATATAAATGATGAGAATTTCAAATGATTTGACAAAAATCGTTGATAATTGTTTGGTAAGTAATTTGCAGATAACAAATTGCTTTTGTTTGATACAAAGAAGCGCCGTTATGTTTATGAAATATCTTTCTACTTAGTACATTGCAAATCGTTTAGTTCAACGGTTACATTGATAAACATTTTGTACGATTACTATGCGATGAATTCATTGCAGAAGCAAAAGCTTTGTTAAGACAACAAATATAGCAGTTCTTTAGCGTGCTGTTTAAATGAAAGACCATAATTTACAAAATTAGGACTACTTTGATACAGCTCACTTTTATAAATTGTTATATTTCACAAAATGATGAATTCTGTATTTCATGTTCGTTGAATTGCTTTTTACATATCAAGACAATTTTCAATAAATGTTCAGTCGAAATTCAACATTTGTTTATGTAGATTTTCATACATATTTGTTTTGTATACATTTTATATATCGCGATATGATTCGATTTAATTTTGAATTTTTGCATATCATGTTCTGTTTTGGCATGATGACAGCAAAACGTGAATAAAGAAAAACAAAACAACAGCTGAACATAATAATGAATAAAATGAAAAAGAAGAAGAAATAGAAAGGAAAATGAGAAGAAGAATATGATGACAAAAAAGAAGAAGAAGAAGAAGAAGGAGAAGCGCGCATGCAACGAATAACAATGAAAAAATAACAACAACTGTATGGAATTTGTTGTTTTTCAGTTTATCGTCGTTTTTGTTGCTTTTATGAAATGAACTGCAAAATAAATATTTATGGATGCGCTCACGCAATCCAAGTTAAGTAACTGGAAAATCGATTCAGAAAGAAGCAAAAGTCAAAACGACAGGCAAAATAAACGTCAACACAGACGGTCTGTTATCGACATACCACATATAATCAAAACTGGAAAGAAAAGTGAAAAAAAAAACGTCGCATATACAATGTTGCTTGTAGTAGGCCATGTTCACTGCAATTATCGCAATTGTAGGTGGTATTCTACACGATATTCACCGTTTTGTATTCATTCAAATCAGGGAACATTTACATTTTTAACAATCATAATGTGTGATGCATGTGAAAAATTTACATTGTTAAATTGTATGCTCCGTTTGATCTTATCCTTATTTGTTTGCGAAAAAATAAAATGGAGTAATGTAAATGAAACAAACACGAGTAATTTTGGATAAGTAATGTTAACGTTTACAGCATATTTTTACCCTCTGAATTTACAAATGTAAAGCAATTCAATGGATGTCTGTATTGCACATGGCAATTTATCGTATAAAAACTAAATCAAACAACACGTTCTACGAGTCGAACTTGTGTGATTTGTGTATATTTTGTTTCGTCTTTGCTTTTGTTTGCGTTGAATGCTACACTTGTAACATCGCATGGATTTTTAATGAGTGCACACACTCACACTCACACTTATACTCACACTCATACCAGACCTTGTACCGTTGTACTGAAACACAAACAAAAGACAAACAAGAAAAGAAAAATTGCACAACATTCGATTCGGAGCCACTTTTATGTGATCGCTTGTATTCATTTCATGTCAACGCAACTAAATGGGTAACCTTTCATTAGAAATACACTTTGTGTGTAAAAAAAAGAAAAAAAAAAAAAAGAGGTTATCCAGTGGTTTTCTTTCCCTTCAATCATTTAATAAAATTGTTCATGTCGTGCGGTTTCTTGGCCTTTCGACCAATTGTAACAAAAATTATTAGAATTTTTGGTGTGCATTCAATCAATGCCGTTTTCTTTTCTTTCTTCGCTATAAATCAAATTAAGAAGAAAATAAAACGCAAACATACTACGCGAAATCATACCAATTAACCTTCATCTCACACAGCATGGATATAAATTTTAGTTAAACAAACAATAACAACCAATTTCATTGTTTGATTGAATACTCATTTTTCGTAACGCATAAAAAAAAAATACATCTGATTAATGTCATTTTTCATGATGAGTGAAATATTAAATTGCGTGTCGGCATTTTGGCCTCTCATCCTCACTCACTCTTTCTTCTCTTTCTTCTCTTCTCTTTGTTTGTTTCTTTTTCTGACTATTATTCTGTCAGCCTCTCTCTTTTTCTTTCTCTTGTTACATCTTCTATGCAGAGATGAAAAAAGTGTATTGCATTTTTTTTTTCACGTTGCTTTTTGGAGGAGAACCGTTTTTATTGCATACTTTCAGTAACAATAAAATAAATCACATTGATTATTCATATTTGTGTTGAATTCGCACCCGAATCATGTTATTTCGTCAGTGAATTAATTCGATGTTCGAGGTCTGTCAATGGCATAGTATTAAAAGTGAATTTTTTTATGTTTTTTTTTTCCTTCTCTGTACCTTTTTTTTGTTTTAAATAAAGTCAGTCTGCATGCACTCAAATTACATTTGGTAATCAGGCGCTATGATAACAACGCTTTATAAATCATGACATTATTGATGGAACATTGTGGCATTCTTTGTACGTTTTTACATGTGAAGAGCTTTTATTTCAAGTCATTGACGCCAGCGTTTGCACTCCGTAATTGGTGTATGTCATAATAGAGATCGTTTGCAATATAACGGCGCAGGATCACTTATTCTGTGGATGACATTAATCGATCTTTGATGTACTTGTCAACGCCATGAAAATCCACTTTCACAATGTTTTGTTTGATATTCATTCAAATTGATACCGTTCTCGTACAGATGGCGTAGGAGGCAATGAATCTCTTTGCTAATGCGAATTCGGATGGAACGATTTATACAATGCCAATTTAGCTGTCTGTTTGCCTGCCTGCCTGCCTGCTTGCATGCAATGCTAAATGCCCATTTTTCTCTCTATGTGTCAAACACGAATGCGAGCGCGCTGCACAATCAAATTTATCACGATGGAAAATTGCAAGATGAAACTGTTTTTTTCGACTTGTGTTATTTAGCTGTTTTATCTGTTCCGACATTGAAAATCTCATTTGAATAATCTCTGTCTACCTCATTTGCTCCCGGTCGTACTCTGTCTCTTTCTCTTTTCTTCTCTGTCTTTTTTTTTCTCCCTCTCTCTCTCTCTTTCTCTCTTTCTCTCTCTTTTTCTCTCTTTCTCACTTTCTCTCTCTTTTTCTCTCTTTCTCTCTCTCTCTCTCTCTCTCTCACTCTCTCTCACTCGTACTCTCACCCGCATTCAAATTAAATTAAATTTTTTGACGGGAATTGAAAAATAGAGCAAATGGGACAAATGGATTGGTTAACTTTGGAAGAAGTTCAAAATCATCGATTGTTGTTGTCACAAAATTCATTAAATTTACATTCCACCAGAGAAACGCAAACACTGATGATTATGATGTAAGAAGAATTGCATAGAATGTGATGATGAAGGCCTCCTACATATAAAATGGGCCGTACAATGAAGATTATACACGTGTCGGTAACCAAATGCATCAAGTTGCATGCTTTGATAAAATTGCACGGAAATTCTGGATTTTATTTATCAATCTTCGTTTTGTACACATGTAAATAACTGGCAATCCCAGTTTTTTCTCATTGAAAGACTATCGAAGAAAGACAAATGAGCAAAATTCAATTGAATAATAAAATCATCTAATTGTCTAAATATATTAAATTTATTTTTACATTTGCGCTTGCATTCACGTTCAAGTAAACCTGAATTTCAATGCATTAGCGGCAATATGTTTTGATCGTTATTTTCCTAAATATTTTGCTAAGTTAAGTTTGTTGTTGCTATTATTAACGATGATAATTTTGTTAATAATTTGGTTTTAAATTCGAGCTGATCATAAAATTCCCATTGATTTAAAGACACAATCTCTATCGAAATAATAAGTGAGGCATCTTTTGATTCACACTCTCAGCATGCGATAAGACAATTTATGATATTTTATTGAAAGAAGAAGACACACAGAAGATGAGCGATGAGAAAAGTCATCATTTCAGCTTTGCATGCGGTAATTACTAAATTAATATGTTAAATGTTTTAACAATTCAACGATTCGAAATTGGTGAAAAAATAAAATGAACGGCACAGTTATGGGTCTGATCATATCACATACAAATGGCAAACCACATGAAAACGATAAACGAAAGGTAAGAGAGAGAGAGAGAGAGAGAAACAAATTTAAACCCAAATAACAACAGAAAAACCGAGTGAATGCAGTGAGAGTCTTCCGTTTTCTCGACGAGCATATTTCTATATAAATTTTAAATGGCCATTATTACTATTATTACGGCTTATTTATAATGATTTGCGATTGTGCTATGGTGAAAAGGTGGAAAAGAATGATTACAGCACGAGAAAATGAACAGCATAATAAATAATTTGAATTGATGGCACCATATTAAGCCAAGAGAGTCCAACGATTTTAACATAGTCGAACGTCGCCACTGTCTGACGGTATAAAAAATGGCCACAACTTTATTATGCTCCTCTACCTTTATTGCTCCAACTTTGATATGGAATTTTTGCATCTAAGTAACAATAAAGAAAAAGAATTAGAACAAGAAAGAGATGAAAGAAGTATTTATGTGCATTTGGTTTGGTATTATTATCATCATCGAACCGCCGAGTACTCATTCATTTTATTTCGATTTTGTAATGTGAAATGGCGAAGTGTTGGCGGCGATGGCGGCAAATCCGTTCCGGTCAACCATTTCTATGGCTTGCACAATCAATTACAATTGATGACAAAAAAAGAAATATATATGCATAAATAAATACACTATAGTGTCATGAACAATTTATTACGACAATCCAAAGGCGTATTTAAATGCAATCTTCATTCAGCTCAATGTATAATTTACCAAGGAGAACAGGATCGATATTATTTTCGTCATCACGTGAACTAACCATTGTAGAATGGAAGGTTGAACATATTTACCAAATTCAATCAAATCCTAGGAATTAGTTGTATTCACGAAAAGTATTTTTTGTGATAATTTCCATATCGAGTTTTTTTTTTTTTTTTTTAAAGACAGATATGTGGTAGACCGAAACGTCGGTAGTTCCTTTAATTTGATGTTGAAAATGATGACATTGACTGGAATTATTATTGATAATTATATTTTTAATCCTGTGAAACAAAGTTATGAATCGGTTCAACATGAGTTAAGCGAAAAGATCTTCCCAATGATCATCTATTTTTTTTTATGGATTTTGCATTTTGTCAGCAATTGCATCACTGGCAAACGAATAAGAAAATACAAGCCGATTTTCCTATAAATTAGTTGTTGATTGCGACAACTTACACGCATTTTGAATTGATAGAAATAGAGAAACAGGAATATTGAAACTATTTCAATGGGATCAATGTTGCCAATTCGCAATTGATATCATTGATTGGTTCGACCGAATGAATGTTTCATTTGGTGTGTCCCTGTGAGCACCTCACGTATTTGTACACATTTTAATTAGATTTTAATTAAATGAACTCGTTTCGGTTTTTATGCAATGTCTTATTCGTGCCATTCCTTTTTTTTTCCCTCTTCAATCAACTGTATGCACATGTTGTGCTGCAATTTGATCAATGCTATCTGTTGCAACAGCGTTCTTGTGCACCATTTGATATCATAATTAAAGTTGAAGAGAGATAGGTATAGAAAGAGAGATAAAGATAGAAAGACAGAGAGAGAGAGAGCGAGAGAGAGAGAGAGAGCGATGGAGAGAGAGAGCGCGATGGAGAGAGAGAGAGAGAGAGAGAGAGAGGAAAGAGAGCGAGGGAGTGAGAGAGAGCTTAAGAAAGAGCAAGGGAGATCATGAGAGCGCAAAAGAAATAGAGACATAAATTTGTTTCGGAATTATTTGTTATGGAAACGCAACAAATAAATAAATAAATAAATGATTTAATTAAATTGCATTGCACGTACGGCACAAATCCAATCTCAATTGCATTTAAAATCTGATATAAAATCTGTTGAGAAGACATCAAAACAAAACACACACAGAAAGACACAATATGCCAAACAACGGCAAATAGCGCGACAGTTTCGTATGAAATAGTATCTTCTTACAAATAGATAGTTCGGATTGATAACGAAATTATAAATTAATATGAGTAATTAACAATGGAATGTAAAATTGTGGTTATTGTTGACGTTGCTGTTGCCGTCGCTGCTGCACATGCATACACCCGTGCATTAGCAATTGATGCTCTAAAAAAAGCATGCACTTGTTGATAAAAATCGCGTCGTCATCATATGGCTTGGCATTTAATAAAGATGTATCGAATAAATATGTGTTCATACGACATCAGAACGTGCCTTTTTCAGCGCTTTGAGTTTTTTTCTTCACTACATCTCTTGTTGTCTTTTAATTTTCCTGCCGCACCATCACCTGTCTTAAACAAATTTATTAAACAATCATTTGTAATTAATGCACACACTTTGGAATTTTTCATTAAAATAACCCATTTTTTTTCTTGCATTTTCTCCATCTCTTTAACTCCATTTCGCACTATTTCGCTTTATCTGTTTGATTTTCTTTAACGTGTACCAATTTTCATTTTTTTTAATCACAATAATATTTTTATCGTCACTTCAAAAAAATTTCTTTCATGAAATTACTGATCAGCTAATATTTTTTTTCTCTATTCAAGACCACATATGATTAAATATGTTGATTAGCTTTCGATCTAAAAGTGTTGGAACATTTACGATTTTCAAAAGAAACAATGAGCGGGTTTTGCCTGTATCAAAAGTGAGGTTGAAAAAACTCTGATATTTTGATAATTTGAATAGAAAACTATGTTTGGAAAAAAAAAAATATTTTACAAACCGGAAATAATAATTCGATATTTTCAATCAAATGGAAAACCAATGCCTTGGCATATCGGCATCTTGGGGCGATCAAAACTATTCTTGTTTACAATTAAATTTCTTGTTTTTCCTACACTGTTGCTTCTTCTTTGATTATTGAGCATACAGCCATCAATTTTTTTTTTCTCAAGTGAAAACTGGACTTTCACTTTAAAATGTTTAAACTAATTTTGATATTGGCATCAAATCACGATACTGAAGCTTCTAATTCGATGTGCGTCAAGTGATCTATTGATAATCATTTTAGATTATTTTTTTTTCTCTCTCTCTCTCTCTCTTTTTAATTGAAATATGTTCGAACTTGAGTGACTTGTTGAAATTTTATGTGTCTCATCCAGTCGGCATGTGCCATATATCACCAAAAACTTGATCTGAACTAATCTGAATCGGAAGTTTCATTTGAACGCGCCACGAACAACCAGTTTGACAACGACAGCAATTCTCCAAAACTAAGCATGCTGACTTTGATGTGATAAGAAACAAAAAATTATATCGAATTGACTAAATTATTTTCAACCATTTTGGATGAAAAAAAAAAACAAAATAAATAAACAAAGTCAAAGGATCGAGAGACGAGCAACAACAAAATAATATCCCAACTATTCCATATTTCTTAGCGAAATTCCGGCTTTGCTTTTTTTTGATAGATTTATAAATTATACTTCATATTGTGCTAGACTATTTGAAAACAAACAAATTATGCATATTTTCGGCTATTTTTGTTGTTGTTGTTGTTGTTTTTGTTGTTGCAGGTTCTGCTTTTTGTGTGGATGACGATTAAAATCAGGTTCAACTCTTATCTTCTGAAAATCACAGTTTCACCATGTCCGTGTAGAGAATGAGTCACATACAATGACAGATCTCCCAATATCAAGGTAAGGTCCAAACACAATTATTGAACTTGTTGCCGAAAATCGATTAGGTAATAAGCAATTGGACCGAATGGAGAGTAAGAGACAGACAGACAGAGAGAGAGAGAGAAAGAAAGAGAAAAAATATATTGACTTACGTCAGACAAGCGAATTGCGGCCTACAAATTGATTTTCATCGATGTCATTAGTTTAATTGCATGAATTTCTATGCACACATTACCAGCAACCAAATGTTTCAGATTAGTATCGTTTGCGTATAATGGCGCACAAATCATTCAAGTTCAATGGTTTTTACAAAGCAAAAAAGAAAAAAAAAAGAAAAAATTACAATGCAAAACGGATCTTGAGTGAGAACAATTGCTTGTATTCATAATTGGGTAAATGATTTTCAACGATTTTCATAAAACAATAGTGCACCTTAATTTCGAGCACATGATGCATTTTTTGATTTGTTGTTGATTTTCTCAATCGTCGTTGATTTTCATCCGATTCAATTGCAATTCATATAGAATATATGCGAAATAAATCGCAAAATCACAAAATCATATTCGAATGTCAACACATTTTGTATCTCTATTGTAATACGAATTTAAGAAATTGGCTGATCAAACATGGAATTATTAATATGTCGAATGATCATAACGTTTTTCAATAGCATTTTGATTGATCGGGCTTCAAGTGTCATATATTGTCGATGTATTAGATTTAACATGAGGTATTATGTCAATTCAATGAAATCATCACGAATGGCAAGGTAAACCAATGAATAGATTCGTCTAATTGATATTTCAAATGCAATTCAATTTCCGAATTGAAAATGAACAACAACAAAAATTTTGCTCTCCAATGAGAGGGAAAAAGGTAAATGTACTCGATTCGTAAATGTACATTTGGTGTAAAGTAAACGCACTAATTGGTGGTAAAAAAAAAAAATGATTAATCGATCAAGTAATTTTATTGTTTCACTTTCAAATGTTATGTCAATGTATACTGCTATGAAGATCATCTCTTTGCTAAACATCAAATTTATTCACACTTTTTTATCACATCAACCGTCTAAACTCATCAATTGAATAATACGGCTTCAAACAAGAACCAAGGAAAAAGAAGAAGAACTGTTAAAATGTCATAAAATTAACGAATTTGACTTTTATCATTTAAAGAAAAAAAAAAATAAAAAATTTGCAATCAATTCCCAAAATAAACAAATACAAAAGCATTTGATAGTGAATTTTCTCTGTAAAACAATATAATTTTTATCTATGCAAATACAAACGAACGAAGAGCATGTTTTTTTTTTAGAATCAGAATCGGCCAGCAGTAATTGCAAAAGGTTAACAAAATACGAATGACTTGAGTCTGACGAAAATTATTTTATGTTAATATGCGGTGAAATAAGATCGATTCCAACTAATTCAGTTGAATGAAAGAGTGAAAAGTGAGGGATAGAGATGAAAGAAAAAGAATGATCAAGAAAGTGAGAAAGAGCAAGAAAGAAAGATGAAAAAAAAAAAGATTGAAATAGAAAGAGAGCAGTAGTGAGAGTGTTAAAGCAAGAGAAGAAAGAAAATCAGCGGCAACACGTCACGTTGAAGCACGTGAAACAACAGCATAGTATACATAAAAAAAAGCACAGCATAGCAAAACGAACAATCAACGAAAACAACATCGAAGAAACGAAAAAAAAAAAGAAAAGAAATACCGTCTCGTTTGCGTTCGATCAGAGAACAACAACAAAAGCGAGCAACATTGCCATAGATCAATGCGTCGGCAGCAGGGCGCGTACGTAAGTTAGTCTCCATGCCTGAAGCCAACATCGAATGTGGCCAACCTCATCAGTTTACTTTAGTGTTCGGTCGTGTAGCTTTCCATTTTTATTTTAAATTCGTTTGTATCAACGGTTATCAGAATATAGCAGCGACGAAACTATTGTGAATGTTTTCGCGCTGCTACAACATTTATCTAAAGACCAAAACATTTATTGTTTTTTTTTTTTTTTTTTTTTTTTAATCGTTTGCTTATTCGAAATTTATGTTATCAAAATTTGCAAATTGTCAGTCAACACACAGTAAAATATCTAAAACAACGAATTTAATTGAAAAATAAATATGGTTTTTCATTTGGTTAATGGTGATTGATCGTCCAGTGTTTGATTAAATTAGAATAGAATAAATATATGTGTTTAATGTTGGTGAGGAAAACGAGGAAGTAATAAAATTGTTTGATCTTGTTTTAAATGAATTCTGAATAGAGTTTGTGAGTGAAAAATAAAATAAAAAAGGCGATAATAACGTGTTGATCGATTAAATTTGCTAAAAAATTGTGAAGAAAAATCGTTTGATTCACATTTGTTTAAATTGTGTTCATTCGTGTGCATTCGTGTGTATAATACAAGTTTGTGATAAATTGTTCAATATGGAAAATGTTGAAGTATCAGAAGTAGCACCAATAACGTCAAACAATGAAATAAATACCAAAAAATCGACAGACAATGAATGTATTGTTCAGGGTGCTGTTGATATTGTTGATCATTATGCAATAAAATGTGATCCAAAATCAAATGAATGTTCTGATTCAACGCAACCAATGCGTCCGCCACGAAAATATAGTGAATTATCAATTGATTCAATGCCATCATCACGAAAATCAAGCGAAACACTTGATTCATCACCCATAA
The DNA here is from genome assembly GCA_029041755.1 of Resseliella maxima. Lineage (NCBI taxonomy): Eukaryota > Metazoa > Arthropoda > Insecta > Diptera > Cecidomyiidae > Resseliella > Resseliella maxima. The sequence goes on along the minus strand of JAQOWM010001006.1, from coordinate 969,741 downwards.
AACCATCAAGAAAATTAAGCCAATGTTCAACAAATCGAAAATTTAGCACAACATCTGATACTGCCTCAATTCGAACGCCAAAAAAAGTTTCATTTTCCGATGAACTTCCATTGGCTGCCATGCAAATGGCTAATTCTATGGATACGGCTGATCAAACAAATAGTGAATTATTACATTCAAAATTGAATGCAATTATGGATAGCAAAGCAATGGAAAGTATGGAAAATAGCAGTGATGATGATAATGATAATAATCATGATGATAGCATTGATCAATATTCATCAACATCACCATCATCATCAATTTCCACACAAACATATACTGAATTAACAAAAGCCGATATGTTTCCAAACAGTCGAAAAGTATCAATGCATTCGGAACGATCGTTTGACATGAATACCGGTCAATCGAATCATAAACCCGGCACTGAATCAGCTACAACGCAAATTACAACCGAAATTGAATCGAATACACCAATGGACATATTTTTGGATAATGAACGACGAATGTCAACAGGCAGCATTAAATGTAATTTTTCCCATTGGTTGTTGTTGTTGTTGTTTTTCATTTAAATTTCAATTGTTGCTTGTTTATTCATCATTTTCTTCATCTCATTTTACGTCTTCATTCTATTTTTTCTTCGTCTTTCGCTTCTTTGTTATCGTCTTGTTTTTATTCTTATTCTTATTCGTGTTTTTTTTGTTGTTGTTGTTGTTTCTGTTTTTTTTTCTTGTTTTTTAGCGGACAAAACTAAAGCAAATGAAGTGTTCAAAGCGTTAAAAGAAGGATATTTAAATGATGACAACGGTGAATGTAGTGTTATGGAAATTGAAGTGAGACGTGAAAAAATGCGTTGGCTTTTAATATCTGAGTGTAGTGCACGATTAGGTGAAGATAAACATTCGCTCGAAGGATTCAAACGGATATTTTTAGAAGAGGTTTGTTAACAATTTTAATAAAATAAAACATTTATTGCCATATGATCTTTGGGCTATTTTGACTCATTTTTGTATGCTGTTGTATTTGATTTGCAAGAGAATTGAATGTCTTCTTTTCTCGATATAAACGGAATGATTACTTTATCTGCACTGTTAATCAGAAAAGATCCAATTTCAATCTTCTTATTTATTTTCAAACATAATCATTGACAACGTTGCATATAGAGATCTGACAACATTGAAAATATACATAAAGATAGATTTAAATCCCCCATCCCTCTCTCTCTCCCCCCTCCCAATGGAATACTGCAAATTAAATGAAAAATAGCAAAAAGGAAGAAGAATTAAAACTTCGAGAAGAATTAAAACTAATTTATCAAGCCAAAGCGGATATCAAAATAGACGATTATATGATAGTTCCACAATTTTCTGCAGCAAATTGCAAAAGATGAAACATTTCCTGTTTGATATCTGGCTGTAATATCTCTCTATTTCGCTTTCGCACTCATTCTTGCTCTCTCTCTCTCTTCTCTCTCTCTCTCTCTCTCTCTCTCTCTCTCTCTCTATCTATGTGGGTCTGTCTATTTCTATCACTCTTTCATTGTGTATGTTTTCCATTATTCTTTTTTTTCTTTCTGTGCGAGTTGCGTTTGAGTCATCGACACCAAAAGAACAAAATCAATTCAAATGGAAGTTATGATGTTAATTTGACAATATAGTTGTGATTGATTTCTTGTATTTGTTCCATTCATATGTTGCAGTCATTTTTTTGGTGTCATTCATTCAACAAGATTAATCGAATTTAATTGTACATGAAAACATGAGCCACGTATGAAATCGACAAATGGTTAATTTCCTCATTGATATTATCGATGTGAAATACCGACATGTCATCGTGTTCTTGCAATCACATTGCCAGGCGGATTTACATGTTAGTTACATATATTTTCATGGTGATCAAAGAAAATCCTTGAGTAATTCAATAATGTATCATGGTATGGAACAATAGACAATTCACATTAGATTTGAAGACGAAATTCCAAAGAATTCCAATCGGATTTGAATGAAAACGAATGGTTTATTTAAAGGTTACAAAACATTTATATTTCTCTCTCTCTCTCTCTCTCTCTCTCTCTCTCTCTGTCTGTCTTGCTTTCTGGACCCTTCCCTTCGAATAGTATTATATCAACTACAAACAGTTTGCATCCGTCCTTGACAGTTCAAATATTTTTCTATTTGGTTACTCTAATTAGGTAGTAATGAATGAAAAGAGAAAGGAAACAAAACATGAGAATAATAACGATATATTTTGCACAGTAATTAAACTGTGGGCTAATTTTTTTTTTTTTTTTCATTATAATTTTAGCTTCCAAGTTGAAGATCAATCCATTGTACAAAATTGACGGTTTGAAAACATGATCAGTTAGCAATATCATGCATTAAATGAGTAAAGAAGACAAATATAAATGATTTCTTGATAATGATCACGTGCAAATATTTTCAAACAACATTAAGTTGCCATCAATATTGCAAAAATCATTAGAAAATTTGCATGCAAAAATTGAACAAGAGTTTAAACAAAGTTTTCACTTGATTTGCCAATGATTGATGATGTTTATTTAAGATAAAGAAACATGATGATGAAGAAGATATAATACATACAGAAAATCAATCTAATTCACCATATAATTTTAATACATTTTACTTGCTGTTTTACAACCATTAAATTAATTGCAGTGGAATTCAATTGAAAAATAAAGCACAAATCGCTCTACTGAATGCAATGTACTTACGCACATTCAATAGAAGAAGCAAAAAAGAAAAAAAAATCAACATCATTATATGCCTACGGTCATTTTTCGGTGAAAAAAAGCCATCTTGAATGAATACCATCGTTTTAATGCTAAATCACTATACAAAATGATGAATGGCCATTTAAGAAGAATCATATATGAAATGACGTCAATGTAGAAAATTTTACACGTGTCTTTTTTTGCTAGTTTTTCATTCTGTAAATGATCTTATTTTCTCTCTATCTTTCTCTCTCTTTCTCCCTCTCTCTCTCTATCAATTTTAATTTGATTTATATATGAAAGAAACTGATTAGTCAGTTAAGTGTTGAAATGATCTTGGAAATGATAGAAAATGAATGGAAAATGGAACGAAGAAGAACGGAGAGATTGAGAGAGAGAGAGAGAGAGAGAGAGAGAGAGAGAGAGAGAGAGAGTGAGAGAGAGAGAGAGTGAGAGAGAGAGAGAGTGAGAGAGAGAGAGAGTGAGAGAGAGAGATTGAGATATAGATAAAGAGAATTGAATAAGAGTTTAAGTAAGCAAAGAGTATATCTTATCTATATATAGATTTTAATGAGTAGACAGCTATCGACTGTTATCACAAGAAAGATAATGTGAGAAATCCAGAGATTGAGAGAAAGCATTAAGAGTGAGAGAAAGCCGAACAGTAAGACAATGAATGAAAAATCTTAAAATTGAAAATGAAGAAATTTTCGTCGAATTCCTACGATTTAGCATTGAAATGGAAACGCAGATATTTTGTATCCAATTTACAAACAATTTGGCATGGTCACCGCATCAACATCATTTGAATTAACACAAGCACCATTCATAATAAGATTGGTATTCGCCTACTTGGTCTCATATTTGATCTAAATCAAATTTTATTATTATCAATCATTTAATTATTCAGTCTGTCATTGTCACATTGATTAAATGATACATTTGCTATTTTCATAATTTATTTCGAATATCGTATTCAAACAAAGGCGAATATAGTATATAATTTTTTTTTTCTCTCGACTTTTGTCTCTGTTTCAATTATTCAATGAAATGAAAAATGACATGCACATGACAAAGGGCTCACAACACCTGTTCGAACACGTAAACATAATTTGTCATCAAAATATTTCGAAGCAAAAACATGGTCAAATTGTGAACATATTATTGTTTATTTTGAGAATTTATATGCTTACGCATGTCAATAACAATGTGAATATAGAAATGACGAAAAAAAGAAAACACAAAAAATATTTTAAGAAAAAGTTATTTCAATAATTGCTTGAGTTTTTGGTCAAAATCAGACCACATTCAAAAGGTTTCATGAAATGAGTTTCCTTTACATTGAGCGCATTATTTTTACATTCATGTGACTAATGAAAATGCGTAATATGTATTCATTAAAATCCTGTTCAAAATTCTATACAAAATCTGAAAATAAAACACAACAACTACAGAACAGACAGCGAAAAAGGAGCTCAATAATACGGAATATGAAATGCATGTGCTAATGATGCTAATTAAATGCGATTCTTGTGTGTACGCTTTTTCGTCCGTCATTCAATGGAAGATTGCAAGATTGAAAAGGAAGAACGATGAAATGCATGATATTTGCTGCTATTTTGTTGTCGTTGTCGCCGTCATCGTAATCATCGTCATTGTTGTTACTGTTACTGTTGCTGCCTTTTGTCGCATTTCATATGGACGTGGATGTGGATGTTTATGATTATTATATTTGGCGTATATCGTATCATTGTACGTATGTTCGCTTGACTGCAATATTAAGCTCCTTGGCCTAGTTATACATAATAATCTTTTCGTTAATGTTCGCACAATTTAGTTAGTGAGAGTGTTGCGTATGTATTTACATGCGAATTGTCACAAACGACCAATCAGCGCATTTACTAAATATATATTGAATATTAAACTTATATCATGGCATAAGGTATTTTTGAATTTTTCCATACGATATATATTATAGTGATGATGATGCTGCTGCTGCTGCTGCTGCTGCTGCTGCTGCTGCTGCTGCGTGCATTGATTTTTCGTTGTACAAATTATAATTAATTTTTCGTTTACTAGGCAGTTCTCGCACAGCACACGCATTGAATAAAAATGAAACGAGACAAATGAAATGAAATGAAAGAAACAGAGAAGAAAAGAAGAGAATAAAGAAAAACATACGTGTGCAATGTATGAGAATTGAAATGCAATGCAATGCAAAATTCCTTGTGCGAAAACATTATGCGCACACGAGGTGTGTAGCGTGAAATGTGGGCGCGTAAATGTCTCAACAAGTGATTGTATGCATATGCCTGGCTGAATATTTTTCAAATAAGAATGTTTGAGCAGCAAAACACATGTGATTCGTCGAAAAATGTAAATGCAAAATGTTAGATGGGGGCCGGCACATATTTTCTAGCAATTCCATTCAATAGCAACAAACTTTGTGGGGCTCAATTCAGCATATGAACGATTTCAATTATGTAATAAGGAATCAAGTGGAATTCTTTTAATGAAATAAATGACCATTTAGCACGATTCACACAAGTTAGCTCATACATAATCAATTTAAATTTGTATAACCTTTAATCCCCTATCGTTCTTTTGATGTGTCATATTAATGGTATCCATTATCGGCACCATTTATTCTCTCTCTCTCTCTCTCTCTCTCTCTCTCTCTCTCTCTCTCTCTCTCTAAATCTTTTCTCATTATCTTCTGTTTCGTTCCATTGATTTCACTCTCTCTTTCAATCTTTCTCACAAAATCTCTAACTGTTCATCTCTCTTGCACACACACACATTCTCTCTATCTATCTCCCTTTCTCACACTATTTCTCTTTCTCTCCCTTTCTCTTTCTCTCTTTCTCTTACTCTCTTGATTGCCAACCAAAATTGCTCGTGCCGAAGAACATCGATAAAAATTCTATGCAAATCTTTTCGACACTTATAACATGATTTTTCCTTTTTTTCTCTTTTACACTCTGAAAAATTGCAATCCATTAAAAACTCATCGTGCTACAAAGCATATTGAAATTAATTTTCTGGTCTGCCAAAGAATATTAACTGTTTGATACATCATAGTAATAGCAAGTGTCCATAAAAAAAAAAAAAAAAACTTTTATATTGGAAAACATGCTGTAGATACGATGGATACAACGATCGCATAAATTACACATTGGGAATATCGCAATGATCACGTTCCCTTCTACAGATCATTCCCTTCTATAGATGAAATCAAATAAAATTCATATCACCAATTTGTACGGTCATGTTATCCGTATTCACCTCAATTTATCCAATGAATCGTTCATCTTTCGATCGGTTTTACATTGAAACATTGACGATTCTATGCAAAATGAAAGATGCATTTTATCTGCTGCGGTTGTTATTAGTTTTTATACGTTGTTCTCTTACCTTTCAAAGATGCCTTGCATTTGTTGAGTTCATTTTCAAAGATCAAGAAAAATCAGAATCCATTACCACGATTAACTAAAATTTACATGAACATTGCTCGTTACAACGGAATAGAAATCAAAGCAATTGATTACATGTCGTTAAATTTTTTTCTTTCTTCCTTACATTTCTATTCGTTCAAAGGACTTGACATTATTATTTTTTTTTTTTTTTTGCTTCAATTAATTTATAAACGAACTTTCGTGTCATGTTATAAAAACCAAAATGTTGCTAATCTTGTCAAAGTTAGACACGATCTAAAATTAATTATTAGATTTTTCATTTCAAATTAAACCATTTTTCACTTAAAATATCATGATACATGCATCTTATATAATATATGCAATGAACAATGAATTTCAAATATGCGCCAAATCATTTTTGATAATAATAATAATTCTTTTATAATTTCTATATTCAATTTTAAAATGAATGAAAACCAAAAAAAAAAAAAAAAATTGACGACCAAAAAACCAATCCCACTTTATGTCGTTGGGACAAATTATAATAATTCTGATTACAGGTTTAAAATGTAATTGCTGCTTTTAAGTTATAATTTAATTTGCGTTAGATTATTCTCTATTTGAGAATGGAAAAAAGCCCCCATTGGAAAAACAATGGTGTTATATATATTTTAGTCGCATGATAAAGAACCAAATCCATGTGAATATGAAATACCATTTTAAACATTACCGCTCTGCAACCACTGAAACAACATAATTGATATAGCGTTTTACAATTTTCTGCAATAAAAAAGAAAAAAAAAATATCATAACAAAAGTGGATAGAAATTGTATGCTATTATCCTGTGTATCGTGTTTTCAATAATGTAACAAAATAAATGTATGTAAATTATGATGATGATGCAAGCTACAAGAGTGAATCGAGAAATAGAATTGTTGAATTTATTATCAGCGTATGCTCTTGCTCTTGCTCTCTCTCTCTCTCTTTGCTCTTTATTACATCCTTATCCATTTGTATGTTGAGCTCGTGCATGGTAAATTGATTTAGAATGATTTTGTTATGTGCAATTTTAATGCGATAGATAATAAACAGTGTGCGCATTAAATAAATGTATGAGATGGTAGACACTCTTTCGTATCGTTTTTTTTTTTCATTTTCGTTTATAATAATTTTAACATTGATGATTATTATTTGTAAATGATGGCAACGTCACCATTTACGCGATTTTATTCAATAATAATTCGGAAATAATGAGATGCGATATTGGCATAAAGCAAATACGTAACATCGTATCTTTTGCTTGCTTCATGTAACAATGGAATACACGAGCAATCTTTCTTTCATTCTTTCGTTCGTTCGTTGTTGTTGTAATTTTTGCTGTTATTCATGGTTTCGGGACACAATGATAACAACCGTGTTGCGCTTTCAACCCATGATTAAACTCAAAATATGCAAAATTACCAACAACAACAACAATAACACAGACAAGAAGTAAAAGAGAAAACAAAATAAATACGCTTGGTTTTATATGACAACCATACGCAACATATCGAAATGCGATAAACTCTTCATTATTTATGATTATGACGAGCGATTAGTGTCGTAATTTATCTGCTTCTTCGTCTCTTTCGTTGTTACCGTAAAGCGATCTCGTTTTGAATTTGTTTTTATTTTTTTTTTTCTTTTTTTCTTAACGAGTAGAATTGAAGACATCCATATGATGTGAAATATCATCATCGAGCAACGAAAAGAGTAAAAAGTGATATGAAACTTTTATTTAGAATGTACAAGAATGAAACAAATTTACACCAATAATTGTTTATAATAATTTCTAATTTATTGGCTTATTATGTTTCATTTTGATTAAAAACTACGCTGAGAAAATATTTCATATTAACATCATATGGTGGTCCTATGGTTATGATAAAAATGTGAAGGAAAAAAATAAAATTTTTCGTTTCAAAAAAAAAAAACATTTCACAGGTGAACCATTAATAGTAAAAAAAAATTGTTCAACATTTTACTAATTCAAACTTCTTATTCTCAGGTTTGCTTTCGCTTGGAAATTGGATCAAATTGACCATTTACAAAAAAAAAAAAAAAAACACACACACACACACTTTTTTTTACCGAAATAAATTTTCGGATTTTGAATTAACTTATTTAAAACGTTAAATCACGAAATAATCCACTTGAATGTTAAATTTAAATATCGGTAAAATCTATCAAATGAATATGTGGCTTGGCTTCCAAAACCCATTCTCAGCTCATAAAATTTAACTTAATCGAAAGCATATCATTAATTTTAACGATAAAAAACCATATATATTTTATGACTTTGTCAAAATGTGAAATCAATCGAAATTTTTACCCTAATCACAGACACACCAGTAATAGGAAGAGGGGGATTTGTCGCCAACTTTTGCGTCAACCGCATGGTTAAACATTTTCCGTTTAGAATTAATCAAAGTTTTCCAAAAATATGATCTCTTAATAATATTGCTTAGAGCTTTCAAAATGTAAACAAATGATCTTGAAACGCACCAATGTATTTTATTATTGGATAAACTTTTGAGTGTTTGATAGAGAGAATTGAATGAGAAAACAATTCAATGTGTGAGTGAGCGAGTGAGTGAATGATGTCCAACGTATGGACTTCGCTCTTAGGATGACGCACGCGCTCGCACTGTTACCGCATGAGTGACGCAAGGACCCTGGTGACGAATCCCCCTTTTCCTAATACTCACATTACAAGAGAAAAAAAAATAGAGCACATGGAAAACAAATTAAATCGATGAAAAGTACAAATTAGCTGGAAATTAAAGTAACAATTAAGAGAAAAGAAGAAAAAACAGACACACACACACACGCAATAACAAGAGATTTATTGAATGTCACATCATTAACGTTTTCGATGTTAATAGATAAAAATTGACGGTCAAAATCACACGTATAATTATATTTGCTGGGAAAATTGATGTAACAAGCGAAAATTGAATGCAAAGAGCCAGAGAGAGAGAGAGAGAGAGAGAGAGAGAGAGAGAGAGAGAGAGAGAAAAAAAAATGGCAAACTCTTGCATATTATACAAAGTGTTTGTAAATGACCACGTAGGCAGCAATATTTGTGTACAATGATCAAACAGCTAGTCAAATAGTAGAAATTTGTGCGCTTGAAACTCTAATCATCTGACACATTGGCCACACACATATAATTAGAAATAAATTAAAATGCGATGTGATTTCAATCAGAAATTGTCAATCTTTCTTGGTAGAAATTTACAAGCGTTAATTGTCGTTTTATACATCAAATTGGAAAATTCAATTTGTTCAAGTTGTTGCTGTTGTTGTTTTTATTGCTTTTATTAATATCTATTGCGTTACGAGATTTTGTCGCTCACTAATTTGTGCAGCTCATTAAAAATTGTCACGCATCATATCATGTGATTTGTTAATAAAGGTGAAAATGCCATTGTGCACAACCATTCTATAGAACATTTACATATGCATTGTTGTTGCATTTAATTTTCCATTCTCTCGTGATCTATTCAATTTTGTTTTCAATTTCACAAATTAAGTCAATTTCACAATTTTAAATAATGATTTCTCAGATTTAGTCCATTTCTGAGATTTTGTCAATTTTCTGAGATTTAGTTAACTTTTAATCGTTTCCATTTTCACAACAATTAAATTCTATTCGATGTGTATTTGAAATTGAAAAAAATATGAGCGCATACATTTTATTAAACAATCACTAGTTGCTAATTGTACCATGTATTTTCAAAGCCAAAGATTTATCAAATAAATCGATTTGGTATACACCCAACATAGTGTGTGTTTTGTGCAATGATTGGCGGGGGCAATTTTCTATAGAAAATAGTGTAGAAATAGGAGAAAAAAAAGGAAAAATAAATGTGTAAATCATGCATTAGACACAGCCCAGAAAAATGGCAAAACATTATGTTAAAAAAGTGTATATGCACGCAAAGGAGACAATTAGACAGAGAGCATAAGATCAATTTAATATTATTTTTGCACTTTTTATGCACGCATATAGACATTAGATAGTTAGTTCACAAATACTCAACCATCAAAAGTGACATAAATCGTTTTTATAAAGTGTCCAGTACGATGAATGTGCTGACTAACCAAACGCAATGTGTGATTTATTGTTTATTTATCGCTTTGGCGCGCAACCGTTTTTCAATATTCTATGTTATTCATAGAGAGTCTATCATGATCAGTTGACAAGAGTGAGAGAGAGAGAGAGAAAGAGAGAGAGAGAGAGAGAGAGATAGAAAGAGTAAATGATAAAGTGCTAAAGAGAGTGAGAGATATAGGAGCGTACAACAACAATAACATGGTGTGATGATTTTGTCTTGTGCCTTTTATTCGCTTTTCACACAAAGTTTTTCATATAATTTAACTTCCATAGCAACCGTTTGGATTGCAGCCAATAGTGAAGCCAATCTCTCGATTCGGTACTATATGCTTTTTCTATATTTATATATTAGAACAGTTTTAATGTTAACTGCTTAGCGAATACATACGGGTATCGAATCCAACAGTTTTTGTTTTTTTTCATTAAACGAAGAAAAAAAAATTCATTCAGTTAAATAATTAAACGAAACGCAGATATCGGATTGGTTGTAGCTATACAAATAAAAAGAAAAGTCTTTTTATATATATATATGTACAAATCAAATTTATTATAAAAAATTTGTAGAGGTTAACACAACGATAGACAGACAGAGAAGGTGGCTTTTCGCTTAAGCCGCATAAACGTATCATTTTCATTGGGAGAATTGTTATCTCGAATTAAAAGTGAATGGTCTTTGGTGTTTATGTGCAATTTTTTGTATTTTGTTTTGTATTTTTTTTTTTTTTTTTTTTTTTTTTTATTTGTTTCTTCATTTCAGTTAAGACATCGTTTAATGAATAATTATTCAATTTATTATTTGTTTGTCATAAGTCTTTTTTTCTGTTGTTTGTCATTTTCAATGTAAAAAATCAACAAGAGTATTTAATAATCACATTGTATTTCATGCTGAAAAATATGCGTACTTCATTTCAAATTCAATAAATTAATACAATTTTTGATATCGGTTTGCTTTCAAAAGAAAACAAAAATGGTTTGTGTTCATTTGAGCGCGCGCGCGTTTATGTTTGTGATTTTCTTTCATTTTTGCTTTTCTTCATGCCGCCTTTCAAATGCATTTGAAAATGATTCGCACGAAAATGTATCAATTTATTTAAAATACTCACAAATTTAGCTGTGTGCCAATGCATGTTTTATTTATATGATTTAGAACAATCATTTCATTTCACATTAACTGCTACCATTTATTTAGCTTTTGAAACGATAAATTAAATCTTGCAAATTGATCGCTAAGAAATGTATAGTTGTTCGATTTGTATGGTAAATCTTCAACATTCAATCGCTTTTGTAACGTCAACAACAACAACAACAACAACAGTAGTCGTAACGATATCAAGCGAAAAGATGTGCGAGTGTGTGTGTGTGTGTGGACGGTACGAAAAAAAGCAAAAAAAAAAGCAAAAAAAAGCAAAAAAAGAAAAAACTCGATCCCATCTTAAAACACTGCATAAAAAAGATATTCATCAATATAATAATTTGTTTACACGGAAAATTTGTAATCTTAATCATTGCGTTCATATGTTTTTGTAATTAAGAAGAATTACCAGATGAATTGCAGCATAATTTCACTAACGGTGTTTTTGTTATTCTCTTCGTTTCGATTATCTCTGCATTTCGATTGTAACCGAAGGCTTTTATTCGCATTTGTAATAATAATAATAAATGTTTCGTGCTCGACATTATTAACGAACACGCTCCTCTTTTAGAACAATCTTTCAGAAATATGTGTGTGCGTATATAAATTTTCTTTCATCTGATCAGCATTTTTTCCACGTGTTAATTTTTTTTGTTTTTTTTTTTTGTTTTTTTTGTTCATTTCATTTTGTGCGCGGTGGCTGTTTGTTTCGTTTTCTGTTTCTTTGTATTTTTCGTATGCACAAATCTTCATTGCAATGAATGCTAACTCGTTGTTGTGTTTGTCATTGCTTTTCATGTCACAGAGATTTATGTATATGCATTCATACTCCATTTTTATGGATTGGAATGGAACGTGAACAAATAGCACATAAATTCACATCTTTTCCTTTAATAAAAATTTGCAGCATTTTTGAAATTATTCGCGCCAAAGAAAATAGGATGAAATATTTGCTGCCGTTCTTGGCATGATCAATCATAATTGTCGATCGATGAGCATGCAATGCAAAAATGATGCATCACATTCATGTTCATCATGAAGCTATGTACTGAAGCTTGCTGGAATTTCGATTCCAATCATTCAAGAAAATGAAGGAAGGGAGAAAACAGAGAGAGAGAAAGAGAAAGAAAGAGAGAGAGAGAGAGAAAGAGAAAGAGAGAGAGAGAAAGAGAGAGAAAAGAAAAGAAGATTCAATGAGAAAAAAAAAATAAAGCAAACAACACAAATATTTGCCCATATTCTCTTTTATTAACACTTCAAAAAAGTCCAGAACTAATTGTCTCATTAATATCAGTTTGCATTTGAATTCTTTATGTTGTGTTAAACCGTCTTTTCGTTCACTCAATCTTTTTCCTTGTTGTACACATACGGAGCTAGCAAGTGAAAGAGAGAGAGAGAGAGAGAGAGAAATCAAAATAAAAAGAGATCATTTATTCTTATAGCCAATTCCATATTTGGTGTAAACGTGCTGGGAAAATGCTTTTGTGCTGGGAAAAGACACTGAATCCAATTGTTATGAAAAGTGTTTTCAATTTAATTTTTAATATTATCTTACATTTATCATTTTTGGTTTGGTTCAGCGGTTCTTTAGATATTCCAAAACCGTAAAACATTCTAGTTAAACGTTTGATCATTAAAAGTAAGTTCAAATTGAATATAGAAAATTATTGTGAACAGGATGATGCATACATTGTACAGCTCATCCAAATGTTTATGTGCAGACAGTTTTTTGTTTTTGCTTCTATTTTAAATGGCTTTTTCTTCTTCTGTTTGTTGTGTTTATCCCCCCGCCCCCCCTCACTAAACTGGTTCTCTGGATTGTTTCCTCGTTTTAATTGATCCAGAAAAAATTGAATTAACAATACGCAGAAATAAAAGCGAAAATGGAATAGAAGCAGAGAAAAAAAAGCCCATTTGCGTTATATTCACTGAAAATGAATTTTGCATGTAGAATTTCATATCAGGTGGAAAGAATGTTGTGTATTTGGTGCAGTTAATTTGAATGTTTCCGGTGAAGTCACACGGTTACGAAAACCATTGGCCATTCATGTTTATTCCTCACCTTTTATGAATTGTGAGTGCATTAATGTACATTATTTGACTTAGTGTATTCAATTAATGTTTTTTTTTTTTTAATTAAATTCAAAACACATTTGTGCATCGAACAGGTGGTAATGGTGATAAAAATAAATGAAAAAAAAGAAGAAAAAAATCTCATACAAAGCTTTTATATCAAAAAATAGTGTTTTTCTACCGGTTATTCCTTTCTTTTTTCATCGACATCATCGTCATCCATTTAAACTGAGATATTCTTGCTGCACGCAAACATTTCATTAGTTAGATTGGAAACCATGTAAGCGATCGGTGAATCGACGCTTTTTAACTAATTTTGATAAATGTTTCATTGCTTGAGATATCAAGCTCTCTCTCTCTCTTTCTTGCTCTCTTGCTCTTTTGCTCTCTCTCTCACTCTCTCTCTCACTCTCTCACCCTCTCTTACTCTATCATTTTCGCGATAATAACTTGAAGCTATGCAAACATAACATAAATCAATTAATTTTCCATCGCGAAATTAAAGGCATTTACTCAATCTTTCTTAGAATAAATATTGAAAATGTAATTATTGTCACTGAATACAATTACAAATTGAATTGTGCAAAAAAATGTTTTTTTAAGTAAAGACTTAGGCATTTTTCATTCAGTTTATTGAGTGTAGATTTATTAAAATCTTATGATTGTACAGCCATTATATGCTGCTTATATCAAAAGATCTAAATGCTATTTTGATGAAGTTTACACAATTTACACACGATTTTTCGTAGCACCGTTTATGAATTTTAGTTGAAAAGTTTTTTTATTGTCAAAATGCATAAACGGTAGCCATACAAATAAACAAAACAAAAAAAAAAAACAATTAGATTGATTTGAATCTGAATTCAAAATCTAATTGAAAATACGTGCTTTACGGCTAAATCAATTTTCCATGAGAAACCATTACTCTTTCGCCCGGCTTAAGATCGTGATCAACGTCAAAATTGCAAAAATTCTAATTCCAAAAATTGCCACCAAATAGATCGACATATGTTGATAATAATATTTAAGAATAATTACAAGCAAAATTCGAAACGTGCAGAAATAACAAAAAATGAAAATATTAAACAGTGTGACAAGCAAACAACCAAAAAGTAGAGAAAAAGAAAAAATTAATGCACAGACGAGTTGTTTGCAAAGTTACATTGTTTATTAAAATTAAGGAGAAACACAAAATCAATGGAAATGAACCAAAAAAAAAAAGAGAGAGATAAAGGAGAATAAAAATGAGACTGGATCCAATTGGTGGCAACATCGGCAAATCGAAACTAATCAAGTTATTGTGGGGACTAGAAGAAAAAAAAAACGCACATTTCGTGTTTATTTGTTGTTTAATGTTCGATAAAACATGTTTGAATGCTTGTTCATTTCAAAGTGTACATTTAACACTCAGATTTCGATCCGATTGGTATGATTCCTATGGTCGGTATCAAATAATGGAAAAACAAATCTCTTCAACTGCACATAGTATTTTATTAATTCGAAATCAAGTGGGTGTTTTGCCATGTTCATGAATCGCAATATTTCCATTAAAACATTTTTTTGTTTTTTTTTATTGTGGGCTGAAAATCGGCTTCGATCTATTTATGAATGAAAACAAGGAAAGATGAAACAGAAACACGGAATGGCAATAAATTGTCATTAAAATGTGAGAACAAAGAATTTTAATAATACAGAATTGGCAATCAAATCAAGATTTTTCCCAAAATGTGCGTGAAATGCACGAAACAAAATCCAATGAACACGTTGTTTCACGACATTGCGACAACATACAGGACATTGAAACGCATCGATAATGTTTGGTGAAAGAAGAGGCAAGACATTCATTTTCGCAGCTAAATGACGTTTTATTTAGATTTATACATTTTCTTTAGCCATTTATTTCATATTGACCATATTTGGTGTGTAATCTTTTCCACCCATTTCAGCTTAGATCAAATGGTTAACTATACAATTACAATTGCATAGACACAAAGAGAGAGAGAGAGAGAGAGAGAGAGAGAGAGGGAGAGAGAAAGAGAGAGAGAAAGAGAGAGAGAGAGAGAAAGAGAGAGAGAAAATGAACATCTGCAATTGCCATAAGTCGGCTTTGATAACGACGTATCGCCTTTGAATCAACTACTGTATAATTGTTCTTGAATTTTCTATTTGATTCGTTGAGTTCGTTTTTCGCTCTCAGGCTTATTATTTGGATTCATTTCTTTTCAAAACAAAAAACGTGAGCGTTTCATTCTCTTGTTTGTTGTAACATCATTTTTGCGGTATCTCTTTATGGTCATATCTTTTTCGTTCGCTTCTTCAGTTGTTTTATTCTTTCTTTTTTTTTTCGTGTTGTTTTTGCTCTATCTTTTTCCTCATTTTCAATCTTACAATATTCATTGGCAATGGCACTCGTGCACTAACGATATAAAAGGCATGTACAGTTTGTGTCTGGCAAGCGCCTTCAGTAATGAATGGTTTGTAGTGTATATTTTAAAATGTTGATTGGTTATGGTTTGACAAGAGTCACACAGCATACTTGAGTTGATGAAAAATCAAGTGATAGTCGGTCGTTTGAATGAAGTATACAGCATGAAAGAATGATTCGTCAAAAGTCGCATATCTGTTTTGATTTCTGTCTTTTTGTGGCGCGTCTTCATAATGTTAACGATCCAAGTACACACGTACGTCGCACACATCAAATTCTCGTTGCAATTCGATTAAAACTGTTTTGCGGCAAAAGACTATAAAGTTTAACATCAAAATATGGCCAACTAACACCTCATTCAAAGTCACACCGCTGTTTTTTTTTTTTTTTTTTTTTTGTCTGCATTCATTCATTTTATCCTCTTGTCTTGCAAAATTTTGGCCATTTATCAATCATTGCTTTACTCTTTTTGTTTCAAATTTGAAAAATGAATCGTGTGAAAATCAGAAAATTGAACTAGATCATCGTTTTCAATGTTGATTACTTATAACATACACTGAGTCAAAATTAATGTTCAATAATATCTTCTCTCCATGGGATTTTCAATCGTTTTTCTCGCACCTAATATACAATACTCTCGTTGTTGTTGTTTTTTTTTTCAATTAATTTGTGCGCCTTTTTCTCATCTCTCATTCTATCACATAGCCATTTCTGCTAAACTTTTTCAAATTATTTGATGTGGAGGATTGTGGGCATTTGCCACAAGATAAATGGATTGAACATCTCAAGGGACGTTTAACGTAAGTATCATATTGAATAGAACATTTAGATTTTGATATGTTTGATGTGGTGATCTCTTTTTATCCACAAATGATTTTATTCTTGCTTTTCATTTTCCATTCACCATTTCGCATCAGTGATGAAAAAGAGATTGATTTTGCTGAACAGCTGGAATCCGTTGCTTATGTATTGTGCGGTGAGGGCACAATCACTTTTGAAAAATTTATTAGCATTTGGAATGCTAGAGGAGTAAGTATAGGCTCAATTAAACTCATTATTTTAGTTCATTTAATTTAATTTTTTTTTTCTTAATTCACAATTTTGAGCTAATTAAATCAGCTTAAATCAGAATTCTCTTCAAAAAAAAAAATGTAAAAATTCATCATAAGAAGACGATTTTTAAAACAAAATCTTTTTATCCATTTAGATATCTGAAAAATTATATCGTCTCATTGACGCTGAAGTGAATTATCTTGTCTCAACTAATCAAATTATGGAATTTTTATCAAATCTCACAAATGCCCGGTAAGTTTTCTTATATTTTTCACATGAATGGATCGATTCTTTCGATTCATCCTATTAAAATTATTAATTAAAAAAAAAAAAAAAACAACAACGATGGAATAAAGGTAATGGAAATCGAATGATGTACATTTTGTACAACAAGAAACATGCTTGTAAAAAATATGCAAAACATGTCCAGTTTTGCATGTTCCTTTAGTGAAGAAATAGGTTTAAATGTTTCTCATGAATTTTTGATTTTTGATTTGAGCGTAAAATGGATCGATATATTTAAGCGAATCTCAACAGTGTGGTCGATAAACTGATTTATCTGTCTGGATGTGCACGCAATTTTTTTTTTTTTGTTTTTTTCTGTTAATCGCTGCTCTGCAACAAATATCTTTTGCACTGTATGTGCCAAAACTAACAAGACATGACAAGCCATTTATTATCCATTTCGATGAAGAAAAAAAAAATATTTCTATAATAGCAGTGAAAAATGCTATGGAACGTTAATTACAAATCCAATCAATATTAATGAATAGTCCGTCGGCAACATGCCTTCGCTCGTATATATGCATACTGAATAGGTTGAAACACTTCAGGGTTTTCTCCAATACAACCAATTATGAACTTAAAATTTACCACTTTTCATGAATCGAATCTGTGCGTGTGTATATATGTGTGCAAAAGTGCTTTTGTGCATTGTGGTTGTTGTTATTCTTGTGCAAAGTGTTGGGAAAATGAGCAATTTATTACGTTCAGGAATAATAATTTATTTGTGACCGGAAAACACGGGCGACTTTAAACAAAATCCATTCGTTACAATTCGGCATGAGAAACGGTTGTTATTTTTTTATTTTTTTTTTTTTTTGTTTTCAAATAAATGCTGTTACTTTGTAGAGAGAAAATACTGCTGTTTTAAACTACCGTGCAGAAGAAAAAAAATCGAATCAATTTCATTGCCATGGGCTTACGACGACAAAGAAAGAAGAAGTAAAAAAAGAAGAATATTGAATGCGTGTCTATTGATTAGTTGCTTACCAAATGATAGAAGCAACAGTGATTGTGCGCGTTCTGAAATTTATATTTATTGCATATGCGTGGGCTTCATCTTTTCAACTATTTCACCAATGGCCATTTCATTCAATTTGTATGCAATCGCAATTATCTTTACTAGTGATCTAGATGCACCACATGTGGCGAGATCAATGCTTTCTTTCTCTCTTCCTCCCACTTTCTTTCTCTCTCTCTCTCTCTCTCTCTCTCTCTCGCTCTTTATTTGCACCTTTATTCATTTTAATCTATTTGAATGTCTGATGTTTTATTACTGAACTATTTCGATCATTTAAATTGCAATTTTATGCCATATTTAGATTAGCAAAATTCGATTAGTGGCAAGTAGTAGAAAAAGGCTAATTCTTGCGTCAACCATTCGGTTAACGCAAGGCTGACGCAAGGGTCCTTGCGTCAACTATGCGGTAGCTTAGCCAAAGAGCGAATTCCATGCTCCATACATCATTTTGCACAAACATGATTTTTACATATCACTTTTGCTTCATTTATGAGAATGGTTTGTTTATTTCACACTCGATCACGCACATATGACTTTAAAATAGTTACAATTTCATTCTTTATTATGCAATTCAGTTTGGTGTACATCTACCATATAACTATAAATTACAGATATGCTTGCCATGTATTTTGTTGTTGGAATCGTGTTGAGAGTGCCGCTGTTCATGGCATCCTTTTTCCTTTTTTACTACTGTAACATCCATGCTTGTACATCAAATCAAAGTTCCGACAAAAAATTTAGCCATACTCATGACACTATTTTAACAAAACAATTATATTTTTACAATGGCAAAATATATGATATGGTTTTCCTTTATTTCATACACAGACCACGAACTGGATTTGACAAGAGCTCGTTGGAGCGATTGGAGCAACTGTTTCGTAAAACAGTCGGCAATGAAAAGGAAATACGACGTGAAGATTTTAAGAAAATTGTTACCTCAAAAAATGTATGTTTTGCATCTTAAGTCTGAATTTAAGACTGAAGGAATTTTCGATTTTGTTTTCTTTCACAAAATTGTTCTTTATTAAAAAATGAAAAAAAAAAAACAAAATTCGTATTCTAAACACAATTTTTCATCAATATTTCTTTAAATTTGTTTCTATCAATGCAGCCATTCTTCACAAATCGAGTCTTTCAAATATTCGACAAAGACAATTCGGGTTCGATATCACTTCAAGAATTCATCGATGCCATTCATCAATTTGCTGGCCAATCACCAGAAGATAAGATAAAATTTTTGTTCAAAGTGTATGATATCGACGGTAAGTAGAAGCAATTTTTGTGTTGCTCTTACTCGATTGATTTGATCACATGCTGATTGCAATTCAATGTTAACCATTATAAACATAAACATTCAATATTTGTGTGCGTTGAATGAATAATTTCCGCAATTTTTGTTTTGTTTTGTTTTGTTTTGTTTTTTTTTTTACTTCTTTTCTCTTTTTGTCTTGTGCATCATAATATAAATAGGTGATGGTTTGATTCAACATCGTGAATTACAGCACGTAATGCGAGCTTGTATGGAAGAAAATGGAATGCAATTCTCTGAAGACCAGGTAAGTGGTCATATTTATCTGAAAATAAAACGGAAAACCAAACCAAACCAAACCAAAACGAAAAAAAAAACAGAACAAAATTGCTGCTTAAAATGCAATGGTTGGTTGATTCGACCTTAAAGAAGAAATGAGATGAAATAAAAATATGATCAATGTGCGCGCATATACGGTCACATTGATACATTAAAATGCATTCTATATCTCATCATTGTGCCATAATCACAGGTTAAACTATGTATGACAGGTAATTCTGTTAAAACAAATTTCATACATAACTTTCATAAAACAACATTCTAAGATAATAGACAAAACTATTTGGTTGTTGTTTGTATTTTTTTATTTTTTTTTTCGATCTTTTTATCTGTTGAGATGTTGCTCTGAATTGCCACAGTGGTCGATCGATTGAAAAAAAAAAGGATAGAATAAGAAAAAAAAAACCACGTCAAGAGAAAAATGTAGAATAATTTACTTGTGATTTTGAAGTCACAACGGGGAATGTAATGCGCCTGTTGTGTGCACATTCTGAATGGCAAAGTGAAGAAAAGACACACATACACAGACAAAGGTGCATTTTGATCATTGCACTGAAAAATGCGTTCGACATTTACGGCGGGAATGTGTGTACGAAATAATTTTATGATGAACATTTTTTTTTTTTTTTTTTTATACGACGACACACAGAATAACATAGTATTTTTATGCGTTTTCACATTTGGCTTGCAAGTGTTGTTGGAAAGCTTTTCACTTCTCTGTCTTTCTTCCTCTCCTTTTCTTATTCTCTCTGTTTTTCATTCACTGCCGGTACTTAAGTTACTGTAACATTTAATGGTGCTGCATTAAAAACCAAAAATAGTAGAGAGAAAAAAAGAATTAAAAAAAAAAAAAAAACGTTAAACTGATGCCAGACAGCCGATGTATAATATATGAGGGAAAAAATTGCATGGATTAAATTGAGCGACCAAAGAACGTTGAAAATCGAAATAGATATGTAATCAAAACATGTTACGATATATATATATATGTAAAAAAAATTCCCTCTTTTTTTTCGATTTTCTTAACTCACCGGTCTGTTTCTAATCAAACACACGACCACGACTTTGGAAAAAAAGCAAAATCAAATTATATTGAATGAGAACTTAATAAAATTGCAAAAGGCCATTCAGGGCATTTTAAGGTATAACATGCTTTCAACAGTAATATGTATTAGAATTGTTTTCAACTGTGTATCTTGGTTTTTGTTCCGTTTGTATTTTTTTTTTTTTTTTTCATTTTAATTCACATTAGAAATCTAAAGAGAAAAAAAATCAGATAAACTAAGCTATAGATAGAAATAGCAAAATATCAAGAATGAAAAAGATAGAGAGTGATGAAGCAAAAATTATATTACAAAAAGTGAAGAAGAAAAAAAAAAACTGTAATATTGAATTGATTCGAATATCAGAACATTCGATCTACTTTAGATAATATTGATAAATCTACTACTTGTCGCATTCAATTCAAATGCATAAATTCATTTTGAACTTTTTCCACATCACGACGCGCAAAATGCCATCATGCTGTCGACTTGATTTGAGATAATCCATATGTTTGTCGCGTTCACATTCACATTTATGCACATTATATGTGCTACTCATTTGTGTGCTTCATTCGCTTGTTTTTTACTTTTTATTTTTCATCTTTTCATTTATATATTTATTTAGTTTGTTTGTGTGTGTATGTTTTTTTTTCTTCTCTCTATTTGTTCGTTTTATCGTCGGTCACTCTGTTGCAGTCCATTTCCTCTTTTAAATCGAATTACGATTGTAGAGATGTAATAAAAAAAAAAAAATTATACCAAACAAAACAAAATCAATGCACAAGAATATTTGTGTGTTCGATTTTTTCATTTGTAATTTGTGCAGTTTGCTCTCTCAGTTCATTTTGTTCGCTCAATCAGCCATTTGTGATAGCAGAACATGAATCGCAACTAAAATAGAAAGGCAAAGAGAAAATGATAGAAGAAGATTGCACCAGAACAAGCATTGCAATGTTAAGCAAAGCGAAGCGAAAAAAAAAAACAAAATAATATGATAAATGAACAGTGTCGCAGATTTTGCGCAATCAATAATTTTAATGTTATTTGCATTTTGTAGTCTCTTTTATACATTGGCAATAAGATTGAAATATCTGCTCTTGATTCGATTCGTGGTGTCGGTTGGTTGCGTCCATGCCATTATCGGCACCGATGTCGATTACTTTGGTCAGTCTTCCTTTTTGTTTTTTTTTTTTTTTTTTTTTTTTGTGCACAGTTTTGATTAATGGGCAAGAATCGTTTACATTAGTCTAATTTATAGATTTAAGACGATGTAAAAAAGAAGATGAAAAAGAAAATGAGATGGAGGATGAAATGAAAAGGGGGGGGGGAGAAAAAAAAGCATAGTTAATTCAAACAAGTTTTCTCTATTAATTTAGATTGAAGATCTGACGATGGCAATGTTTGAAGATGCCGACCCATATAATCGTGGTACAATAACATATGAAGCGCTCAAAGATCAATTGGAAAAACACGGCGGACTACTGGAGAATCTTAGCATTAGGTAAGTTTTTAATGAACATTTTTTGAATAATTTGCAAATTTTAGTTTTTTCACAATTTTTTTTTTTCTTCTTTTTTGAATTTTTCTCAAAAAACTAAACGTTAAAAGTAAAATAAAAAAAAAATTCTTCGTTTCAGTATTGATCGTTGGCTGGTTCCGTTGCCCATTGAAAAGCCGATAAAAAAGATGTCAATGCAAACTCGAATGCCGCATCAACTAACCACACCATATCTAAAAAACAACTATGTTTTCTTATCATTTCTTACATTTTTTGTTGCCATAAATGTGGGACTGTTCGTTTCACGTGCTATTCAATATCGCGACAGTAACATCTATGTAATAATCGCACGTGCCTGCGGTATGTATACCATATCAATGTATCATATTTTCGACATCCATGTGAAATGAAAATCGATAAAATAACAGAGCATTTTTTTCTCTCTCTTTTTTCTCTTTATCACTCGATCTCTCTCTGTTTTTTTTTTTTTTTTTTCAATTTTTAGGTCAATGTTTGAATTTTAATTGTGCCTTTGTACTCGTGCTAATGTTACGTCAATGCATCACATTTTTGCGGACACGCGGTTTTGGAGCATTTTTACCGTTAGACAATCACATTTATATGCATAAAGTGACCGGAATTCTCATTGCAATTTATAGTTTGGTACATACAATTATGCATCTCATCAATTTCTCTGTTATTGTTGTTAATGATCCAAAATTAAATTGCCATCATTACACATTGCCCGAATGGTTGTTAACAACAAAACCCGGTCTATTTGGTTTATGTGGCGGTTGTGCAAATCCCACTGGTATTGCATTATTTTTTGTGCTTATTATTATGTTTTTATGTTCACAACCATTTGTTCGGCGTGGCGGTAGCTTTGAAATATTCTATTGGACGCATTTACTTTATGTACCATTTTGGGTATTATTAATGTTTCATGGACCAAACTTTTGGAAATGGTTTATCATACCATTTGTTATTTATATGGTTGAACGTGCATTGAAGTGAGTATTGTGTGATTTTAAGAACATTTGATGAGCATATTTTAATTTTATTCATTTCATTCTCAATTTTTTCAGAATAATTTGGTTACGTAATGGTCATGGAAAAACATACATATCATCTGGAATTTTATTACCATCAAAAGTGACACATTTAGTGATCAAACGTCCACCACATTTTTATTTTCGACCCGGTGATTATGTATTTGTTAATATTCCAGCTATTGCAAAATATGAATGGCATCCGTTTACATTGAGCAGTGCACCCGAACAAGAAGATTATATGTGGCTTCATATTCGTGGTGTTGGTGAATGGACAAATCGTCTTTATACCTATTTTGAAAAGGAACAAGCTCGTTTGCATAGCGGTGAAGTATTGCCAGCAATGCCAATTACAGTTGAAAAAAAATCAGAAAAAGAAAGTATTGTAAAGAGAGAACCAATTAAAGCCATTTCAAATACACCACAAAAAGATTTTTTGGCAAAAAATCTATCACAAATGCGACAATCACCAATGTTAACAGCAAAAACACATGAAACACCCATCGAAAAAACATCAACCGCAACAGTAACAAATGAAAATGAAATTGAAAAAAAAGAAAATCCATTCAAATTTGATGTGGCAAGTGTTACAAATAGTACAGATGGTGCAACATCAAAAATGTCCACTGAAATAAAAGCACCTGGTCAAGGAAATAAAATTGAGCGACAATTATCCGACTCGAATTCAGCGCTAAAAAAAATTCAAGCAACACTTCAACGAACATTCTCTCGAAAAGGCACTCAATCACAAGATGGATATATGAACGATGGATTTATTAACGACGAATTAACCACTGAAACTGAAGTAAAGGTATGTACGATGATAACATGCATACATTTGCATAATTATATTTAAGAGTGTATTTTGCTCTTACGAAAATTCTAAACATTTTTTTTTTTTTTTGGTAATTTTTTCAGACACCAATCCGAAGAAAACTGGGCACGGAACGTCGTGGCACTGAAATGGGCTTCAAAAATAAAACACCATTAGAGAAATCATTATCAATGCCTGATATGGAGACTCGCATGAGAAAACGTGATCGTATAATGGCACTACGTGAATACAATCGTTCCGAGTCTGAACGATCATTTGATGAAACTCAAATGAAAAAGGCTCGTATGAAATCATTAGGATTGGCATATTTAAGCCCACAAAATCGTTCACTTGCACAGAGCTTCCGTTATATGAGAAATAAACCAACAATTATTGCATTCAAAACGCCAAGTATGGAAAGTTGTGAGCAACGCCCATCACAACATATAATGAGTAATTCAAAAATCAATTTTTTTTTTTTTTTTTAATATTTTTGTTTTAAATTTTTCACGGTTTTTTTTTCTGAAATATTTTTTTTTTTTTTATTAAATTTTTTCAAAAAAAAAAACTCATATTTTGAAACAATTAAAACATCATTGATTTCCAAATTAGATTATTCGCCAAAAGATGCTGAAGAAGGAAAAATAATTCGAGCTACAAATTCATCGAAAAATGGTATGTATTTTAGTCTTATTATATTTTGAATTGTTTTGAAAAAAAAAAGTTTGAGTTCAAAAAATTTATTGTCTGACATAAAAAAAAAAAAAAAGATAAAATTATTTTGTCAACAGGTGAAAGTGATCGACCAATAAATTATCCAGTTGGAAAACCTTTAGAGGTAATTCAATTTATAACCGTTTTGTTATCTCTAATTTGTAACAAAATTAAAATACAATAATAATTCAAAAGACATTTTTTACCAATCTTTTTGTACAAAACTAAACCAATTTTTTTCCTTAAAATAAAAAATAATATTCTTTTTTTTTTTTTTCTTATTTTCCGTTCGTGTATGTCGTTTCTTGGTTTGGATTGTATTAAAAAAAAAAACACAAATAATTCAAAAATTCGAAACAAAATTCTAATAAAATACATGTTTTTGCACGAAAGTAGACTAATTATAAAACTCCCCTCTCAGCACGTATTTCGAATCGACTAGCGCCAAAATTACATGTTAGTATGGGTAAACACAAATAGTTGCACTGAATGGTGAATTGGAGGTTTGGTTACGGTAGCATGTAAATATAATAAAAAATTGTTTATTAAAACCATTGAGATTGAAACAATCTGAGTAATTACTAATGTCTTGTTGTGTTTTTTTATTTTTATTGTTATTGTAATTTTTTACACAAATCACATGTTGAAGCACACAGTAGATATTTGTTTTAGTAGAATTTTTTTTAAATTTTTTTTTTTTTTTTTTTTTAAATACACATATAACCAAAATAAGCCAAGCCGTTAACACCAACAACACATATATACACCTTCACATCACAATACAGTGACACACAACTTTAAGCAATTTTGATAATACTATATCATCAATTGGACCTCATTAATTTGTTTGTTCTTTTTATTTATTTATTTATTTTATTTTTTTTTTTTTCGTTTTCTAAATCCATAAAATATATTAATGTTTAGATTTATATTGATGGACCATATGGTGCTCCATCAAGTCATATATTCCGTGCTCAACATGCCGTTTTAATTGCAACCGGTATTGGCGTTACGCCATTCGCATCAATTTTACAATCAATTATGCATCGATATTGGAAAGCTCGGCACACATGTCCACGTTGCAATTTTGAATGGTCTAGCGAAATACCACAAAGTATTATGAATTTACGTAAAGTGGACTTTTTTTGGATTAATCGCGATCAACGATCATTTGAATGGTTTGTAAATTTATTGTCACAATTGGAAATCGAACAAGCCGAACTTGGTGGCGCTATGGAAAGGTTAGATTCTAGAACATTTTTTTCAATATTTTGAATATATAAGCGGTTCATTTTGAAATCATTCTTTTGTTCTAGATTTTTGGATATGCATATGTACATCACAAGTGCATTACAGAAAACTGATATGAAAGCTGTTGGCCTACAACTTGCTCTCGATCTCCTTCACGAGAAAGTATGTGTAACACATCGGTAGAAAAGTTCGTTTCGTTTGAAAAAAAAACACATTTTTTTCCCAAAATTCCACTTTATTCATCAAGATAGTCTCCTTTTAGAGTAATACAATCAGTCCAACGTTTCTCTAACATTTCGATAGCTTTTTTATAGTACGATTTGTCAAGGCCCTCAAAATACGCTTCAGTTTCGGCAATGACTTTTTCATTTGTCTTAAATTTTTTTCCACGGAACTGGTTTTTGAGATTCTTGAATAGATAGTAGTCGCTGGGGGCCAGATCTGGAGAATACGGTGGATGAGGAAGCAATTCAAAGTGCAATTCGACAAATTTTTCCATTTTTGCAAACGACTTGTGACACGGTGCATTGTCTTGGTGAAAGAGCACTTTTTTGTTCTGCATGTGAGGCCGTTTTTTCGCGATTTCCGACTTCAAACGCTCCAATAAGTTCATATAATATTCGCTGTTGATTGTTTTTCCTTTTTCAAGATAGTCGATGAAAATTATTCCACGTGCATCCCAAAATACAGAGGCCATAACCTTACCGGCCGACTGTTGGGTCTTTGGTCGCTTTGATCGGCTTTCACCGGATTCTGTCCATTCAACTGACTGCCTATTTGATTCAGGTGTGTAGTGGTGGATCCATTTTTCATCCATTGTCACATACCAACGCAAAAATTCCTGTTTATTGCGCTTAAACAGTTCCAAACAGCGCTTAGAATCATCGACACGATCGTCTTTTTGAAGTTTTGTGAGCAAACGCGGCACCCATTTGGAAAACAGCTTTCTCATACCCAAATGCTCGTGTAAAATATGATGTACACGTTCTTTTGATATCTTCATGATGTCAGCTATCTCGCTCAATTTTAGTTTATGTTCATTTCGAACCAAATTGTGGATTTTTTCTATGTTTTCCGGTGTAACCACCTCTTTTGGACGTCCACTGCGTTCATCGTCTTCGGTGCTCATATGGCCTGTACGGAATTTAGCAAACCACTTACGAATGGTTCTTTCGTTTGGTGCAGAGTCCGGATAACACTCATCAAGCCACTTCTTGGTTTCGGCAGGATTTTTTTTCATGAAAAAATAGTGTTTCATTAACACACGAAATTCCTTTTTATCCATTTTTTTTTTAAATAACAAAAGTTGCTTCACTCAAAATGCTATATCTCATAAACTAATAGTCCGACAGCTGTCAAATTTATACACGTATCTTTTGAAGTTTGGTACTAACTAAAAATGAAAGGCTCCGAGGAAAAATGTTACACAGAAAAGTTCCGTGGAAAAATGTTATTATTCAATGTATTTGTTGTTGTTTTTTGTATGTTGAATACACTGAATAATAACATTTTTCCACGGAACTTTTCTGTGTAACATTTTTCCTCGGAGCCTTTCAAATGATATGGTTATAATTCTACTAGCGCTCTCTCATAGAAACGGAACGAACTTTTCTACCGATAAATATAATAAACTAATACAAATCGATAAAAAGTTTTGAGAAAATAATGTTTTTTTTTCTCTTTTTTTTGTCTATTTGTAAACAGGAAAAACGTGATTTAATTACTGGCTTAAAAACCCGCACAAATGCCGGTCGTCCAAATTGGGATAAAGTTTTTAAGCAAATTCAAGTGCAGAAAAAGGGAAAAGTAACCGTTTTCTACTGTGGACCACCTCAACTAGCAAAAACTTTGCGTGTTAAATGTGATCAATATGGATTTGCATTCCGAAAAGAGATTTTCTGAACAAAAAAAAATATATCACAAACGCATATTACTAAAAAGAAAATAGCAAATAATCATAAAAGAAACTATATTAAACAGGAAAAGAGAGAAAAAAGCGAAGAAACTATCAAAGAAAAAGAAAATTCTTCAATTTGTTACCTTATTCTTACCAATTATTCAACTATTATTATATTTTCTGTCGTAATTTTAGTTATTTATTTAAAAAAAAAAAATTAATCTTCAACATACTTGTAAAGTTACCAAGTCAATTGAGTGTCGCATAAAAAAAAAAGAATTTTCATATTTTGTTTCATCTATTGTTGGGTAGACAATGTAATAAGTATAAATTGATTAAGTGATTGAAAAAATATCGACAATTCCAGCCAAATGTGCTTAAAAAAAAAACAAAAAAATACACAAATACACAATTTATGATCTATTAATAGGTATATCTCTGTGCTATCAAAACAATTACTGCCAAAATATTTCCATTAATTTCAAGTTACCAGAACTAATCTAAAGGGAAATTTGTGCTAATTTTTATATTACGATCGTTTATCGTATGAAATGTTCATTATATTTTGTGTAAATCATTGCTTCAAAACAAAGAATTTTTCGTTAAAATGTTGGAAAAATAATATTCATGTTACCATAAACTATAGAAATGTTATGCTTAACTTGGTGCCAGGGCCCATAAATTTTATTCCATTGAAAAAATTCCATTTTTTTTTTTATTCTGCCGTTTGCAATCATAAATTTATGTAAATAAATAGTAATTTTTTTTTTCCCCAGATTTGTAAGAACACCAATTTAATTTATAATTCAATGTATTTTTATTTCTTTGTAATTTATGAATAAAATGTTTTATTGAAAATGATTGATTTTATATAATTGTCAGAAATTCAATTATTTTAAATTATGCTGCACAAACTCAGAACATTTTTATTTAGTGATGTCATATCAAAATGAGAATATTATAAAAAAAAAAAATATGTAACGAAAGACGTTTCTAAAAAATTAAAAACAAATTTTGCAAAAAAAAAAAAATAAAATAAAAAAAATATGCAAATAAAAGTATACAAAAAACTTGGTACAAAAAGAATCATTAAAACAAAAAACGTGCACAAAATAACAAAATTAATTAAATACTCATTAAAAAAAAATCATAGCATTTGTTCATATCTTCGATTGATATGCCTAAACTGTTTGAAATGTCAATTTTTGTTGGTTTATGCTTTAGTGATAATGGTTGTATTACAAAATAAATTGCTGCGGCCGATAAAATTTCCACATTAAATTGTCGAATCTCATTGAATTTATACATTTCATCGGCAATACGAATTGTTTCACGTTCAATATGATGTGGCAATGATAACCATGCACAATATCGTGGTAATATGTGACGGCATTCAATTGGTCCAACTGGTAATTTTAACATTTTTGTAATTCTCTTAATGGCACTATTTATCGATTGATGATTGTTTGTGCTGATGCTACAAATTTCGTTAATTGTTCGTGGTGATTGTGCATGATAACAGGCAATATATAAACATGCGCTAACTTTTGGATCGGCTGCTAAAGCAATACCTTTAAATTTACCTTTTTTATACATTTTATAATACAAATAGTGTGCATATTCGAGAATTGAATGTGTTAACTGTATACGTTCGGCCATTTCATCAAGTTGTTTTAAACCATGATAAATACCATTATCAATTGATTTCCGTTTTATTGCTCGTAAAATGCTTGAATTGAATGCATTGTCATGTCTAGAACTGCCATCGGCCGGTCGAATTGTTGTCGTTAAATTTGCACCACTGCTTAGAAATTGATTGGCTGTTCCACCAACACGTGAACGTTCCCATCTATCTGATTGATTATCATCGCCAAATGTACGCCATTCGCGAAGACCACAAATCATTTGCTCAACAATCACAAAACCGCATTTTGAACACACTACCGTTCCTTCATGCTGATCTTCAATGATATTTTCATCAGCATGATTTTCACATATGGATTCATCATGTTTTTTCTCATTGTTTTTTTCAATTTTTTCATCTTTTTCTTCGATTTTTTCGTGTTTTTCTTCAGATTGTTCAAATTGTTCTTCTTCTTTTTCATTCACTTGATGGTTGTCCATTTTATTTTTCTCTCTCTCTTCATCTCTCTCTCTCTCTCTCTCTCTCTCTCTCTTACTTTTTCATTTTCGGTGATGTGTTGAATCAATACTAATAAATAGTATTTGTTTGAATTTTGATAACATTATTTTTGTATTAATTACTCTATTTGAATGCCTATTTTGAATGCATCGGCATAGGCTATTTGAGTTCTTAACACAGTTCAGTGATGTTGATGCAATGACACTTTGTATATAACTAACATTCATGACATTTCGTTTGTATCAGACATGCGCGAGAAGGGGATAATTTTAAACAAAAGTAAATTTAACGTGTAAAATTGCGAATCGGCTTTCTTAGCGTAATTTTTTTACACTCTTTCGATCTGCATCATTAGTTCTTGGCCCTGAGAACCTTCCATCCCTTTTTTAAGATATTTTGCCTAGATTTTTCGCCCAAAATCAATACCGACGTCGATTTGAGGACTAAATAGTGGAAATTTTAGTTTTTTTTTTTTTTTTTTTTTTTTTTAAATAACCACTCTTTCCCCTCGCGCATGTCTGGTTCCTGCAATTTTTCATTGAATTCTCTTATTCATCTTAATATCAGTCAATAACATCTGTTGAACCGTGTATTTGGTTTGTTTCTATTTCATTCGATTCTGTTTATGAGTTTTCGTACATGTATGCGTGCTGTGTCAGCGTCTGCTGTGTTTGTGTTACTCTGTGCAACGGTGACAGCATCATTTACTTATCGTTGTTGTTGATTTCATTTTTTCTGTCTACAGTATCGACATTAAAGTCTTGCATGCAAATGTCAATGACATATATTCAAAATGTAATAAGAATGATCCTTTATTCTGTCGAAATACATAAGAAGTTAAGCTTATGCTAACATTAATAGCAATTCGCTCTATCTAAATGAATGAATCACAATTATTTTCGCTAAACAAATCTGATGTCTTTTTTATTTGTATAAATTTTAAATTATCACATTCAATTCTCCTTAAGGGGTTTTTTGAAAAATTTATCTTTCATCTTTCGAAATACATTTTTCGGTAAAATAATCGGAAAAGTACGACATAAATGTTGATCCAGTGTCTGTTGTATATAAAAAAGGAAATAAAAAATTAGCTTAAATTATTTGTGTAAATTTAATTGAATTTACTTCATCATTTAGTAAATTAAGCCAAGAAAGCTTATCATGGATTTGCTTGAAAACGTCCATTTGTTGTTCAGTTCCAGATTTCTCGATTGCTTGCCGCAAATTGTCTACCTTTAAAGGAGATTAAAATTAAAATTCAAATTTTATTATTTAACAAAATCAATTATCGAAAATGCTGAACTGAAGTCATGTAAATTGAAAACAAACCATTTCTTTTTCGAAGTATGACTTATATTTTTTGGTGCTTAATTTATATTGTTCAATTGTATGGTTTAACACATTACAGGCTTGATCAAATTGTTTTAACTGTGTAAAGGCAATTAATCGAATGAAACGTTGTGTAACATATTGTGTTTCTTGAACTAAATCCAATGCATACAATGCATCATTCTGTTTCACCGCCAATGCAGCTACGAAGTATTTTCTTCGATTCATATTATTTTTTCCACGTGTTTGTGTATAATTATATAAATCTTTTGCGTATTCATAGTGCTCTGGTGTATTCTAAAATGAAATTTAAATCGAATAAATGGAAATTGAAAATTCAAATTTAATTTAATTTCAAATACCAGTTTCTTGTCGCTTCTTTACAAATTGTGCAAAACCCAATTCTTCTCGCGTAAATAATTTTCGAACCGTTATCAATCCACAATCTGCAAATAAATTTTTTTTTTTTTTTCAAAGTCTTGAGTATTTGAACTGTTCATTTGGTTAAAACTAACCTAAATTTGGCAAATTATATCTGCAACTGATTCGACCAATCCGATGTAATAGAAACATTTTCAACGTTTTGTTGACAGAAAATACTTGATAAAAATAAAATCAATTTAAAATGAACAATTTAATTGATTTGTATGACAATAATATTAACTTTAGTGTAATATTTAAATTTTCTTTGCGACACAGAAATTACTTTATGTATGCAATCTGAACAAAACGTCAAATTCAATTTCTACAAATGTCAGACTCAATAAACTGCTAAACCGCGCGATATTTCAATTGTGCTATAGTATAATGTACTTCACAATTTTCAATGAAGCAATCCAAATCGAATTGGAATGGATATAGTTTCACTCTACATATAGAACTAGAAAAGCGTCTAAGTTGTAAGAATCATATTGTAGATAATTGTTAAAAGCAAAAATTGCCCAATCAAATAGGAAAATGTATTTTTTGAATTTTCAAATTAAATTTCAAGAAAAAAAAAACCGAAAATAGAATCATTGATAAATAAAATCCGATTATTAAAACTAGTGTATTTGTGTGTTCAAAATCATAACAATAATGTGGCGAACAAACAACAACAACAATTATTTAAAGACCATTATGCCCTTTAGCGTCTAGTTTGTCTTGTAATGGTAGTCCCTTCACAATCATTCTCCAGCAAGCTCTATCGAGAGCCAGGTCTTGAGTTTTCCTGATCCAATCATACTCTCTCTTTCATTCAAATCGTTCTTGACTTAAAAATTAATTTTGGTAAACGGAACTCATTCATACGTTGTACATGCCCAAACCATCTTAATCTCGACTTTCTTGCCACTTCATCCACCGAATCTACATTCAAGTCCTCACATATTTTCTCATTCCTAATTCTATTTTAAGCACAAAAGACACCATTCTTGAGGCAATATTTGACAGATACTTTATCATATTTTCAAGTTTTCAATTGATTTATTTTGTAGCGAATTATTTATTTAATGGAACAACATGACTTGTTCTCTACCACCACGAATAACTACAACATGACTTGGAATATCTCTACCATGCATTTCTTTTGTAATAGCCGGTAAACTTTTCACGGTCGGAGTGCTTCAATGCTATCAAGTGCATCCAGTTGTTGAACTTTCCGCAAAAAAAAAAAAAATAATGTATATAATTCACTATTGAGAAACCATTTTTGGTTTGAAATATTTTTAATGATCTGGATTATTAATATTAGTACGAATTTAACAAATATCCTCGCAATGTCAAAAACTGCATTTTTGCAGGCAATTTTATCCCATGTCTAAGCCGAACTTAACTGCCATACCAATAAAGTAAAAAACTACGATGGATGGTTAAGTTGAAGCTATTTAAGTTTATGATTTGAAATAGTTGACAATTACAATTTTGTTATTTTTTTTTTTTTTTTTTTTGATTTCAGACTGAACAACAAAATTAAAACGAACATTGCGTTCAATAAACAATGTTGCATCCAAACCATTAATATTAATGATCATGATTATCGGAAGTCCACTTATGATCTCGATAGCGGTGCATGGGAGTTGCCGTGGTCCTATTATAGCTACTATTTTGAGTACATGTACTCTGCAGAGTACAAAAAAACGCAATGGATTAACATTTAATTCATTCGGATCTTTTTATTAAATAAAAAACTTCTAATAATTTTTTGTTTTACAAAGTAAATTTCAATGTAAATTGATTTTTAATTTTGATTTAGAAGTTTTTATCGATTGGAGAAATTCTTCAAGTATTTTTTGAAATAAAATGTTTTATTGAAAATGCAAAAATAATAAATAAATATTTTTCACAATTTCTTCATATTTTTTTCTTATGCATTTTTTTCGAAATAAAATTTCCTTATTTAATTTCATTTACATTCTTCATTTAAATTCAGTACATTAAATGCTTTACTAATTTAAATTCATGTTGTTGTTCTACATAAAAGTCAAACAAATTCATTCAACTAATATTTTCGTTGACTTGGCGATAATTCGCTTTGATCTTTAATTTTTTCTTCAAATGGATTCGGTTTTGGGATGGGAAATTTTTTTAGATAATTATTGAGCGGAATTGGATTAAGTTTTGGTCCTGGTTTAATATAACCAGATCGATTTTCTTCTTTTTCTTTTAAAAATTTTTTGTACGATGCAGTATTCACTTCGTGCATTGCTTCAATTTCTTCCTTGCAATTTTGTTGATTGAAATTATTTGCAGCAAGTTTTGTGATTAAATTTTGCAATTCTTGTAGTCCTTCTAAAGAGCCAGATTTTTGTTTTTTCCCACAAACATAACTTCTTAATGCTAAATTCAATCGAGGTTTTGCCAATGGAACTTTATTGGGATTTTGTGCCTTTCTGCTGCGGCATAACATTTGAAAAATTCTCATTGCTGTCATAAAATACAAACATTCATATTAATAAAATTGTTCATTAAAATCATTTTTTGGTTCTGTTTAAAAAAAAAGAAAAAAAGAACAATAATACAAACCGAATATTTATTATTTTTTCCACTTTATTGCTCACAAAATAAAGTTTATTTCCACTTTAAGTTATTCTAACCTAAAATACACTAGCCATGAGAATTGTCAAAATATAATGTCTTGTATACAGTATCAGATGAATGACTGTCAAATTTGAATGTAAATTTTGTATGCATTGTAAATTCGTTGGTTTGCATAAATGCGCTATTCTTAACTGTACTCATTCCGTTTGATGTACCGGCCGATGATGAAATTAGCATTCTAAACAA
Source organism: Resseliella maxima (assembly GCA_029041755.1). NCBI lineage: Eukaryota > Metazoa > Arthropoda > Insecta > Diptera > Cecidomyiidae > Resseliella > Resseliella maxima. The sequence goes on along the minus strand of JAQOWM010001006.1, from coordinate 934,855 downwards.
ATATACACAATTCATTGTTCATAAGCGCAGTTTTCAAGGAATTGTTTCGGTGCAATTTTTCGATAACGACAACAATATGAACGTTTCATTGGGTAAATATCATGAAAATTTTAATTACTTTCGCAATAAAATTGTCAATTATTTGAAAAATGATACAATAAATTTGTAAATTATTTTCATTTGTATTTCTGGACAGACGAATACATTCGAGAAAATAAATGGGGTTCAAAAATGGATTTGTCACTTGGTAAGAACAATTTATCTAATGAAGAAAGAAAAAAATCACAATTTTCTCATTAAGTTCGATTTGGTCAATTTTGTTTGTTTTTTTTCTTTTTTTTTTTTTGAGCATAATCAGCAATTTTGTGTGAAAAAGATTCGATTGTTAATGTCTGTCAAACTAACACAATGAATATTTTGACCATTTTAGATGAATACATTCACATGAACAATGTGAAAAAACCGTTTCAACCACAAAGTCAACATGAACAATCTGGTGTATCGAAGTTTGATCGATATAAATGCCAAGATGAACTTGATGCCCAAATGGAAGATGGTAAACGAAATATTATGACGCAAAAAAAAACAAAAAAAAACAAAAAAAATTCCAAGACATGATTTGTTTTCTCAATAAATCAATTGTATTTTAATTTACAGATGGTCTACCAAATGATATGCCAAAGTTGGTGCCATACCAACCAAACGAAATGCCAAAGAAAAAACCAATTCATCAACGATTGGGTGAGCGTGGTTCGATTTGTGAAAGTATTCACACAAGCCAAATGAAACTCTATCGGCCCAATGTTTTCAAAGCCAAAACCAGTGTTCAAAATCGTTTGAATAAGAATTACGTGAATCCAGCTCACAAAGAACGCAATCGAATCACATTGCATACATTGAATTCAATTTCCCGCAATACACAGCATATTAACATGTTACGTGATGATCAAATTGTGTACAATGAAGCAATAAAGGTGATTGGATTCGGTGATCAAGAACCTGGACCCAAATATGACATGAAGATCCAAAAAGAGATCTCATACTTACAAGTGAGTTCAATGAAGTCAAAATTATCTCCTACTGCATTGAAATTTTTCTTTTCTACTTTTTCATTCTTGTTTAAAAATGGTTTTCTCATTTTTCAGCCAAATATTTCTAATAAAATTCTTTTTTTTTCTTGTATTTTCTTTTGTCATCTCTGCAGGGAAAAGAACTATACTATGCGTGCCCAGGATCATTTGTGATCAGCAGCGATGGTCCAGGTTTACGTGGTGTTACCAAAGTGCCGACTCATAAGACAGATATTTCATTGAATCAACGATTTGCATAAACAACAAATCATCAACTTATCTCAAAAAATAGTATTCACTGAATACGATGAAAGACGCGACAATATTCGCAAATTTATTCATTTATAACAACTCCTGTATTGAGTTAATTTTTTTTTTTTGTTTTAGTTTGTAAGTTTAAGTTGGCATTGGAGCCGCTGAAATATTATATTTTTTTTCTACTTAATGAATATTTAAAAAAGAAAAAATATCCATTCAAATTGTTGTTTGAAACATCAAATTTGAATAATATCAATTGATTAAATGTGCAATCAATGGATGACACGTGAAATAAATAAATCAAAAATAGAATTTTATGAATTTTATTCCATTTGAAACGAAATGCCCTTTATTAAATTATGAATATTAGCTTTTCTTTCTTTTTTTTTCTTCATTGCTATGAAATGTCGCATTTGAATAACATATTTCTATCAAAAGCCGCAATAATACAAGATACTCTTAATGTTTCCAAATTTGAAGAACACATAATTCTCTTGAAGAACAACAAGAAATAATTTTTGTTTTGGTTTTAGTCGCGAAAATTATAATAACCAAAGGCAAAAAAAAGAAGAGAAATTAAGATGGATAATTAGATATATTGAAATGAGATTTGTGTGAGTTTTGGTTTTAATGTTTTCGTTTATTTTTTTTTTTTTTTTTTTTTTTTTGCTTTGTGTTGTTCATTGATTCCTGTGTGTCAGGAATCTTAATGTGTCATTATGTCAATTTGGACCAAATGAAGCACGTAGTAAAACAAACGAGAAAAATGCGTTTTTTTTTTGTTTTGTTTTGTTTTTTTTTTTTTTCATCAATCAATTAATCAATCAACGTTATTTGTTTTTGTTTTTCATCTGTGATTCTTTGTTTAATGCTTTTTTCTGTATGTTGTTCATGCTTAATTAAATTACATTGTAAGTTCCATAATCGCATTTACAATATCGTTGCTGTTATTCTTGAGGGCGCGAATGGCTTTAGCTCGGGCAACATTTGCCTGTGACATGACCAATTCAATGTCCTTTTCGTCAACGCCACTTTCATCGACTTCTTCTTCATCTTCTTCAGCAATTGGTGCAACAGTTGCATTTGTACCAGATGAATCAGCAGTGCCAACGGTTGGTTCGGGTCCCTTGAATTTTTCAGCAGCAGCCAATTGAGCTTGTTGCGATAAATCTTCAATTTTAGCTTCACCAAATACAATGTATGTATCACTATGCGGATTTTTATAAACATCCGGGCTATTAATCACGAATAGGATATTTTTTGATTTACGAATGGTGACTCGATTAACGCCTGATACTGGTTTTAATCCCAATTTCGACATAATCTTGCGTGCCTTCTTTTCACCACGTGATTGTTTTGCTTTCGATACTAAATCGATTTCTTCTTTACCAAGGGCGGCAGCAGTATTTCCTAATCAAACAGAAAGTTTTTTTTTCATGAATATTAGACAATGTTGAAATCACAAAATTTAGAAGATGAGATTCAAACAATTTTTCACATCATTCTTTCTTTGTTAGTCACAGACACACACAGAGAGAGAGAGAAAGAGAGAGAATATTATTGCACACATATGTACCTGTATCTTCCAATTCAGGAATAGTAGTGTCTGAGTCATCGTCATCATCATCTTCGATGCGTGCTTCAGTTTCTTCAACCTTGGCGGGAGTTTCGTTTGTGATTTCCGTCAATTCTGGCATTTTGATATATAATCAATATATATATATTTGGCTATTAGAATAAAAAAAAATATAGACAAATTATTAACTTTTTTTTTCATTCACGGTAAACTTTTTGATTCATTTAATAATTCATGCGATGCGATAAGTTAGCCGCAACTCATGCGGTTTCCGTCAAAATGTCAACAAATGTTGTTCCAATTTCCGGGAGAAAAAAAAAACGCATTGTATCAACAACAAAAACCAAGAAAAAAAAAAACATTTCGAAACATCTGGAATCGTAATAAATGAATAGAAATGTTTGGGTTTCGATTTGGATTTTCGAAGAAACATGCTTAAATTTAATTTTAAACAACATAACCTTAAATGGACGAAAAAGGAAAATGCGAGATATACACACATACATAGGTTCAAGGCTGTTTGTTTCAATTCATTTCGATTCCCTATGTATTGGAGCAGATCAGCATGAGCACTCATAAAAACCATGTTTACGATATCAATGTTTTCGCAATTAAAATTTATCTTTTGAATGCATTTCTTTTTTTATTCCTTGAACAATACCATTGTGCATAGAATTGGGTAATACAATTTTTAGTAAATGACAACAAATTTATAAGAAATTATTTCCAATTTGTAATTTCAAATTTTTTTACACATTTTGTCTCATTTGACAGTCAAACAGTTGCGGCAAATTGCGTTTAGTACACACAATGAATATCTGTTGTCTAAAAAAAAAAAATATTTTTTTTTCTTCGTTCTCTTTTCAAATTTATTTTTTTTTTCACAAATTTTATACGATCATCTTACAAAAATATTTTATTAAATCGATTTAAAATGGATTTTGGTAAAAAAATGCCACCAATAAATTAGTAAATTATTTATGATTACACGAATTTTTCACGATAAATTACCTTTAAACGAATCGGACACGAGCTGCTATGACCAAAAACAAATGAAAAAGGTTTTATATTTCTTCTGGTTGATTGTATGTTGATTCTCGATTGGCAGCAGTTGTTGTCATGCAGCGCGCATTCTTAATTAATTAATTATCAGTGGTGCCATCTGTTTGGCACTGAATTTATGAGAAATTCATTTTTAAATTTTAAAAACACGTTTCGTTTAACTTGGAATTTTTTTGCTTTTGTTTTCATTTTTATTTGATGCAATTTGAATTGAATTTTTTTCTTCGAATGACACGATTTTTCATGAAAAATGCGCAAAATTTAATCGCATAAAACAATTGACTACTTTCAATTAAATATATAAAAGAAAAAACAATTTCGATTTTTCTGCAGAAAATAAAAATGTATTTGCACATTAAATTTGTTTATTTCGAAATCTATCAAATGAATGAACAAAGTTTATGTTTGATGGTTTCGATTGAGAATATAAATTCGTGGAAAATTGTGAATCCATTCCAATGGAATGCTCATCAAATATTTACAGATTGAAATTTAATTATGTGTGACAAATGTTGATCATAAAATCTAGTGTTACAGTCTATCTCATTCAACAAACTAAAAAGAAAAATTCAAACATACGCACATATATTTCCAATCAAATTTAATAAATGATTTGACATGCATACATAACATACAATTCATCAGAAACGATTAAATTTTATGTATTTCTTTCGATTTATATTTTATAGTGTAAGGAAGAAGAAAAAATAGGCAGAGAGAGAGGAAGAGAGGGAGAGAGAGAGAGAGAGAGAGAGAGAGAGAGAGAGAGAGAGAGAGAGAGAGAGAGAGAAAGAGAGAGAAAGAGTGTTTGTGGGAGTGACAAAAGAATAAAATCGTGACCAACAAAAAATATGTCAATTTGTATTGCAAAGAGTTGATTGATTGGCCGCTCAATTAAAAAACCCCTTCAATGCAAAAAGCAATCATAACCACTTTGCACTTAATTAACTTTTCTGACAATGACAATGTTGCTATTATTATTCTTTAATATAATTTTTTCTTTTTTTTTTCTTTTCCTTCTTGGTTATTCGTCTCTTTTTACGTTCAATTGTGTATAGCTTAAGCAATGAAATCTCAATCCATTTACAAATAATAATGGAAACCTACGCAAAATGAAATTGAAGATGGAGAAAACACCCAAATCGGACGTCATTAATAAACCGTTAAAATCATGCGCGCAATATGCAAAAATAAGTACAGCCAAACCAAATTAGAAATTTGAATGTTGAATGGCCGCCATCGCTGCACCACCATCACCATTGTCGCCGTGTTTAAAGACGTCATCAATAAAAGTAACAATATGAACAATAAGAAGAGCTAAAGAGCAACAAAAACCAACAGCCAACAAGTAAGAACAACAAATGGTTCTGTTTTTTTTTTCTTTTTTTCTCTCTGCTCGATTTTCGCCGAATATATCAAACAAATACTAATATTATGTACATACTACAATAAGAAAATGGGAAATGCTGTATCGGATGTAGTGTAACAAGTGCGACATTGAAATGCGAATGAGTACATGCTTTTCGCTTTCATCCAGTGTGTGTGCTTTGCGCGCAATTTGTCCTAGCAACAAATGAAATATTCAGAGCTAGCGTGCAACAGTTCAACACATAAAAGCATACTTGTGGCTGGCAGCAGTTCATTCAACAATTTGCCACGATTCAAGAAACACCATCAGAGCTTTTATCAACAAAACAACAATTTTAATCCAGTTTTTATGTGCATCACGAACTCATCCAAATTCCGTTAATTACGGGTGAAGATTTGTTTGGTTTTCGCTTGGCCACGAAAATTACAAAGAAAAGAAAAAAAAAACAACAAAAAATAAAACAAAAAAACAACACAAATAAATACACACAAAGTTTCATCGATAAGTTTCCGAGTTAATGGGCCTTTGGTTCGAAATTTTTCACAGTTTTCGTTTACATTTTGATTAACTGAAACGGATTTCAATTTATCGTAAATACATTTGTAATCATCAAAGTGCTGAAATCAACACAATATTGTCTCTTGCTCATTAGATCACACTAATTGTGTTTTTTTTTAAAAAAAAAAAAGCGTGCACACGTTTCATTAACTATTTCGAAGCTTTGGAAAATTACCGCATAATTTGTAAGTCTTATTTTCAATACAATTTTTATTAAAATATGCAATTATGAAATTTATAAGATTTAAAATTAGAATTTCATTCAATTTTATTATTGGCATAATCAATTATTCTTCGAGCAAACCAAATAATTTGGTTCAATTTTGGGATTTATTGTCAATGAAATATCATCCAAGATTGTGATTAAATTTAATTATTAAATGAAGTCTAAGAAGACAAGAAGTTTTCGAAGTGAATTATTTGTTATTATTCTCGAAAAACATTCATAAATAGTAAAACTTTATTCTCTAAATTTGAAATTAAAACTAAAAAAATGGAAAATTGAAAATTTAAAAGATGATTCAAATAATTTTAACGTTTTCTAACTTCGTTCAGAGCTTCAATATTTCAATTTGACACGTTAAAAGGATCTTTTTAACAAATGTAAATCATAACTAAAAATTGTTGTAAACAAAGTGGCAAATTAAATTTGATTCCAATTTTCAGATTTATTTATTTCTTTTTTTTTTTTTTCTTTTCGAAATTTCAATCTCTTCATCACTGTCAATCATTGCGTTGTAGATTCTCGTGCAATGAAAATCGGTTGTTTCGTGTGAATTTTGATTTACTTGATTCGTGTGAATTCTAATTCGGCTTGTTAAATTAACCCGAAATTCGACGAAAACATAAAGATGAACCAAGAAAAAAGAATGCAAACAAATACAAAACATGTTTCGTGATGTACGACATTTGAAAATTGAATTTCCAAAATTAGCATAACCATTGACATAATGTCATTCAGCTAGTCATTCACATTGCCGTATTTTCGATCTCATATTATCGTTCAACGTAATCCTTTCGCATTGTGATTAATTACCTGTAAGAATCTTTTCAAAGAAGAACAAAACAAAGACAAAAAAAAAGAAAAAATTACACATAGTTACATCAAGTTCTCGTGTTCATCTTTTGTGGTAGTGTCTGATTACAAATTTTGTTAAACAATCATTCGTATAAGAGTGTAAGAGAGAGAGAGAAAAAAAAAGAGGACTCATATCAAATGACCATATAACATCAAGTAACACCTTCGACAAACAATGCGTTGACACATGAATAATTATGCACGGATTCTTGAGATTATCGATACGATCGAAAGCCATTAGTCATAAATCTCTGAACACTGAAACTGTAACACTTTTCTGCGTAAACAGTTTATAGAATCGTATTGCTTCTTGAATATAGAATGGAATAAAAGAGAAAAAGAGGAGAGAGAAAGAGTTTGAGAGAGAGAGAGATTGAGAGAGAGAGAGAGAGAGAGAGAAAAGGAAGAAAAACTCAGCGAAGACATTAATCGAATAAACTGTTAATAATAACGAAGAAGAATGTGAATCGAAAAATCGGTAAGCTAAATTTTGTGCATGTTGGCCCCAAACAATAGAATCGTTAGGTAAATATTTTTTTTAGAAAAGCAAATAAAAAAGCAGCAGCAGCAACAGTAACAATTCTTATCTATATTTGATATAAACAAGAATACATAATGGAGGCAAATTAATTAAATTATTATTAATTTGAGTAATTCAAGACAATGGGCCGGTTGCAATACCGCACGCATACTATCTCATGCACACGCATACATACAATGCGCTACACCTGGCACATTTGCTAATTCTTATTTCGAATTCCGTAAACGATCAAAACATATGTATTCCATTTTGTTAGCAAAAATAACTAAAACCAACAACAAATATTATGCCAAGCAAAGAGAAAAGAGTGGCGACGATATTCATAGTGAAGGAGAAAAAAATGTCTGTATTGCCGTATACATGACACCGACTGAATAATGTTAATCGAAGAACTCTCAAAGGATTTGAGTGTTAATTCCACCCTCGTGTTGTATGAACCAATGCAAAAAACAGCGTAACCACCAGCTCAAAGTTGGTGTGCTTTCGCTCCTTTTCAATAATGTTGAAGCTGGTGTTTACGAATACAAACAAGGCACTTTACTCTGCATTAATTAATGCGAATGGAAATGCTTTTTACTCACAATGAATAAAAAAACGAACCTCCATCGAATGAAATGAACAAAAAAAAAACAAAGAACAACAACAATGTAGTGGCGAGTGAACATTTTAGAAACTAAATCGCTGTAGCGGGTGACCATATCGTTTCACCATTTATTTTGCAACCAGCATTTTTGATGGTCACTTCAAAAATGAATATACTTGTTCAACACACATGGCAAATTTTTGATGTTCTTGTCTTATGACCTATTGTAACGTCATTTTGTGTCTGATATTCTCATTCATTATTCAAAATCTAATGAATAAGTTAAATTTAGCAAGAAATCTGAGAGGTCATTTTTAATTCGGGCTTCTTAATGATCGATACACACACACACGCACACATGCACTCGTATCCAACGAGTAATTTGGTGAAGAAAACTAATGCACAAAAAAATATGCGTGCGCTTTGTTTTAGTTTCTATCTTTCTCTCTCTCTCTCTCTCTCTTTCTCGTTTTGTTTTTGTTCTATTTTGCCATTAGTTTATGCAGATGATATAGTATCAACAACAGAATAATATGCCCATTGCATTCTGTAGTGGATGTTTTAAAATCCAATTGAAAAATGTGTATTTTCATGATCTTTCTTCACGTGCGTTATCATTAATTAAATGTGAATGAAATTTCCCACAAATGTCGCATCTAATGTTCAAGAATTCGATAAAAATTGCAGATACTTGATTTAATTTAAGCACAAACATTATTTGTGTTTGTATTTGAAAATAAAAGGTGTTTTCACAGGTGTTTTGTTGAAATATCCATTGTCCGTGTCGATGTTGATAAATTTCTCGTCGCCGCTGTCAATAAAATCCAAATTAGGTCATTCGATACACTTCCGCTTGATTTTTTTTCTCTTTATCTACATCTGATACAGTTGATAAGATGTAAGATTCACATTTTGATGAAGTGTTTAGTGCAAAGGTGGTTGCGTGTATGTTTGCATGCGAGGGATTGAATTTGAAATAACAAGTATTGATTCCATACTCCACCCATTCTTTTGATTAGATGAAACATCAATTGCATTCGAAGAAACATTTCATTTGTTCATTTGCTAAGATGATGTGAATCTAGCTTATATCCGTCATGCAAATGTAGCAAATGTTACTATTCCAAACACACATTAAATTTTATTTTGAAGAAGCATTTTAGGGGATTTTTGCATTTTTATTCACCAACATATGCCAGAGCCAATGTTTGAACAACCAAAAGTATAACTAATTCATTCTAAAATGTAATCCATTCATTTTTTTTTTCAGTATTAAAAAAAATATCATATTTTGACACTTTTTAATGAGAAACACATGTTACAGTGTTATATCCTGTTGGAAACATTAAAATTTGTTATAATGTACCTCATGATTCATCTCTTCGATTTCAAATTTAAATATATACATATAAAAGAGAACATAACAAATACATTCCCAAAGAAACATGAAAGCAACATCAATGTAATGCAACGAAATGATTCATGACAAAAGGTGTTCATTTCAATCAAATCTCAAAGTAAAGAGTATTCAAAAGGGCGTGAATATTTGTAAAATGCAATCTTGTATTTTATCAAACAAATGGATATCAATCACAAATATGATAAAATATCTATCACAAATCATATGCACAGATGCATTTCATAAATAAATATGATCGCATTGTGAGAGAAAGAGAAAAAAACGTTACAATTCCTTCATGGAACATTTATCCATTGATTTGATGACTATTTTGAGTATTAATTTTTCCATTTTCTTTGGAAAATCAACAGGACAATATTACTTACATGAATTGTCCTTTAGAGGATAATGTTTATTTCAAACAAGGATGTTTTTTTAAAGTGAAAAAAAAAACGAAGAAATATTCCGTGATAAAAGTTGCTTTAATAAACTGGGATTCATGAAAAGTGCTGCTTCGCATGATGTGCAAAAATTCTACACCATAATGAATGAAAATGAATTACACATACTTTACAAAGTGAAAAATGCGTTGAAATAGAGGAAGAATGGCCAGAAAACCAAAGCATTGTATGCGAGGATTATGTGACTGGGTTATATATTCTTCAGGTTGTTTAGTGATGCGACGTCATTGTAATCATCTCAACATGGGAATCCAAATATAATGGTTTTTACACGTTAAAACTTTCGCCACGCATGTTAAGAGAGATGAAAGCGTTTTAAACCCCAAAACAGCTTTTGGTCGCTTTGCATTGCAAATTGGTATGTTGCAACTTCGCCCATAAAACAGTAGAACAATGAATTTTCTATTACTTGTTCCGAGCAAAAACCGACATGCATACATGGATGAATTTGCATTACTCTTACTCAGATTCATACGCACTCAATGGATTCATGAAGCAACGAACATATTACAAAAAAAAAAAAAAAGAAAAACACCGAACAAAAAATTCTGTTATTTTCGGCACAAAAATTATGTTGTCACCCGTCCACTCTGAAATTTACCAATGAAGCAGAAAAAAAAAATTATGATAAAGAACTCAATTACATTTACAGTTGATTCTGCTCTATTTCTCATTTTTATGTTTTCATTTTTTTGTTCTTTTCTCTTGTATTTTACAGAGTTTATTATTAGATTAATTAATGTTATTATTGAGCGTTTGAAGTATCACCTTGGGCTTTGCTACACACGAGAGCAGAACATTTTCTTTTTTTTCTTTTTTTTTTTTTTTTGCATACAGTCCATAGAATATGAAAAACGCATCATAAAAACATGAATTTAAATTACATGCAAACCACATCGAATGTAATATACTGAAGCGTTGATACTCATTTGAATTCATCGTCGTTCCATTTTTTTTTTCTCTCACTCTCTCTCTCTCTCTCCTGCTTTTGAGTCTTCCTTCGCATTTCTATTCTTTCTTCTTAAAGAATGTTCAAGATGTGATCGCTCAGAGGCGTGCTTTTCCATTTTTTAGTAGCACCATTTATTAATTATTTTCGGTTATACTTCTTCTGGTTAAAATAAATGACTAGCTAACTGATCCAAAGGAGTTGAAAGACGCATAAAATTGCACCACAATACAACCAAATAGAATTAAATAGAGAAAAAAAAAAAATTGAAATTTTAATGAATAAAATAACTGGGCAAATTGCAATCATTCATTTGACTTTCAACTGTGGAAATTGGTTTTTTGGCATTTTCAGTCTATCGCTCCTTCTCTCTCTCTTGCTTTGTCTCTCTCTCTCTCTGTCTCTCTCTCTCTCTTGCTTTCTCTCTCCCTCTCTCTCCCTTCTCTCTCTCTCTCTCTCGCTCTCTCTCGCTCTCTCTCTCTCTCTTGCCTCTCTTGCCACTCTCTTGCCGTCTTCTCCGCTTCCCTTGCTTCTATTTCTATTTCGCTTTTTTCAATCTATCTGCCTTTCTATCTATCTCTCTTTCTGTTTCTCCGTAAATAACCGGAAAATTCTGTTATCTTTAAAGTCATTTTCTCTATTCAACATGTTGAACTGTCTATAAATTTTGCTCTCTATGCATTCATTTCTTGTGATCCCATTTCTTTTCGTTATAAAAATAGAGAGAATACAAAGACAGACGAAAAGTACATTGTAATATCATTGTCTCATGGTGTAGATTCATTTTATGCGCAACTTTAAGCATATCTTATTTCGTGAAATAAACATCAACCCGAATTAAATTGTCGCTGTTTTGATGTGCAAATGGTTTTCACGTTATATTTCAGTGTGTTTTAACTCTTATTATTCTATTGTTGTTATTACACCGTTGAAATGCTTAACGATTAACATTATTATGTCATGTTTAAGTTTTATAAGCTTTTTGATCGTGGCGACACACCAAAAAACCAAATCCATGTGGCAAACGATGCGATAAGATTATATGAAATGACGGCAACGAGTGTCATTTGGAAAAGAACAAAAAAAAAAAATCGATTTGATTGATATGGTATTCTTATTTCTTACCGGCAATCACAGTGGACACAACAACAACATAAAAACTAACCGAAACCAAATTCTAGGCTTTAAAATTGTGTTTCAATATTTTTGCCAAATGAATTAACATTTTGGAAACAAAAATGACACAATCAGATTGTAGGATGCATGGCAATGTACGTGTATATGATATTATGTAAATAGCATCAATACAAGAAATTGCATATTATTTTCATATTCAAGATCTGTCAGAATTTTTGACGCGCCCAGTGAACCCTTGAATTTTCGCAACGATACGCGAAACGATATGCTAAAGAACAATATTCGATGTGAAATGATATTTCGTACGAATAAATATGAATAAAATTGTTTGCAATCAAATGAAAATATTCATTCAACACAGTTAGAATCATTCGACAACCTGGAAATAAAGTGTATCGATATATTTGTATAAATAAACAGACGCGCAATGATTTAAAAACAAAAAAAAAACAAAAAAAAAAAAAACAACAGCATCATGTCCGGATGAATTGAAATGGTTATGTCTGTTGCGATTATTGCTTATATTTGCTGAAATTTTTGGAATGGAATAGTCATACATAGGAAATATTTGACGAATTATCATAAACGAACGTGCGAATGATGAAACGAGAATTTCGCTCTATCTTTTATCGTATTCACCACCTACAATTTTATCATCGCTAAAGGTGTTAACGGTGTTGATGGTGGTGGTGTCGATGGTGATGGTTGTGGATGATGGTACTTGTTGTATTTGTGGACCATTAATTTTATTCACGTCGATATGAATGAAATAACAAAATATTCGTTAAAAATGAACACAAGGAAAACAAAGACTTGATATGAACAACACTCAACACGTTCGTATTGACGTCGTCATTGTTGTCGTGCATGACCAAGAAAAAAAAAACTTCCGAAAATTGTAACAACCATTCGGTTGAAACAGTAAAGTTTTGTACGAGGCTCACCACGTGCATTACATAGATTTTTCAACCGAAATTATACGCATTAAAAATCTTTATTGGATTTTTTTTTCGATGAGTTAATTTCGAAAGTTTATTATTGCTTTATTTATTTTGATTATGTTGTTGATTTTTTTTCTTCTCTCTCTCTCTCTCTCTCTCTCTCTCTCTCTCTCTCTCTCTCTCTCTCTCTCTCTCTCTCTCTCTCTCTCTCTCTCTCTCTCTCTCTCTGTTTGTGTGTGTCTGTCTGTCTCTCTTATTGTTGTTTGATTTGTCATACGAATACACTTGAAATGCCACAACACTCGATGATTTCTACTTGTGATTCTATCGTTTTACCGTTTGAATTTTCAAAAAAAGTTATAATTCATCAGCAATAACTTAATTTTAAGCTAAAAATATCAATTCGTATTTACTAATAAAATCCTTTTCGCCCAAGATGGTAAATCATGAATAAATGTAATGGAAAACATTTTCGAACGAAAAATTAATTTAGATTATTTAACATTTTGCGTGCACTTTGCGATAAATTAAATGTATATGTGGGAGGTGAACAAATGGTTTATTTATTAAATTCATTTACAATCTACATGAAAAGGACGATGAATCTTTATCTATCACTCCCCACTCTACTCCCTTTTCTTCCCTCTTTTTCTCTATCTCAGACACACAAGTCCGCTTCTTCTTCCATTCATTGTTATCAGCATTTATGCATGTATATATGTGATTAATATATTTTAAGCATAACTAATTGGATTCGCCAAATGAAAATTGATCGATGTTGTCATTGTGCATTTGTTTTTTTTTTTTCACGTGATCTAGTCGATTCAATAAAATTAATTATGCCATACAAATGTTCATTTTTATTTTAATGTGTGTCATTTTTTTTTTTTTTTTAACTCATGCAAATTGAGCTAATTCACATGCTATCACTTCAAATTGTAGATTAAAACTTTAATTTAATAATTAATGTCGACGGACACACACATACATACATACATACTCGTGATTATTTTAAATTTCATTCTCCATGCAAATGACATGACATATTGAAGAGGAAAACAACGCATCTTTATCGCCAATCGATTTTGCAATTTCCACAAACAAACAAAAAATCAAATTGGAATAAATGCAGATGATGCATTTGCAATATGGTAGCTGTTTTGTAATTTCGTCGTTGTTGTTTTTAGCATATTTTGCATGCAATCGTATTTAACTTACTCACAAACACTGGAAACGCAGGAGATTTTACATGGAATTTATTGCTTTTCTCTCATGATTTTCAAGCAAATATGAGCGAAACCTACACTCAAATCGAAATACATCGAATGAAAATTGGTTTTTCTGTCAAGTTCAGCAACAAAATAATTATAAGCTCATTGCTGCGTACAAAACTACCCTATCAATCACGTTTGCTATACGATGAAACAGTTCTTTTTTTTTTTGGAAGCAACATTTTCATTTATATTCTTTTCACTTTTTTTGTGTTGACACTTTTTTCTCCCGTTTTCTCGTTCTTTTGTGCTTTTTCTAGTTATAATTCTCACTCCTGCTTGGGATATCTCGCTATTTTGGTATCCGTTTTAATTTTATCCCCTCTTACAAACTCTCTGTCGCTATCTGGTTCGCGCTTTATTTCTCACATTTAGGCTTACCGTCCTCCCCCCCTCCCGATCTCATTACAAAATCGAATTTCAAAAAAAGTATTTCTTTCCCACAAATCCCATCTTTCGATTTGAATCAAAAATTACCGCATTTTTGTTGTGTGACACCCATTGGATATTAAGTAATTTCAAAAATTGAATAAATGGCGACGACACTTTTAATTTTAGATATTTCATCAAACCGCAACATGTCAAAAATGTGAATTTATACCATAATTAATTTGTACTTAACAGAGAGCTATTTGTGGGAGTTCTTTAGCCTTTTCCAATGAAAGCGAAAAAAAACAAAGCTTTTTTTTCTATTAGCCAACAATTCCTTACAACATCTGACCTCAATAGCTATATGATATTTTTATTACAGTTATCGTTCGTATTTACAGAACTTTAAAATAAAAAAAAAAAACCCAGCAATTCCAAAAATATGTTTTAAACTTTTTATCGCCTTTGTCATCAAAATCCCTGAAAATTCCACTGTTAATGTGTCGATTGTTGTTTTCTCATCAATATCAGTGTTTGTATGTTGTAGAATTTTCAACTGTAAAATCCCAATGTTGAATTGTTGTTTAGCGTTGGCGTTTTTTTTTTCGTCAGTTCAGCTAGGAAAATGACAATTATTCCGCTGTTTACATTTCAATGAATTGAAATTGAATTGTACAATTTGTTGAATCAATATTTAAATAATGTCATTTCAAACAATGTGATATCATCAGTTGGAAAATCGAATCTGATCATTGTACAAAATCGAAGCAATTGAATAATAAAATACTTTTGCTTGCTGAAAAGTACAATAATAAAATGGTCATTTAAAAGAAATAAAATATACGTGAACGTGAAATAAGGAAAAGCAAAAGAAAGAAAGCAAGAAGGGATAGATAGAAAAGAGAGAAAAAAAAATAAATAAATATTAAGAGAAACATAAACACAAGCATGAGCAATAAATATTTCATGTGTCACATAGTCTTATTGTGACTTTGTAGTTATCATTTGGATGAGACAATGTTTATCTTTTAGATTGCTACAATGATGAGATCGTACACAGGCAAAAAAGACAAAGTGGCTAATACATTGAAAATACGCAATCACAACCACTGAACATGATATGAATGTGCTTGGTTTCTCTATCTTCTTACACTTGTGTCAGGTACAAAAGGCGCAACAGTAATCAGTTGTCATGCATGCCATAAAAAAGAGCACTGTTTCTATTTGTGAATAAGAGAGACAGAGACAGAATCACAGAGAGAAAGAGAGAGAGAAAAAGGAAGAGAGAGAGGGAGAGAAAGAGAAAAAAAAAGGCCGAGAGCTTGGGAGTGAAAAAGAGGGAAAAAGTGAAAAAATGTGCAAAAAATTGCAAGGGAAAAAAAAAGAATTGCACAAAAAAGGAGTAAATGATCCATTAGAGAGTTTCACATGTATCTGTTTCATATGGCAAATGAAGATTGTGTGCTACTTCATGAATTACCATTCATATTTTTGCTGTGCCAACACACACGTCATTCCATCATCATCATTATACATATTATCGCCCCCCGTTTTATTTATTCTTTTTCTCTTTTTTTTTTGCTCACATTTATACGTCTCTTGCTTCACCATAATGAGCTCAAACATGACAATAGGATTGATGTGGCATTGTGGTGGACTCGTGTTTGACTGTATCTTGGATACTCTTTACCGCTGAAATTATTTATGGTGACAATGGATGGGTAAATCCTTTACACAATTCACAATTTTCATCATTTCTTCCTTTGTTCACCTTTAAGCATGCACTGCAAATATGTATGCAACAAAATAATAACTTAATTTCAAAGGAGAAAAATCAGCGTATGGTACTTTATGGTTTGGTTATTTTGGTTTATAACGCCTATTCGAATTTCAACACCAATGAATGTCAAAACATCATCATCCAGTTCATATTACAATGGTCGAATATTTTTACTAAAGACACTTTAGCTTTGATTCTATGTAGCATATAATCACCAATCGAAATATCATTCCATGGTAACACTTACTTGATTTACAAATGTTGATATGTCAATCTGATTTTATTATGTGCGGCAAATGTACATCAATCAAATGTATAAATCAATTAAGCTCTAAACCAGAATTATGATTATATGAGATTATGCCCAATATAGTACAGCATTGTAATAGTGGATCAATTTGTCGTCTATCGTCATTTAAAATCAATGAAAACCAAATGTTCTCCCTTTCAACAGATTGCATCGCTAGTAATTATTAACCGGAACTAGCATTATGCAGCTTTCTCTTATTTTTACTCCCCCTGTCTCTCTCTCTCTCTCTCTCTCTCTCTCTCTCTCTCTCTCTCCCTCTCTCCCCCTCTCTCTCCCTCTCTCTCTTTCTCTTTCTCTTTCTCTTTCTCTCTCTCTCTCTCTCTCTCTCTCTATTCTTTGCAGAGTTCACTATTTATCTATCTAACTCTCTCGACTAGAATGCAATTCAATGCATATCAAGATGCATTTGAGAATCATGTGCCGATTATGTCATAATTTGATGCAAGTGTATATACACACATTTCACTCATACGAATGTCCAATTTGTTTATTGCAGATATATCATCAACATCGTCAACATCATCATCATCATCATCATAACAGAATAACAATATTCCAAGCAGGTTCATAAGTCAAAGCAGATAAAATTGCGGTTATAAAATGGTGTTTGTCAATTCCGTAGGCTTTGTTGCAATTGCAGTAATTTTATGTGCAACATTATGCAATGGAAAAAGCTTGTATGAAGATATTGACACAAATGGGCCAGAAGGTAAGCATATTTTCGTCAGGTTTGTTTCCTTTTCATTTTATTCCATTTCGCTTTTGGATGGTTTACAAAGTCCACGTCATTTTAATTGACAAATATTTGGCTGACATTTGATACAATAATGTTAGGAATGTACAAATATTCCACAGAAGGAAAGTTACGTAATTGTGTTTTTTTTTTTTTTTTTGTAAAAATTTTCGAATCAAAAATAACTTTTAAACTTGCACACGACACAATTAAATTGAAATGAAGCAAATCTAGCGAATGCAAAAATGATATTTAAAAGTAGAAGAAAAAGCAAAATGATGAGAGGAGTATGTGTAAGACGTATGTATATGCTTAGGAATGGAAATTTAAAAAGTTTCTTCGTTCTATTTTTGAATAATAAACTAAAGAAAACGAAAATACAAGGGACACACGGCATTTAATTCACGTTCATGCATATATATACATCTATATGGATATCAATGCAATAACAACAACATACTTCCTATGAAGACGCAACCATTTATTTCCCATCAAATTCTCAATGTGGGAAGAAATAGATGCGGCATATGAATTGTTGTCTTTGCTTTGAAACTTATAAAGCAAAATATTCAGAACAATACCGTCTCACACGATATATACATGGGACAGTTTCTGATTTTTATTTTTATTTTTATTTTTTTTTTTTACGTACTTCATTTTTTTTTTCTTCCCTTTATTTCAACAATGACATTTGATATTGTTTGCGTTGAGTTCAATTTTTCGTGCTTTTTTTTTTCTCTTCTTTTTGGTTTGTTTATGTTTATGTTTATTTAGCTCCCTGACTTTCATACAAGTTCATTTTTCTTACGATTTTCAATGGCAAAGGGAAAAACAATCTTATAAAAATAATCTTGTACATTCGATACAAAACACGTATCGAATGATACGATAGTGATGAAAGTAGAGAAATGACTTGTTGTAATCAAATGTTAGGCCAAATTGATTTCAGAGATTAATGTGATTTTCCGTTAGTTTGGCTTTTCATACGAAACGACTTTTTCGATAAATTTATTAATAATAATAATAATTTTTTTTTTTTTTTTTTTGTTCGCATTTCTTTGTTTCTTCATCAACATTTTGACATATAAACAATTTCATTTATACCATTTACAGGTTTAATTGAAGTGAAGCGTCCCTCATTTTATGCAGGCAGTCGATATGGCCGATCGAATGGAGGACAATCGACCAGTTTACGTATAACACCACGACGTGATTTTCACTTTTTGCGTTATGGCAAACGAGCTAACCATGATGATAACATTCCATCGGCCATTCAGTGCTATGAACCGATTCGAGATTACGTGCTGACGTGCTCCTTCACTGGCCTTCAGGACTATTATCGATGCTGGAAAGGGTATGCCTGTGTATTCCTATACGCTATATCTATCATTTAATTTCTATTTTCATTTCCTGATTGAATTCGGACGAAAATCCCCATACACATTTATTCAAGTATAGACTGTATTGAGAATTCAGCACATTATTTTCTACGCTATTCAAATTAATGCAATTAACTGTGGGGGCTAGAATACATTCATAAAAATCAAATAATTGAAAGCATTGGAAAAGTTTTCTTTATGTTTTGTTATTGTACTACAGTGCATACGTGTGTGAATAACACACCAAATCAATCGGATCTCCTTTAAATTGTTTGCATTCGCAACATTTACTAATTCACGCACACGTGTACACCACAAAACGCAAAAAAAGCACATGCCAACAAATACAAATACAAATCAATTCTATTTCAAATCACTGTTTATTGACTGCCATAATGACACTGCCATAACCATAGGATTAATTTGTGATCATATTTTTGCTATCTCTTTTATGACGTAAATTCACTCAAAATAAATGTGCCGAAACATTAAAGATGCTCAATGTTTGTTTGTTTAAAAGTGTTGTATTCATTATTTTGCACCATGTTTAGCCAATTGTGTTGAATATTAATTGACCTTCTATTAAAAATATTCATAATTTTCTTTTCGTTTCGATTTTTAATTTCTTAATTTTCACTCATTCTCTTTTCAATTTAATTTTGCAGACAAGAGAATAAATTCGATGCAGTCGATCAAATTACGTCAAATGTTGAGGATAAAACTAATCAACAGCAATTAATATAAATCATACATCTCCTTCTCTCCCTCATGTAAACAACAACAACAACAACAACAACAGCAGTAACCGCAACAGCAACAGCAACAGCAACAACAATCCATTTCATAGGTTAAATTACACAAATAAACACAGACAGAGAAAGATTGAAATGAATGGAAAATGACCATTTCGCATACATCATATTAATAGAAATCATAAAATCATTTTATGTTCATATTCTTTTCATAATTCAATTCAAGATAGATTGGTCTGTTGCCTACGGAAGCATTAGGCTAAAAATTGTGCATATAATTTAGTCAATTTCTTTTATTTTCATACATTCAATCTTCCTCTCTCTCTTTTTCCCCTTTTTATTTCAATTGCCATATCAATAAACCATATTCAAAATGTTTTGTCCAACAATAGTTGTATATATGCCTGTCAGATCCACGTTTTTAAGTATTAGTATACACGTATACACGTATTCACACATACACACACACACAGAAACATACATGCATACATATTCGCTCTCTCTGTGAATATCATGAAGCATACATATAGAAGAAATTCATACGATGCATCTCATACATCCAAATAGTTCTCTCTCTCTCTCCCTCTCTTTTCCTCTTTCTCTCCCCCCTCTCTTTTTCTCTCCTCCCTCTCTTCTTCTCTCCCCCCTCTCTTTTGCGCAGCATCGAAATTTTTTAAAAAAAATTATTTCATTTTCGTGAATTTTTATAGGAGCCATCCTAATTCTTGATCATGTCGAAATAAAATTTAGCTCATAATTTAATGCTATTTTAGCGTACATATTTTTTGAGTTTGATTTATTCACTTGGATTTATTATATTTGAATAATATATATTTTATAATCTGACCAAAATCAAAATAAGTACCATTAGTCAGCACTAAAATAGCAATAAATTATAGGCAAAATTTGATTTCGATATGATCAAGAATTAGAGTGGCTCGCATAAAAATTCTCGAAAATGATATTTTTTTTTTTTTTTTTTAAATTTCGATGATGCGCAAAAATTTCAGCACCAAAATCGAAATAGATATCATTCATCAGCACTTAATTAGCACTTAAAGATGGTACGTATGAGTCACTAGCACCAAATTCCAAATTGGGGCGTGGCGAGGGGGAAGATGGTAAACGACATGAACCTCATCAACAGCACCATTTCCATTCCAACATGCAAACACATATCATTTTAACCTAAATCATTACTTTAAATAGCTTACGTATTCAATCAAGTATTACGTCATGAGTCATGCATTTCCCTGAAATTTTTGAAATACGAGCACACAAAAAAAATGAAAAATTTCAAAATAAAACTGAATTAAACATTGACTGAAGACATTCTGAGATTGCTAGGAGTTTTTTCTGTCTTTTTCTATTGAAAATTATTCAAACTTAACCTAGAAATAAAATATTCTTTTTCGAATTGAACCAACACTTCGGATGGCGTGTGTTTATTTCATTTTACAAAAAATTTCATACTATGATAAACGAAAGTGTTTAAAACTAGAATTCATTTTTCGATTCAAGAAGTGGCTTGGTATAAAGTGGCGGTTCCATTCATCTCATTGTTGTTCACTTTTCATCTATTCTTTTTTTGACGGTAATGTAACTAATGCAATATTATCCGGCATTACAATTCCCATGATGGTATATAGCGCATCCAATTTTTCCATAAACTCCTTGAATTCTTGTGCTTTCTTCCTAATTTCTTGTGTTAGTTCCTCAAGGTTTACTTGTGGTTCAGTCATATTCTGTAATTTGATGTAACAATAAACATTAAAATTCTTTTATAATTTTTATTTTATTTTAAACAATTACCAAATATTCTTCACAAAGAAGCCAAAATACGATGAGATCACGTAAATGTTTTTTGCCAAATGTAAATATGACTATGTATTTGCACTAAATGTCATTATGCATCACAAATACAATAACATACATATACGTACACATGTCAATGTTGGTAGTAGACTACTGCATTCAATTTACTTCTAGCGCTTAATTTGAAAATCTTTTAGCGCTTACTTTGAAAACAACAATTCAACATTACGGTTTTTAACGTTGTTTGCGTGATGTATGTGTGCTATCCTACACACACAGTGGATTTTCAAAGTTACTTTTCAAAAAAACTTTTCAAAGTAAGCGCTAAAAGTAAAGTGAATGCAGTAGTCCAATTGGTAGTCGAATTTAGTTTCAAAATGGTTTTCACTTATGCACCTATAGATGGTACCATTTAGTAACAACAACTTTTATGCATATAAAAGATTTGAAAGTTGAATAAATATAATATTTTAAAATATTTAATGCATCAATTTCTTTCCTTTGCATCATTTTGGAATAATATTCGGTGATTCCGCCGCATCAAAAGGTAAATGCATCGATGTCAAAGGACAAAAATTTGCTCGTCCGTCCGTTCGATTCAGAAGGTTCGGATGAACGGATAGGACACGATATTGTCCGTTTTTTTCGGGACAGTCCGTGTCCGTTGACATCTTTAGCATTGACGGCAGCTCCAATATCTGTAATGATACCCATTAGTGTTTTAAAGCATGATGGTGTTCCACCAAAATCACAACGCAAAGAAAAGAATATAATGTTTAGCGATAGTATCAGTCCCGGCTGTGATGTAACTGATTTAGATAATAACTGGGAAATAAAATTTAGATAATAATTGGGAAATGAAATAAATTCCGAACAGTTATATTTTACTTCGGATTTTCTATATACCTAAATATGCATTTCTTAATTTCATGCATATAAGCCACCTGTGTGACGTAATTTATTACTTCATTCGCACTTCATCCGCTATCATTCAATGCTTATTGCAATATTACATTGACATTGCATTACAAATTATTGACTTTTTTCAAACTATTACTTGTCGATTTTCATTTCAATTCGTCATCTCTTTTTCTTTACCCAATATTATATGAACGAATTTATTTTATTAAATTTATGTATGTATGTATGTATGAATAAAGGGGAGTCAGGGAAATGATAGAACTAGTTTGGATGCTCATTTGCGAGAGAGAGAGAGAGAGAGAGAGAGGGAGTTATTTGGGTGTTTAAAATGTATCGTATGGATTTCTTCTATATGTATGCTTCATCATATTCACAGAGAGAGTGAGAGCGAGAGAGAGAGAGAGAGAGAGAGAGAGAGAGAGCGAATAATAAAAACATGGATCTAACCGGCATATATACAATTACTTCCAATACATTTTATCTTCAAATCAATTTTTATAATCACTATAAATTCAATATTCATCACTACAATTAAATCTTAACCATAATATTCATAATTCCATATGTCGCAGTCAAGAAAGAATGGAACAAAATAATAAAAAAAATAATAATAATAATTCGTATAAAAATGAAACATTGATTGTATTTATAATTGATTTTAATTCATGAGCATAAATTTTCCGCAATTTTATTCGCCATTCATTTCAATTTATAAATGAATAATAAATCAAGCATAAGTTGTAATAAATTTCGTTTTCTTTGTTTCTATCAATGTATATATAAATTGTGGCGTCTGTATTTGTACTTAGTTTTTATTTTCGATTTTTTTTTATTTTTTTTTTTTTTGTTTTTTTTTATATTTTATTTGCTTGTCGTAATTTTCTTTTTGAAATATATGCGGTTTTTATTTCCCTTCTTCAATTGCATATTTCACAAATTACGTTCAGTTTTGTACTTTAGCCGACTGAAAGTGAAACCAATTTTTGCCATTAAGCATTAGTCTTAAATTACCATTCTTTTCATTTTTTTGTATTTTTATTTTTCTTTCTGAGTTTTCATTTAATTTTTTTCTCTTTCATTTTACAAAATATCATTACGTTTCATTCAATTTATTTATTATCGCCCAAACATTCTATATAAAAAAAAAAAAGAAAAATTTATCTAACCATTGAAATCATCAAAATCAAATATTAAAATTATCAATAAATTATTATATATTTATTAAGAAAAATAAAAAGTAAATGACACAACCAAAAATTTAAAAAAAAAAAAAAAAAAAATAACAATTATAATTGTAAAAATAAATCTCTATTATGAATGTTATTAAAAGATGTTAATTATAGATGAAGAAGCAAAATAATAATAATAAATCAATGAAACTAATTAAATAAAGCGCAAATGTATTTTGAAGTTGAGGATATACTGTAGTTTAACCAATTGTCATTGATTAATTCATTGCAACAGATTATGATATTATATTCATCACTCACCTATCTATTGATGCACTTATCTATTCGAATGAAACGGATCGAGTCGAAATTACTTTGAAAAAATTTCCTATTCTCAAGTTTTGAAAAATTAACCTACTCTTCTGAAGAGTTTGTTTGAAGAAAAAACTGATGAATAATATTCCAAGCTGAAATATTCTCAAGTTGCATTGTGGTATATTTGAAATTCGGTAGAGAGAAAAAATTGAAGCTAATGAAAAAGTGATAACAACGCGATACATAAGTCAACAGTATTGGTCCAACACGCAGTGGCTTCCTGTCAATACAAAAGTGATTTTGTCCAAAACTTCAAATTTACAATTGAAAGACATTTCTTCATAACTACAATATGCTATTTAGCTTTTATTTATTCATATCTTTTTTTTTTTTTTTTTTTTTTTAATTCATTTTTCTTTTCTCATTGCATTTTATTAATTTACATTTTATTATTATCATCATCATTTGTCTAATTGGTTTGAAATTTAGTGAACACACTTTTTGAATTGAAATAACTAAATTCCTATCTAACAACGACATTTAAAATTTCATTTTAAACTTATAGCGTTCATTAACTAAAAATACAGAAAAAAAAGCTTGAATTAAACGTAATCATTTTGAAATAAAATCTGTTCAATTTGTTATTTGAAAAAAAAAAAGAAAAAAAAAATTAGCTGTCTTAATAACAAAAAATCGGGCATTCCGAGAACATATACACAATAATCAGGTTATAAAAATGTATATATACAAATTATTTATTGAAATTGTGTCGAGAGAAAAAAAAACATATGACACAAATTATTGCTTCATTGTGAAGTTTTACAGTATAGATTCTATTATCGGAAGTCGATTACTTTATAAAATATTTTGTTAACTTTTTATTTATTTATTTTGATTTATTCAACACAAAAATGTATAGATAAACAAAAGAACTTTACCGTATCGAATCAATTACGAATCGTTTAACTTAAAAAAAATATATAATTTTTACGAATCATTTGATTTAAAACAAAAAATAAAAGTTATAAAACAATAACGAAACAATAGAAGAAAGAAAGAAAAAAAAAACAAAGAAAAGAAATGCATTTAAAAACGAAATTTCACACTTTTTGCAATAAAAATGTGACTAAATCATATGTACCAAACCAAATGAAACCACCAACTGTTGTCCACGCAACGCGTGGTACAAAGCCGCTAAAAATGCCTGGAATGCCTTTTTGTTGATACAATGTACGCCAAATACGTAATGGATTACGATGTTCTTCATTATATTCGACACTTTGTTCAAGATCAGCCAATTGTATACGCGTTTTAGCCACATCTAATGGTGTTGTTATTCCACTGGAAATAGCACCAGATATTGATCCACATGAAGCGCTTAAGATTAATTTCAATGCACCATCTGATTGTGGCACTATAAGTACTTTTAATAATTCCCACAATGGATATTGTATCATACTGAATGGTATGTCACGCATGAGTGTTATACCATAACCACGATAAATGCCATTCCATAAACCATCCGATTTATATGCATGCATTAATATATCAATGGCACGATATTGAATTTTACTCACTTGACGTTTTTGTTTAACAATTTCAATTGGTACACGTATTAAACCTGCACACATTTCACCAAATGATGCAGCTATTGAATTAATCATAAAATTAATAAAAAATGTCCAACCAATTGATTTTGTATTTGGTGTATAAACATCATCGATTAAAATGAATGAATTAATAAAAAAATAATTAATAATTTGTGGAAGGAATTCATTAACAGTTGAATAGACAAGAAAAAATGTGGCCGCAATTGGTACACTGGCCGCAATCACAGGTAAAATGCCATTATAAATACCACGAAAGCCGCCCGCTTTTAAAAAACCATTTTCACTTTGTAGCCGCGTCTTGCATGTATCAATTGGAAATAAAAATGTGTCTACAGCTAAACCGCAACAACCGCCAGCAATCAGTTGTAACAAGATTTTATGATCATCGAAAAAATGCTGTTCCGATGCCGTCATGTCTGCCATATTTGCCAGGTTTCTTTTTGTTTGTTTTCCTTTTTATTTTGTGATGACACTTTTTATCTTCTATTTTCAATGTATTTTGTCTTTTGTTTTTTTTGTTTTTTTTTCGATCTATAGTTGTTGAATCAAGGAAGAACACTACACAACTTCTGTTTAGTTTTTGTGAATACAACGGTTTTTCTATATTTATACTTGGTACGCGTTTTATCAAACGGGGTTATAACATTAATTGTACCGTGTTAAATTGTCTATCATTTCAATTAAAATTCGATGATTGAAATGAATTAGCCGGCGTCACACAATTATTTACTATTTTAATTCAATTGAGAGTATTGGGCTTCTTTTTCTTTTCCCCTTTATTTTTTATGCCCGAATCAAATGGCATATAAAATAGAATCGATGCGCACGGCACCAACAGAAAAATACAAAAGAATCGACGAAAATAAAATAAAAAAATAAGAGTTATGAGCAAAATCAACGACAGCGTGCAACTGATAACCATACATATATGTAGAGAGGGCAAGAGACAGCCGCATATATTGAACGCACAATTTTTGCTACTTAAAACATACGTTAAATTTTATAACTGTCAGTAAGTGAAATACCCAATGTCGGCACAAACAATTGAGTCGCAGAGTTCTTTGCACTATTGTTTTTCATCAGAATTATTTATTGAAATTTTACTGTTGTTTTTTCTCTCTCTTTTTTCTTTAAATTTTCATTCTTTCTTTCGAAATTTGAAACCACAATCACACGATCACCACTGTACAGGATATTTTAATTGTTTTTTTTTTTTTTTTTTTTGCTTTTACGCAATATTTATATCTTCACTGATAATCGAAATATTGCACAAATTGATTGATCGGCAGTTTGAATTGTAGCGTAATATACGGCCAACAATATACATCTGTTTTGTGTGGTTCCATCATTTTGTAATAAGCTACTTTGTTCATATAGTCACTACAGTCTCGAATACATTGAACACTTTTGATAACGAATTCGCTACTCATTATCGACGTGTTTTTTAATAATTTTTTTTTTATTCGTGGATTATTCTTCTTCCCTGTTGTTTTTGTTGTTGTTATTCAGTTGGATTTTTATTTTTTGGTGTGTTTTGTCCGCAATTCCGCTGATATCATGTGGCTGCCAAAAAATTTTCAAACGCATTTGCCATATATACACACTCACATATACAGATAGAGAATGAAAATAATTCGTATTCGTCTTATGTTCACCTAATCTCTGGCAAATAATAACAAATATAAAAAGTAATCTACGTTTTTTTTTTTGTGTAAATATTGTTCCTGATTAGGTTTTTTTTTATCATTAAAACGAATGATGTTTGTGGCATGAAAATATCATACGATATGCACAATAAACATGTGATTAATTTTATCGATGATTTATTTGACAACTTTTTTTGTCAACTTTTGATAAGTTTTTATTAAAAATTTGAGTTTTAATCGTTAAATCAATACATTTGATTTGTTTGATAATACACAACTTCATAATATGAAATGTCGCACCGACTAATGATTAGTTTCACGTTAATTTTATGTTGGAATTGAATACACAACAATAACAACAACAATCAAAATATATATAAAGAAACCCATAAACTATTTGCACAATAATTTTGCACAATCGATTTTCGTCGGTGTGTTATCGTCGAGTAAAATGTTCGTTAGTCAAAACATCTCATTGAAGACGAAAAAATAGCCAATCCAAAATCCGACGTAATTATACACGATGAATTTTCCCATTTCTTTTCATTTTTTTTCTTTCGTTCCTTCTCTTTATTCCAAGAAAATGCTCAAAAATTAATTCTCTAAATTTATTTGAGATTCTTTTTCTTTTTTAAAAATAACTTTTCGTGAATTTTGTATTTTCGGTTTATTTCATCTTTTTGGTAAAGTTTATTCCTATCAATTAACGAAAAAAAAAACGCACTGTGTGTTTAATACATTCACACTTTATTCGTTAGATCGGAAACAACGTGCTCAAAACAAAAATAAGAAGCGAGAAAAGAAGAGAAAAAAAAAATGAGAAGAACACACAGGCTACCAACAACAAATCGAATACCAATACCAAAGCGATGCATATGTCAACATGTGCCACACATTTACGTAAGAGAATGTATGTGCGCGCTGTGCAAAATGAATGAGTTGAGACAGCAAGAGGGACAGAATGTGTGTGAGAGGAAAGGGAAAGTGTTAAGTGAGAGAGTAAGAGAGAGAGAGAGAGAGAGAGAGAGAGGAGAGTGAAAAAGGAAAAATATGGCCCGATGCTTTTCATTGTGTGAGCTACTGAGCTTGTGCAGTTCATACGTTCAAAAAGTCCTATATGATATACTCGGCTGTATTAAAATCGTTCATTTCAATGACATATTGGTCGGCAACAGAATCTATGACATTGACGATTGTGATTTATACATTGCTTATCTTATCAATTCAGATGGTTTCTTTTTTTTTTTTCATTTTTCGGCATTCTATTAATTCTAAACCAATTTTCAGAATAATTCATTATTTTATTCGTTCCGTTCCGTTCCATTGCAAAAAAATAAAAACGAAAAAAAAATTCTTAACCGTTGATTTGGCGACAAATACCAGACGAGACACAGAAACGAAGAGATGAGATGATAGAAATGAAATAGAGCATTGGACATGTGTGCGTGTTATCATAAGCAAGCAAAACAATTTGAATTGAATCGCAAAAGATGCGTGCTTAAAACGGGTTTTCCCTCCATTTTTTCTATTTATTTATTTTGTCAGCTGATCAATTGACCCAACATGAATCGACAAGTCTCTAGACTAATTTTGTATTCAACTCAATTCGATTTGGTTCGATTTATGAGCCAAACCAAAAATATCTATCATAAACATAGTGAGCCAATGAACGAATGTATATATATAGAGATAAGATGGAATGCATAGATGAAGGAGTATGAATGAATAGATGACGAAATGAAAAGACGCAATAATAGACGTGTGATATGGCGCATCAAAGTGTAAAAAGCACATGGGGCATCTCGTTCAATGAGACTCATTGATCGGCTCTTAAAAATAGCTCTCATTTCTATTTTTTTAAAATTTTAAATGCAACGAAATAGTTTAATCATGAAACACGGTTGATTCATATCGTTTGTATATACATGACACATCATTACATATGAATCAAGATGCAAATAATTGATGAATAAATTATGTTTTGATTGAACAATGAAATGAATGTAATGGCTACGATAAATGAATATACATTTCATGATGCACATTAAATGAAATACATAATCGATTAATTAATAAGATATTCACAAACAACTAATCAGTCAAATTGTAATACAATCAACATGAATTTTAGCCGAAACATGATATTATTCATAAATTTTGAATTGGAAAATAAATTTCGAAAGTGAATCCTAAACTAAACGATTAAACCACATGTGTGAGAACCACATTCTCAGCGAACTTATAGAAATAGCAAATATGTCGCTTCAACTCAAAATCAGCTGAGCAGATGGAGCTAGTGAATGAATATATGACTGAAAATCAAATGTCAAATACAATTTTTATAAAATGAATAGACAACATTCAATGGTTATGTTTACAATATAATTTTGAATTGGAATTGAAATTGTTTCAGTAACACTTGAAGATAAGCGGACTTTTTTTTTCACCGAACAAGACAAAAACACGAAATGACTCTGTACGACAATTGATTGATTTTTTCATGAAGCGTTAAAATATATCACATGTTTATTGCATCTTCACGAACAAAGTCAATTGTATCAAGAAATTTAATTCAAACATTTTGAAATACCACAAGATACCAACAAAGGCCCGAAAAAAAAATGTCGTCACTCGAAACTCAAACGGAAAGAGTACAAATTATGCAAAATTATTTGTATCTAACATCGTTAATATCCGGTGGAATGGCCGGTTTAGTGGTTGATGTTATGTTATTTCCAATTGATACGATTAAAACACGACTACAAAGTGAGAAAAAATTTTGGCGAGCCGGCGGTTTTCGTGGTATTTACAATGGATTAAGTCCAGCAGCGGCTGGTTCCGTACCATCGGCCGCTCTATTCTTTTGTACATATGAAAGTATGAAAAAATTATTAGCACCATATGCACACGGTCAACAAACACATTTGGTGCATATGTCATCGGCAGCAATTGCTGAAGTTGTTGCATGTTTAGTTCGTGTACCAGTTGAAATAGCAAAACAACGACGGCAAGTACAAAGCTTACAATATAGGCATATTAGCGCAACAAAAATTCTTTTACAAGCTTATCAAACGGAAGGCATTTTTCGTGGTTTGTATCGTGGTTTTGGTGCAACAATTTTACGTGAAATTCCATTTTCATTTATTCAATATCCACTATGGGAATATTTCAAAGTGCATTGGACTGATTTCACAAATTTACCATTAACATTCGTTTCGGTCGCTGTATGTGGAGCCATTGCTGGTGGTATTGCAGGTAATTTTCATTTGAAAAATACATATTTTTCTTTTAAAAATTTAAAATGTTTCCCAAAATGGAAATGTGTTTATTGGTAGAAAAATCGTTAAAACAAAAACCCAAATGGTATACATGTGATTTATTTATAATGTAATATTGTGATTTATTTTGTAGCTGGTCTAACCACACCATTGGATGTTGTAAAAACTCGAATTATGTTGGCCACACGGAATGGCGAAAAACGAATTGCTATTCACAAAATTTTGCCTGGAATTTATAAAGAAAATGGAATTAAAGGTGTCTTTGCAGGATTTATACCGCGTGTCATGTGGATTACCATTGGTGGTGCCATATTCTTTGGCAGCTATGATCTAACTACAAAGCTTGTAACAAATCATTTGTTTTGATACAAATTAAATGAATTTCTAGTTTTTTTTTTTTTTCATTTATTATTGATTGTTCGATTTGACGTTGAATTAATTTTATCCATTTTTTGTATAAGAAACAGTACAAAAATATATAATTTTGTTGAATAAAAGAAAGAACAAAAAAAAAAAAAAAACAACCAAAATTACATATTTACATGATTAAATACAAAAAAGATTTATTTCGAAAAATTACAATAAATTACTTGTACAAATTTGTGATAGATGATCGACTATGTATGTAATACAATTGAAACATTGAAAATTATAAATATACAACACTTGAATTGGCTTATTTATCTAAAAATTTATTCCTAATTACAACATCTCTTCCATCGTGCTCAATGCATTCGAATGGCCATTTTCGATTAACACGGCAAACGGTGCCACATTTTGTACTTTTACAATTTGGACAAGGAAAATGACAACCGGGACATGTTGTATCTAAACAATCACAAACATCGGCACCATTTGAACGATATCGTCCTTTTTCATCAAACATTGAAGTGGGAGTGCGTTGCAATTGATTCGATTCGGCATAACTTTTGCGCGTTAATTTTCGCTTCTCACGAACTGATTGCTCCGGATTAAAATCGGATAATTTTGAATCAGCAACTAGTTGTCGTATTCGACGATCAGCCATTCGATCACCAAGAGACTTACTCATTTCCTCTCTGTTTTTTCTTTGTATTTTTTTTTTCTCTCTTGGTTTTTACAATTTTTTTCCTCTTTTCTTTTGAGTTAATAAGCGAATCGTTTATTCTATCGTCTCTTTTATATCTTTTTGAAAATTAAGAAAAATGTTTACAATAAATTTTCAATTTTACTCAAATGTTCTAGCTATTTCATTATCTTTTTTTTTTCTTTTTGATAAACAATGTTTATGTTGTTTTGATATTCGTTTTGATGCCATTCACTTAACAATTTGGAGTTTAATGACATTAGAGTTATCATTTAATTTGATTGGATAAACGATTGAAAGGCGACAATTCATTTTTTAGCCACAAGATGGCCAAAATCGTAATCGTAATCGTAATTTCGGGCAATGTTCATTTTCGGATGCATACATATCGACAATATGAATTCAATTTTATTCTCAGACAACTTTAATGTGTAGCAAAATCATTACTTTTTCTTACACATCATGTATTTGACATTACAAATTTTACACGTATAACAAATGATTTAAATGCATACGTATTAAATTGGTTGTCTTTGTATTCCAGATTGTAGTGTCAAAATAGTATATGATGATTAAGAAGAAAATGTATTGGTGCTAATATGTATCATATTTTACAGAGCTATGTGATCTATATCTCTCTTCCTCTAACTCGCTCGCGTTCATTCAACTTAATTTTGACATTTCGGCTATGTATATGTATACTCATTTCGGTATACATTTTCTTGAAACACTCACACATTGTTGCATTTGAATAAGTATTGTTATTCATTTAATAACCAACATTCGACAGTTGTGTAAATGGATGAATAGAACAAATTAGCAGAAAACAGACAACAGACAACAACATAAATTTTTTACATTGTTAACAAATATTCTCAATTCGTACTAAAAACCAAGAGAAAAACGGCAGAGATCTAGGAAGGTGAGACAGAAAGTGAGCATTATTCAAAATATTAGTGAATTGTTACGATTTTTTTTTATTTTTTTTTTTTTTTGTTTTTTTGATCAAAATATTTTAAAAACAATTTATTGTTAATAATTATTTTTGTTTTGATTTATTGTTATTTTTTTTTCGCAGATTCAATCCGTAAAACCAAATAAAAGTCAAAATTATCAAGCAAAATGGACGTTGCGCCTGCTAGGGATTCGCCAAAACATATTCTAAACGCTCTCAACGATGATTGCATTCGGGAAATTTTTAAACGACTTGAGAACATTTTTGATTTTCAAAATATGGCCGATGTGTGTCAGCGATTTCAGCAATGTTCTAATGGTTGTTATAAACATTTTATTCGTTTAATTTTCCACTATTGGTGTATTTTAAGTGATAGTCTATATGATAGTCCATATGATAGTTCATTTGAAGAAACTTTATCTATCAATGATGATACGCCAATATGTTTAGGTCTAGGGGAAAAAACTGAAACAAATGGTGCAAATACTGCAAATCAACGCCAATAAGTATGTGCGTATTTACACTGTTATTTGTTCTTGCTAGAATCTCTTATCCGTTATGATTAGAAAAGCAGAATCTTTTATCCGTTATGATTACCGATTCGTAAAACATAATTATTAACAATGAAAACCATACTATAAAATTGACTATGACAATCATTACAAGAATTTAATAACAATACGGATGCTCAAATCTTTCCTACAACATTTTCTTTCTTTTTTCCAACAATATTTCTTCATAATCTATGGACATGATTTGTAATGTCGACTCATTCTTATGTAAAAAAAAAAAACACAAAAGATTTAATTTTCATAAAGGATTCGTGTCAACAATTTAATGTACAAAACTATTTGGCATTTCAGTTGTATGATCGTTTTTTTTTTCTTTTTTTGTATTATATAAGTTCAATTTAAATAAATACGTAATTTCATTAAAAAAATTGTTTTTTTTTTACGCAAAAACAAATTATATTTCAAAAATTTGGGAGAAAAATTCATTCCCAACTGAAATGTTCACAGAGTAAAATGGAGAACGTAGAATGATCACACCCGTCGGCAGAAAATCAACAAAATAATTTAGAAGTTTCAAATAAGATATACACTATCGCACAAAAGTTTAGATGTAACTAGAAAATATGTTTAATGATAAATATGTACTCATTGTACTGTATTTATAAATTTACAATTTCTTCATTTGGTATAGAAATTCTTAAAAATTCAATTTACTTTTTTGATAAAAAAAAAAAAAAACATTTGGCCGGCCATTGGCCATTTTACCAAAATAAATACCAAAATGAGGTTTTATTCTGTAGCTCTCAAAGCCATCTATTGTAAACCGTACGAACTCGTTCACACACACACACGCACACCCAATAAATTGATAGTCAGAAACTGCGATGCATCGAAACTAATGAATTTGACTAAATAGAAAATAGTAAAAAAAAAATATAGAATTGTATGATTTCAAAATCAAATTAGTTTGAAAAATAATAAAATAGAATAATTAATTATAAATTATCATTGTTTCGATGAATTTCGTTCATGAATTTTAAATGTTTAAATTATTTACTATAAAATAAATAATTGGTTAAAATCGTTAACGATTTTCAATTAGATACAAAATTTAAACGAAACGAAAATTCGTAAAATGAATGGCAGTAGTTGTGTGCAAAATATATTTCGAAACATCAACAAATACGCATAAATTAAAGCAAGAAAGAAGAGTAGAAAATGTATAAATGTATATACACGTATATATTGGAAAAAATAAGAATCAAATGGTGCTACATGCAAAACGAAATGTGACGACATAAACACGCACACAATTTCAAAACAACCAAACGAACGAATAACTGTATGAAAATCCATATGTCTGTGTGTGTATTCGTGTGTATGCGTGTGTATGCGTGTGTATGCGTGTGTATGCGTGTATATAGTGAATGTATACGAAATGTGTTGAACTCTCTGTGAAAGTGCATTCATCAGAGTGAATGTTTGCTGCATATGAATGTATGCGTTGTATTTTTTTTTCCATTTATACTTTTCAGCCATATTGAATTTTAACTACATGATTTATATTTAATAATACAAGTGACAACTGTCTTTGTGAGAAACATTTTTCCATTTGATACTGTTTTTCTATTATTATTTTTTTTTTTAAGTAAGAGATTTTTGAATCGTTTATCGATTTGAATAGCATTTGTTTTAAATTAATTGCATTTGCAATCATATTGAACAATTGACATTTTTCATTAAAAACGCTTGTACATTTTTCCAATTTGTTGTAATATCCTTTCGAAAAAGTAGAAAAAAAAATACAAAAATCAAATATATGGCACTAATGCATAAACAATCGCAGTCCATAAAATGTGTGACGTTTGTGTGGATTTTCTAAGCCTCCTCGTTTCTTGTGAGTAATTTAAATTTCTTTTATATTCAAAATGAACAATTATTAACTAAATTAATTGCATCTATTAAATGTATTGACTGATAATCAAGTGAAATATTTTTTTTTTTTTTTGTTTTTTTTTTGTGATTCAAAAATATTCATTCGTTTGACATCCAGTTTCGTAAACCAATTACAAAATCGAAGAATGCAACCAAAAATCGAAGATAGATTGTTTGGCACACACAGAAAATAAATGCATTGTAATCAATTATCAAAAAGAGAAATAAAAAATGCTTTTTTTGTTTTGATTTATAATTCGCATTAGTTTTTCAATCATTAGCGTGTCATTTACATAGACTTGATATTTAAATTGTCATTGTTTTGTATTTTGTTTTCGTCTATGATAATAATTAGACATGTCAACGATAATAGTTTTGATTAAAATCAAACTATTGCTTGATTATGAATGGGTGTCAAATTGAAATTGGTGCATGTTCATCTTGTTATAAAAAGTAATTTTCATCACAATTTATGGGAATATTTCGTTGATTTTAGTTGAATCGAGAGTAAATTGTATTGGACCGAAGCAACCAAGTCTCAGTAAACATGAAGTTGATATTATTTTCGGATATATACAAACATGGCAACAACGGTAAATTATTATTTGAGTTTTTTATTTCGTGTGTATTTATGTCAATCAAATCAAAGTGCTTAACGTTACAATATTTTTATTTATTTATGTGAATTACAACTTATGCTCGTTTTATTTACCTTTCTCTTTCCCTCTCTCTCTTTCTATTGCCCTTGCCCTCTTTTTTTCCTTCCTATCTCTCTCTCTCTCTTCTCTTCCCTTTCCCTTTCCCTTTCCTTTTCTCTTAATCA
The DNA here is from genome assembly GCA_029041755.1 of Resseliella maxima. NCBI lineage: Eukaryota > Metazoa > Arthropoda > Insecta > Diptera > Cecidomyiidae > Resseliella > Resseliella maxima. Next base: position 899,234 of record JAQOWM010001006.1, on the reverse strand, counting down.
CTTTTTCTTATGTTCTTATTTTCTTATTTACAGACAATGTATGTGCTGTTATCGCGATATCAAAAATTTCGAGCGATTTCAGTTGGTTGTACAATCGATGATTTGTTTGTCAATAGTTCAACTAAAAAATATCGAAAAATTAGTTGTAGACCATAATAATAGGATATCATCACATCCGTCGCCATCAACGTCAATAGCCCAAAATGTGTTATCATCTAAACCTGCCAGGGTAAATATACAAAACGATTATTGATATTATTGAAATGAAATTGAATGTGAAATTGAATGTGAATTTTAGTGGAACATGTGTATTTCAATTTGGTTTTGTTTGTTTTTTGGTTTTTCTTCTATTTTCGATGAAAAAGCCTCCATTACTTGAGACGCCACCACACTTGAAGCCAATATTATTGAATTTTAAACCTGAAGTGGATAAAACGCATAATGAGTCTGCATTGAGTGATAAACATGTGAAATGTGGTGGCAGTGGTGATAATAGCGGCGCTACTAACAATGAATCGGTCAAATCGAATCCGGATGCTGTCGATTCAATTGAAAATAAAAAAATAGACAACGATAAAAATGACGACGACGACGATTATGACGACGACGACGACGACGATAACAACCATGACACCAAAAATGCTGCTGCTGCTGCTGCTGCTGCTGCTGATGATGCAGGCAAAGTAAAAAATTCATCGACACATGCAACTGACGACGACGATGATGATGATGATGAGGATGAAGATGAACAGCCAACCGGCGATACAGTTAAAAAGGCTGACAGTCAAAATGATAACAATGAAGGAAACAATAGCAGTAGCAGTAGTAGCAACAATAGCAGCAACAGCAGCAATGGTATTAATAGTTCATCAACGATTTTAACAAAAATCAATGAAACATGGACATTACCGGAATTTGAACGTTTGCTTATATTGCTTGCCAAAGCATTTTTATTAAATTTCCCATTGTATATTGCGTACAAGCATGCGGTGCAACGTTTAGATGAAATATCACCACAAGATGCGCAAAATTTAAGCATTTATTGTGATTTACATGAAAATGAAATGCCCATTTATTTGCTACGAAATGTAACGTTATTTTGTACGGCACAAGGTTTTATACAATTAAGTGATTGCTTTGATGTGCCACAATTGCCGGTATCAACGGCGCATGCAATTACAGCGGTTGTATCAAATTTAAAATTATGGCTAAATTATCGTAGTATTGTTACATTATTTGTACCAATACGATCGAAAATTTTGCAATATATGTGCAAATTGGCTGATCAAGATTTACGTTCACCAGCCACAAAATCAATGGCCGATTTTATGTGGACCGCTATCAAAGATCCATTGGATACACAAATTACATTTGATACAGATGGTTTGGCATTGGCATTTAAATATTTTACATCGACAACGCTTACAATGCGTTTGGCTGGTATGGCACAAATTAACGCGCACATTAATTTATTCAATGATATTTGTACATCGGAAACAGTTGCTGAAGTTGAAATTGTTGGGCAAAAATTGTCTGATTGGTTAATTGAAAATAAAATTATCAATCATTTGTTTGGGCCAAATTTGCATGTGGAAGTAATTAAACAATCGCCAATTGTGTTACGATTTTTAGCCGTTGAAAATCAAATTACCGAAGAACATTTAAATTTAATATGGCAAGCGGCTCAATTAAAACATTGCTCAAAAGCAATATATGATGTGTTGCCACCACTTGTTAAGAATTTATCATTACAACCAGCGTTACATATGTATTCATTATTGTGCCACTTGGATCCAAAGGAGCATACCGAACAAAGTATATTCACTGCATCAACATTAATTAAAATGATTTGGTTACGAGATGGATCACGTCAACAAATTGTGGATATGCCCAGTTCGGCCGCATTACTAGCAGCAAATGTTGGCTCCAGTTCCGAAAATAGTGTCAGCATCGATGGCAGCAATAGTGATGAAGAGCATCCAGATGATGATAGTTCAGATGGCCATAAAAGTACGATTGACATCGAAGTGGGATCTGATTCTGGACCCACACCATGTAAGCAACCAAGGCACAAAAATTGCTGCGAAGAAACTACAGATGGTCTGTATAAAGGACCGAACATAATTATTGAAAATGTAACTGAATATATTTTCCCCTTTCCATTTCGCATTACAGATAGTAGCAAAATTGAAGACATCACAGACGAAAATGAGGCTGAAAATTTGAAATTTGATGCAGCGTAAGTTCAACTCTATTTTTTTCATAAAAAAAATTTTTTCTTTGAAAAAAAAAAAAAAAAATAAAAATAAATGAATAAATTGGGAAATTTTTCTCTCTTCTCCATCTATTTTCAAGTATAAGTCGCATAAATCGTCGATTAGTGGCTACATTGAATGCAAGTAGTAGCGAGGATGGTATTGCTGAATCTGATGCACATGCAGCACGTAAAAAACTTCGTAAACGTCGTAAAATGCGTGCAGTCATGGGAAAACAACTACAGGGAATAGAAGCAATTTCCGATGGTGATACCGATGAAGCTGTTGATATCAATGATAGTGATTGCAGTGAATCACAAATTCAATCAGCAATGCTGGGTCATTTACATGCAAAAGCACCATTCATTAATTCAATGACAAATAATCATTTAATTGGAATGCTAAGCGGTGGTGAAAATGACGGTAGCTATTCATCGCCATTGAGTCAAAAGTCTGGTAAAAATATGGCCGATTTTGATGATGATGATTCACCATGCGAAGAGGAATTAGCGCAATTGGCCGCTAGTTCACATTGTTTAGCTGCGTTTGCTGCATCATCACGCGAACGAAACATCACACAAAATGTATTAACTGCCAAATCATCAAGGAATTCATCACGTACCACCGAAAATATTCGAACAAATCTAATGACTGCAAATGAAGTGTCACAGCCATGCAATATTTTGCTATGGGATTTGCTCATGGATGATAAAATTGTAAGCGCAAAGTTGAATTTTGATCTGAAATCAATTGTGATTCAATTGAAATTTACTGTTCTTTACTGTTTTTTTTTCAGGGTCAACTCGGCGAATCCATGGCCATTGAAACGGAAAAAGCACTTCGTGCACTGTTGTGCTTCAATACGGAAAAGAATATTCGCACGAAATTCATTGAAAGTTGTTTACAAAATTTGGCCGCTAATCGTAGTGTCGTCGTGAGTTTAAGACTTTTACCAAATTTATTAGCATCATTTCAACAATTTCGAGCCATTGATACGCATCAAGTTACAATGTGGGCTGAACGTAATCATAAAATGATGTATCATTTTTTCAATAATTTAAAAGTCTATGCAAATTTAACAAAAAATCCACAAAATGTATTGCCATTAAATCAAAATGGTCAATCAATGTATACGCATATGACACAGGTTCAAGTGCGTTTAGATTTTCTCACATCGATATTCAGTACGATTGGTTCGCCAGACAATTTTCGTTTGAGTTTAGATCAAGTCGATCAATTATGGTCATGGTTAGCAAATGATGGTGAATGTTCAGATTGTTTATTTGCCTGGTTGCAAGGACAAGCAAAAAATTCTGAACAACATGCATTGGGCATAGACGCATTGCAGCATCTTTATTTGAAAAAATTGCCCGAACTACGGCCCGAGGATATTTCAATGGTTGGATTAGGATTAATACAAACATTATGCAGTTTGGCACGTGTCGCTGCACATTATGATTCAACGCCGTCTGATTTATCGCTGGACGCAGTCGGTATGGGTCATTTATGGAAAATTGCATTGCGTGCAACAAATACCGATGTTTCATTAGCGGCCATTCAATACATTAACTCATATTATATGGGCCAACAATTAAAAATGGAAAAAGAATTTGTTGCCCATTGTATGAATCATCTGAAACAGGCTTCGGAAGACTTAAACAGGTACATTTCATTTTTTGTGGTAAAAATTATTTCCTGTCATCAAATATTCATTCTCTTTCTTTCTCTCTCTCTCTCTCTCTCTCTCTCTCTCTCTCTCATCTAGTAATCGATGTCAAGAGAAAGCATTGATGTGCGTACAACGAGCTTTGATGTTATTAAATACACATTTGGATACGTTTCGTCGAAGATATGCATATCATTTACGTCGATGGGCATTGGAAGGGAAAGGTTTTGGTGTACATAGTGCATTACGAAATGATGCAATTGGTCCATCAATTCGTATAATTCTTCAACCAGGTGGTTTGCCCGATAAATCGGTATTACATATGCATACGACTGATTTAGTAGCCGATTTAAAAGCCGAAATTGCCAAATGGTGGGAAGCATTACAAGGTGGTGCTAAAACATCTGGTGTTGCAGCGCCAGTGCTTGGATTTTTACTTAGCGAAGGACCATTACGAATTATAACACAAGGTCAAGAAATTACATCGGATTATGATGAACGTACAATTGCCGATGTTGGTTTCAAAGACAATCAAATGGTTTATGTTTCGTTGGGTGGTCGTGGTGGCAGTCGTAGACGTGAAACATTTGATCATCCATCAATGCAAGCGGCACCACCAAAAGAATGTCTACCAACTGTGCTGCTATTGCAACCGGATTATTTTGAAGAGCTTTTTAATTTGATGCAAAAATTGGGTGATATGCGAATACTCGGTAAAAATGGTTCAATGCTTCCATATACAAAAGCGCAATTATTATCACGACGCGTTTGGGATATACTTGCTTTATTGCCAACAAATCCAGATATTTTAGAAAATTTTAAACGTCTCGGTGATACACATTCAACAACCGAACAATGTGTTCAAAATGATAATTCGAATGCAATGCAAAAAACCAGCAATCAAATGACAATTGAATCGTGCGAGGTGCGTGAACAAATACAAAAACTATTGGATCCGAAAAATTTGCAAAAATTCATGTATTCATTGCATATTGTTGAGAGTTTGGTAAAATCAAAAAATACTGGATGCTGTTCGATTAACGATGGCAATGCAAAAGGTTTGATCAAATGCAAATCAAAAACAACATCACAAAAATGTAAAAATCCGGATTCGGTGCTAATTATTAATAAAACTATCGAAGGCAATGAAAATGTCGATCCACAAATTAATTGCCGAAAATCTGAATCACAAAAAGATGAACAACCAACTAAAAGTAAAGAAATTGAAAGCATTGAAATTGATCGATCGGTTGAAATGGTCTCATCACCAGCACCAGCATCAGCATCAGTCAATGAAGTAAATCGAACGGTTGCATCGACAACAGCAACAACGACTGCTATGACGACATCGACAATGATAACACATCAATGGGTTGATGGTTTTATTGCAAACGGAGGCCTTCGACATTTATTTGATATTTTTCTATCAGGTGTTTTACAGAGTGATCATAGTATTGAAAATGAATGGCGTACAGACTGTTTGGCAAGTTTACTGCGAACGCTGTGCCTTTTAGGTGTAGAAGAGCTAAGACCAGACAATGTAAGTTGAAAAAAAAACTAAAAAAAAAACTAAATTTACAATTTGAACAATGTTTTCCACAGAATCTGTTAACTGTACCAGCAATAAAGGATTGTATGATGCAATTAATGTCAGCAAAAACAACATTACATCGTTTGGCATCAATATTGAGTGATGCAAGTCGACCACCGAATCCTCATCAATTCAAAACAGGCTTTTGGGGCCGAGCGCAGGTCATTCATTATGCAATGAATTTACTGGTTTGTTTGGTACATTCATCAGCACAGGCACGTGATTATTTATGGGTTGAGCCTGATATATGTGCATGGTTGCAACGTTTCATTCTCGATGATCCAGAACCGGCTGTACGTCGTGAAGCATGTGCTGCACTCTATCGAATTTGCTTAGGAAATTCAGCTGCATATGATTCATTAATGGGACCAGTATTATCGCGATTGATAAGCTTTTTACCGGTTGCCGAAAAAATGGTTACACAAACAGTCAATTCGCATTTAATCGCTGATGATGGCAAAGATCCATATGGTCCAGCATGTCGTGATTATTTTTGGCTATTGTGCCGTTTAGTTGATACATTAACACCAGAAAGTTTAGATGAACCATCAACGGCAATTATTGATATTGAAGCATTGTGTCGTCAAGTATCAAATAGCATAATTAATCGAAAAATCATTGAAACCCGTTTCAGTGGTCAAGATGATGGTTTAGTTGGTTTATTAAATTTAATGACCAATTTAATTAAATACGATCCACCGTTTAAATTTTGTGATGATGCTGAATTATTTATAACACAAGTGTTTGATTGTTTATTTGATTTACCATCGCCGGAAAATCGTCAAAAGCCAAAATGTAAATCACAATCATCGCGTGCGGCTGCCTATGATTTATTAGCGGAATTATGTCGAAATGCACCAAATAATTTTAAAATTTTACATGGTAAATTATTAAAACAACATCAACCAGGTCCACATTCACCATATCCATGGGATTATTGGCCACGTGATGATGGCCGTTCAGAATGTGGTTATATTGGTTTAACAAATCTTGGTGCTACATGCTATATGGCATCATGCATACAACATTTATTTATGATGCCACAAGCACGAGAGGCTATACTTACAATTGATCCAAAATTGGCACTTAAACATGCAACCACACTACAAGAATTACAACGAATGTTTGCCTATCTTATGGAATCTGAACGTAAATCATATAATCCCCGCTCATTTTGTCGTGTTTATCAAATGGATCATCAACCATTAAATACGGGTGAACAAAAAGATATGGCCGAATTTTTTATTGATGTTGTTTCAAAATTAGAAGAAATGACACCCGAACTAAAAACACTTATCAAACGTTTATTTTGCGGTACATTAAGTAATAATGTTGTTTCATTGGATTGTGGCCATGTGAGTCGAACACAAGAAGAATTTTATACGGTACGTTGTCAAGTGGCACAAATGCGTGATTTACATGAATCACTGGCCGAGGTTACCGTCAAAGATACACTTGAAGGTGACAATATGTACACATGCGATCAATGTGGACGAAAAGTACGTGCGGAAAAAAGAGCTTGTTTCAGAAAATTGCCGGAAATATTGTGCTTTAATACAATGCGTTACAGTAAGTGTTTTTATTTCGTTCATTACAATGCATCATCGTATGGTTCATTTTCATATCGTCAAAAAAAAAAAAAAAAAAAAAAAGATGAAAAATTGCTCATTTTTAAATTCATTCCATTTTGTTTCTCTCAATTTCAGCTTTCAATATGTTAACAATGCAAAAAGAGAAAGTCAATACTCATTTTTCATTTCCAATGAAATTGGACATGTCTGGCTATGTGGAAAAGACATTGCTACCACAACAATATCAGGAATCAAAAAGTGAACAAAACGATTCGAAGAAACGAAATGACAGCGAAAAAGTTAGCGGAAGCATTGAACAACAAGAATCAGAAAAAATGGATGTGAATATGATTGATGATGATGGTGTTAATGAGCAATATGAATATAGTTTGATTGGTGTAACTGTTCATACGGGAAATGCTGATGGTGGTCATTATTATAGTTTTATTAAAGAACGTAATGGTCCACATCCACATTCACCAGATCGTTGGTTTTTATTCAATGATGCTGAAGTTAAACAATTTGATCCATCACAAATTGAAGCTGAATGCTTTGGCGGTGAAATGACAAGCAAAACATATGACACTGTTACGGAAAAATATCTTGATTTCAGTTTTGAAAAAACCAATTCGGCCTATATGCTTTTTTATGAACGCGTTCATTCACAACAATCACATAATGAAGCATATTCGGATCTTGGATCGTGTGATGAAAAAATTGATGATCCATATGAACAGGCATGTTGTTCAACAACAACAACAACAGCAACAACACCACCAACAACAATCATAAATAATTCAACAGCATCAATGAATAAAATTGGTGATTTTAATCGAATGAATGAATTTGAAAATTCCGTGATAACAGTCAATGCAATCGATAATAAAATTGATGAACCAATCGTCACAGATACACCCTCTGACTCAATGATTGAGGATTTAGCCGTAGAGAGTCAAAAATGTGATATAGATACTAAGAGTGGTAGCGATTGCAATGATGATGCAGATAAAATAAATGATGTTAATAGCAAAATTACTGTTGTATTGCCATCAACAAGCTCAACAAAAAAGACAACAACCACAACAAGTACATCAAAACATCTGCTCAACAAAGAACTCGAAGAATGGATTTGGGAAGATAATCGCTACTTTCTACAGGATCGGAATATTTTTGAACACACCTATTTCAAGTGAGTAAAAATGTTCTGTTTCAATTCACCAAAGAAGAGAATCTTTTTTTTATTTTTTTTTTTTTTTTTTTTTTTTGGTTGACATCGAATAATTTTCATTTGAAATGTTGTTGTTTTTTTTTCATAAACAGTTTTATGTGGCAAATATGCGGAAGTATTCCACAATCATTATTGCACAAAACCGATGTTACATGTATAGCAGCTCAATTATCAGTATCATTTTTCATTGAGACATTCATTCATGCCAAGGAAAAGGTAGGCATCTCAATTCAAATTAATTCAACGTATTGCCAAACCAATTAACTAAAAAAATTTAAAAAAAAAAAAAAAATATTTTTTCTCTGCAGCCAACAATGGTTTTATGGGTGGAATTGTTAACAAAACAATTCAATGGCAATCAAGAAGCATGCGAATGGTTTTTAACGCATATGTCAACGGAATTTTGGTGGCCGGTGCAAATACTTATCAAATGTCCAAATCAAATGGTGCGACAAATGTTTCAACGTTTAGTCATTCATGTTATTCAACGTTTACGACAATCACATTGCAATTTATATTTAAAATCGGAAACGGATGCTGATGGCCGTGAAATTGTTGGCGATGCATCATGTGTTACACGATTTATAAAATCATTGATTACAATTATGGAGCATGGTGCTAAAGCACATTTACGACATTTATCCGAATTTTTCGGTTTACTCTATGAATTCTCACGCATGGGCGAAGAAGAAACATTGTTTTTGCTCAAAATTAATGTGATACGCAGTGTTGCCGATTTTTATTTGGGTCATAAAACACAAGATTGCGTACGTTTTTATTTTAAATTGAAATCAAACATCAAACTCCATTCCATTGAATGACTAATTATAAAAAAAACAAATTCTTTGATTTTATTCATCATCATGATTTAGATTGATGTTGGATCTGATAATGATGATAATTCATCCGATGAAACGTTATCAATTGATAAAACAAGACCAGCATCACTGGATAAAATGATTGCTTTGGTTGCAAATTTAGTGGAACGCTCGAGAGGGCCAGATTTACGATTGCAGTTGTCTCCACGAGACTATAATGCTATCGCTGGCGGAAAGGTAATTTGAAATTTGCATTTTATTCAGAAAAAAAAAAACAAAAACAAAAAAACATTGGAGAAAATCACAAAATAACGTTGAAATTATGTTTACAGGGTTTTCCATTTTTATACCAACAAATCAAAGACAATATCAATCCACATCAAACACGGCATTTGATTCATGCTCTTTGTCGATGGGATGAACGATTGGCCAATCAAATAATAACAATGTTATTTACATCGGTTACGCGACACATTGAATTGTGTGGACCATTCTTCAAATTGCTTACATTGTTAACAGAATCATCGGGTGGACCATCTGGTTTGCCATGTTTTTCTCAATTGGTATTGTCACGTGTATGGGATGCAGCAGAATTTTGTCCACAATCGGCACTTGATTGGCTTGCTGTGCAGGCGCCAAGAAATAAAATTGCACACGCATGGATTTTACAATCAGCTGAAAGTTGGGTTGAACAATTCCTTTTAGCCCATAATAATGCCAAAGTGCGAAACGGTAAGGAAATGCGAGAGAAAAAAAATAAATTATATGAAGAAAGAGAAAGAGTTGGTGAAACTTTTCCCTTCAATTGCATTTTTCACAATATTTTCGTTCGGTTTGTTTTTTTTGCAGCTGCCGCATATCTCCTGGTATCATTGGTTCCTTCACAATCATTTCGCACAAATTATCGTGCCGCTTCATTAAAACTGCAAGTGCATACATCGCATCGAGATCTCAGTGACGAAGCCACACTCATTTTGCACACCATTTTAAATTTATTGCTTCGTTTATTACGGCCTGCCAGAGTATACACTGACATATTAGTACATGGTCCAAGTAAATTATCAGCCTATTTTGGTTTGATGACATATTGCATGGTATCAAAAACCGAAAAGCTTATGGTATGTTGAACAAGTATTTTTGAATTTAAATCACATTCCAAGTAAACTTAACCTCTCTTTTTTTTCTTTTTTTTTTTCATTCACTTTTTTAAAAAAGTTGACACCATACATTCGAACATTGTGGGATCTATTCCATCCGCGTTTATCAGAGCCCAGTGTTCCAGCTCATCACAATAAGCAAGCTCTGTTAGCATTTTGGTACCATGCAACAAATGATTGTCCTGAAAATGCTCAAGCGGTTGCCAATTGTCCAGAGATAACTCGAAATATTGCATTTAATTATATTTTGTAAGTAAAGTGATCATTCAATTTCAATATATCAACATTGCACATCAATCAATCTCTAAATAATAAAAACCATATTATTATATTCTATTCAATCCAGAGCTGATCATGATGATGTCGATATTGTTGCATATAATCGTGCTATGTTGCCCGCATACTATGGATTATTGCGTTTGTGTTGTCAACAAAGTCGTTCGCTGACCCGTCAATTGGCCGCCCATCAAAATCTACAATGGGCCTTCAAAAATATAACGCCACATCCGACACAATATGCAATGGCTGTTGAAGAGCTATTTTCATTAATGAATTTATTTGCCGCACGTCATCCAGACGATACAGAGGCTGAGCAACGTGAAATAGCGACATTCCGTCGGACAACATTGTCGGCATATTTAACGGGTAATTTTCTGTTTTTTCATTTTTACAAAAAATTCAATAATTTTCAGAATTTCTTTAATAAAATGTTGAATTCAATTCTTTTCTTAGGAATCGATGCACGCGTTTCATGGGGCACATTAATTGCAGCATTACGAATTTTGGTTGACAATGATGATGATCGTTTATTTGTTGTGTACAATGGTGGTATTGCAATGTGTTTTGAAGCATTGATTACATTACATTCCATGTATCATGAAGCGACTGCATGTCATGTATCGGGTGATTTACAAGAATTATTAACCGAACTGGCATTACTTGTAAAAGCATTACGAATAAATGCACGTGAACAAAAGAAACGACCACCAGCAAGCGCATTAAAACATTTACCAGATGCTGTACGACGATTGGCCACATTACTTAATACGCACAACCCACCGCAAATGCGTAGTTTGGCATTGGATGTACTTACCGAATTGGTACGAAATCCAAATCTTGAAGTGATTGGCATTTTATGTCCATTACTATTAAGCTGTCATATGCAAGCACAAGATTCACCAAATATTATTGGACCAATTGGTCCATATTTTCCACGTCGTAGCAGTGCAAAAGCACAATATAATAATATTGTAAAAAATCATCCACGCCCACCACGTTCAATGAGTTCAATGGTTCAAATGAGCGTTCCACAAACACAAATCATTCAGCGTGGCATTGATAAAGAATTTGATTCCGGTTTGGATACATTCTATCGTCCATATCATGATTTTCTTGATGTTATGATGCGTATGGCTGTTAATATGAATACATTAAATGAATCACTTGTAAATCTTCATTGTTTGGCTGGCATCGAAGGTGCTCAAATGCATTTCAATCTATTTCCAAGATTTTGGGTCGGAATTTATAATAATAAAACAACACACAAGTACGCATTTTCTCATATTCCATTTTATAGAATTCTTTTTACAAAAAAATTCTTTTTTTTTCTTCAATTTTAAACTTGTTCAAAAATATTTTCAAAGCTTTTTGCTCAAATGTTTCTTTTTTTTTGCTAAATTACAATTCATTCTATTTTCATCAGATGGGTCGAACTCCTGGTCACAAATTCAAATCTCATCGATTACATTTATGCAATACTTCGCGAAAAGCGTATTTCACTAAATGATCCAATTGTTTTGACATTCATTGAATTATATTTCCCGAAGGTAAGTTCAATATTCCTCTTGTTTTTGATTAATTTGAAAAACAACACCCGTTTGAGATTTGATGAAAATTTTTTTTTTTTTTTTTTTCAAATTTTACAGGTTTCGCTTCTACATATCGACCGTTTGATTGAATCTATTTGCCAAACGTTACTTACAAAAGAAAATTATGAAGAAATTTGCGGTGATTTGCTTGCACTGTATGTGATAACTCAAAAGGGAATCCGGATACCTGCATTCACGTTACGTGAATTAAAACGTTGTCTGCAAGCCTTTTATGCAAGATTTAAAGATAAATTATCACCGTTCGAAGGTGTGTAAAAATGAATATTTCAAACAATTTTCTGTTTTATTCAATTCTTGTAAAATTTCCAAACGGATTTTTAAATTTAAAAAAAGAAAAATCTCAACAAATTAAGAAACAAATTGATTGTAAAAAATTTCAGTCTGAAAATTCTGTCAATTTTACAAATGAATCAAGTAAAAAAACAAAAAAAAAAAAATTTGTTATTTTGTTTTAGATGAAGACTCAACGCCTCCTCCAATGAAAAAGCAAAGGAAATCATCATCATCAGACAGTGATTTTTATGAAACGCAATCAATAAACAAAACAAATGATGGTAAATCAGATGAAACGCAATCAACATCAACATCATTAACAACATCAACACCAAAATCCGATGAAAAAGATGCATCATCATTAAAATCAGACTGCATTGAAAATGATGATCAACCGCAAGATGATGAAATGAATGGTAAAAAAACGGTTGAACAACGTTCAAAAGTAAATTTATCAACGAGCTTATCAAATTCATCATCGGTATCAACTGGATCATCGCCCGAATCACATTCATTACCAAATACATCCACCGAACATGAGCAAAGCATTGAAAAAGATATGGAACGGAAAATATTGCGAAAAATTGAATATCATTTAATGGATATTTTTCAACATTTGGAAGAAAATGAGACTGTTGAATCGGAATCTACTTCAAGCCGATTTACAACACAACCAAAAAATAATTGCACCAGCGATACAAGTAATACAAGCGATAATCTAACATCAACTAGTCACAAAACCAGTTCAATTGCTGACGATGATATTGCTAGCGAACCAGGACCATCACAATAACAACACTATCTACATAAAAATATTGTACGTATTTGAATACACAATTAAATTGTAGAATGTACACAAAACAAATGTCAAATCCAATGGCACACAGAAAAAGAAGAATGTAAAAGAAAATGAAAAAGAGAGAAAACACAAAGCGAAAAAATCAACTTTTTTTTTTGCTATAAATATTATACGGAACTACGGAATATAAGAGAAAGACAAAGAGAAAGAGTGAGAGATAGAGAGAGAGAGAGATAGAGAGACACAAATATCCAAACTGAACTTGAATCGTAACTTAAACGAAAACTAAGAGGGACATGATAAATAGAAGAGGAAGAACAAGAGGAAAACAAAACGGAAATCTGACAGATGAATAAATTTAAATAAAACTATAACAACAACAAAAACAACAACAACAGCAACAACACACAAATTAAGCGATAAACGGAATTGTCATAACAAAATAAAAATAAGAAAAAAAAACTTTGTTCATTGTTTCTCTTAAAAAAAAAAAAAAAAACACACACACACACAAATGTTGATTATTGTCAAAAAGTATATCTTATTTATTTTTCTTTGAAAATGCAAATTATATTTTCTTTTGATTGATTACTGCGAATAAAATTAAGGATCTAATAAATGTTTATTCTTTCGAATTTTAAATAAAAAAAAAAAAAAAATCAGTCGTTTGTTTTTCCAAACATTTGACCGTACGGACAATAACCATGTAAATTAATTGGTATTGTTAAGATTACAATTTTTTTTTGTCTCCATTTTTTGACAACTTTACATCTTTAAATATCCATATTAAAATCATAAAATTTAAATACAATTGTGAGACATTTACGATATTTATTTTCAATTAAATTTTAGTTTTTATTTTCAGAATTTTGGTTTTTGTTTCATGAAATTAAAACAAAACAAACAAAAAAAAAGATATTGTTGATATACAGTTTTGAGCTATTTATGATTCTTTTTCAAATTTTTGTCTTTTTTCCAATATTTAGTTAATTAATATAATCATAATTTAATACGACGCATAGAATGATTAGGATTAGCCTAAATTAGTTGAAAAAAAAATTGCGAACAACGTACAGCTCAAAATCGTGTGAAAAATTGACATTATATGAATGCTTGTTGGGCGGAAAGATGATCAGTAAATGGTTTAACTACTGCACTTGTTGCAAAACAGAATATCAAACCAAAAAATATTGATATGGGCAAAGCTGGAAGTGCTTTACGACAAATGGCGAGCAACAACAGCGTCAAACATAAACCCTGAAAACAAAACAAAAATAAACCAATACAATATTTAGTAAATTAAATATTATTTACATTATTCAAATTTTTGTTATGTCTTATCAATTGGCCAAAGAGAATGCTTACAATTAAAATTGCCACAAAGCATGCAATAGTTGTATTCCAATCACCATAGCTTGATGCTTTGCCAACTAAAACTGAATAGAAGATGAAATCACCTAGACCAAGTTTGATACCACCTGAAAATTGTAAATGTAAAGAGAAAAAAATTTAATGAAATGAGCAATGTGAAAATAAATGTTTGAATGAAGAAATTTTCATGACAAAAATTATTTGTAAAATTAAAATATTGTAAAAAATAAAACATATTCAAAATAAATGGCCTTACACGTATGTAAGACTAAATTTTCCGCACTGAAATAAATGCATAACAATTTTTTTTTTTTTTTCTTATTCTCAATATTTGCCTTGAACATTTAATTTTTTTCAATCAACAACTGAGAGAATTCTTTTTAACGAAGTACGATTGAAATTCAACTTAAACTGACTAAAATGTTTGGACAAGTATTGCTGCCTTTGAACTTGACAACTTTGAAATGCACAATTTCGTGAATAAAATGTTGATTTGCGATTTCTCTAATGATTTCACTTGCCAACGGCATGTACATTCGGTATATGGGTCGCATACCTTGCACTAATGATTACAATAGTGTACCAGTGAATAGAACAATTCATTGAGTAATATTATACAATTGAGCAACAAAAAAAAAATGAATTCCATATTGTTTATTTTGGGTACCTTTCCATACAAAAGAGCCGATTTTCGTTCCCTTAAGGTTTCATTAGTCGTGCAAACATCAAGTTTTAAATTGGGGAAAAAATATGATTCGGATCGAAAAACACACTCACAATAGCCGGAAAAGATACACTTATTGAGGGTATAACAACTAGTATAACAATGTAACAAGTTATAAATTTGATAAATCAGTTTTCAAATTTCAATAATCCACAAACTCTCTGCATAGTTTGATTTCCGAATTTGTCGATGCGCTATCGTTTTAACAAAAACAAAAAAACGGCGTACAACAGACAATGGAAAACGGAAAATGGAAAACGGAAACTTACATTTTCTCTTTCTAAAAACTGCTCGGCGTTGCTTTTTTATGCGAGAAAAAATATTGTACAGAAACGAATATTTTCCCTTGCACACTAAATTTGTGTGTGTGCGTGTGGTGGGAAAAGTAAAAGGAAATCATATTTGATGAATAATTGTCAAATATGTAATTTGTAATTTTGTTAATTAAAATCGATACAAAACCAATTAAATTGATTACGTACGTTCTTCTTCCATTTCAAGTTGTGATTGTTGAGGTTGTGAAGTTTGTGGTGCTGTAACTGTACGATATTCGGTAGGTCGATTTGGATTGTTAGCAATATTTGCTTGAACTTCAACCTGACGCTGTCGAATACGCTCTTGCCTTGATGATGCCCATTCTTCAGAGAAACCGGCTGCTGTAAATGAATCAGATATTAAACAAATTTAATTTACTATTTATTGAAAACAATATTCTCTTTTATATATTTATAAAAAAAATGTTGATTGGTTTGGTTAAGTTTTTAATTGACCGTATTCAGCCGTGATAATTGATTAACTGAACGTTTTTTTGTTTTGTTATGAAAATTGTCCATAATTGTCGTGTGGATCTTAATAAATTGCTTACAACTCATTCCATTCTCTTTAAACGTGACCATTTGAAAATCCGTACCTTCAGCAGTTGGTGATGATTGCTCAGTTTGACGAGATCTGCTAGTATTTCTTTCACCAGTTTCAGCATCTGTTGATTCGGTTGTTGTCATAACTGAATAAGCGACAGTTGCTGAAATTGTTTTTGATTCATTAAGTTTTGAACAATTTAATAAAATTCAATAAATGTGTTAAATAATTGATTGATTAAAATGAAATTATTGAGGTTTTTTTCCTTTAAAATACATACAAGAATAAATCAATGCTGGAAATATTTGCTCGTTACGTTCTTGTGCTGTTTCAACAAGTACACGCAATGGACCTTTTGGTGATAAAACGGCAATCAAATCTAAATCAATCGAAGATTAAGAAAATGGCAAATTAATACAGTTTAAATCAATAGAGAAAGAGTGTAAATAACAGAAATATAAAACAATTTTAAAGAAAAAGAGAAATAAAGCAGTGTTACGAACCCCAAATTGAAATCACAGCTAAAACAACCCATGTGGTTACTTCGGGTAAATATTTTATGAAAACCAATGCCATTAATGCGGCTACAAATATCAAATAGGCTTGCTGAAGTCGCAATGGTCCTTGCCAATGGATTGACATCATTCCACAAACACCAAAATTCCACATAATCATCAGAGCCGTAATGAGATCCATTGGAATATTATAAGCTCTCAAAAGTTCACTGTTAAAAATGTTAAATATAATTTTTCACATACAATTAAAATTTATAAATAATATAAATATAAAAAAAAAAAACAATTACCCGAGATAAAGATAGCTAAATATGAACAGAAGTAGAAATGAAGATAGCATAAGCCATCCGTGAATGATTTTATAGCAACGTTGCTTATATAAAAATATCAATAGGATGGTCATGATCACGATAAATGTCATTAAAATTAATGAATTGGCCAATGCATCCCAGATTTTCATACTGGTATCCGAAGAAAGTTCATGGAATGGTGTATAAATTCTAAAAATTTGTGAATAATAACAAACCAAAAGATAAAAACAAGAAATTACACATTAATGAATGAATTCATTGAAGAAATATATACATTGTAAATTGCAAGAATTTTTTTTACTCACAAATACACATCTTTTGTGGAGTAAAAATTAACGGAATTTATTGTGGCCACAACGACCAGCATACACAATGAAACCGGTGCAAATAATTTGATAACATGTTGAGCACCATATTTAAGTCCTTCCTCTTCTTCATCCGAACCAACATTTTCGGTTGGATTTCGTCTATTTGGCGGCTGATCACCACTATTGCGATTGGCTCGTGCACTACTTATAACTACTTCTGCATCATCGTTGCCACTATTATTTGGTTGTCTTTCATCCATTCCCTTTCAATTTATAACAAATAATTAATTTTCATAATGCAAAAATGCAACGAAATTAAATAGAAAATCTGATATGGTTTTTTCTTTTCTACTTACGCCATATGTTGTTGTTCCTGATTGTGGTCGTCTATTTGTCAATTTGGTGTTTTTGCGGATATTGTTATCATCTGATCCGCCCTCATCTAAAACCGAATTATTTCGATCTGTAGGATCTCTTGACACAAATTCTCCAACTATGGCGTCCATTTAATTATTGTATTTATTTGTCTTTTTTCTCTTTTTTTTTATATCTAAATTCGATTTAAAACTAAATTAAATAAAACAAAAAAATTCTATACACAATTTCCGACGAAATAATTTCCAAATTGCTTTTACAAACAAATAACTTTTATCATATATTTCTATTTTTGATGATTTCACAAATGTCTATAAGTTATCAAATAGTTTACTCACAATAAGAGAAAAATACAATACAAATGTCATGCGTGACAAAACAATACATGTACGATGGAATTTACGTAAAATGCAGATGAATACGTAATACGTAATACTTAAAATGAACAAGCAAAGCCTATAGTCGACTTGGATGCAAAACTGAAACAAAACATCGAGATTGCATGACAATAATTTATTAATATTTTGACATGGAACATTGATTTATTTACATTTGAAAAATGAATGATTTTAATGAATTTTTTCGTTTTTTTTTCTTCTTAATAATTAATAGCCAAGTCGAAGTCCATTTTTGTAGTTATTTGTTGATCCATTTTGTCCATTCTGCCGATTCTGCGTTGATGATATTGTACATATTTTGTCATAGAGATCATCGATACGGTCACGGTATTTGCTTTCAATTAAATTAGTTCGATCTCGTATTGATTGAATGCGATTTTCGGTATCTTTGCTTTGTTCATGATTTTGTTTTAAAGTAACATCAATTTGCTCCATCAAATTGCCAAGATTTTCTTTACCTTTATTTGCATCGCGAAGTAATTTTTCCTGTTTCAATGCCACCTCAGTGCGTAGTTCGACTTTTTTCCGTAGAATATCAATTTCAGTAGCCTGTTTTCGAATAATTGAATTTGCATTGCATATATCTTCCGATGCCATTTTTAAGCCATCCTTTTTAATTTGGCAAATTTTCCGTTCAGCTTCCAATTCAGCCAATAATTCTTGCTTTTGCTTTTTATATAACATCATTTTTTGTTCAATATCAGTGATTTGTTTACGTAAATCCATAACGATTTTATCATTTTTTTGTATCGCAGTTTGTTGATTCAATCGTTCGCCATTCAAATGTTCAATTTGTTGATTTAAACTGGCTATTGTGTTTAATGCTTTTTTACCATCGCCACGCAATTTATTTGATTGTTTTTGCTCATTTTGTAGTTGTTCAGTCAATGTAAAATTCTCCTTCATTAGCGTTTCAACACGTATCTTGAATGCATTAATTTGCTTCTCAAACTCTTGCGATTGATAATTTTTCGCATCATTAAGCTCTTTGATTTCAATTTCCAATCGTGTCATTTGCTCTTTGTATCGTTCTTTTAGCACACGTTCCTGTTCATTTAAATTCAATTTTAAACCATTTATGATGCCATTCAATAGCTTTGTTTGTTCATCTTTTTGAGCCAGCTCCAATTGTAAATTATTATTTTTTTGTAATAATATTCGATTTTCTTCTTGTGAATATGCATACGTTTGATTAATATGAAATAAAATCACTTCGTATGGTGCCGATTCAATTGGTAAACTGATGTGTTCAAGATTCTTGAATGTTCCTTTTTCATAAAATTGTAATCGATATTTTTGCGGTTTTGATGGTTCAAATCCATTATTAACCATTGTTAGTAATACATTCATCAATTTTTGGCGACATTTTTCAACCATTTCAGTGATATGATTCACAAATGCTTCAAATGTAACGTACAATGATTGCTCAATTTTAAAATGTTCAAATGTTGAATTATCAATTGTACAAATAAACACCGATGTATTATCACGTACATTGCTTAAACGAATTTGTATTAAATTCATTGTTTTATGCTTTTCAATGCAAAAATTAAAATCTTCCGCTGAATTGGTATGCATTTTATCGGTTGTTAATATCATTTCAATGGGCAAACTGTCACATTTATACACCAAATATTTGGATGTTTTCATTTTTGGATCAATAAAAAATCGATAATCCATTTTTATTTTTATTTCACTTTTAATTCGCTTTTTCTTTTGTTATTGTTGTTTCGAACAAAATACGTTTCTTCAAAAATGTTTTTTTTTATGGTAATGTTTTAAAGAAAATTGTTTGGATTTTTGCTAAGCGCGTCATCCGTGTCGTTTGATATAACTTCAACCGTTTGAAATAAATATGAAAACAATCGAAATGTCAAACTTCTTACGAAATGTCAAAATTGTGTGTAGAATTTACTTACCTGAAATTTATAGGTTTTGTAGTTTTACGTTTTCAGATATGTATAACTTGAAATAGCATTTATTATTATTTTCTTTTTTCGTGCACATCTTTCAAAATTGATTTGATTCAAAAGTTTTTGTTTTGATTTATCAACAATTAGAGAGGATGTCACTGATTGTTGCATTTTCAAAGTAATTTTCAAAAAATAGATTTCATTTTATTCAAATTGTAATTAATTCCTATCATTATTTATCAATTTTCTTTAGGTTATGTGTTAGCAATGCTATCAAAGGCATACAAAAATGTTCACAACAACAGTTCCATATGACACCAATTGTATATGGTGAACCATTGAAAAAGAAGAAACGGGTTGATCCGGCCATTTTAAAATCTCGGCTTGATCGTAGAAAGAAAAAGATTGAAAAAGCAATTCGTCGATTGCAAAAGAATAAACGGCAATTGAAACCAATCGAAGAGATTGAGATACCAAAAGCATTGTTTAAAGCTGAAGATCAAATGTAAATATTTGGAATTGCCTCAGGCATTTTTCAGTCTTTTTTTTCTTCAAATATTTAATTCGATTTTTTGATAAATTTTAATTTTTTTTGTTGTTGTAATTTTTCGATCAATTTCCCAACAGAATCTATGTTTTTTTTCCCTTGTTAGTATGTAATTGTTCAACAAATAATTTCATATTATATCTAAATATTCTAGAGCTCGAAAACGGCCGACAATCAAATTGTCAGAAGATGAAATTGAGTATAGAGCATTACTACATAAAGATTGGGCCCGATATCAAAAATTACAAAATTTTGAATTACGAAAAGTGTGTCGAAATATTTTAGAAAGCCAAAATAAAGCATTAGCTGAACTTCGATTGGAATCAGAAGAACTATACCAAGCGGCCATTCAACCAGATGAAACATTGTTACCAATTACAATTAAAGGACCCGTAAATACGCCACCAATCAAAAACTATGAAGCACCAGCTGAGTATCGTTCCAAACTATATATATACATTTATATAGTCTGCATAATTATAAAATAATGATTGAATTATTGATTAATTTCTTTATTTCTTCTTTATCCTCTTTCTCTTGACCACAGGATGGAGACTACAAGGACATTAGCAAGAAATGGGAGTGAATCGTTTTTATGATATTTTATGTAGATGAAAATTGCTTGAATAAAAAAAAAGATGCGAAGGATGTAACTAAATAAAAAAGAAAAAGAACGTTTCATTTTTTTTTCTTCAAATCATTTCAATAAATTATTTGCATTTTCTCTTTTAATTTTCGTCACAATAAGCGATTTTCGACCAATAAAAAGACAAAAAAAAAATTGGCTCGTCGTTCCAAGAATATGTCAATTCATATTTTGGTGAACCATCCTTCAAGAACTGAATAAATTAATTCTACTTGATTGAATTTCTCTTCACATTATCTTGAGCAGCAAGTTAGCAACAAATTTTTTTTTTTCTTCTGTGGTCTTTTTAGTTTTTCTCTTGTCTGATTTTCAACCCCCTCATTAATTTATAATTAAATATTCTGCTATGTGGAAGCAAAAAAAAAAGCCGCATGCCATAAGATGGAAAAAATGGAATAGTTTGTACATGAATGACCATGAAGATTTTAGTATAAAAACCCATCTCATCATCAGCTTATTCACAGTTCTTAACAAACTTTCAATTCATCTATTTCAACTTTTTGAATCATTTTTCACAGAATTTCCATTAACAGTCTCAGAATTATCATGAATTCTACGTTGAAAATTTTTATTCTTGCCATATCATTCAATTGTATCTTACGTGGATGTTCGGGCGTTATGAGGTGAGTTTTAAAGTAAAAATTCTGATTTATTTTTCCTTGTTAGTTTTGAGTATAAAAAAAAAACACAATTATTTTTCAAAATTATTCAATACAAAATGATAAAGTCAAATAAAAAATAAATTGTCTTCTGTTAGTTATTAATGCAAAATGAGTGCAAAATAAAAGAAAAAATCAAATTTAATGGAGAAAAACTATTCTAATTTCAATTTTCCATAGCAAAAAAGTATTGAGAAAAATTCAGTGTGAGAATTTAGAAGCAAAAAATGGTCTGGACGATTGTTCTTTTGGTACATATGAAGTAATTTGCAATGGAAGAAATATAACAGCATGCTCAAAGGGTCCAGACGAGACTTGTACGAGAAATGTTGACTTACCTGAAGAATGTGCTACAGGTTTACGTTGCTGTGGTATTTGTACAGGTTGTGTTAAAATAAGTAATGGTGAACATATTTGCTCGAATAAAATTTGCACCAATAGAAAACGTGTACCATCCCAACCAATATGGTTAACTGAATATTATCAACAGCGTGAAAATAAAAAACGACGATTGCAACAAATTCAACAACAGCAACAACAACAACAACAAGATGAAGAAGAACAACAACAACAACGTCAACAATATTTACCATCGCCAAGAGATTTTATCAATTATGAAAATGCCATAGATCGTCTACCATATTATCCAAATAATAATAATTTTGAAAATTCCAATAATTATGATTAAATCGTACTTACAATGAAAATTTATAACAAACATATTTACAATTAAATATTACCATTTTAATCAGTCAAATTTGAATGATGCAAAACATACAAATCTGTGTTTTAAAGTAATTCCCATATAGATGTTACTAACGAAATTTTCCCGAAATAATTTCAATGTTCGTTTGAGCGAATAATTTTTCAAAAATATTGTAATCAGTGCGAACTGTTTTTACAAATGAAAAATATGAATAAAAGTATCAGTTTTGGGTCAGAAATCTCATTTCTATAAGAAAATATATTGGTCTTGTTTTTTTTTTTTGTTTTTAATGTGATTGTTTTTCATAGATTTTTCGTCTGTAAAAATTTTTTTGAACAAATCAACGAACGTTGAAGATATTTTTGAAAAAATTTCGCATAAACGAACAAACGTCCATCAAATTTTTTATTGTATTCGCACAAACAAATTTGCTTTTGTCATGAACAAACAAATTTCGTTGATTGTTACCCAAAAAGAATTGCACTGCATGCAGAATATTTACCATTTCATAAAAATATCTTTCAATAAATGTTAGTTCGACAAAATATAATCTCAATTCAATAGCAGCTGTATATTCAAAGTTAAGAGAATCAAATGATTCAGTAAAAAGAGAATTTTTCGATTTCATAAATGATAAAGATTTATTCATTGTTTTTTTTTTTCATACTTTTTCTTAGATTTTCATTAATAAGAAAGTTTGCAAATGAAAATGTGTGTATTTTTTTATCGTTCTTCTTTGAAAGGTTTATTGGATTGTATTCTTCTTTGCTTATCTTTCAGTAAGACATTTTCAAGCAATTTAAATTCAATTTTGTCAACAATCCTTTTTATTTTAATTCGTTTTTTTTTCAACAACGTTATAAATCGTACAAGGAAATATGAAGACAGAAAAATTGATTTTATAAGAGCACAAAAAAAAAAAGAAAAAACATCGTCTCAAAACATTTTGACCTAAAAAAAATTCAAGCACCTAGAAAATGTAGCAAGTCGAGGAAAAGTTGAGTGATTTCAGATAGCAGCTCTAAGTTCTTTTTTTCATAAAATTTCTTCAATAAATTTCAACAATTATTTGCATAAAAAATTGTTTGGGCTCATGTGTGTTCGAGTTTACGTTATTTTCAACATTATTTCAAGTTAACGTTCAATTTGTTTTCATTGATAATTTTTGCAATTAAATTTTGCCATTGAAAATATTGAGAAAAAACAATTTTTTTTTTTCTTACAATTTTTCCAGCAAAACAATAAGTTGATGAATTATTTTTGAATACAAAATAATAGTTTTTTTTTTCTTTTGGTTTCAATTTGTACTAGTCGTCGAATTTATCATAAAAATTACAACCCCAATTATTGACGACAAATATTGCATTTAACAGGAAATTTGTTTTTGAGCTGCTTTTTGTGTGGATTATTTGCAATGAATATGATGTTTGATGAGTTTGATTGTGATCAATTTTCATTTGAAAAAGTGTTTAAAGTCGATTGTATGGACTTCAATATATGCATTCAATTTTCTAAAGATTTTGATGAGATTATCGCGTTGAGAAAAAAAAAAAATGATGAAACTGTGTATTGCATTGACATATGATGTCATTGTTGAATAATCCACATTTTTTCCAAACAAAATGGAAATCAAAAATTCAATAATCTGCAACCGATACTACTCTTTCCATAAGGCTCCGCTGACGATGACCACCATCCATTAGGCTCCGTTGACGATGTGCTCGTCCAGTAAAGCACCGCTGACGATGATCCAGTCCAAATCCATCCGCTCAATCACAATGCACCGTTGCCGTTGACAGTAAGTTCAAATCCACCGGGTTGAATGCACCGTTGTCGATGTTTTAACCATCCCAAGCTCCGTTGTCGTTGTATATTTCCGCCTAGGCCCCGTTCCGATGTTTATAAAATCCAATGCACCGTTGTCGTTGTTTACGTTATCCCAGGCACCGTTTTCGATGCTTATTAAATCCCATGCACCGTTGTCGCTGTTTTTTTCATCCCATGCACCGTTGTCGTTGTTTACAATATCCAAAGCTCCGTTGGCGTTGTTTATTTTATCCCATGCACCGTCGTCGATGTTTTTATTCTCCATTCTATACAATGTTTTTATATGAAAATTTTGCGATCGTCGCAATCTATCGTCGAATTACAAGTTTACAGGAAATGATTAAGGAAATTCGTTGCATTGGAGCGAATGTTTTTCTTTGGATGATATTTTAGTATGACGAATAAAAAGTTGAATTTCCCCGCAAAACAACAACATATAGTTAAAAATATGATTAATTTGCAGATATTTGATACAGTTGTGATCGATGACAAATGATGTTTGAATTTTTTTTTTTTTGAATTTTGTTGATTAGTTGATTGATGATGTTGATTTAGATTTTGATGAATATTGTTGTAAACATACATTGATATAATCAATTTGTAGAAAATTTCAATACGTCGAACATTCGCTCCATGTCTAAATGTAAGTTTTTTGCATAAATTCTTCAAATTGTTGTTGTGAAAATCAATTTTAATGATATCAGATCACTGGATGAGAAGCCCCAATAAATATTGTCATCGAGAAAAGATGTTTGGATATGTTTGTATATATGTGCATCTCGTTGATAATACGATAATAACATTTTGATTGATGATGATTTGATATATGCACGAAAAGGAAGAACAGATGATTTTTGATGAGATCAAAGAAATCAAATCGATCGAACCCCAAGGAAGAGTGGAAAAATGCCGCATGAATAAAACCGTAAATGATGTCTAGGTTGTATTTTGTGTAAGTGCAAGTTAAATCGTATCGCATGGATCAGTAAAAATGATAATGTCCCCCATCATAAGATTCAGTTTGTTTAGTGCGCAGCATACACAGATTTATATAGACACAGGAAGGATAAAAGAAAACATCTCTCAGCAGATGCCATATATGAACCGCATTTAGTATGTTCTCTACATATCATGTTGCCACAGAATCAAGTCAATTTGCCAATCAATCATAATAAAAGATCTGAAATGAGTCTAAAAGATGGTGGTTTCGTATGCATGGAATTCGAAAAAGATCGTTTACCATCCCCTTGAATAAAGCATTTTTGTTTGCTTGTTTGTTTGTTTGATTTTTCGTTCACACATACACACACTGTCGAAGATGAACAGCAATTGTTGAATTGCTCTCTTGAATCTCTTGATAAGAATGCCGTTGGATTACTCGGAAGAATCAATCGAACGGTGTTTTTGATAAGCCAATGTGTTTCCTCGCGTAACTTTAAGCTATTTCTTGTATATGTTCTGAATTTGGGTCATCGGCTGCATAATCACTCTGGTTTCTCTTAACTTTTAAGACAGAAATAGAGAAAATTGGTTTCGAAATTAAGCTGCCTGCGTTGCGGGCAGTATTTAGCATATAAAATGCTAGAAAAAATTGATTTTGTTTCTTTTTTTTTTTTTTTGTGTGTGTGTCTTAGCTAATATAACTATAAAATGTGATATTGGTAACCCGGTTTGATGATTGAAGATAAAATTCTCTGCGATGACAGTCTCATTGTTTCGGAACGCACATCGGATGCCAGAGAATGTGTATGCTATCATTGGATATACATAATGGAGAAACGATCTAGCCTAGTTGTAGTACAGTGTATCAATGTCATTTTGCCACATATTGTTTAAGGACAATTCACAGATGTTTCGGTCGCTCAATTATTGGATAATATCTCACATAAATACATTTTCACTAATAAAATAATTCTGCTTAGAAAAGAAACCGTTAGTGTGTTTTGTTGGCTTTGCCAAAGCAAAAGCCATATAACAAAATGAATTTTACATAAAATTTGTTGGGTAAAGTGTGATTATGGTTTTTTTTTTTTTTTTTTTTTTTAAATTTGGTTTTTTTTTTCAAATGACCAAAAAACAACAAATACCTGAGTATTCATGAATTGGATCGGTAACATCCAAATAATAACCATGAAACTCGTTCTAAACTGGGCGCCGATCACTGTCTTTCTCTTTCGTATTCTGACTAGATGTTTTCACATTTACAATTATCAATTTGTTACATAAATTGTTAAGTAAATTTGTTTACAATATTCGATTTAACATTGGCATTTTTGTTACAGTACAATTGTATGAAAATTTTGTGTTTTTTTTTTCATGTTTCTTTTTTTTCTACAATTCTTTTTGATTGACATGAATTGGATTTCATATTTTGTGTTTAAATATAAATTTTTTTTTGTTTTGTTGGGTTTACAAATTTTAAGTATTTTTAGAGATTTTCAAGACGGGAATCAGAGAGTATGAGCATCCATTTCAGTTGACTGTGTTATTTCTCATGTTTTCTTAGATTGTGATTGACGTTGAATCGATCAACCTGTGAACCATTTGCTTTGTAAGAGAGCCTGTAACCGAAATACAATTTTTTTTATGACAATTGAATTGAAAAAAAATTTGGCTTACGCTGTTCGATACAAAATTAATTTGTTCGTAATGTTTTTTGCTTTTTTTATATATATATATATATGTGTGTGCAAGACGAAAATAAAATTTGATCGACTGGTCAAATTCACTAGGTAACAACGATGACTGCCTGATTGCAATATGTCAACGATAGAATGCGTTGTTTATGTGCCCATCAAGCCCTGTAACGGTACGTCAATGCTTTTGTAACAAAAGAATGCCGCTCAAGCTCTGTAATCACGTTCGTTGCTCTCGATCTTGTATAAAGAACATATTCATGTTGACTAATAACAAAATTTTCATTCACCAACAAGAACTAGAATTATTTTCACTAGAAATGTTTTTTTTTTTTTTTCATTTGATTGAATATGCCAGAGAAAAAGAGAAACTGTTCGATTAGTTGAAAAATATTGCCCTTGCACGGGCATTTTTTTTTTTGGAAAAAAAATCTATAAAAATGTCTAGATGAAGAACAGAAAAAAAATACATGCACTTTGAACACAAAACAGAAAACGATCACTTGCGCTAATGTGTTTTCAGCCCGAACATTTAGCCACACTATCCTGCATAGTATGCACGATGCACCAATCACATTCAGAATCTCTCTGTGGGAATTTTCATTTTGTCATAATTTTTTTTTTTTTTTTGTTCATTCTCTCTCTCTTTCTGGGAAGAGTTCTCTGTCCTAAATTCCTAGAGATAATATGAATAGACGAAGACTTTTTATGATTTTAAGCGTTCCGTTGTCACGTTGACACACGGATAAATTCCATTTTAACAAGAATAAAATTTGATTCAACAAAAATTGTGAGTCTACTTATCAAATACGTTTTGAGTGAAAATGTTCATTTTTGTTTTTGGATTGCATTTTGTACACGTATGCTGTTGGACCAATTCGCACTAATTTTAACAGTTGCTCATCAATTCGTGTCGATTCTGCAAGCAGCAACTATATTGTCTTTTGAGGGCAACATCAATAACAAGAGAAACTGCAAAAAATGGTTAATGGAACACAATTGTATCCCCTGATACCCAATTTTTAATTGTGTGGGATGGGGTTTTGTTATACGGAACAAAATTTTCTAATTTCGACATTGTTTTATGCTGGTTATTACAAAATTATACGATTGGAACGGAAAATTTATAAAAAAAAAAATTGAAATTATGATCATCATGCCTTTGCAGCAGGGTTCTCGTTCTGCGTGATCTCTTTGTAACCAAATAACTCGATCAACATTTATGGAGAGATATTCAAATGCAGGATTCGAACCAAATCAGTTTTGTTAGCCCGTAATTGTGTTCTCGCAACAGCAAACATTTTCAAACGTCTAAATGAAGAAGAAACAGCAATTGTATGAATAATTGAACAGCTTAAAAAGCTGTTATAAATCAAGATGAACTTGTTTTTTTTTTTTTTTTGGAACGATTTAAAGGTATTTTTTGTAGTATTTGAATGCAGACAAACTGCGACTATATCGACTTATCCTGAAGTGAATGCTCGAAACCCCTCTTTCTCACTCTCATTCTCGAATATTTGTGATCACAAGCTGCTTTCACGTAATTTGATGATAATGCATATGCAAATGTATTGAAATGCCCTCTCAATTCGGTTGCATTCATCAACAATTTCAATCATTTATGGCTGTACGTGTGTGCGTGTGTGTTCATAATAATAGTAATGCTGCTAAAGGGATAATACAACAGACTTATTAGTTATTTGGGGGCGTCGCGCTCCAACCGGAGCCGACATTCAGTCTAGATATTGCCTAAAACTTGATTTCAATAATATTTCAGCAACTTATCAATAAACCCAAACGTTTTGTAAATCATCTCACGCATCTTAGTAGAATAGTCGAATAATAGCAATATTTAAGTTCACGTTCTGGTTCAGATAATATGTATATGTGATTTGTGATGATTTACTTGTTGCTTGTATGTGTGATTGTATGTAATTCAGCGATGCTTGACGATGCCATTTATTCCGTGCGACCCACTTTCTCTATTAAATGGTAACACAATTCAAAGAGAAGAAGAAGAAGAAGAAGAAGAAGAAGGAGAAGGAGAAACAAAAAAAAATATAACAAGAAGAAAAATAAAGTAGAAAAAGACCCATCACACGATCGTCAGCAAACGATGTCATGGTCTCAGTTTGTGCCAATTTTTGATGAGAAATCAACAGTTGATGGTATTTAGGTAATTGTAGTCAAAATGTAGCGATTCCCTTCAAAGCCCGCCGAAATTTTCTTTTCCCACGTTCGCTTACTGTCTTTTCACTCTACTTAATAGTTTGTTTGGTTTTTTTTTTTTTTTTGGTTCAAACAGAGATTTTTCTATAAAAGATAAAGTTTATGGGGTTTATGATGTTCAAAAATTATGAAATGTGACCTGATTTAATATCATCTTTTGCGGTGTATGAGAAGCTTGTCTGGTTTTAGTGAGTAGTGTTTTGTGTGGAAGCGCCCATTTGTATACGCCAAAATTTTTGCATACATAAGACCGTATTTGCGAGTGAGACCGCTTTGATAATGATAGCATTGAGAAACAAGTTTGTAGAAGATATCGCCACGCGCATTAGCTGTGTATCTGGATGCAAACAAACGACCAAGCCCGAATCGTCGACGCACCAATCCATCTTCACAAGCTAACTGCTGAGCACGAAAATTCGCTTTATCTCCTCCATTCTTTTTCTCAGTTACATTCTGATGGTAGACATAAGAGAAGAACACAAGTTTGTTTTTTGTCTGGCAAAAAAACCCCAACAAACCCGAAACATGAATTTTTTTTTTTTTTTTTTGGCTGCTTTTATCACGAACACATCAACTTTTCCCCTCATATGCAGACTGCAATCCCCATTTTTGAATGAGATCGAAACACGCCCAACTCAACTTGCCACATTTTTTTTTTCTTTCTGTTTTTCATTTTTACGCTCTCTCCCTCAAATAAAAATACCCATTGACCGAAGGACTGAAAGATATATATATAGGAAAAATAGTTAGTTTTGATTATGATGCTCTGCTGTAAAAATAAATGAAAGAAATAGAATTTTTTTTTGTTTTTTTTTTTTTAATATAAAAACATTTTTCATATTTTATTTTAATGCTAAAATAGTTTTGTATGAATTGTGTGGTTTCTTTTTACAATTTGGCTATAAGATTCAATATGAATCAATTTAATATAAATTTCTTTTCTGGTTTGAAAAAAAAAATGATTAATACTCAGTTCAAAATTTTTAAATAAAAAATTATTAAAAACAGATAAATTATTTAAAAAAAAAAAGAAAAAAAAAAAATCATAATAATAAAACAAAAGTGTGGAAATGAAAAAAAAAAGAATTTTTCTTTTTTTTTCGTGTATGTGTGTTTGTGATATATAATAAATATGCATTAAAATTAAAAGTGATCACTACAAACCAATTGAAATTTTTAGCTGGATATGAGACGAACCAAAGCGTTCATGCCCCGGACGTCGATTGAGTGCGTCACTTTTCACATACTGAATTCGTACTGCAAATGAAAAATCTAGCATAGTATATTTGCCATAGATATATATATATATATATCACAATGATATTTAAACGAATGGAGAAAAAAAAAAATATTTTCCAATTTTCTACGGATTGTTTTGCTAAAACAAGACCCTAACGTATGAATTTCATTTCATCTTGTTCAAAACAAAGGAAAAAAAATCTATACAATATACATATACATTGAGCTAGCTATTTTTTTCTCTGGTAAAATGTTGCTTGTTTGAAAAATTAAATTATCTAAATTTCATTGAAAAAAAAAAAAAAATTGTTTCTGCGGATTGTTTGATGTGATTTTTTTTTCTTTTTTTTTTTTTTTTTGATAAAAAGTGGAAGAATTCCTCTTATCTGTCTTCGATGATGCATATGATATATTTCTGATTTTTGTAATTTTTTTTTCTCTCTATTTTCGTCTCCTATTGTGCGCACGTATCACGTTTCAAAATGAGTTTCATTCATTTTTTTTGTTTTCTTCTTTAAATTTTCTTCGAATTTGCAATACGTTTGCATTCGATGTCCCTCAATCTGTATAATGATTTGATTTGAATTTTTGATTAATTTATCGCACTATTGATGTTTTAATTTGGCTCAAACTATTTATAAATTCATCTAATTCACTCAATTCACTATTCCACATTTCGCTAACTTCTCGCTTATGCTTTTCCTCTTCTTCAGCTGATTTTGGTTCACTTTGTTGACTAATTTCTAAATTTAGTTTGGCCCATTTGAGTGCTCGTTCCTGTTGTTTAATGCGCATTTCACGTTCAGCGCTAATCAGGGCCGTTGTCAAAATGGCCGCCACACGTAAATCTTGACTACGTCGTTTGCGACGCATTTCCGTTTTTTTACATTTCACTTTTCCAATCCAATCGAATAATGAAAATGCTCGGCCTTTTCGGACGTCGTAATTTGAAATAATATGTGATGAAACCATTTTCATTTGTCGTTTAGATCGTATTTTCTTTGTCTCGATAATTAATTTGGTTTTATTTTAAAAACTGTCTGTATTTCTTTGCTTTATTCTTGATTTCGATGGAAGAAAAAAAATTTCAAAATGGCGACCGTATACGTTTAACCTTGGGTTATGTATAGTATGATAAATGCGCAGTAAATTTTTTTTCTCTCGTTTTTATTTTTATTTGAAAAATGTCTTTAAGGTGGAGGGATTTTTTTTTCTTTTTTTTTTTTTTTTTTTTTATTTTGTTACTTCAATAAATATTTAGAAATTTACACCCAAAACACACCTGAATTTGTGATTTCGTTTTTTCTTGCTGATTTGCTTAGTCCGTATGATTTTTTCTTGTTTTTTTTGCTTTCTTTGTCTGAACAGCTTTGCACGATGAACAAAAAAAATGAACTATTCACTTTGAGTACATTGGAACGTTTAATGTAACACTTTTGTACTGTTGATGAGGTGCGCACTCAACGAATCACAATAACTAAATGATTTCATCATGCCTGCAGCACATCTATTTATACTGTCCGTATCGTTCTAGAAGTTTGCACATGTATGTGGTCACGTATAGCACTAATACATTCTAGTATATTCACGAGTAATGACTCATATGTACATTAACACACGTATGTGTAAACATGTTTTTTTTTCACAGATATTTGTCTACTTTTTTTTTTCTTTTGTTTTTTTCCACCATTTTTCAATGACAAATAATGTCAATTTTTTTTAAATATTTTTTTAAGATAAATGAAATGGTTGACAATTTCTGTATTTTTTCTTAAATTTGATGAAATTTATTCATTATTTCTTGTTGGACATTTGGAACTTTTTCTTTGTTCGGACTTATTGCACTTTGCCCATATGTGATAGTGCTACAACAAAATATGAACATGTATGCGTTCAGACAGTATTGATTTTCATAGAAAATACGTCTGAACAAAAGACAATATCCATGAACACGGTCAAAAATCATTACTCGTCTGAATGAACCATATTTTTTCTTCATAATAAAATCACGCAAAGTAATGTATATTTCAATGACAATATTTCAAACATAAATACTTTTCCTCTAAATTGTCGAATATTCGGTTAAGCTTACATCATCATTTTTTAAATGAATTGAGTTGTTTACTGCTTCCCAAAAAAAAAAAAAGAAATATGCAGTAAACAAATTACGAAATCACACTGAATGCGAATTTTCTAGAAAATTAGAAAATGAGACGTAATTACACCTTCGATAGATCTTTGAAAATTAGATAATAAATTGTCTTCAGTAGGTGGGTTAGACATTGATTTGATTGAAATCATTTGAATATTTTCTTCTATGGACAGAATATGTTGTAATTGTTTGAAAAATAATCAATACACAAATTTCTGTATTGAAATATTTGACCTTCATTTCAACTCCTACCTAAAAACAAAAGCCAATGTTCCGAATTTTATTTTTAAAACTATTTTACGTTTTCAACGATGGCCATTATTATACCAATTACTAAAATGCATTTCGAAATTTATGCATAAATTCCATTCGAATCATATGCTGAATACGTATTTAAAATTCATCATGCAGAACAATCAGTCATATAATCAAACTCATAAAATGATGAAATTCAACATTATTTGGAGTTATTAGAAAGTTTTTTTTTTCAATATTTATATGTTTTGGTTTTATTTTCAATAAAAAGTCTATATTCAACATAAATTTATATGATAGCTAATTGTTTTTTTCTTTTGGCCCAATATTTAATACTTTGGAAAATGTCAATTTTATCCCATTGCCTTTTCCATGAAGAATTTCTGAAAATGAAAAGATCGAAAAGAAAAATTGTAGATTTCCATTAAATGTCAGATGAAAATTATTTCTTAACGTGGACAATTGCATAATTATTATAATGTCTTTTGAAATAACACGCAAGTTAAACGAAATAATAAACATCTGTATAATTCCATCTTTCATATGTGTACACAATGAATCATATATTTGCACGTATATGACTTGCGTCTATTTTGTATTCATGTGTGTTAGTGCAACAAACGATTTCATGTAAAAACATGTTTGTGATGAGGGGAGGGGGAAACAAAGCAAAAAGGAAAAAAAAAAGATGGAAATTCTAGATTTTCTAGCACATATACACATGCAATAGGTCACGTAGACATGATTTCTATTATAATGTTAGACTGTACCTTTAGCGGTGACATCTGTTGGGTGATCAGTAATCCAATGCTTCGCGCCAATACAATTGGACTTAAATCTGTACTGTATAACCTCTGTAATCCATGTACACCCAACAAAATCGGTACATTTAATTTTAGACGTTGCTGCTCATATTCCCTTAAATAGCTAAAATCATTTAATTTACATCCATCATACGTGGCTTTGGCAAGAATATTTGTCAATGTCTTAACATCACCAAATCCAAGATTTAATCCCATACCAGCCAATGGGTGAATGCGATGAGCTGCATCTCTGTAAATGAATTTATGACAAATTTAGTAGTTTTATTATTTGTTTTCTCTGAAATTCAATCGTTTTAAATTTTTTTTTTTTTTTTTTTTTTTTTCAATCAGAAAAATTGATTCAAAATATTAATTAATCTGTTCACTATATTAACCCAATAAGTACAACGCCACGATCAACATAGCTGCTAGCATGACCAAGTCCAAGTGGAAAACCAGCTCTAGAATTTTTTCCATACAATCCAGTTATTTCTGGTGGTAACTGTCGCACTACGGATGTGTTATTATTGAAAATTGTACGTATAGCTCCCATTGCCATTTCGACGGCCGAATTTTTCTCATATTTTTGCAACTGTAAAACAAAACAAAAATAACACCATAAAATCCAATTAATGACACATAAACTTTAAAAATAAAACCAAATCACACAAATGAATTGAAAAAAAACCATACAAATGCATTATTAACGGCATCAACAAAATCAGCGTCATTTAATTGCATTAAATGTTTGAAATATTTAACTTCGGTACTCCAAACGATTGAGCTTAGATTTTTTGACAATGGTAGTAATGCAATTACACCATTCGGTAAAAAACGTTGCCATGCCACAAAATTATCATCACATTCGGCCAATTCAACGGTTGCAATCATACCCATTTGATTATAGTTCAACGAAAAATGATTCACACCCATTTGTTTTCGAATCATCGAATTGGCTCCGTCTGCTCCGACCTGAAATAAAAAAAAAAAAATATAAAAATTTTCATTTATTTCTAAAATGGAAGGACAAGTGAGTAATTATTTTGCGGAAGAATGGCGAGAATGCCAAACATCACTACAATGTGTTGATTGACTGGATCAATATGGCCTAGGAAAATGTATTCATTGGAATACCATCAAATAATAAATAATGAGATGAAAATATTGAAAAATTTGAGGAGAATGGAGAATAAACAGGGAAGAGAGGAGAGTAATCTGAAGATAGAGGAGAATAGACGATATGAATTCATAGGCACCGGCGAGGAAGGTGGAGTGTTTATTGGAATTCTGAGAACCCTGTGTCAGAACATATGTGTGTGTTAAAGAATAAATGCGATTGGATATAGGGCAGAAGAAGATAAATGATAGGATAGCGGATAGAAGATAATGAAGAAAAAAAAAAACAAATCAAATCGTTTCTCAAGTTTACTTTAATTTCACGGAGATGACAGTATTAATATTTTCACACCATAATGATGTTAAACGCCATAAAATTGAGCATAGATAAACAACAGCGTCAATTCATTTGCAATGGAACATACGATGTGCAAATGAAATAGAAAAAAAAGCAACCATCGGAAAATATGGACGCGCAATCGTGTGGCACAATTTATTTGCTAAGATTTTTCACTTTACGTTTGATCATCGGATTCACAAATTAGGTCTGACAATATAATTTTTTTTTTTTTTTTTTGGCGCAGAAAATGAGATGAATATATAGAGAAATCAACAAAATCCCAACTACGATACGAATACTATCAATTCAAAATTGTTTGTTTATGCAGTATGTTTCTTTCTTTATTTCTTCTCTTCTTTTATATTGTTTACATGAAAAAAAAAATAAAAAAATCTTCGAAAAATACGAAGAAACCTTTTCAATTTACTTGAACTAGTGAATTACGATGCTTCATACATTTCGCATTGATTCAGATTCTATTTTCACTTTCGGCGAATGGGACAGAAAATCTTCTGCAACGACATAATTAATACGTGTTCATTCATACATGCGAATTACTTTTTATCACACATGTGAGCTACACAAATTTTTTGTTTTTTTTTTTTTTTTGGTTTTGTTTTGTGATTTCATTCTAAGCATTCTTAAAGTTAAATAAAATCTATACAGTAAGCAGTACGGAATTACGGTTAATGAAATTAACATTTCTGCCTTACGATCACATTTGAAATATTGATTTAAATTTAACATTTACACAGAACAGAGATTCATCTTTAATTCAAATTCGTAATTATTTACACATTTGAAAATAAAATTCCATTGAACATTTTCAAATGTAAACAAACAAATTCTTTTTTTCTTTTTTTTTCTTCATTCAAAATGTCTGGTATTGGAGTGACTTGGATTTTGAAATCGAACATTTGATTGGTTATTTGTAGTGTGAATTATTTAAATGTACAATCCTTAAATCCCAAAGTGATCATTCAAACGTAAAACATCCAATATATCGAATTTAACTTTCAAAAAATTTGGTAATTGATCTATGAGATGCCAGAATTTTTATATTTTTTCATTGGATTTTTCAAACGCGTAATTTTGTCCAAAGAGAATTTTTTCATTATATACTAGAATAAAATAAAATTTTCCGAAAGTATTGAAAAAGCTTTGGAACTAATAATTATTCGGGATAATCGTGGCCAAAGTGTTAATAGTGACAATTGTAAGAGTTTTTTTTTGTCATTAGTGAACATTTTCTTATTCATTTTCTATTTTTGATTTAACGATTATACATTCGATTTAACCGATCATATTCTCAAACAAATCGGAAATTATTGTTAATATTAAAGAATATTTCAAGAATATTGAAAGATTATTGTCGATTTTGTGTTCTCATAACTGTTATATTAAGTGAAGAAATGGAAAGTGTTCATTTCACATCTATTGTGAGTAAATAAATGATAAAAACAATTTTTTGATAATACAAGGAGCATTTTTGATAACGACGAATTGATTGATTTTATTTTCGTTTTTTCTCTTTCCAAAATCAAAAAAAAAACAAAAAATTAGGAAAATTGCATGCGTCGTGATCGTGAAAAAATACACCGAGAAAATGAAGCAATATTAATGATCGATGATGATAATATAACTGATTGTTATGACGATGAAGACGATATTGATAAACGAAGCATTTCAAGTGAGAGCACTTGCTGTGGCGAAATTAAAATTGAAGCATTAAAACTACATGGAAATATTCGGCAACAATCATCTGATTTTGAAATTTGGCGATTATTTCAAGTCGATGATCAAAATATGAAAGATATTCCAAATGCAGATGCTATAATGAATACTTTAACGACAGCCGATTCAGACGGTAATTTAAATTGTTGACACTTTCTGTTTATGTGCATGGGACTAGGCATATCTAGAGATGTTCGTTTTTTTTTTTTTTTTTTTGAAAATTAATTCGTCTGTTGATTTTGCTAAAAATGATTAAATTGATGAAAATCATAAAATATTAATATGATAAATAAATTGTCACTATAATGTATGATTCTATAATGCATGATTTTACAGATCAAGATTTCAACATTTTACCAGGTGATGTAAACAGTGCACTTCTATTGGCAATTCTAATGGGTCGTCGTGATTTTGTGCAACGTCTTTTAAATGATTTTTATGCCAATGTCAATAGTATGGATACAAAAGGTCGAACGGCTTTACATTTGGCATGCTCATCGGGCAATGTGTCTATTGTAAAATTATTAATTAATCGTGGTGCATTGGTCAATCAATGGGATTATGCAAAGAAAATAACACCATTACATTGTGCATGTAATGCATGTAGTCTTGAGTGTGTTAAATGTTTAATAAATAATAAGGCCCAAGTGAATGCAGGCATTGAAAAAAGATCCGCATTACATATTGCTGTGGAAAAGAATGCAATCTCTTGTGTGGAATATTTATTAAAACATGGTGCAAATCCAAATACACCACAAGTATATACTGAAACTCCATTGCATATAGCGGCCGCATTGGGTAATATTCATTGTATGAAATTACTATTGGCTCATGGTGCTGATGTGCGTTCACAATTTGGTA
Organism: Resseliella maxima; assembly: GCA_029041755.1. Taxonomy (NCBI): domain Eukaryota; kingdom Metazoa; phylum Arthropoda; class Insecta; order Diptera; family Cecidomyiidae; genus Resseliella; species Resseliella maxima. Next base: position 861,464 of record JAQOWM010001006.1, on the reverse strand, counting down.
AAAAACGTATGACCGCATTACATTTGGCCGCTGATGATGATTACACAGAATGTGTAAAAATATTATTAGAGCATGGTGCCAATGTCAATGCAAAAAATATTGATGGAAAAACACCATTGCATTTAGCATGCCTATCACAATGTGCCGAAACGGTAGAAATTTTAATTGCCAATGGTGCCGATGTTAATGCAACTTATGCCGATGGTCGAACCGCACTACATGCTGCCATTGTCAAGGAATCAAAATGTCTTGAATGCACAAGAAATTTACTAATTGCCGGTGCTGATTTAAATCGACCTGATAATTATGGATATACACCGTTACATATTGCAGCTCTTAATGAATCAAGTGCATGCGCTTTTTTGTTAATAGGTAAATTTGAGAAAATGATTGAAAGAAAATGTGAAAAGATGTTTTTGGAAAAATTCGAAAAAAAAAATGGCCAAAAATTGCATTTTTACATACAAAAAAAGTAACTTTTCTAACCAAAAAAAAAAAAAATGCCATTGCAGAGCATGGTGCTGATATAACAGCAAGAACAGGCGGCGGAATTACAGCATTATCGTTTATTGTACGCCGAACTCCGGAGGTTATACCAAAATTCCTATCAAAATTTGATGCATCGATCAAAGTGAACGAGCATGAAATTGGCGATGTGGATTGTGAAATAAAGATGGATTTTCGATTATTGGTACCGAATCCAATGCGGGGTGAAACTGATCTAATGTTGGCATTTATTGAAGTCGGTCAAAAGCGTATTTTAAAACATCCATTATGCGAAACATTTTTGTTTCTTAAATGGCATCGAATTCGGAAATTTTTTTTATTCAGTTTATTATATCATTCAATATTTGTAATGTTATTTTCATTTTTAATAATTGGTGTTTATGGGAAAAATTGTCAAGGTAACCATGATATGGTTCCATTAAGCCCATTTATGTTAGAAGAAACTTCTACGCCAAATTCTTATACAGAATGTGAAACACCAAACTACATACAACCAATTGGTTATATTGTGCTGGCAATGAATTTATTATTACTTGTCAAAGAATTCTTTCAGATGGCACATGGTTTCATACAATATGTAAAATATTGGGAGAATTGGGGCCAAATTCTCATTATACTTGGTGTATTTTTCTGTGTGGTAAATCATTAAAGTGAAATAAAAACTAATTCAAAAACGATTAAAAATATAGATTTTTTTCTTTTGTTTTTAGGCACCATCAACTCTGCGTATAGAAGATTTAAAAAATGTACCCGATTTTCAATATCATTTGGCAGCAATTGTAATATTTTTCGTTTGGTTGGAGCTAATGATGATTGTTGGTCGTTTTCCAATTTTTGGATTATATGTGCAAATGTTTACAAAGGTTGCTGTAAATTTTGCCAAATTTTTACTCGCATATTGTTGTCTATTAATTGCATTTGGTTTAAGTTTTAACGTACTATTTAATTCATATCCAGCATTTAAATCAATTTATTGGACAATGTTAAAAACAATCACAATGATGTCCGGCGAATTAGAATTTGAAGATATTTTTTATAATTCCGATATACCAATTCAATTTCCAGTTACATCACATTTAATGTTTTTAACATTTGTTGTGCTTGTTACAATAATTTTAACAAATTTATTGGTTGGTTTAGCGGTTAGTGATATACAAGCATTACAAGAATCAGCCGGTTTGGATCGTTTAACACGTCAAGTGGAATTAATTGCAAGATTGGAAAGTTTATTTTTTTCAAAATTACTACGAAAAGCACCATCAAAATTGATACGTATTTGTCAACAAAGTGCACTTTTACGAACATCACGATATCATTTACAATTTTCATTTCGACCAAATGATCCAAGAGATCGACGATTGCCCAAGGAATTATCATTAAATATTTATAAATTAGTTGCTGAACGTCGTGATCGAAATATTAGTATGAAACGACGAAAACGTGAACAAAATTTTGCTTATTTTGCTGATACATTCAATAAACAATATCATAATGAACCATTTATACGTCAACATAATGTGACAAAAGGACAAATTCAACGTATAAAAAGTCAACGACGACCATATAGTGTTAATACAAATCATATTTCAACTGGTACCGATTGCATTTCATCCAATTTTATTGAATTTGATAATAAAATGCGCACAATTAAAACGCAACTGAATGAATTTTCCAATAAATTGGACAATTTACAAACTGTACTCGGTCAAAAGATTGATGACATTTATAAAGAGATGAATATATTAAAAATTAATGCAGAAACACATTTTGTATGAATGTTACCAATTAAAATGATGATAGCGCTAAATTAGATAAAGATAGTAAATGAAATTTTCATAAAAAATCAAAAATAATGTTCAATTTTTTTAAATAAATCAATGCTTACTAGTAATTCAGTACTAAAATCTTCTCCAGTGGCTAATTGTACTTTGCTGCATATTCCATTTTCTCTTTCCAATTCAATTTTCTCGATGCGTATATCATTTTTAATTGTAATATTATCGAATGGTGCCAATTCTTTTAAAATTGCATGAATTAGAACATCATTTTCCACAATGTATGCAACATTAGCGATGAAATTATCATAATTGAATGTTATCAATGCATCTGAACATGCGTCCCATACCTAAAGTTATATTTAAATTTCAATTTAAAGACTTAAAATTGATAGCAAAAATTCATAACATACCTGCATCTGTTTAACTGGTTGCACACGAATCGATTTAATGGTTTCCCATGCTCCAATTTCTTTCATCAATTTCACTGTATTTTGATTTATCGCATAAACACGATTGCTGTACGTGTTCTCACTGTATCCTTTAAATTTCGGTGATGCATCTAATAATAATACTTTTTTCTCGTTGAGTTTTGGATTTTTTGCTGTAAATATTTCAACACAAATATTTGAATAAAAAATCGACCAATAAAAGACATGATTTAAAGAAATCAAAAAAAAAAAAAAAAAAAAAAGGAAAAATAGCACTTGAAAATATGTTATTTTATGCAAATTTACCGATTGCACCGGCCAATGAAATTCCAGTTGCTCCTCCGCCAACAATAATTATATCATAATGTCCATTTTTTCCAAAATTAGATTGCGTTTGTTCAGCAAATTGTGAACAACATCGATATCCAATCCAAATCGATGATTTATTTAGTGCTCGAGTACTATATTTCAATGGTCCAAACATTTTTCAATTGAAAATTGAACAAATACAAAATTCTAAAATGTTCAAGATTGTCAATTAATCAGCTGTTTTTCAACAACTTTGATAACATTACCGACAGAGCACTCTTCTGGCAATCAACTATAAACCATGCATTTGTTACTAATTCAAAAAAAAACCATTCGAAACAACTTCACGCTAATTACGATATTTATCAACAATTTGAACTAGATCAATCAGTTTGATTCGTTTTAATTAACAAAATTTAAATTTCATTTGGCAAATAACATGATTTGTTGGAAAATTTCCCTGGAATACCAGATTATTCAAGAAATGTATATAATTTATTGATTTAATATTCACGTCAATCGTGTGAAAAAATCGGCGACGATTTCATTTGGGCCATAAAAACTAGAGCCTCAAGTGGCAATGAATTCCTTTGCTAATGTGACTTCGTAATTACATGTGCAAGAATTAAGTTCTGATGTTCTAAAAAATGAAAATAAAATATTAAAAGAAGGAAATTCTAAACTATAAGTAAATTTCGAAATACTAAAACTAACAGTAAATCGATAACAGAGAATTTAACGAAAATATTGCGTTAAATGGTGAATAATGAATCCATACAAATTCACTGAATGGTTTTTATACGTATGAGATGCTAAATCATTCTGATATTATAGCGATAATGGATAAATATATTTTTCAAATCATTTCACCGTTTCAACGAATCTATTCGTATTCAGATAAATCCCGCTCATTAATAATCAGTCATTATCACTTGAATTTAATCAGTTTTTCACTTGATTTTAATTATTTTCCAATATGTTTGTAATTACATAAGAAAAACCGTTGCATGGCTTCACTTAGTGCATTCACCTGTATTTAATTTCATGTTTTAGTTTGTATTTGGTTCAGTCAATGAAAGTAATTCTAAATATAAACAGGTAGAATATGTATAGCATAGTTATAAAAGCATTGTAAGAAGATTAAAACAATTAAATTCGGTCATAAAAGACAATACTGGGTTGTTTAGAATGTTCCGCACATTTGGCTTTATTCTATTTGTAAGGTGTTTCATATGACTTCGCAGTAGCAGTTTGAAAAAAAAAACCAAATGTAAACATGTATACCATTTCTATGGCACAGAATCGAAATCAATGATTCAGTTCATTTTGGTTTGCAGGCATAAACAGTCACGGATACAGTATTGTGAATTCAAATACACATTTTCTGTTGTGAATTGGCAAACTATTGGCAATCTTTTCAATTTGAACAACAATAACAAACAATTTCAAATTTGCTATTCAATTTCAAATTTGCAAATTTGTAAACTTATAAAAAAAAAAAACAATTTTCATTCATTTTCAACCAAAACAATTTGATACTTTTGAACAAATTAAGAAGAAATAATTTCATAATTAACGATAAAATGAGTGATTCAAATGATGCCGCTAATGAGCCAATTAATGCTGAAGTATATGAAACTAATAAAACATCAAAATGCATTCGTATTTTAACCGTTTGTGCATATTTAATATGTGTATCGTCGGCAGCAATTATGCTATCAGCATATTACATATTTTTATGGGAACCAAAACCGTCACATGGACCTATCCCATCACATGGATCTGGCGCCCCACATCGAAAACATTAATTAAATCCATACGAAGAAAAAAAAAACTTGTTAATTTATGTTCAAACGCAGATCAATTCTTAATTCAATCAAAATTTTATTTGAATTTCTTTTTCGGTACCATTAAAGAACCAAATCTCATCAATCTAATGTTACCGTATTTTGTACATGGTGAGTACTTTTCATTGCAAGTTAGAAAAATAATAAAATATTTGTCATCTTATTTTGTTTGGAAATGTTTCATTTTAAGAAAAAAAAAAAAACTAAAAGTCTCATCTGAATTGATTTTAAGACAAAGAAAAATTAAGTTTTTGGAGCAAAACAAAAAAAAGAATTTAGTTCTACTGAGACTAATGGTCTTCTAGAAGATAGAAAATCGTTTATTTTTTTTTTTTTATCTCATATAGAGTTTATGATCGAAATGTAAAAGCGATTCCTGATCGAATTGCGTTCTCATATTCATACATCAGATGCAATTAAATGCTACAGGGGGTCGTAAATTGATTGATGTTAATATCGAATTTTTTCGGTAACGATAACATATATGTCTATATCAGTTTGAAAAAAAAAGCGCGCTAAGTTCTGTATTCCTACAGACTGTAAGTACGGAGACATGAAAAACGAGAAAAAATGGATAAAAATGGTGTTTGATTCTGAAAAGGAGCGGAAAATTTTCGCTATACTTATTAAAACGAATATTCCATTGCCAATTTTTCGACAAATTCCCCTTATTTTGACGTACCACATTCAAAAGGAGTCTACACATTTTCCATTTGCCGATCCAATCAAATGACGAACACAGTACTCAATACATATTGTCCTCCGTACAAATGTATATAGTATTTTGCCATTTCCTTTACATACAAATTTATACTCTTGTCGTTCGATATTTTTGTTTTTTTTTTTTCTTTTGTTTTTTTTTTATTCAGCTCTGTGAACTGTGCGAAATGTGTGAGTGCACTTTGGATTTTGTTGAGTAAATTTAGCGTTGTATTTTGATTACTGTGATATGAAGGTATTTCAAATTATTCAAAAATTTAATTTATTTTTTTAAATAGAATTGATAAAATTGCATATATTCGTTGCCAAGTTTGTTTGTGCAGAAAATGGAATGTTTTAATAACAAAAAAAAGCTCAAATATACATGTTAAAAAGTTCGTCAAATATAGCGAAATATCATTGTTGCTCACGTTCTTCCACTTAAAAACGTAATGAAATACAAAAAAATTTTTTTTTTTCTACATTCAGAGAATATGGAGATATTTTCTAATTTACTTTTAACTGAAAATAAAAGAAAATCGATTAAATTTTCATATATATTTTGTTCTTTTAATGCTTGCAAAATGTGTTATATTTTTAGTATTCAAGTGCATACAAAAGAAAAGCTCCTGTGCACACTGACACAATTCCACATTTCAATGAATTGTCGAGTGGAGGAGAACAAAAAAACAACAACAATATGATCTTGATAGCATTTTGTTTTTGGGTCATTGAAATTTATAACTTAAACTTTGAAAATGCCATTTACAATTCAAACTGTAGAATAAGTTTTTGTTTTTTATCGCTGTTCATTTTTTCTTTTTTTTTTTTTTTTGTTCGTTTTTGGTTTCGTCATGAAATTTGAAGAAAAGAACAAAAACAACAACAAAAAACTAAAATGAAATTTATTGATTTTATTTCATGATTTCCATATATCAGATCTTCAGCGATAAATGTGAATTTCATTGGATCGTTTGACCGAAATTTTTCCATGAATTCCAACCGATAAACTGGCAATGGAAACATATCAATCGAAAAATCATAAAAATTGCGCTAAACCATTAAAAATGACAAGCATCGAAGAAACAATTCAATTGGCGCGATTACAACAAGCCGCCAATGCATCATTGTATGAACGAAAACCAAATCAAAAAGCACTTAAAGTGCTCACTGTTGCTGCTTATATTCTATTTGTTTCGATGGCTGCCATCATTCTATCATTTTACTATGTCTTCATTTGGGATCCAACCACAAAACCAATGATTCCACGTAATTCCACCAATTCCACCAATTGCGGTAATGAGATCTTATTTTTTTTTTTTTTTTTTATTATTTTAAATTGGATATTTTTTTTTCATCATTTTTGATAATTATTCAGATAATCTTAAGTCTTTAATATGCATGCACCCAAAAAAAAAAAAAAAAAAAACTAAAAAATTACAAAATTTGTACATTTCAGAAACTGCAAAAAAGATTGTCATTCCAGAGCTTATTGCCATTGAATTGGCAAATAAATCTGAAGTACCAGCTAAATACTTTTTCAGTTACATCTATGAACAATATCAAAAAGAACAAAATGAAATGCAAGAGCGTAAAGCCCAATTAAAAGGATCAAAACGAATGAGAATGCATAAGTCATCAAATGGATTAGCAGCTATTACAAAGCATACAATTATTGAATCGGCCATATCAACAATTGAAAGTTCACACACAAGTACATCACTACCAATTCAAGTGACAACAACAACAACAACAACAATACCAACCAAATCAGCATCAATATCACCATCCAAATTGCCGTCATCAAATTCGTATCGAATGCAAGCCAAAGATCAAGCGGCCTATGTTGATGACGAAGATTTAGAAAATGATGAATTAGAAGCAAGTGGCTTGAATCGATTCCGAAATAGTTCATCATTTAATTTTGATGAACAAAATGAAAGTGAAAATTGATTATTTCTCGATTCATTTACATTCCATATGCACAAGAACAAATGTAATTTCGCTAAACAAAGAAGAAGAAGAGAGAGAGAGAGAGAGAGAGAGAGAGAAAAAAGAAAACAATTAAATAAAATAACGATGGAATTGCTTCGATTGCCTGTCGTTTTTGAATTTGATATTCAATATGCACATTGGTCCAATCCATTTTATGATGTAATCGTCTATTGTTTAACAGAAAATTGTTAGAATTTAATGACAAATTATATGTTCACCACAGAGGAATTTGAATTATTGTTTTTTTTTTTTTTTTATTTCGCTAAGAAAAGATCATTTATCATATATATGTTGTACGGATATCGTGAACGAGAATAATAAAAATCAAAATATATGGCTAATTTACTACTTGATATATTGTTTTATTTTTCAAATTTTTTGGACTAAATTTTAGCCTTATATAGTTATACTGTCAGATTATACTAGATAGTTTTACTTTAATATGCCATCTGTCATTACCACTCTACTTTTCTATTTTTTTTCTCTCAATGATGGCAAACGTAAGCAAAGAAGTTGATAATTTTGCTCTACCAGCGGGTAAAGTTCATCAAAATCAATTGAGTACATAACAGATTGAATGACCTTATTGTTGAAATTTTCCGTAAGACGATCAATCAAATTTTTTATTGCAATATCAGTCACTCAGTTCGGATGAATCCGATTAAAATTACTTTTTCTATTTCCAATTTGTTCTTTTTTTTTCTTTATTCTTCATTTTTCAATATTTTTCTTCATATTTTCTTTCAATTTATTCTTTTCAACTACATTTAATAAAGATTTTTATGAAAAAAAATGGAATCAATTAGTGAAAATATTTTTGAAATTGATTGTGTGTGAATTATTTAAATTGATTTATGAATCGATAAAATATAAAATTTCTACAGAATCTTCGAAAAAAAAAAAAATTACAATTTTCGGAATTCAATTTAAAATTCTCATAAAATATTTAAATTTCACTAATTTATTCACCAGTCATGAATACGTGCGTTGGTTTACTTGATTGTGCTATCTCATTTGCTGGAGCTGAACCAACTATTGATGCAATTTGTAACATATCGTATTTTGTATATAAAACGGTTACACTCATCGAATTTTCAATGCCATCTCGCGCATTTTGATTAGCCTCTTGCATTAAATTGATCATTTCTGAATAAAAATGTGGCCAGGTTGGTGGTTGATACATGATTAAATGTCGAATACCCTTGATACGTGTACGACGAAAAAAGTGTGCACGTTCAGAATACAGCATAAAATGTGCACCGCTATGGAAGAACATTGATCTAGCTCGGTCAATTTTTCCATCCTGTGAAAATTCAAAGGAAAATCAGTCATTAATGCTCTTAAAAAATATTGAAAATTTATACAATTTTTAAACTATTCTTTTGAATTTAGCATTTCTTTTCAAACTGTTTAATGAAATTTACCTTTGTGTATTCGCAAATTTGTGTAAAATTCATCGTTTCCTTTTTAAAATAGTTTCGAATGCGTACAAAATCAAAATAGCTTGGTATGAAAATCATACAATGTGCTTTTGATGCGCTTTTAAATTGCGGTAATATATTATTGATAAAATAATCAAAACGTTGATCAAATGATGATTGAATTGATGATACATCAATGCGATGGAAAATTTGTGGAATTGATATGGCAACATGTTTAATTGAACCATTTTCGATTGGATTCATTAAACGAACTTTTCCACGATAATTTGAACATCGTGTATTGAATAATGAACGAAATTCGGCCAATTCATGTGATGCAAATAGCAATGTTTGACGATAAAAACGTGACCAACCATTCAAACACCATGATCGAACACGTGAAAAATCTGTATTTCGTGCAGATTGTGGTTGTAAATGTAAATGATCTAATACATGAAGTAAATGATCCCAATTTTGTGCTAAAAATATATCGGCCTGATCCAAAATGAGCATTTCAATTGATGCTAAAAAATCATAATCACGCTCTTTATCACCAGGTGCACCAACAATCATTCTCAATCCAAGTGGTGACACTATTAAAATATCCGCTGAATAAAAATCCGAATATAATTTAATTGCTTTTCGTGTAAATGTAATGCCCAAACGAAATGTATCATCGGAATTACCAGCAAATGTTTGTTCATAATCTTCTGGTTTTGGATTTTTCTTTGGAAAATGTAATGTTTCACCGCCATATTCTTCTATAAAACGTTTGTAATGCATCACTTGAGATTTATTGCTGCTTGTCTCTTTATCACCTTGTGGATACAAAAGTGCAATTAAAATTTTTACAATACGTAATGCTGCCTCACGAAATGGTACCACAATCAATACTTTTGGTCGAAATAGCCCTTGATCACGATATTTATCCGGTATAATGACAGCTGATTTGGAATCAGTTTGTGCCATCATTTTTAATTTTAAATTATGATTTAAAACTTTTGTTCGGGTTTTCATGATATGATTTATTGCATGTAATGTATACATAAAACGAATCTCTTCACCATTTCCATGTGTTCGTTGTGGATAGAATAAATCTTGATAATTATTCATTATTGAAAATAATTCACATTGAAGATTCGTAAATAAATTATGGCCATCTTTTACATTGCACTTGTTTGCTCTTTCAATATTTGGCTGTAATTGAACTTTAATTCCAATTTTTTCCAAATCAATATTTTTATTATCGATTAACGTTGGCATTGTTCCTTCCATTGCATAAACTGTATCATCATCTAATAAAGTTTTTTTCTTCTTTTTTGCCAATTGATTACCATCAACATTTTCATTGACCGTTGGTATTTCAACTTGAATTCGATTCAATGTTGGCCAATTTAGAAATTCTTTTTTCGATAAATGCGTATCATTCAAACATTCCAACATTTGTGGGCTTAAATCGTAGCCCAAATGAAGGTTAAATTGATCAGTGATTGAATTTGTTGGGGCTGTTTCATCATCACTATTATCATCACCATATTCATCCTCATCATCCTCTTCATCATCACTGTCATCTGAGTCATTTCCTTTTTCGATTGAATCATCAAAATTCCCTTTATTCTCATACTCTTCTGGCCGAAGTATGCTATGACTTGTATCAACCGGCATATCATCATCATCATCATCATCATTATCCTTTGCATCGCTATCATTATCCTCTTCCGAATCACCATTTTCTTCGTCCGATGATCGATATTTTTTTCCTCTCGGTTGTGATTGTTCTTCGAATTTAAAAATATTGTCATCTAAATCTGATTCTTCTTCATCTCCTTCTTCTTCTTCTACATCTTCTTCTTCTTCTTCATCATCATCCATCTCTTCTTCCCCATCATTTTTACCATTATCTTCATCATCTTCATCCACTGAATCGTCACTTTCGATGATATTATCAGCGGTGGTGCCATAGCTGCCAGCAGCATGAAATGTTGACATTAATTGTTCAAGTGAAGTACCTTCATCGCCGCTTTCTTCATTCGAACCACTATCTGAATCATTTGGATTTAATAATGGATTATTTATTCCATGTTTTTCACGAAAATTCTCTTCCAATTGTTGTTGTCGTCGTAATGCTTCTTCACTTTCCTGATTGCGTCGAATGAATTTGAATTTTTTTGTGTCTTTATTCATAAAATCGTTGGTAATTTTTTTCCCAATTTTTCCTTTATTTCCACCAAACTTTTTCCCTTTATTACTATAATTTTTGCCATATTTGGCACGAAACTTTTGTCGAGGCATTTTTCGTTTTTTTTTTTTTTTTATTTTTTATTTTGTTTTTATTTCTTTTTTTTTTTTTTTTGATTTTATGTTCAAATTTTGTCAAAATCACCGGTGATGTTTAACAATACAACAAATATAATACAATATCAACAAATGTATAATCGTACAACGTGCACCATTAGCATTTTCATGCATATAATTAGGTCTTTCTACTGTCAGAATTCAACACTTGTCCCTATCGAAATTAGTTTGTTTTTATGGTTGTGACAGTTTGTCGCATATTAGGTTATGTACATTATATTCCATAATCAACGATTTGATTAGACAATTTCAAATTGTTTTTTTCTTTTTTAAATGCAATTGGAATAATTAATTAGTGGAAAAATGATTTTACGATGGTTTAGACGAATTATACGAAGAAATACAAAACCAGTTCCATACAGAAAAGCAATTCAATATCGAAATTATCTAAGTTTTGCCTATGCATTTTGTACATGGAATATGCTCGCCTATATTGGTAAAAATGAAAGAATTACATATACATTAGATTAGATTGTGGTTTTATTTAATGCAATTTAAATTTATACAATTACAGGTTACGAATATTATAAAGGGAGAGGTACAAAAGAATCGTATGGCATTGAAACAACAGAATGGGATAGATTATCACAAGGACAACAATTTGCCGTGCAAATGGGCATAGAAAAGGCAAAAATTATTCGAAGCAGCAATATGAAAGAAGTAATTGATTTCGATCGAAAAGATTACGAACATCTTCTTTCAAACAGCGGAACAAAAAATGATGATGATTATGATGAAGATAATGTTGCTTAAAGTATTACAAGCAAACATACTTAATTTAAGATCTTGATTTCGTAAATAAATTTAGACTGATTAGAAATTGATTTTTTTTTTTTTCATGAATTGTTGTCATTTTAACAAAATTGTGAAAACATTCTTCAACTAAATGTGCATTTATGCAGGCAGACTAGTTTTTCATCGAAACATTTTGGGTTCTCAACTTGGAAAATGGTATACACTGGTCTATAAATGCGTAAGCCAGCTATGTATGTATCGACAACTATCAATATTACAAGCACACAAACACGTACATATACGCAGCTTGCTAACGTTTGGCTTACACCAATTACTGGTGTAAGCCGTGATTAAATCTATGTTGGTTTACAAAAATCATCACTGCAAATTTGTTTAAATTGTTTGTGAAAATATATTTCATATTTGTATATATTTCTACTATCACAAATGATATATATCGATTTTGAATTTTTTTTTTTTTCATATTGGCCATACAATTTTTAAAATGTTTTACATATACTTCGCAAAGCTAAGCTTGTTTTTTCTTGTTTAAAAATAATTCCATCTCCAAAAAAAAAAAAAAAAAATATAGATAAAATTCGTTCAAAGCTGTTGAATGAGTCAAAAAAAAAAAAAAAAAAAAAATTACAACAGAAAAATCGCATCAATCTTCTCATTTTTCAATTGTATCAATATTTTGTTGTCTCATTGTAGAAATCTCATATTTGTGTTTTTGGAATTATGTGATTGACTGATCGACTGATCAAATTGATGATTTTCATTCGGGTTGATGATTATTTTCTATCTCATGAATTTGTGCACGTTCATTGTCCGATCCATGATCTCGTTCTTCTTCCAGTCTTCTTCGTAATTCATTGTTTAGTAATTGACTGAAGAAAATATCAAAATTACAACATTATTTATTTAAAAACACTATTATCGTTATATTATTTATTTTCATTACGAAGCATTCAATCATTTAATTGAATAAATAAAAACGAACATTTGAATTGAAATATTTCAAAATATATGTATAGAAAAATTACCGATAAGCTTCATAACGTGAAATAAGCATTTCCATTTCTTGTTTGAACATGCGAAACATCATACTATCGAAACACTCCAATTCTGATAATTTAAACATATCCCATTTGAGTTTATGATCGGTAGCTGGATCGGCTGCAAAATAAAATAAAAAAAAAAAACATTTAATTTAAATTGAAACTTTTTTTTAAGTAAATCGAAAAATTTAAGAGAAAAAAAAAAACTTCCTGGAAAAAGTGTAACGATGTGTACATTTTCATAAATAAAATCATTACCATCAACATAAATTAGAAGCCAAGCTGGGATTTCTTCGAGTAAATATGGATTAGCTGGTACTAAGGCACTATGTGGTGTAAATTGTGTATGAGTTGGGCCAGGTATAATTGGTTTTGCACGATCGCTTGTTGTATACAAATAACATGAGGTATAGCATGGATGATTGTATTGAGCCTGGCGTGTGATGTGACTATAATATAAATCGAAAAGTTAGATAAACAAACAAAACAATTTCGGTAATTAGCAATGAAATTGTTGGAGAACAAGACAAAAAAAATACACACTTAACATAATAAATTCCGTATTGTGGTGAGTCAATGCATTGCCAACCAACGGGAAGACCTTCCCTTTCCAATGGATGTGACCAATGTGTTGTTTTTGCATTGTGATCAATATAATATTTTCGACCACGTAAGGTATAATCAACCGACCATCCGGGTGGCAATGGTAATTCTTCATCTTGAATTTGAGCCGATGAGTTTGGTTGCTGTATTGTTTGTGATGCACTTGTTGATTTCTGCATTAAAAAATTAATTCAGTTTAATTTTAAAAATAATAAAAAGTCTGATAAAAACTGCCTAAATTTCTTCTCAAAAAACGTCAAAAAAAAAAAAAAATTAATGCATATTCAAGATGAATACACATAAGAAAAATCTACCCATAAATTGGTATTGGCCATATCATAGGCGGATGATCGTACATTCGAGTATAATGGCATATCATTTGGCATAATATTTGAATAAATATTATTTTGTTGTTGATGTTGTATCAGCTCCGTTGAATTAGTACTATGCGGATAATGTGAGCTAATTGATGATTGATTACGTAATGGTTGTTGATGTGAACTACCCTGTTCCGATAAATGATACAATGACATTAAACTGGAATTTGTATTACTATAAATTGGTGATTCGGATCGTGTCATATCGGCAATTTGTTGTTGATTTTCATAAATTGGTGAATTATCATGTAAATAATTGGTTTTTGGCAATGAGCTAGACGATATTGGTGTTGTCACCTGTCTTGATTGGAGATCTTTACGTGTTGTTGAGTACTGTTTTGTAAATGGTGATGAATCTGCTAAATTATTTCCCGAATATGTTTGCATTAAACCAAAATGATTTTCAAATGTATGCTGATGATTTTGATTCATTGAATAATTTCGTTGAAATTTAGATAAATCATATTGTGAAAATGGTGAATCTGGTTGTCGCATTTGATCCATATCCACATAATTTCCATGACTATTATTTAAATTTAAATTCATATGATTTGATGTATTTAATAAAATACCGCTGGCCGATTGTGATGATATTTTTCGATTTGGTGTATTTTCCATATCATTTGATTGGCTAAAATGTAATGATGAACCAATATTTCGATTCATTTCCGTTGATGTATTCACGAATCTAGTATTTTGAAAATTAAGAACAAAAAGAATTTTTTTTTTTTTTTTTTTTTTAGCGTTTTAATGATTGAAAAAATTGCAATTTTTCAAACATACTTTGGTGTGTATTTCCCTTCATGGCCCAAACTTGACTTTTTAACCGTAATTTTGCCATTATTACCAAATTTCTGGCTTGTTGCTTGGATAATATTATCATCTGTATTTGTATTTGCATCTTTATCACCGCCAATTTGTTGACTATTTCGACGATTTTTTGATTTATTTTTATTCGCATCAATCGTCCACACATTTATTACTATTTAATTATAATTATTCCAAACAAACGAAAAAAATGAAAACATTTTTTGTTTTTGTTTTAATTATTATTTTTATTTTTTTTTTTTTTTTCAAATGACATGGTAAATTCACTCACTTGGTATTTCTGGTGGTGTTTCCTTTTTCACATATTTTCCAACAACGCCTTCTTTTATCGTTTTATCTTTACTTTTTCGTGATAACATTTCTCAATTCAATGTTGTTTTATGATTTTCACAAATCAATCTATCCACTATGTTTGTCTTATGATTATACGTTTCGTTTATAACATTCTTATACATTAATAATAAGAAGAAAAAAAATGTGATTAAATTTCAATTGATTTGTATGTTGTTGTTTTTTTTTTCCTCTTCTCTTTGTATGTATGCTACTTCTTCTTTTCTTTTGATTTTTGTTTTATTTTGTTTACTATAATTACTGTAAAGCCAATCAAAATTTGGCAAATGTATGTTAAGGCACTAAATTTGATCGAATGGATTGCATCAAAACCGAATAAAACTTAAATTTAAAAAAGAAAAACATTTAAAAAAAAAAAAAAAAAAATTGCATTAAAAATTAAACACAAATACGACTTTCCACCCGCTATGAATGTCATATCAAAATAAAAAAAAAAAAAATGAAAATTTCTGGCGAATTGATGTGAATTTTAAGCACCATTATGACGGTAAATAATGACATTCAAATGTTTAGATCGAATGTCGATGCTGAAAAGGCTATAAAAATACAGTGCGTTCAATACTCATAATTCGCATTTTATTCGCTCATATAATTTTTTTTTCAATTAGAAACGAAAATTTATTTCATAAATTGCATCAGATATTTGTATTTTATTTTTTTTTTAATTGAAAATCTCATCAGATGAAATATATATATCGAATTGAATAATTGTGATGAGATGTAAAAATTCTGGTCATAACCATGACCATTTGGATGCGATTTGAAAAATGTACGTGAATTGGATTGAAAATAATACAAAATTAAACTGAATTCAATTGCGAATAATAAATGTTAAGATCAAATGAATTGTATTAATTTAGTATTTTTGTAAGATTTTGTGCGCCTTATTTGCTGGTTAACTTGGTAATTTCTCGCGAAAAATTCTCAAGTATTCATTCAATGAAATTATTCAATGGAATTTACTTATTCGTTTTCTTTGTTTATTTTTGGAAGTATTTTCAGATTCATTTATTTTCACCATTGTTTGCTTTCTTCACCATTGACATTCAGACAAATTAATATGTTGAGAATTTTACTCTTATTTTGTATGGATTTGAATTTAATTTCAAATTAAACATAAAGTTTAATTATGATATAAATATAAAATTCGAAAGTGAATATTATTGTAACAGTAGAGTGCGTTACATGCCAATTTGACATTTAAGTGCTTAATAGAGGCTTTTTATTTGACACGTATTGACAGTGCTAGCCACACTTCACAAATAAACACACATTTCTATGTGCCGATTTGATTTTAAGTAAAAGTAATATCACAGAACAAATTAAACAAGTGAAAGAGAGAGAAAGATAGATAGAGAGAGAGAAAACACCAATCAGGATAAAAATGGTTTTACTAAGCAACAAAGATGTGAGTATTTTATGAAAATTTGCAAAAATTTCTGGTGATTGTGGAGAAATGAAATAAGAATAAGAAAGTTTTGAATATGCATGACACTTGTCAAATAAACTCAAACATTTATGTTTAATTACAGTTTTTAGCTCAACTAGTTCTGTTGATCCATAATGCAAATAGTAAATCGGTACCATTCACATTGACATTGAAACGATGTAAGTATTTTTTATTAAAATTAATTTTGTACCCAGTAATGAATTAAATGCCTAATATCCAAAAATAATTAATCATTTGTATTGTTATGCTAATGATAGACGATGGTCACGATCGTCCAAAACCACGCGAGGGACGACCACCATTGCCACTGCCCGATGAATATAAATGTTTAATACGTGCAAAATCATCATCGAAAAAACTATCAACAGTTGTATCACAGGATGATGTACCAAAAGTTATGGAAGAATATAGCAAAATCTTGAAAAATGGCATGGACAATCTCAAAAAAGTGAAACGAATCCGAAACAAAACAAAAGCAGCTCAGGGCTTATAATATTTAAATCGAAAATATCGCTTATTTCTTCACTTTTATTCTTTTGTTTTTTCTTTTTATTCTTCACAGAAACAATTAATAAAGCTTCACGAAGGCTGACTTTATTTTAAAAAAGACATTTTGCATTTTATTTTGAATTATTTAGCAAAATAAATATGGTAACATTGTGAAATCTAAAATGGATATTTTATGATTTTTTATAGATCATAACATTGAATTTAATTCACCATTTCCTTCTTTGTTTGTTGGAATACATTAAAGGGATACGAATTTTGTAGAAGAATCTATGTCCAAAAATGAAAGGAGATGTAGTCTGAGGCAATATGCTGTCCGACTTTTCAAAGGCTAAAAACTAACAAAGATCCTGTTTTGATGTGGAAACTGATATAAAATGTTGCAAAATCTCAAAATTTTCTACACCTGAATGCGTCATCTAGTTGAATTACTCATCTAGATGATACTAAAATGGATTCATGTTACCAATTAAAATTAGTGATACACATTCAATCTTGTCAAACAGATAAATCAATATCAGTGTCTCGACATTTATTTGTTGTTAATTCAGCGAATTCAACAGCATTAAGCTCACTTATCGGGCTATCGATAATTTCATTCACCAATGAAAAATAATTGAATGTATATCTAAATAAATATCTAAAAGTTATATCGTTTTCTTATAAACATTGACTATTCTAATTATCTTCCAAATCTAACGAATATTAAATACGACAATTTCAATTTCGTATCATTTTGTTTGAATTGCATCGTGTCATCAGGTCGTGTCATCTTTCGTTCATACAATAAACAATTTTGACAGAATATTGACAGCTTGTGTATTAAGCCATTTGCGAGCAATATTACTCAGAATTTTGCGGTATTTGATATTTGTGAATTTCGTGTATTAAAAAATACAGTACATTTTTTTTTTAAAAAATGTTATCTCGATTCAGTTGGTCCGCATTGAGAATTGTGCAATTTACAAAAATTGCACACAAAAACACCTATAACTTATTTTCAGCATTCAATTTATCACAACAAAAATGGTAATTTCTCTGTTATATTTTAGGTTATTTGTAATTATTTAAAAGTGTATTTTCTAAGCAAAAGAATACCGAATAGATTTTTTCATTGATATTTTTAAGAACGTATAAAATTATTGTTTGAAAAACTAATGTATTTTATACATTTTTCTTTCACTTTTTCAAATAGTAATAATGTAATGAACTTCAGTACCAGTACCAATCCCAATCCCGATCCCAATCCCAATCCCAATCCCGATCCCACTCCCAATACCAATACCAACAAGAATTCCGATTTCAAGAGCCAGAACAAAGGCATGAGCATAGAATCATTGTTATCAGTGATGAGAACTCGTGTGGATAATAAAAATCGTTTATCGTGCAAAGATTTGGAATCTATTTCAAGCAAACTTCAAGTCCAAATGGTTAACAGTGTGAAAGCGGTGGAAATTTTACAAATTTGTGCATTTGGCCAATTTGAGAAGAATCCAACGGAAATTGTCCTTAAGATTTGGAATCAATTTAAAACACAAAATGTCAAATTGAACGTTCAACATTACAATGCTTTACTTTTGTTTTTTGAAAAAAAGCATGATGCAGAAAATGCCCAAAAACTATTTGATGAAATGATTAACGATGGTATTCATAAAGACAATTAAGATATTATTTGCAAAATGTTAACAATATTTATATTTATTTTCTTTTCCCCCTAGGTATTAAACCAGATGCGTAAGTTTAACACAATCGGATTTTTCGTATTAAAAAAAAATCCCTATACAATAAATTTAAGTCCGAGCGGGACAACAGTGTATACGAAGTGAAACTGATTTCAAATATTATAACACATTTTTTTTTTTTATTAACAATAGCATTACCTATCAAAGTTTGTTGGGAGCCAATTGCAAAGTGGGAAACATCGAAAAAGCAATGGAGTGTCTTGGCATGATTGACAGCGCTAATATGTATATTAATGAAGGAACGTTTAATAATCTGATTCAGTGTCATATTGTTTGCGGGTATTTAACACACAATTAAATCAATAATTCTTATATTATTTCTAAAATTGATGCCAAAACCATTTTCATTTAACCTATAGAAATTTGGATGCAGCGTATGATACAATGGCAACAATGAAACAGAGTGGATGCAAAGTAAATTTCTATACGTTAGATGCATTCTTAGACTATTATGCAAAAACTGGCGATGTGGAAAATACTGAAAAAATCTTTGAATTATTTAAAGAGGAGAAAATGGAATTGTTAAATCGTGACATTTTCAAAATAATGTGCAAATTTGCAGTTAATGGATATGCGGATAAAATTGATGCGCTAAAATCACATTTGAAAGAAACTATTGAAATGCGAATAGAATATCCAAAGGCTATTACAGCTTTTGTTCAAAATAAACAATCGGCATTTGTGCCGAAACTTTTACAAACAGGCGATAACGATAATCTAAACAGATATGCGCATTTAATTAAAGAAATGGTTCGGCTTTCATCATCTGAACAAGAATTTATTGAAACTTTTAAAAATATTGAGGAAAATGGTATATCGATTGAAAATAATTTTAATATATTCAAGCCAGCACTTCAATGCTCATCAAAAGAAATTATTTTAAAATTATTGATGCATATGAAAGAAAAATCAATGGAAGTCAGTCAGAATTTTTTTGAAAAATTATTCGAATTGGCAGCAAAAAATGGTGTCGATGATGTATTGAATGTGGTGAATATAATGTGCAATGATTTTGGTATTCAGCCACAAATTACATTTATTCGTGACATCATATTACCGAATTTAAATGCAAACGAAAATCCAGCACTTGCTTTGACTAAATTACAAACAACCAAAATTCGTGCAGCAAATGTGGTATTGGCATTAATCATTGATTCACTTCAAAATAATAATTTTGAAATTGCCAACAATTTTGCAACTAAATATAATTTGTTTTACGGTTCCGAATTGATTAAGCGGCCATTAATAAAAGCATATGTAGCCACTGGTGATGCAACGAAATTTGTATCACTTCTTCGAATTATTCAGAATAGCTTTTCAAAAATCGCTTATTACGATCAGAATAATCAATATTCAGAGTCTGAAATAAAAGAAAAACAAAAGGCATTTAATGGTAATGCATTGTTTTCAGCCATGAAATTACGTAAATTTGATTCACAACATTTTGCTGAATTATTGGAAGGATTTGTTAAAAATGGTTTAGCTGTAAATACTGAAAAAGTTGAAAAAATTAAAAAAGAACTTAATATAGATGATCATACACAAATTGGTCGTTTACTGAAAAAACTGACCACTGTAGAAAGAAAACCAATTAGCATGAATAGAACATCATTTGTAGCCGCAAATGCACTCAGTGCAACTGAATTCGAAAATTTTTTTGATGTGAGATATTCACAAAAAAACAATTACCAATCAAATGAAAGATTTTTAATAATGTCCCATGTTCGTGACGGAAATATTGCTGAAGTTGATAAATTACTGCCATCTGCAAAATGTTCCTTTAGTAATGCTGATTATGCTCTAATTATTGAACTTTATACGAAAAAACAAAATCTAGAAATGGTATTAAATATGCTGAAGCAAAGTCGTACAAAGAATCCATCATTTGCATTACATCCGACTAAAGTTGCTAAACTTGTTACATTAATGTTTGAAAATGAATGTAATTTTGAGGAAATTGAATCATTATTGTTGACTCAACGTCCAAACAATTTTCAATTTCAGGTTATTGAATTCCATAAAAATTTAATTAAATTGGCCGAAAATGGTAATATTCAAATGGTTGAGAAATTTTTTGATATTCTTTTAAAAAATAATTATATTAACGCATCATTGTCAACAACTAGACCACTTATTAAAGTTTATTTAAAAAATGATTTATATGAAGAAGCAGTTGCAAAATATGAACATTTTGCTAAAACATATAACATTTTACCAAATACAATGGAATTGTTTATTCAATTAATTAAAAAGAATGAAATTGAATTACTGCAACGTGCATTTGATGCATATGAAATGACTAATGGTAAAAGTTTAGCTTTGAGCTGTTTAGCTTTCGCTTTCATTGAATGTGGTCAGGAACGTCAAGCGATAGCAATTTTTGAAAATGAAAATGTTCAAAATATTTCTACAATTATTCATAAACAATGTAAAGAATATGCTGCACAAAATAAAATTGAAGCATTGAAAGCATTATTAAATGCAACAAAAGGTATTCGTCATGATCGTCATCTTGTATACCAAATAATATTGGATGTTTATCAAAAACAAAATAATGCTCAAGAAGCTTTAGATTTGTGGATGAAATATTCAAACGATGATATTTTACCAAGAGAAGAATTTAAAAACAAATTGATCAAATTATTAAAGTCAAATAACATTGAACTTCCATCTGATTTGGAAGAAAAAAATGAAGACACAGTGACCAATTAAATTGTCTTACTATTGTTAATTAGCTTGTGTATTATTATAGAGAAATAAAAATATGTATTCAAATAATTAACAAGATGCTGATTTTTACTATTTCTTTTTATTTCAGGTATTTTTATTTGGAATTTATTCTGTTTTTTTCTAGGAAATGCAATTCATATAGAACATATAAATAATATAAATCAATAGAGATATTTAAGATGCAATAAAAGAACGCAAATTATTTTTTTTTTCTAAATAAATGGTCGTTCAAATACCATTATTTACTTTACTTTACTTTACTTAACTTTATTTGCACCAATGCATTGAAAACACAATCATAAAATTCAAGCGGCAAATTGATGTAAAAAAACACTTACAAATAAAGTGACAATAATCATAACTAAAACTTTAAGCGATATAAAAATTCAAATGAATGAATGAGAGAAAAATATGACGCCAAATCAACATGCATTTTTTATCGGTATAAACTAAATTACAATGTGACAAAAAAGTCACAATATTGTCATCATCTTAATTCAATTTGTTTGCATCTATATGTACATTCATTGGCAACGAATTTTCTATCAACGTTTACTTATAAAAGACGCACATCGTCCGATTATATTGACAATTAGCATGTTTGGCAAACGTTACTTTTCTCACAGATAATTTTTTTCATGATCTCAGATCTCAATGCTCTTTTACCGAAAATTTCAAAGGGCGTTGTAAATTAACGTTGATTTATAATTTATTTCGATAAATTGGAAATAGTAGTCACCCCTAACAATTTTGGATAAAAGAAATAATTGTTTGGACTTAATATAGCCAATATTAATATAAATGTAATTTTGTAATTTTTAAATTTTATCTCAATTCCATGCCAAGTTCAAAATTCGGTATTATTTTCATTTATCAATGTAGTTTTTGAAACAAAAAAGAATTATTTGACTTAACTCACAAAGCATTTTAGGGTTAATCGTAATTCTCAAATAACTGACAATTTCTGAACAAATTTACTATCTTAAAACAAACCCATTTGTTGGTTCAGTAATTTCACCATTGTATTAGTTCAAAAAAAAGAAAGAATACCAATGCCGATGATAATATAAATAGATGCGTATCTAAGCAGTTATTAAACAAAGCGTTCATAGCTTCCAAGGGAAAGGAAGCGTTTAAAGTTTGGTATTAATTGAGATAAATTCAATTTCTCTTTTAATACAGAAACTGTAGTGTTGAAGGAGAATTTATCAAGAGATTTGATCTTTAAAACTGGTCGTGAAAAAAAATTCGTGTTGGAGTAATTAATTCCATTCGATATTTACGACAATTTTTTTTATTTTTTTCAAGGTAAAATATTGCATCGGATAATACCTTTCAGCACTCATTAGATGTTAGAAAACTATTTTCGTAAATGTTATTTAGAAGCTAAGTGTTTTACTATTAAGTAGAAGCGACAAATATGAAAATAATTGTTTCAACATTTTGTGTACAAAACAATACCAAGAGCATATGAAATATTAAATTATAATTCAATACTTTATATTCGAAGGTGAAAAGAAATGCGAGCAGATATCTAAAGGTAAAAACTAGAACTGTTATATATATAAAAAAAGAAAATGTTTCATTTGTGTGTATTGATCATTGATACAAACAATTGTTATTATGTTTAGGTTCATCTTCAATCAACAAAATGCAATTTTTACTCCTCATAACAATTTTTATGATAGAGATTTACTCTGTCATATCTAATAATCCAAATGGTTATAGCAAATGTAAAGTAGATGCAGACTGCAACAGTGGTTTTTGTGATCGACCTGCTGATTGGGAATTTGGCGTTTGCAAAGGTATGGTATTTAATATTAATCAAACATATTCAAACGAAATTATTACATTTTTATCATTTCGAACAATATAGAACATATTTTTTCCAAATCAATATAAATAGTTTTTATGCTGATTTTATATATTTTCTTGTTATTTATAGACGCACAGACCTGTAAACCAAATGGCTACAATTTATGTAAAATAGACTGGGTCTGCTGCAGTGGCTTTTGTGACAGACCTGCTAATTGGGAATTTGGCATTTGCAAAGGTTTGACTTTAATGATAATCAAACATATTCAATTAAAATTGAGAAATTTCTTAAATTATCAATGAATACATGTAAAAATCAATGAATTATGGCAAATATAATTTATTAAAATTATAACGGTATATTATATACAGAGGCTCCCTGTAAGCCAGATGGCTACAATCAGTGTAAATACGATCCGGTCTGCTGCAGTGGTTTCTGTGATAAACCTGCTGATTGGGAATTTGGTATTTGTAAAGGTATGTTTAACTGTAATCAAATAAATTCATTGCAAATTGATATATTATTAACACTTGTTGGGAGATGACAATACATTTGATAATTTCTTCAATACAAATATTTAATTGAATGTTTTCATATTATTCACAGAGGCACCTTGTAAGCCAGATGGCTACAATAAATGCAAAATCGATTCGATTTGCTGTAGCGGTTTTTGTGATAAACCTGATCATTGGGAATATGGTGTTTGCAAACGTAATGTTCAATGCTAAACAAAAATATTCAATTTAAATTAATATGATTTTATTTAATGCTTTGATCATTTACTATGTTAATTTTATATCGCAGCGAAACCAAGTAAGACATGTTTGGAATATCAGGAAACAGGCTGTGATCAAATTAATTGTTGTGATGGTTTACAATGTTATAATGGACCATATTCTAATTGGCCTCGAGGACTGTGCGTAAACGATGCACTTTTAGACAATATCCTAACACTTGCACATCAAGATGAAGAACAAGGTAAGTTCAAATTTCTACTAAAAAAAAAACTCAAAACAATCGAAACATTTACCAATCCAATGTTACATTTTTTAAACACATAGACAATGATGAAAATGATTATCTGGAGTTTGTTAAAGATTCATTGATTGAACAAAACGGAATTTTGTCCGAAAATACAAAAGTAAGGTGCAGAGATTTAGATCCAAAAGGTTCATTCTTTTGGCAATATGATGATGAATATTCGTATCGAGTTTGTGACGCATGCAAAGACTTACCAATAAGAAAGAAATCTGCCGTTCGAATTAATGAACAACCAATTCAAACAATTAGCTCAACCACATATGATGAATGTTTTGCATGGTGTACTGACAATAAAATGTGTATCGCCTGTTCATATAATAAACAACAACGTGAATGCCAACTTTTTGACAGTGTTGAAAGTAAATTTGAATATTTAAATGAATGGGAAACAATGATTATTCCACAACCAGTTGATATTCTCAGAGATTATGTTTATAGCCGAAATACTGTATTAAAATGCAATGAAGAATCTACTAAAACACATACGGCCAATACAATGCTCGATTGCTTTACATTGTGTGAAATAACCAATTGTAGTTTGGCTCAATTTTCACCACCAAACGGATGTATAACTGTGAATGATACTGAAAGTTGCTTTTCAACATTTTACAAATATGGCACCACATCACTATTTTATAAAGATTATTTCAACAATGACATTGCATGGAGATTCAATATTTCTGACGGCGAAATTCTTGGATATGAAACAGGTAATAAACATTTTTTTCCATGGTAACTGATCAAGATATCTTCTATTAATTTTCAAAGATCTCTAATGACTGATATAAGTTAGTTTTTTTGAGAAATTCCGTATTTATTGTTTTCTTTTTTATGTGTTTTTTTTTTTTGCTATTCTTAATATACAGATAGCAGTGAAGAAGGTACAGATAATACAGCTTTAATAACTGGAACATCAAGAACTGGATCTGTTACGAACGAAAAATTAAAACGTGAATTAACATTTTTACAAGAAATTGAACATTTTCAAGATTGCGAAAGCAAATGCTCAAATCTTACAACTTGTATTGGCATTGATTTTAATAAGCAAAATTCTGATTGTAAATTGGCTGATGTAAATAATTTCAATTCGTTGACTAAAAATTCGGTAAATTATATACGTATTCAGCTAATTCATCCACGTAGGGACAGTGTAATTTATGGATTTTCAACACAATTAATAGCACGGTATGATGAACTACTCTTTGACACACCAATCAATCAATAATTTTCAAAATTTTACTGTTTTAGCTATTCTACCATCAATTATAATACAATAAGTACACAAATCAGTATAACTGATTGCATTCAATTGTGCAAAAAACAGGATAAATGTAAAGATGTTTTATACAATTATTTTGATAAAAGCTGTTTAATAATTGAAGATTTGATTGGAACAAATCAGAAGAAAGTTGCGGCCAATGATAAATGGATAATGTTGAGCAAGAATAGACCGCATTTCAATCAACCAGAATTTAAATTCACCCTTATTGGTCGTAATAAACAACTGGACAAACAGCATGACAAATCGGTAACATTGACGCAAACATATCCGAAAAATGATCCTGATGGTGTGAATAAATGCTTTAAATTATGCCTTGAAAAAGACAAAAGCGATACATGTAATCTCGTTCAAGTTAAACGATCAAGTAACTCTATTGTATGTAGACTGTATAATATTGATTTATTTGGAGCAATCAATAGTGAAGATATTCTGTTCAGTAATTTGTATTTGGTAACATTGAATAAAAATTTCGATCAATTCGATTTGGATGAAATGCCAGTAATGAGTGATCAAGATGTGGAAAATTGCGAAATTGACAGTGAGTCAATTTTATTAGATTTACTTTATATTGAATCTAATGATGAAACATTAAATAATCATAAAAGAGCTAAAAGAGGACTTTTTGATGCCATTGGAAACTTTTTCAAAGGTAAAAGCTAAATCTAATATTTTATCAGATTAAAACAGATTAAATTCATTTCAAATTGTTTTTCTCTATTAATTTATAGGCGTTGGAAAGGCAATTGCAAAAACTGTAACAGATGTCGTTGATACTGTGAAGGGAGGTGTTA
The DNA here is from genome assembly GCA_029041755.1 of Resseliella maxima. NCBI lineage: Eukaryota > Metazoa > Arthropoda > Insecta > Diptera > Cecidomyiidae > Resseliella > Resseliella maxima. Next base: position 834,811 of record JAQOWM010001006.1, on the reverse strand, counting down.
AAGCTGTTGGAAAATTGGTGAAAGGAGATGCTAAAGGTGCATTGAAAGAGGTGAAAAAGACTCCACTTTATAAATCCGGTGAACAATTGGTTGATAGTGTTAAAACCGTGGGTAAAGGTATTGCTGAGGGCAATTTTAAAAAAATTGGCGAAGGATTGCTTGGTGTGGCCACAAATGATGTTCTCGGTTTTATTCCGGGACAAAAAGCATTGAGTATTGGAGCAAAAGCAATCAAGGGAGGTGTCAAGAATACAATAAAAAAAACCGCAAAAAAAGGAGCAAAGGATAAAAAAAATACCAAAGATAATAAAGATGAGATCGTTGACAAAGGATTCAATGATAAAAAAACCGAAAAGAAAGAAAGAAGAGATAATGAACAATGTCCAGTGGAAGAGGAGCATGAAAAGAGATCGAAACGTGCCGTAGTGAAAAAAAATAATAATAAATATAAAAAATCCAATCGTTGCGCTAATAACAATCCGGCCAACAGATGTAAAAGACCTATGGTTAAAAAAGGTGATGGCTTGAAGGTGTTGAAAAAAACACTAACTCTGTGTCAAAATGCTAAATTCGGTGAGGTTTGCAATTATTTATGTAATGCTGGTTATAATGAGAGACCAAGTAGTCTATTTTGTGGAACTAAGGGACAATGGAATATGCAAGCTGCATGCATTCCACAAACATGTGAAGCTGATGGATTTATTCGTGTTGAATCATCCACACTTGGATCGGTTCTAAGTAAAACAAAAATCAATTCAAATTCCAATCAGATTTTGTTTTTAGTCAAATATGATTATGCAAAAAAATTACCGATTTATTCGGTTGTATATTATAAATTCAATTTGATCTATGGTAAATTCAGTGATAGAGCAGATAATTTCAGACCGCATCCATGCACTCGGTTGAAAGGTAAACAGGCTCTCAATGAACACTATACAAACAATAAATATGGTAAGATATTTTAAACATTATACGCAATTTGTTTACAAATTTATATGAAAAATTTGAAAAAATGTAACATTTTTCAATTAAAATAGGTTTTCACAAAGGACATTTAACACCAGCCGATTTGTTCAGATGGAATGAAAAAGCAGGTAATTCAGGGAATCTTTTGATCAATGTGGCACCACAAGCAGGCAAATTCAATATGGGCTCATGGAAAAGACTAGAGCTAGAAGTTCAGTGTGCGGCACAAGGAAAAATCAAAGCAATTGTTGCAACAGGCATTGCTGGTACAACCAATAATAAAATTGGCGGCGGAATTGCGGCGCCGAAATACTTTTGGAAGATGGTATGCTATCGCGAACAAAAATCACTCAAAACACATGTAGTACTTTTTGTCGGCAAAAATGATCCGGTACCAGATGAAACGAAAGCAATGAAAGAATTCACAGTGAAACCAAGATCTCAAATTGATCTAAACAATTATGATTCGAGTATTTTAAGTTCTCACAATCCTTGGGATGGTGTGGTGAAGATGAAAGAAAATTTTGCTATGATTGGACGATATCCAACTGCAGCTGAATGTATGGCAGCCACCACTTTACCGAGCGATCAAGAAGATATATGGAACAATCATTTTACTGATTATTTAGATAAACAGACGAGAAAGAGAAGAGCAACAGGTGGCGAAGTTGAGCGATTCTGCAGTAAATCACAACGTGATGAAATTTTGTCAATAATGGGTGGTGCATCAGATACGGTCAGTGATGATTCTATCGATGTTGATGAAGGTATATTGTTTATAAAAGAATAATTCAACAAAGTTTTAATCTTTATATTTTTTTTTTTTTTTCATTTAAAGATAATGACAACGGCGTTAGCACGGATGACGATACTGCCGTAAATGCAAATGTTCCTTCTAGTAGTTGTAACAAAAAGATCGTTGGCTATTATCCATCTTGGACCAAAACACCGATGTCTGCATCATTGTTGTCGAAATTTACCCATGTCATTTTCGCCTTTTTGGAAATGAGATCTGATGGCACAGTCGGTCTTGGTAATCCTGATCATAGCAGTGCACAGACATCAACTGATGCTGAGGTTGAAGCATTGGCTAGATCTAATTTGCAATCTTTGATGAGAAACAAAGCCAAAGTGCCTGGATTAAAAGTGACATTTGCAGTTGGCGGATGGGAAAATTCCCAATACTTTAGTTCAATGGCAGCCAGTCCAGCGCTCAAGCAGAATTTCCTCGCTTCAGTTCTTAAAATGATTGATGAATATGACTTTGATGGTGTTGATATTGATTGGGAATATCCGGTAACAGGTGGTGCACATGAGGGTATAGCTCAGGTGAGTTTCATTTTTTTACTTTTTGAATTTTCGTCAATAAACTTTTCTCCCCCCCCCCATAATCAAATCATTTAGGACAAACAAAACTACGTCAGTCTGCTCAGAGATTTGAGAGCTGTGCTAGAGACAAAAGCGACTGCACGTTATCTTATCACATTTGCAAGTGCTGCCGGTGAAGATGCACTAAAGAATGGCTACGATCTACCTGGATTGTTAAAATATGCAGATTGGGTCAATATTATGTCTTATGATTTCTTTGGACCATGGGAAAGTAAATGGGGAGCATATACTGGACCACCAGCTCCACTCTACCATAATGTACCAAAAGGGTATGCAGGCAAATTCAATGTGAACTGGGCAATAAAACAGTATGTATGCGATTTACAATCACCGCATCAAGTTGTTATGGGCGTACCATTGTATGGTCGATATTGGTATAATGTGCCCGATAAACAAGGCGAACATGCGATGTATAGATTGGCTAAACCCGTAAATGGAAAATACGTTGGTGGTTTTGTTTCATGGAAAGATATCAAACAAAATTGGCTTACAGATCCAAATTTCAAAGCTCATTTTGATGATAAAGTCAAATGTCCTTACGCTTATAATAAAAATGGAACATATCTCGGGTAAGCTTGAATAACTAAAAAATGTAGTCGATTTTTTTTTTTATTTTATGTTTTTTCCCAATTTTAAATTCAGCTATGAATCACCTGAATCGGTGAAACACAAAATTGACTTTGCAATCAATTCCAATTTGGGCGGTCTTATGGTGTGGGCTATTGATCAAGATGATGACGAACAATCAATGATCAATCAAATCTCAAAGGCCAATTTATGTACCAATGAAGATTTAATTAAATTCAAATGTATTCCAATTAAAGAAAAACGATGGTGGACATTGGTTGATGGTGAGGAAATGGGTGGTTTATGTGGTAAGAGTGCGCCATTGTATCGTGGCTATTATCCAGTATGTGATCCAGATGATCTTGGCTATAGTTGCTGTGGAGCTCATGGATATTGTGGTTCGGGTGATGAATTTTGTAAATGTCCAACTTGTGTTGATTATGGAAACGATCCCGATAAAATATTGGAAGAACCAACTAAACCAACGTCAAATAAGATAACTTGGCATCTCTCTAATGCACCAGATGGGCAACGTGGTCGTTGCGGTAGAGATGTACCCAAAGTGAATGGTGAATATGCTACTTGTAATCCAGACGATCCAAATTCATATTGCTGCTCTGATGGTGGATATTGTGGACAAGGTATTTATTTGATAACACAACGATACGTAATTGTACTTTTATATGGTGATTTTCATATATTTTAGGTGACAAATTTTGTAAATGTGATGGCTGCATCAACTTTAAGGAGAAACCAAATTATAGATATCCACCAAAAACTTGGTGGTCTTGGAGTGATGGAAAAGATAAATCTGGAAAATGTGGATCAAAAGCACCAAAATTGCCGAATGGTGGTGAAGCGGGATGTGATCCCGATTCCAAGAATTATTGTTGTTCTAAAAACGGCTTCTGTGGCTCTGGAAAAGAATTTTGTGATTGCGTTGGTTGTAAAAATTATAGAAAATGAATGCAAAAAATACGCTATGTAGTTAGCTTTTAGTTCATGAAAATTTTCTGAACATTTCCTTTAGAAATTAGTAAGAAATAATAGTAATTTGTAGTGAATGATCTAGTAAAATAAATATGATTCAAAAAATGTAATATTTATTTCGAATTTATTTGCCTTCATAACTTTTACAATATTCTCTTACTACAATTGATAATTTCAATGATGTTTCATTTTATTTCTGATGTCTTTTTGAGGATGTGCTGCAAATAAGCAGTGTTTTTCTTAGATAAATGAAATGTATCTAGATAAAAATGAGATATTATCTCATTTTCCAAGAATTTATCTAGATATTTTTAAGATATTTATCTTATCTTCACCCAAAAAGATAAGATTATCTTTTATCTTTTTGAAAAAGATAAATGAGATAAAAAAAATTTGTTTATTTTTTTTACCAAATCGCCGATTCAAAAATTAACGACGTTAAATAATAAAAAAAAAACAAAATTTAATTTATTATGAAAATGATTTATTTTAAATTTTTAATTTCGTCGATTAGTTTTTTATTATATTTCAAAAGTAATGTTTTTTCAAAGTTTTGGGGAGAAATGCGATTGCGACGTGGAGTAAATATTATGGACGACTGGCTGAAAAGTCGTTCGACCACAGCCGATGCAGAAAGTGTGGTATTAAACTTGAAATAGATATTTTTAATCGTCGGGTATTCATTCAAAATTTCGTCGTTTTTTCTAATTTCCGCGAGAAATCGAAATACCTCAGCTTCAATTTTGCTTTCAAGAGAATTACGTCGAACTGTACGTGCGTCGAAAGAAACAAAGAAATCGTCGTCGTTAGTGGCATTTACTACCTCAGTTTCTTCAATATTTGGACTCTCACCAGAATATTTCGCACATTCATCAATTAGAATAGATCTACTAAGTCGTTGATATTCCTCATTTTCGATGAAATTACATTTGAAACGAGGTATTGTGATCGCCGCTAATATCAATTAGTGATTACTTTCGTCGAATTTTAAATCTTTTTCAAAACGTCGGTCTATAACTTTAAGCATCGCTCGTTTAAATTCGATTGTGATTTTTGTTTTTTTCCATTTTTCTATTTTTCTATTTATCTCGTATTTTATCTAAAAATTGTGAATTAGATGAACAAAAAAAAATTTATTTAGATAAAGATAAGATAAATGAGACAAAAAATTGAATTTATCTAGATAAGATAAAGATGTTATCTTATCTTATCTTATCTGGTTATCTTATCTGAGATAACTATCTATGAAAAACACTGCAAATAAGGAAGAATGTTGATATTGATATAAATAGACGCGTGCTTAAGTTATTATTGAACAAATCATTCACAACTTCCATGGGATCGATCGTGTACGAATTGTTATATCAATGTTGGAATTTACTAAAATATATTCGACACCAAAATTCTTTTCAAATATAGTAAATATAATATAAATCAAAAATTTATTAAAGAATTGATCTTCAGAGAGTTTGTATTTCGGAAATTTTTCGATTCCAAAATGTTTGTGTGATTTTCGACATGTAAGTTTAGAATATGTACATTCACAAACTATTTGTTTATTTTAATAAAAAAATTAACACATTCAATCCATTTGAAAACAGTTTCAAACAGCGATGACGCAAATTCATTCTCAAATCATATAAAATCCCGGGATACAATAAAATAAAAATACATAATTACCAAAGGGAAGAATACATTTGATTTCCTCATCGAAAAACACTGGCAATGAAGATTTAATAATTTTTTTTTTTAGAAACGAAAACAGGTGTTTATTGTAAAAAAGATTGTTTCTATCGCAAAGACTCAATATTTTATATGAGCGAAATTGCAAATTCCTGATAACGTATTATTTAATTAGTCCGTTCATTAACGTGATCGTGAATAAAAGTTGGAATAAAATTTACTTTTATGATATTTTGGTGAAACGAGAGAATCTGTTATTGCTTGCTTTCAACTGCTTTTTATATAACAAAATATATATGATCGGTTGAGTCGAATTTGTTCAAAATAATAATGACTTATATTGTGCATTCATATCTAGGGGCTTTTTGCAAACTGTCTAAATCAAGACAAATGTCTAACTGTCTTGATCTAAATATAGAATATTATGCATATTGAATAATGAACAATAAATTTAATCGTTTGTCATACTTATGAGGGAATATGGTGAATAGTTTTGAAAAAAGTTTATATTTTCGAAAGAAAGCCGTCAAAGAAATCGGATTTCCGTTGAAAAACCCTACTCATGTAAAATTGTGCGCCACAAAAAACGCTATGTTAGCGTTATGTTTGGGTGTATGCACTCAAATTGACGCTCAAATGGAGTGTGGCATTTGTATTCAGAAGGAGCGAGAAAGACGGTATAAGTATGGGTGCACAGATTTGAAATATAACACTCACGATTCAAAAAACAACGTATTTTATATGTATAGTTATATACGTTGCAAAGATGCTATTCTTCAATGTGAGTATTCGTACATTCGAATGATCTTTGTATCAAAATACAGCGTAAGAGCTGTCACACTGTATCGCACCACAGCAAATATTCGTTCGCGATGAGTTTCCAATTGATTTTTCCTAGTTATCCGGTAGGAAAAACGCAAAAATAAATTAATTTTTGACTATAGTAAAAAAAATTTCAAGACCTATCAACTAGAGGTGTCAGTTACCCAGGCTGATCCATGGATTCCCAGGATTGAGCCTGCATTCCAAGGCTTCCTATTTAGAATTTCATATAAAAATATACATAAAATTATCTACACCAATTTTTCATGAAATTCCAAACAGGAAGCCTTGGAATGCAGGCAAAATCCTGGGAATCCATGGATCAGCCTGGGTAACTGACACCTCTAGTTGATAGGCCTTGAAATTTTTTTTACTATAGTCAAAAACTAATTTATTTTTGCGTTTTTCCTACCGGATAACTAAGAAAAATCAATTGGAAATTGATTTATTTTTTATGTATACATACGAAAATAGCAGCTCTGCTCTATAGTCGGAAAGAGCGCCTATTTGTACGAAAGAGCACGCAGCTAAGAGGAGAGGCGAATGAGATGACTGTTCTGAATACAAATGCCACACTCCATTTGAGCGTCAATTTGAGTGCATACACCCATACATAACGCTAACATAGCGTTTTTTGTGGCGCACAATTTTACATGAGTTAATATATCGATTTTGGTTGATTTTCAAGGTATAGTTTGTTCGGCAAAGTTTTAGATCTCAAATTTCTCTAGAATTTCTCTGAAGATACCAAGTCAAAATTCCCAACCAGAAAAGCGTTTTGAGGCCAAACATAAAATGATCTCGAATTTCGCTTAGAATTGCAAAAACTCTTCATTTTAACGAGATAATCGCATTTAAAGATTTTTCACTTAATAATTCGATTTTGGTTGATTTTCAAGGTATAGTTTGTTCGGCAAAGTTTTAGATCTCAAATTTCTCTAGAATTTCTCTGAAGATACCAAGTCAAAATTCCCAACCAGAAAAGCGTTTTGAGGCCAAACATAAAATGATCTCGAATTTCGCTTAGAATTGCAAAAACTCTTCATTTTAACGAGATAATCGCATTTAAAGATTTTTCACTTAATATATCGATTTTGGTTGATTTTCAAGGTATAGTTTGTTCGGCAAAGTTTTAGATCTCAAATTTCTCTAGAATTTCTCTGAAGATACCAAGTCAAAATTCTCAACCAGAAAAGCGTTTTGAGGCCAAACATAAAATGATCTCGAATTTCGCTTAGAATTGCAAAAACTCTTCATTTTAACGAGATAATCGCATTTAAAGATTTTTCACTTAATATATCGATTTTGGTTGATTTTCAAGGTATAGTTTGTTCGGCAAAGTTTTAGATCTCAAATTTCTCTAGAATTTCTCTGAAGATACCAAGTCAAAATTCCCAACCAGAAAAGCGTTTTGATGCAAAACATAAAATGATCTCGAATTTCGCTTAGAATTGCAAAAACTCTTCATTTTAACGAGATAATCGCATTTAAAGATTTTTCACTTAATATATCGATTTTGGTTGATTTTCAAGGTATAGTTTGTTCGGCAAAGTTTTAGATCTCAAATTTCTCTAGAATTTCTCTGAAGATACCAAGTCAAAATTCCCAACCAGAAAAGCGTTTTGATGCAAAACATAAAATGATCTCGAATTTCGCTTAGAATTGCAAAAACTCTTCATTTTAACGAGATAATCGCATTTAAAGATTTTTCACTTAATATATCGATTTTGGTTGATTTTCAAGGTATAGTTTGTTCGGCAAAGTTTTAGATCTCAAATTTCTCTAGAATTTCTCTGAAGATACCAAGTCAAAATTCCCAACCAGAAAAGCGTTTTGATGCAAAACATAAAATGATCTCGAATTTCGCTTAGAATTGCAAAAACTCTTCATTTTAACGAGATAATCGCATTTAAAGATTTTTCACTTAATATATCGATTTTGGTTGATTTTCAAGGTATAGTTTGTTCGGCAAAGTTTTAGATCTCAAATTTCTCTAGAATTTCTCTGAAGATACCAAGTCAAAATTCCCAACCAGAAAAGCGTTTTGATGCAAAACATAAAATGATCTCGAATTTCGCTTAGAATTGCAAAAACTCTTCATTTTAACGAGATAATCGCATTTAAAGATTTTTCACTTAATATATCGATTTTGGTTGATTTTCAAGGTATAGTTTGTTCGGCAAAGTTTTAGATCTCAAATTTCTCTAGAATTTCTCTGAAGATACCAAGTCAAAATTCTCAACCAGAAAAGCGTTTTGAGGCCAAACATAAAATGATCTCGAATTTCGCTTAGAATTGCAAAAACTCTTCATTTTAACGAGATAATCGCATTTAAAGATTTTTCACTTAATATATCGATTTTGGTTGATTTTCAAGGTATAGTTTGTTCGGCAAAGTTTTAGATCTCAAATTTCTCTAGAATTTCTCTGAAGATACCAAGTCAAAATTCCCAACCAGAAAAGCGTTTTGAGGCCAAACATAAAATGATCTCGAATTTCAAAATTCAAAATATGGACATTTTGCTAAAACATATAACATTTTACCAAATACAATGGAATTGTTTATTCAATTAATTAAAAAGAATGAAATTGAATTACTGCAACGTGCATTTGATGCATATGAAATGACTAATGGTAAAAGTTTAGCTTTGAGCTGTTTAGCTTTCGCTTTCATTGAATGTGGTCAGGAACGTCAAGCGATAGCAATTTTTGAAAATGAAAATGTTCAAAATATTTCTACAATTATTCATAAACAATGTAAAGAATATGCTGCACAAAATAAAATTGAAGCATTGAAAGCATTATTAAATGCAACAAAAGGTATTCGTCATGATCGTCATCTTGTATACCAAATAATATTGGATGTTTATCAAAAACAAAATAATGCTCAAGAAGCTTTAGATTTGTGGATGAAATATTCAAACGATGATATTTTACCAAGAGAAGAATTTAAAAACGAATTGATCAAATTATTAAAGTCAAATAACATTGAACTTCCATCTGATTTGGAAGAAAAAAATGAAGACACAGTGACCAATTAAATTGTCTTACTATTGTTAGTTAGCTTGTGTATTATTATAGAGAAATAAAAATATGTATTCAAATAATTAACAAAAAGCTGATTTTTACTATTTCTTTTTATTTCAGGTATTTTTATTTGGAATTTATTCCGTTTTTTCCTAGGAAATGCAATTCATACAAAACATATAAATAATATAAATCAATAGAGATATTTAAGATGCAATAAAAGAACGCAAATTATTTTTTTTTTTCTAAATAAATGGTCGTTCAAATACCATTATTTACTTTACTTTACTTTACTTTACTTTACTTTACTTAACTTTATTTGCACCAATGCATTGAAAACACAATAATAAAATTCAAGCGGCAAATCGATGTAAAAAAAACACTTACAAATAAAGTGACAATAATCATAACTAAAACTTTAAGCGATATAAAAATTCAAATGAATGAATGAGAGAAAAATATGATGCCAAATCAACATGCATTCTTTATCGGTATAAACTAAATTACAATGTGACAAAAAAGTCACAATATTGTCATCATCTTAATTCAATTTGTTTGCATCTATATGTACATTCATTGGCAACGAATTTTCTATCAACGTTTACTTATAAAAGACGCACATCGTCCGATTATATTGACAATTAGCATGTTTGGCAAACGTTACTTTTCTCACAGATAATTTTTTTCATGATCTCAGATCTCAATGCTCTTTTACCGAAAATTTCAAAGGACGTTGTAAATTAACTATTTTTGTCACGTTGATTTATAATTTATTTCGATAAATTGGAAATAGTAGTCACCCCTAACAATTTTGGATAAAAGAAATAATTGTTTGGACTTAATATAATATAAATGTAATTTTGTAATTTTTAAATTTTATCTCAATTCCATGCCAAGTTCAAAATTCGGTATTATTTTCATTTATCAATGTAGTTTTTGAAACAAAAAAGAATTATTTGACTTAACTCACAAAGCATTTTAGGGTTAATCGTAATTCTCAAATAACTGACAATTTCTGAACAAATTTACTATCTTAAAACAAACCCATTTGTTGGTTCAGTAATTTCACCATTGTATTAGTTCAAAAAAAAGAAAGAATACCAATGCCGATGATAATATAAATAGATGCGTATCTAAGCAGTTATTAAACAAAGCGTTCATAGCTTCCAAGGGAAAGGAAGCGTTTAAAGTTTGGTATTAATTGAGATAAATTCAATATCTCTTTTAATACAGAAACTGTAGTGTTGAAGGAGAATTTATCAAGAGATTTGATCTTTAAAACTGGTCGTGAAAAAAAAATTCGTGTTGGAGTAATTAATTCCATTCGATATTTACGACAATTTTTTTTATTTTTTTCAAGGTAAAATATTGCATCGGATAATACCTTTCAGCACTCATTAGATGTTAGAAAACTATTTTCGTAAATGTTATTTAGAAGCTAAGTGTTTTACTATTAAGTAGAAGCGACAAATATGAAAATAATTGTTTCAACATTTTGTGTACAAAACAATACCAAGAGCATATGAAATATTAAATTATAATTCAATACTTTATATTCGAAGGTGAAAAGAAATGCGAGCAGATATCTAAAGGTAAAAACTAGAACTGTTATATATATAAAAAAAGAAAATGTTTCATTTGTGTGTATTGATCATTGATACAAACAATTGTTATTATGTTTAGGTTCAATCAACAAAATGCAATTTTTACTCCTCATAACAATTTTTATGATAGATTTACTCTGTCATATGTAATAATCCAAATGGTTATAGCAAATGATAAGTAGATGCAGACTGCAACAGTGGTTTTTGTGATCGACCTGCTGATTGGGAATTTGGCGTTTGCAAAGGTATGGTATTTAATATTAATCAAACATATTCAAACGAAATTATTACATTTTTATCATTTCGAACAATATAGAACATATTTTTTCCAAATCAATATAAATAGTTTTTATGCTGATTTTATATATTTTCTTGTTATTTATAGACGCACAGACCTGTAAACCAAATGGCTACAATTTATGTAAAATAGACTGGGTCTGCTGCAGTGGCTTTTGTGACAGACCTGCTAATTGCGAATTTGGCATTTGCAAAGGTTTGACTTTAATGATAATCAAACATATTCAATTAAAATTGAGAAATTTCTTAAATTATCAATAAATACATATGTAAAAATCAATGAATTAAGTTTTAGTTTTTAAATATAATTTATTAAAATTATAACGGTATATTATATACAGAGGCTCCCTGTAAGCCAGATGGCTACAATCAGTGTAAATACGATCCAGTCTGCTGCAGTGGTTTCTGTGATAAACCTGCTGATTGGGAATTTGGTATTTGTAAAGGTATGTTTAACTGTAATCAAATAAATTCATTGCAAATTGATATATTATTAACACTTGTTGGGAGATGACAATACATTTGATAATTTCTTCAATACAAATATTTAATTGAATGTTTTCATATTATTCACAGAGGCACCTTGTAAGCCAGATGGCTACAATAAATGCAAAATCGATTCGATTTGTTGTAGCGGTTTTTGTGATAAACCTGATCATTGGGAATATGGTGTTTGCAAAGGTAATGTTCAATGCTAAACAAAAATATTCAATTTAAATTAATATGATTTTATTTAATGCTTTGATCATTTACTATGTTAATCTTATATCGCAGCGAAACCAAGTAAGACATGTTTGGAATATCAGCTGTGATCAAATTAATTGTTGTGATGGTTTACAATGATAAAATAGATGTCATTTGATAAAATAGATGTCACAATTCTTTGATAATCTGTGGTAATTGTATAAATTTTTCAATCGCTATTGATTGAATAAATTAAATGAAAAAAAAAATATATATTCATTCCTAGTTAATTATTACTCAAAACCCTGATTGATGCTTAAAATGAGAAAATTGTTAAAGTAAAATAAAAAAAAATGATTGTTAACTGAATTGTGATATTTTTTACAACAATAATAACAACAAATAGTAATTCAAATTTTCAAAATAATGCAAAGGACATTCATAATACTTAGTCGGAATATTACAATGTAAACAATGTAAAATAAAAACAAGAGAAAACAAAGTAACAAATAGAATGAATTGATAGACAATTGAAGGATAGGAACGGTTAATAATATTACAAAAATATATAAATATATATTGCCTGCAAATTTTCGCTCGGTTTCTATTCTATTTCAACTCTTTGTAAGTCGATAAAAAATAGCGTTATTACGCTTGTTATTAAGAAAATGTATCGAAATGTAACATCATAGGTTTTCATAAATATTATTATGTCTCACAAATAAACAAAAATTCCACAATATTCTGTTTCACAGCTAAACAAAAATAACAATAAAAACAAACTAACAAAAAGCATGTGGATTTGGTAAATTTTACAATTTCATTTACTGCATTTCCCATAGTGTTTACCCAGCTGATTGGAACAAAATATATCGAGCGATCATCGGGGACACAACGAACACATGCACTATACCGAAGGAGAGCAACAAAAAATGCCTCATACATTTTGTGTGTGTGTGTGTGTGTTGCATATCCATTCAACACATTTGCTTTCGTTCACTCGATCGAACGGACTCTCACATACATCAGGCTATTGTATTAATCGACACCAAATATCGGGGCAGTTGTGCTTTCGCCAAAAAATTTTTTTTTAATTAAGGACATTTAAATGTTTGCTTTTTTTCCTTCTCAATTCCCTTTCTCCCTCGCATTATTTAACGCTCACTCTCTCTCTCTCTCTCCCAAAAAAAACATCGATTTTTCCATAATTAATAGATGTTATTCGGTTGTGCTAGGAAAAATTGTCATTTTTTTTTATTTCACTAGAAATTTTGATGTTTACACCATCGATACACAACAAAGAACAAGATAATTGCATGGAACGGAAAAAAATCAGCTAAAATTCTTTTTCAGCCTCGATGTTTCGTTTTAGTAGTGCAGATCATATTTACAAATGAAACAGTATTTTTGTTTTACATGGCGTGAAATTTTATTTGATCAGGGGTGTAATGGTATTAAAGAGAAACTACAATATCAAGATTGGGTCCGAAAAACCATGGTTCAGGCTTCCAATAGAACTAATTACACTATAGTGTAATCATTATATTTCGGGAAACGAGTCTTGGCGCGTTGTCGAAAAGATGTTAGTAATTCACGTCCGGCCGATAATTGTTTACCAATATTGCCAATGCAATCTTCATTAATAAATTTGTGGATTCCGTCGCTCATATGTGTTTGTTGACGCATTTGATAACGAATCATGCATGCGTACCAGCCCAAAGAAGCTAGAAATAAAAACCAATTTCATTAATCATTCCAAATATTATCATTAATCATTTCAAATATTATCATACAGATCTCCATTTCATTTTGCAAACTATCGTCTGGGGCAGATCTCAATCTGGCTTCATACAATTTCATTTCACCCAATATCGCCTTCATAGAATTGACAAACATTTTACTCGATTTGACCAAATTGTTGGCATTATTTATTGATACGGCTGTTTCCATGTCAGTTAGGCTTTTCAAGACAAGAGCATAATGATCGTTGATACGTTTGAAAATCTCGTCATTTGAATCTATGGGTCAGACGATAATCGTAATTATTAAAAGCAATCGAATTCTTTTTCTTTATATTACAGTAAAACAACTGGACAACCATAATACGTACAAAATATTCCCTCAACCTCGTCATGCGTTTCCTCTTTGATAACTATCTCATTCTTGATGTCCATTAGTTTGAACAATTCTAGAATGCAAACGAAATAGTTTAGAATACAATATCAATAACAAAACAAAACAAAACAAAACAAAATAGCACAGCACAATGTATAGGTTAAAAAATCTCATACCATTCACAATATTTTGATTTTGAGTAGCCATATTTTAACTATTATGCTAGTAAACGTTGTTATTTTGAGAAAGTTTAAACTATGCACGTTCCAAGTGAAACGAAACAAAAACAAATATTTTTTTTCTTTATTGTATGAACACAAGCCCAGCGAAAATTGTCGAAAGTGACTAGATGTCAAGATAACACACTCATACAACAAAAGTCATATGATATATGATATATGAGATACGTATACCACAATGAAAACAACGCAATGGATAATTTTTCAAAGAGACGCCATCTATTAACAATATTTACTTCGATTTATAAAGCATGTACACTGTACACTGTCAAAATGAAGTTCATGATGAATCAGAGGCGCCTTATCCTTCGGTTTCGTTAACTAACAATTTTCTCATTTTAAGCATCAATCAGGGTTTTGAGTAGGAATTAATATACGGATTTTATTGTTATTTTTTTTTTCATAAATTTGTCAATCGTTATTGATTGAATAAATTAAATGAAAAAAGAAAAAATGAGAGAAAGAGATAGAGATAGAGAGTAAGATTGTTAATTTATCAGAAGAAGAGAGTTTACAATTATACGGATACTGGATTCCATACATACATTATTACGGAATGTGATAAATTGGGAGTATCAATGCTAATGCAAATCATCTCAATGGCTATAAATTTGCCATTTGAAAGAATTAAAATATACTTGCAGATTATTTTTGGTTTCATTTGATTATTTGTGTGACAAAAATTCAAACCTCTAAAAAGAACACACGGAATTAATTTTTAAAATCAATTGCATTTTTCAAATACAGTTTTCCAGTAAATAGTTTTGAATGATCCAATGCTGTAATCATCTAAGAACCAGACATTTGAATCACTCATCGAGTTGGGAGTTTTATGTGAGTAATTTTGGAGTGTGGCAAATAGACCAAAATATGTATTGAATAAAACAATTTTACTGTCATTTTAAATTTAGCTTTCCGGTGAATCATTTGACTCTGTAAATCAATGATCCTGCAATATCTTATTACACAGTAAATTGACAAGTATTACGTTTTACGAATTTTGGTGGTATTTATATAAAGTAATCCTGTTGTGCTAAAATCTAATCCAATTGTATTAAATACATAAATACTTAAATTCAGCACATTTGTATTACTTAACACATGCGCCAATACGCACAACTGTCAAAAAGCATGTTTGATATGAATACAATTGGATTAGATTTTAGCACAACTGGATTACTTTATATAAATACCACCGAAATTAGTAGTACTTAATACCTATCAATTTACTGTGTAATCGACATTCATGTGAACACTCGTGAGAAGGAAAAGTGGATGGAAAAATTTTGACAACATTTTTTTGTGATTGAAATTCATACAAATATAGAATAGCATGGGAATATAAGCGTTTTCATATTGTAGAATTGTAGCCTACTGATATTAAGTAGCCCGATGCTAAAATCGAATGCTATTAAACAAATTTTTTGGCAAAGAATTCCGAATGATTAATCCTTGTTATCCTTTCTGTTTTACATAGTATTCAAATAACACAAAAACAGATTTTTTATGGTTAAATTATTTATCTCATTCTTATAAGAATCTATAGATTTTACTTGTCTTTTTATTGTTTTTTATTTTCACTTTTCTTTTCTGCACTTTATCTATTTTAAATGTCTACAGAAAAATACGATTTTGTATTAGTAAATAGTATGGTTTTTTTTTTTTTTGATTAAAATTTTCATTTACAGAAAAGAAAATTTTCATTTACAGAAAATGAATGTGTTCATGAAGTATATTTAGATGGGCTATGTTACGTATTATATTTTAGCTTGTATTGTATGTTTAAGTAATAACTCGCAATAGCCTATCTAATAGGAAAATCCAATCAAGCTTATTAGGAAAATCTATGATCCATGATCAATGAAAATAAGAGAACGCTGACATATTTTTTCTGCGTCATTGTACAAAAGTGTACGCTAATGAAAATTACAATAAGTTTGAGGCGAAAATTAATGAATCAATTTCATTGTCTGTAATAAAAGTTCTGTTGTCCTTCGAACGATATTATTTACTAACATTTATTCTTCATGTTGTTTCTCCTTCTTATTCTTTTGTCTATTGTGATTTTATATGCATACCTCAAACTTGAGCACAAAATACAATCATCAAGTTTGAATAAAATAGAACAATATTGGCAGTTGCGATGAAATTTACGGAAAATGATAATAGGTTTCAAGAAAATGTTGTCACAAGATCAAAACTGTACTTGTTTTTTTGTCAATTTTAGTGCAATAATAATATATACTGTAGATGTAAATCATGATCTATGCAAAACTCCTGAACATAACGTAGTATGACATTGATGTTTTCATGATCTGAAAAAAGTTATAGTTCAATTCTCGATGGAAATTGTTCAAAAGAATATCAATTCTTACTTTCATAAACCCTTCAAGGTCACAATTGAATAATCCATAACCGCTGACTGTGCGCTTTATTTGGGCAAAAGCAATAATTGTTTTCATATTCTTCTGTATTTCAATGGGAATTTCATGCCACTCAGATTGAAATGCAATAATAGCGGTTTTTTGAATTTTCATTATAATTCTCGATGCGTTATAGCAATAAGGAAACAGAGAAAAAACGGCAACCAAAGCGGCAAAAATTGTCATCACAACTTTGGTGTCAAACGTGACAAAAGTCTGAAAGGATGAGAACAGAACTTTTTTATTATTATTATTACGGCACCAAACAGTGTTTGTTCGCCAAAGGTGGTTTATTCGAACAATTTATTTACAATTTATTTATTTTCATAAAATAGTTGATTCAATAATTGTATCGAGACAACAATCCATTGCCAATCCTAATGATTTCGGAGCAAGTCTCAGTGATTGCTGAGCTACAAAATTGAATCAGATTGAGATAAACATTTAATGGTTAAATCATAAGTTTTTAAACAATTCAATCAATATTTTTTTAACAACTTCCGAACTTACATTAAAGTCTATTACATAATCATTCAAAAAAATTTCATTATAATACTTGTTGAATTTTTAAATTAAAATATTCAAAGGCATATTACTTTGATAGCCATGATTTACAGCATGAATTCTCAAAAATTCAATATTTCTGACAGAATGATATGGAATTCTGAATTGAATGTTATCTAAAAGAACTTCCGAAGATATCCTTGATCAGATTTAGGATGAACATTATTTGAGCAACACTTCTGCGATTTTCCAAAGAAATCATTTGTAACAACAACAATCTATGTTCATATTTTGGAAGGTGAAATACATTACTCCAGCTGAACCTTCTTAAAGCATACAGCAAAAATTGCTTCTGAACAGACTCAATTCGTCTTGCCTGTCCCAAGTTGTGAGTGTTCCAAACCTGAGATCCATATTCTAGAATAGGAATAACGAAACTAAAAAACAAAATTTTAATTGTATATGGGTCATTGAAATCTCTAGCAAAACGTTTGATCCAAGCCAGCCTTGATTTAGCTTTTGCTGTCATGGATTCAACATGAGCTTTGAAATTAAGTTTCTCATCCAAAATCACACCAAGGTCTTTAATTTGATTAACTCTTTCAATTATTGAATCACCAATGGTATATTTGAAATCAACGACATTACCAAAGCGATGAAATACTATCATCTTTGTTTTCTTAACATTTAAATTCAGTTGATTCTTCTAAAAAATCCAACAACTTTGTTCAAACTCTCTTGTAGAGTTAAACAGTCTTCAGTCGAAGCTATGTGGTGGGAAAGTCTGGCAATCAGGACCAGAAATCAAATTATTTGGTAATTCAAGTACTTTTTGAATGACAACACTTTCATCAATAATTAATTTGGGAATATTTTGACATAAATTAACAACTTCTTCAAAACTTCCATTATTATAAATATCAGATGGATTAAAGTTGTGTTTAGTATAAGCTGATGCAAAAAATTCTGCAAAAAGATTTGCGATTTTTTTATCCTTGCATGATTTATGATCTTTATAATACATTTCGTTCGGTAAATCATTGTTAGTTTTTCTAACTGCATTAACATATTTAAAAAACTCTGTTGGATCATCAACAATCAATGCTTCCATTTTTAACTTATAGTTATTATATGCAATACGAGAATGTCTATTATATTCCGTACGAGCAATTTTAAAATTACTATCAGCCTCCAATGAATTATGTCTCTTTTTACGTAATTTATTCAATTTATTCTTCATATTAATCATTTTGGAGTCAAACCATTTTGGATGAGTTGAAATTATTCTTCTCTTCATTTTGACATGTGAATCAATTGTATCGTTGATGCAAGAATAAAAATTGTTCAAACTATCATCAAGAGAATCATTAGATAATATCAAATCCCAATCAATATTGTTTAAAACATTATTTATATCATCATAATTAGCATTTCTAAAGTCAAGAAACAAACAATTATTGAAACTACTATCATTAATCTGACCTCCAGAAATGACAACTTCAATGGGCTTGTGATGAATTTCAGATTTTACCAAATAAATGTCACCATTTATGCAATACAACAAGTCTGGGTCATTTGTCCATATCAAATCCAACATTTCACCATTATCATTTGAAAATTGATTGATCTGCGACAAACCAAAATCATGAAAAGAATCTAAGATAAGAAGTTCCTTCCTTGAACATGCATTAATGGGATAGGAAACATTAGGATTATCAATATCATTTGAAATCCACAACAAATCAGGCAAATTGAATATCACAATAGATTATTGTAATGCATTTCATGCGGAAAATCATTGTTAGTCTTTCTGACTGTATTTACAAATTTGAAAAACTCCATTGGATCATTAACAATCAATTTCTCCATTTTAACCTTATAATTATTATAAGCAATACGCGAATATCTATTATATTCAGTGCGACTATTTCTGAAATTCAAGTCATGATCCAATGAATTATGTCTTTTTTTGCGAAGTTTGTTCAATCTATTCTTCATATTAATCATTTTTGAATCAAACCATTTTGGATGAGATGAATTAATTCTCTTCTTCAAGACAACGTGTAAATCAATTGCATCATAAACACTCGAATAAAACAGTGTTAAATTGTCTTCAAGTGAGTCCTTTGATAATATCAAATTCCAATCTACATTTTTTAAATGATCATTCAAATCATTATAATTGGCAGTTCTAAAATCATAATAGAAACTAAAATTGGAATTTCTCACATTATTCTCACATCCAGAAACCACAATTTCAATGGATCTATGATGCACTTCAAATTTCACCAAAAAAATATCACTATTTAAACAATATAACAGGTCTGGGTCATTCGTCCAGATCAAATCCATGGAAAGAATCCAAAATGAACAATTCCTTCCTTGAACATGCATTAATAGGATATGAAACATTTGGATCAATGTCATCAGATATCCATAACAAATTAGACAAATTAAAATCACCGGACACAATGATTAAATCTTTTTGGACTGATTTCGTAATCAAAAATTCAATTGCAGTAACAATGTTCTCAAAAATCTTAAATGGTGAATTTGGTCTAATATACAATTCAATCAAATAAAACTTTCGGTAATTAATACTAATGCCAACACATATAATCTCTGCACCATAAAAATCGCCATCAAAAATTAACTGACCATTCAATGATTTATGAGTAGCAATTAATACGCCACCTCCATGAGTCTTTTTGGTTATTTGATCCTTCTCAGTTTGAATTGATCGATCACAACGAAAAACATCAAAATCAATGGGAAAAATTTCATTGCTATTCATGGTGGAATCTAAATGTGTTTCACACAACATATAAACTTTAAATTCATTAATTAAAACATTTGATAAAAATTCGGGAAATTTAGTTTTTAAGCCATTAATATTGCACGAGTAAATATAGCCCGACACCCCCATATCATTGTTATGTATATTCAATAACGATAAATGGGCTGGTACATTTGAAATGGTGTAACATTTTGATGAATACGTGCAGGATCTATGAATTGATGGTATGATGTTGGGTTCGTGTACGGGACTGGATATGTCTGATTCCAAAAAGAAGGACTATTCCAATAAGGTCTATGTTGATTATGCTGATTTTGATAAGACTGTTGTCGTTCTTGTAATTTATTTTTCTGCTGATAATAATGTTTATGATCATTATTATTATTAACTTGGTTCAAATTATGATCTTTATTCTCTCTTGAAACATTAATTTTATTTTGACATTTATTGGAATTTACTTTAATTATATGATGATGACTTTGATTTTTCTTAATAGATGGAATCTGATTGCGAACACTTGATGAATTTTTAGTTGATTTTTTGTTCATTGGCTCACTATGAGCAACTTTGTCATCAAATACCAATTTTGTACTCGTTTTATTATCCTTTTATTCAAATGGTTTCAACCGATAACTTGGATACCAAACCGAAAAATCAGATAACAATTCACAAATCTCCTTCTTCAATGTTGAAACTTTGAAACTTATAAATTTGTTTCTCTTATTTTTACGTTTGCTCGCAAAATCAACCTTATAAGAATCAGGGCTAATATTAGATTTTTCAGAAATCATTAATACTATATCATCAGGCTTGAAATGATTCGAAAACTTTGAGATATGTAAAGAAAAAACTCCATTTGATGCAGAGATAACAGGTTTTTTAGCTAATTCCGGTTGTACTGAATTCTCACTACTCAAAAAAAAAAAAAAAAAAAAAAAAAAATTCATTGCATCAATTATATTCTCAAAAATTCTAAATGGTGAATTAGGTCTAATATACAATTCAACTAAATAAAATTTTCGGCAATTAATACTTATACAAACGCAAACAATTTCAGCTCCATATAACTCACCATCGAAAACCAATTGACCATTCAATGATTTGTGAGTTGCAATTAATATACCCCCACCATTGGACTTCTTAACAGTTTGATCTCTTTCGGTAAGGTTGGATCGATCACAACGAAATACATCAAAATTATTTGGGAAAATTTCATTGATAAATGAAAAAAGATTGATTTTGTTTTAAAGCATCATTGATAAATCTCTTACCAAGAAAAAATCGTTACCGTTTCCAGTGGAAAAAGTGTGGCCGATATGAATATCGTGTCACAAACGACATGCATAAAAATCGTACCGGATACTATTTTGGTCATTTCTTTGAACGCACTGAGGAATAAAACATTTTTAAATGAAGGTACATTAAATATAATTTAAAAAATACAAATCGTGTGAAATATCATATCGAGACAGACTTACTTAGCGACATAAGTTTGCAGTTCAATAGCCAATATGAGATTTTTCATCATAACGTCATATCCATTACATATTGATTTGTCCAAATCAAGTATAACACTTTTGAAATCATCACAAATTGCTTCCAAGTAAAAACAAATGCTCATAAAATACGAAATTACCAAACATAGAACAATAAAATAACCCCAAACATTTATATTCTGCAGAATGTTTACTAACAAGAATCCAAAATATGTATGTTGATCAAAAGGAAAGATGACTGAAAAAAAAAACAACATTTTGATCATGTTCCACTTTCATATATTTTCGAGTTTTACCTTAATTGATAGGTTAAGCTCCAGTGTTTTGGATCAATATCTCCCGCCATCCAGTCTTCAAAATCAAATAGAAAAACAATAACATTCTAAATAATTATAAATACACTTTTTTTTTCTTCTAAACAAATGTTCATCGATTTCTTAAGTGATAAGTGATAAAAATGAATGATTTTCAACATCGATAAGATCAAAAAGTCAGTTGGGATTTAATTACAGGTTTTAGTAAGTCAAAACAATTTAATTTATTGTTTGATGATAAAGATTTTATCCCTTACCTTCAAAAATCTGGTGTCCAGAAATGATGACAGAATTTACTGTGAAATTGATGCAGGTCACACGTGCTGGCCATTTTGTAGCTAAAAATGATTTTGCCTCAGCATCTTCATACGCAAGTTTTGAGCCTTTTTTGCTGCCTATAGAATAAATATATAATTCGAAATCATTTCTTTTTCATTTGGCTTAAATAAAACATATTAATGCAAATAGTTCCTACGTTCATTCACCAATGCTCTAAGATGAGCAAAAAGACATAAAGCACGTTTATCATTGAGAAAAAATGTTACATAAGAAATCAAAGTAAGAGCAAATCCAAGCAGTGGAACTAAAGAGTTTATCAATTCTGCCGTGTCTCCCATGTGCGTAAAAACAAAGCAACAGGACGGTGTATGCGACATTCCACAAAATACTAACAATGTTAGAATGCGAGTTGTATATGTTACATTCATGGAACTTCCGTCTTCTTTTGGACAGAAGCCCATTACTTGCATATTCTTTTGGGTGTATTCGAGTGGCACCATTTTTGATTTAAACTAAAATATATCAACAAAATTCGATTATTTATAGTGACAATTTCATGGTATTTCGGTTAAGCCATAATCAAAAATACTTTGAAATTAGCCAATAACATTTCGAAACGAACAATTGATAATTGCTGCTAATGAACATAGCAAATAGTCAGTTAGAATTTAATTACTGGTTTTAGTAAAGTCAAAACAATTTAATTTATAGTATGATGATAAAGACTTTATTGCTACTTTATGGTATAACCTATTCAGTGCACTGTCCAATGCAATGCATATAGAATTTTTTTTTTTTTTTCATTCTCTGGTTGATTCTCAATGCTAACGATGATGTGAACATTTATTTATTTTAACGCTTCATTATTGTCTTGAACATAATGTAATAAGATGTATTCTCTAGCTGATAATCTGTCAACGAAATAACATTTCAAATGAAAAATAGACGAAAAAAACTATTCGATATTTAAGTCACAAATTAAATATTAAACCTTTTTGAATGTTTCCAATGAACAGTTGATAATGCCATATCCTGAGAAAAATTTTGGACATTTCGAGTTCTCTATAATTAATAAAATGTTTATTTGGATATTTGGTGGAAATTCATACCACATGAAACTCTCATATGCACTATTGCCAATGGCCTGCATTTGCAGCGAAATATGCGCCGAATAGTAACAATATGGCAGGGTGGTTGCAATGCTCACAGTTGAAGCGAAAATTAGAATGAAAAAATCTGGATTGATGTGTTTCGATGCCTATTAAATCAAACTAATAATTATTTTTAATTTGTTTACAAATATGAATAAAATGAATATGTTCACCAAATCCAATTGATAAATCGATGTTGAACAGGAAATGGCACCACACAATAGTTGGAAAAATATAATTCCAGTGACGGTATCGCTTAATTGATGAAATAGTCTACAAAAAATTAATTATTTAAAATGTTATGGATCAATTTTAATTGGATTTGCTTTAACGGACTCAATAATTTCAATATTCAATTTAACTGCGTGGAAAATTCGGCTCTGAACGTTTTTTATTGATTGTTTGGTTTGTCTTTCGAATTGATTCAAGTAGTAGGAAAAAGACAATTCCAGCACTTCCCACCATGTATTTCATATGGGATTGAGCTAAATCGGACCATAGTTCCATTTTTCGCCACCAGTGGCGCTGCTTGATGCGTGTCACTAACAACCAAACATAGACTTTTAGAGGGGGCGCTGCATATCACCGTTCATCAGTTAACGTTCTCTCTCTCTCTCTCTCTCTCTCCCATGGGACACACACACACATTAGTTTTATGGAATGTGGTTGACACATAGAAACTGGGATGCGGAATGCAAAGGGGACGAATACATGCTTTAGCGGTATTCGTTCCCTTTACATTCAATGTGTGTTCAATAGTTGGTTTTTACACAAACAGTGGTCAATGATTGAGTATACGAACGAGGAAAGGAATGAAAGAAAATAAACGATGGTGAATGCCATCATTCACTGAATGGTAGCAACAACGACAGCTGCAACGGCAATGAATGAGTATGCGAATGAATAGAATAAGAAACAATGGCAATAACACATATTCCAACGAACATGCTTACCCATGTATTTCTTATGGGACAGTCTCTGCCTAGTTTCACACGCAAAATGTTCGTATGAAAAAGTATTGTTTCAGTGTACATTTTATTCCATTCAAACCAAAAATGCATTCAAATGAGAAAAAAGGTGTGATTGCTTTAGCAATGCAATTCATTGACTTTCAAATGTAAACAAAAGAAGCTTTTGTTTTTTGTATTCTGCAACAAGCGCAAAAAATGAAATTTTTAAAAAAATTACCACTTTTCATGATTGTTCTATTTAACCTAAGGTTTTGTTAGACAAATCTCAATGGATTTTAATAAAATTTTAGATTTCTCTAGCCAACAGATTTTAACTTTTTCCATCTAGACTGAGTGAATTCTCTAGTTTGACTGACTATAAGCATTCGCTAATAAATTAAAATTCTCGCTAATAAATTAAAATTACACCTGTCTACGCAAGTGTACCCGACCCTGAATTAAATAAGATAACGTTGACCATTGAATGGGTGCAATGTAATGACGTTTTTTTTTTTACAAAATAAACTCGGTGAGTACAGTTTAACTGTAAGACAACGTTACGCTTATTCCAATAACATATTAGTTGTACTGTAGTAAATCAATTAAATTGTAATTTTCATTCGGTGCGTTCCGAAAGGGACGGTTCATATTGATATATATATATATATATATATATATATATATATATATATATATATATATATATAATTATAAATAGAATACCGCACATCGATCATTATTCTTATTGTTTAGATTGTTTAACAATGTGAGCTTTAACAGAAAAGTGATTTTAAAAAATTCATTCAAGTGAGATAAAGAAGTTACTAGAAAAAAAAAATGGAGAACTTACGCGAAAATATCGGTGGGAATGTGCAAAATATCAGTGAAAACATTGATATCGATGTGAATATGGTGAACGGGGGTGAGAATGTAAACGAACGTGGAAGTGTAGAATTTCGCATGCGAACAAATGCGTATGACAATCGAATACTAACATTTGCAATTGTAAACAATGAGCATATTGATATTCATGCTTTTTTGAGTGATGCATTTCATATCTATGAAGCACAGTTAACTTCGATTACCACACGTCATGGTTATATTAAGACAGCGAGCACCTTTGTAGCTGAATTTGAGAAAAAAAACCAAACGGAGAATGGGGAACTAATAGAAAAACAGATTTTGTATTGGGTAACATCGAACGTAATTATCTCTTCTCATACTGATTTGCGTATACATTATGAAGGACATATTGAGCATGAAGTCATACAGGGTGTACAAAATGCCGAGCTTCGTGGTTCAGGTTTTACACTATCTCACATTATTGAATTGGATGTCAACGTTTGCCGCTACGATCCGCTTCGTGCATCATCATATATCGACTTAACGAAATTTATTAAAAGGAAAAGCGCAATTATAAACGTGAAAAATGAAGATGAAATGTGTTTTAAGTGGGCTATATTATCAGCCTTACACCCAGCACAAGTTAATGCGGATAAATTATTTCACTACTACAAATATTCAGATGAATTAAATTTTAACGGGATTGATTTTCTGATGCATATAAACCAAATCAGTAAATTCGAAAGTTTGAATATCGAAATGGAAATATCAGTAAACGTCTATTATTATGATTATGATAAAAAGCGAGTATGCCCATTGCGAATGACTTCAGTTGTTAGAAGAAACCATGTTAATCTATTTCTAACAACCGATAAAAAAGGTGTCGGCTCTTATGCTAATGTTGAAACAGGCAGTGTAATCAAAGAGCTACTCGAAAATAAATCAATTAAATCACATTATTGCTGCATTAAAAGCATGAGTCGTTTACTCAGTCAACAACTCACTAAACACGATGGAAAGAAATATATCTGCAATCAGTGTTTAATATATTACGATACACAAGAGAAATTGGATGTACATTGCGAGCAATGTAAAAATGTCGGAACTGGGTGTGGTATTGAAATGTCTGCGCCTAGTGAGAAATGGATGCATTTCGCGAATCATAAAAATAAATTGAAAGCTCCATTTGTCATATATGCAGATACAGAGTCTTATCTTAAAAAACTTAATGTTGATGAGCAAAACGATGTGTTTAGCGAGGAATGTAAGACCACTGCAAGGCAGCAACATCTAATGTTCAGCGCTGGATATTATGTTAAATGCCACTTCGATGATTCGCAGTCATACTTTCGCAGCAGTAATACCACAAATGATGTTATTAAAAATGGTGCAGACGTTGTTGAATGGTTCGTTAAAGGATTGGAAGAGGTCGTTCAAGAAGCTGCAAAACTTCTCAGCAAAAATATACAAATGAACCCGCTGACTTCCACCGAAGAGAATGAATTTAACGCCTACAATGCGCTATGTCATGTTTGCAAGCAGCCTTTTGGAGCAGGTGAAAAGCGCGTGCGCGATCATTGTCACATCACCGGTTCTTATCGTGGACCGTCACATAACAAATGCAATTTAACGTTTACAGATGCTCACACCATTCCTGTAATAATGCATAATTTATCAGGATATGATTCGCATTTATTCATTACAAAATTAGCATCAAATGACATTGTGAAGGGTGATATCTCCGTTATTCCAGCTAATGCAGAACATTATATTTCATTCACGAAAGCAGTTTCGGAAAGTACACGCGGAATATGTATGAAAGAGAGTATAAAATTGAAATTAATCGACTTATGCCACTTCATGCCTACATCATTATCCGAATTGACATCGCTACTGCCAGATGATAAAAAATCCATTATGAAAAAAGAATGTGAGTTTGATGGTTATTCAGTTGAACAAGCGGCTATGCTCCAGCGAAAGGGGGTATTTCCATATGAATATGTGGACGATATCGAGCGGTTAAAGGAAACAGTTCTACCACCGAAAGAAGCATTCTACATTCAGCTGAACAATGAGGAAATCTCCGATGAAGACTATCAATTTGCTTGTAAAGTGTGGGCCAAATTCAATTGTAAAACATTAGCTGAATATTCAGATTTATATTTGAAAACCGACGTTTTGCTATTGGCTGACGTATTTGAGATTTTTCGGCAAACATGCTTTCAAATCTACGGTTTGGATCCAGCCCACTATTATACAGCACCGGGTTTATCGTGGGATGCTATGCTTAAGTATACTAAAGTTAAAATCGAGCTGTTAACCGATCCTGATATGCTGCTGTTTGTAGAGCGGGGTATACGCGGTGGTATAAGACAATGTAGCGAACGCTATGCCAGAGCCAACAATAAATATATGGGTGACGAATACAAGCCTGATGAAGATTCAAATTACTTGATGTACTTGGATGGTAATATCACATATTTTTTTTCGATTCATTAGAAATTTATTTCACAATATTATGAAATTGTACTTTTTTCTTTCACATGTCACACATCTATACGTCAACAGCGAATAACTTGTACGGACATGCAATGTCGCAATCGTTACCAATCAGTAATTTCCAATGGGTACAGAAGAACCGCATAGAAAAAGTATATTCGACAGCTAGGAATATAATGGAAATACTTGATGACGGTGAAAATGGGTTTATTTTCGAAGTGGACTTGGAATATCCAGAAATATTACACGATGCGCATAATGATCTTCCATTTTGCTGCGAAAAGCAAACTTTACCTCATGAAGCTGTCAATATCAATGAGGTTAAAGCGGGTAAAAATGACAAACTCTTGCTCAAACTAAGCGATAAAAAGAACTATGTCATACATTACCGCATGTTAAAATTAGCCCTTAGACATGGATTGATCTTGAAAAAAGTCCATCGTGTTCTGAGTTTCAAGCAAAGCAAATGGTTAAAGTCGTACATGACATCAATACACAGCTGCGAACACAGGCCGCAAATGATTTCGAAAAAACATTCTTTAAATATATGATCAATTCAGTCTTCGGTAAAACAATGGAGAATTTACGTCTTCGTGCCGACATCAGGGTGGTAAATAAATGGGAAGATAGATGCGGTGCGGGTCTATTGATTGCACGACCCAATTTTAAAAGGTGTAAAATATTCTCCGATACCGTTGTCGCTATTGAATTACATAAAACGCACATCAAGATGATGAAACCGATCATATTTCAAGAAGAATTAGTTATTTCATTATTCATGAAGAAGAAGTCCGAAGAGCTACAAATCCGAATAAAATTGATCGGTAGAAAGCATACAAAAAGAAAACTGAAACTAATAATAGTGGAAATAAAATCAGTATTAATAACAGTAAACGTCAAACTGAAGATGACCAAAACAGGAAGAGAAATAAAATATTTGATAACAATGAAGCACGAAAAAAATCCGGTGATTCGATTATAATAAATTCTGGGAATGAATCAGAGCAAAAAACAATCCTAACACCGGAAAGTGAGGGAATTACGGAGAAAGAAGAATTGGTGGATCCACTACCAAATAAGCTTAAAAGCACCGTTTATTCAAGGCTCAAAAATGATTTCCTTGTATGTGCTGTGATTGGCGTTATTGTTTTTAGCTTACATAGTAGCACTGTGTTTACAGCTCTTCAACCAGAATTGAATCCAATATTACAAATTTTCGTAATCGTACTTGGATTTGTTCTACATTATCTTATACCACAAATGCGAAAATATTTGCCTTGGCTGTGTTTTGCCAAACCAATTTTAAAACAAAAAGAGTATGGAATGTATGAAACAAGTGAAGCGGCTAAAATTATGTGGTTCGAGAAATTATTCGTATATTTATCATTAATAGAAAGAAATATTTTGTTACCATTAATATTTATAAGTGCACTTACATCGGACTCAGTTTACATTGCATAAAAGTTTGACGTTTCAATTGGATCCATCCTCGTTGTTCTGTGTGGACTAAAAAGTTAGTAAAACGTTCATTTTTCATTAATATTATTTATCAAATAATCATACCAAATAATTTTTTTTTTCTTAAAGGCATTAGAAATTCATATTCTGACCCATCAAGCCAATACATTATCATTTTATTTACTGTACTATTTTTTGGTAGAGACTACAGTTCAGCGAGTGAAACATGTTTAATAAATTACTTTGTTGTTTCAATTATATTTAAGGAAACATGTGAATTCCTACTGAAGGTAATATTAACAAACAGGTATTGAAGGTTAACTATTGAGAATTAAACGTCTAAATATTTTTAGTTGCAATTTGTTGTAACTTACATCGCTCCCTGGCAAATTACATGGGGATCGGCTTTTCATGCGTTTGCACAACCATTTAGCGTGCCACATTCAGCAATGCTATTTCTTCAAGCAGTGATAAGTTCAGTTTTATCAACACCTTTAATTCCATTCTTGGGCAGATTTGGGAACAAATTGTTTTTCATTTATAATAATAAAAGTTTGAACAAAATACTTTCTTTGCTCATAGGCCCATCAAATTTTGGGAACGTGATTATAATACAAAAAGAATTGATCATTCAAATACTCGTTTAAGTTCTCATTTAGAGAGAGATCTTGGTGCTGACGATAATAATTTAAATAGTATTTTCTATGAACATTTAACGAGGTCATTACAACATTCATTGTGTGGTGATCTTTTACTGGGACGATGGGGAAATGTCAGTCAAGGCGATTGTTTTGGTTGGTATTTCAAATTCATTTTCCTCAATGTTATTTATTTTCCAATTTTTGTTATTACCACTTTTGGCCTCTGATTATTTAAATTGCTTGGTTCATATAATTGAACTTGGAAATGGTCTATGCACATTTCAAATGAGAGGGTTAGAATTCCGTGGTACCTATTGCCAACAACGTGAAGTTGAAGGATTAGAAATTGTAAATAGAAAATTAAATTAAGTTAAAATTCAGATGAAAAAATCTAATTGAAATGAAAACAATTGACACTGAATGTCAACTTGCTCAAAAATGTCAAATATGTATAATTCAAAGGAGGGCGCGCAATGTAAATATGCTACTTGTAATCCAGACGATCCAAATTCATATTGCTGCTCTAATGGTGGATATTGTGGACAAGGTAATACTAAAGTATTCCATAACGCAAAAATTTGTAATTGTAATTTCTTCATTTGATTTTCATATTTTTATATATTTTTCATATTTTAGGTGACAGTTTCTGTAAATGTGATGGCTGCATCAACTTTAAGGAGAAACCAAATTGCAAATATCCACCAAAAACTTGGTGGTCTTGGAGTGATGGTGAAGAAAAATCTGGAAAATGTAGATCAAAAGCACCAAAACTACCGGATGGCAGCGAACCGGGCTGTGATCCAGATTCCGAAAATTATTGTTGTTCAAACAATGGATTCTGTGGCTCTGGAAATGATTTTTGTACATGCTCTGGATGTAAAAATTATAAGAATTAATACAAATATGCCATTTAGTCAACTGTCAACTGTCAATTCAATAAAATTATTTGAGTATTTCCACTTGTAATGGCAGACAGTTATTGAAACAATATTTCTGTTACTCAGGCTGTCTTTGCTTTAAAACTATGTGCTTTATTTTGAATTATTTAGTAAAATATAGTTTCAAACCTAATTCAAATTGATTTTTTTTTCAATATTATATACATCGTGTGTTGATCATCTTTTCAAATGCTAAAATTTATATTTTACAAATAGTTTTGTTCATTCATTTCCACTATTTCTCTCATTCTATGCTGTGCTTATGCCTGTGTCGGATGAATTTAGAATTTTTCAGCTCAGAATGCATCTCTAGATGCGCATCTTTTTTCGATTGTTTTGAATTGTAATAACATGAATTAAATAATTTTAACAATATATTTGTCTAGGCGCGTTGTTTTTATTTTTCATTCATTTTCTCTTGTTTTTTTTTTCAGTAAATTGTTGACAAACAAAAAAATTCAGTATATTATGTGCGCAAAAAATGGGGCGAACAAATAGGCTTGTTGCGCATTTTAATTTTGTGTGTGTGTGTGTGTGTGTGTGTGTGTGAAAAAAATGTAAAAATTTCTGCGTAGATTCATTTTTTACGAGTCATTGGGGAATAATAATTGAGAACAAATAAAATCTTGAAACTGTTTGTACAGAAGTATATGCGTTGAAGCTTGTTTACATAACTTCTTTACCACATGCCTAGTGAACCTAATATTTGCTCAGATGCATTCTGTAATTTTTTTTGCTTTTAATTTAAGCAGTTTCTGCTGAAAGGACGAATCTTTTTATTTAATAAATAACCAATCATCGAAATGGCCTGAATATGATTGAAAAGGCAATACTTCCTCTATTCGTTTCAAAATGCATTTATTTACATTTTGTGACAAAAATATATATTTGTTTTTCGCAGAACAATAATTAATTATTTATATCATATATAATTCAATTAATTTTGTATTTAAAAAACGGTAAAATGTGTTTCCCGCAAAGTATTAATATAAATATTAAATGAAACAAATAATTGTTTCTATAAAACCACCTTATTTGACTTTGCTTTATTCAGTTTCTACAAACAATTAAAAAAAGGATCAAAATTATAGAAATTTAAATTATTAATAAATTTATTATTATTTAAATAAATACAATCATTTGGATATTACTATATTCAGTTTCGAATATTAATTTAAAAATGTATGCTTGAAGTATTTAATAAAATAAAGAGCGGTCGTCATTTAGATTGTGCTTTTATACTATTGTGCTTCTGAAGCACTATATTACGTTTTGCTATTGGCCACTTATGAGATATGGCTACTTTGGTGACGCTAGTATAGAAAAATAGATACTATAAAGTCGACGATCGTTTTTTGGCTTATTATCAGTGCTCACTGGATGCTTCACTTAAGAGTGACGATTATTGTTCTTTTTACTGTTTTTGTCATGAAATACGACTTCCCCCGCAAATGTTGTTTTCTTTTCCAATTTTAAAAATTTTCCATCGTTAAAATTATAGTTAATCGGAAATATCGCATAGACGTTCTATACATTTTGAACACGCTGGTCTTTACTGAACTACAAACAAACAGCGTCACGCACAGGCCCATTCGACTTGAATTTTAAAGGGAATTCATTAGAATTCGAATAACTTAATTTAGAGAGGTATAGTGCATTCTGCATTAAATATCTGATGTTTACAGCCTAGTTTGGCTTAAATATCTATTGAAATTCAATATCTGGTTATTATACTAGGGTCAGAGTCAAGTGATGACTCACCAGTTCCAATGCTACAAAATATTTTTTTTTTTCTTTATTCCAAAAAAAATTCGATAGTAATGATTCAATAATTTGCGATTGTTTTTTACGTAAATTGTGCACAAACAAAAACCGAATAATCTTGTATATTATGACCGCATAAAAATGGGGTAAACAAATACAATTGTTATGCATTTTGTATATGTATACATTGAAAAATAAAAACAGGATAAATTACGTAGAGTTATTGTTTACGAATGATTGAAGGAACAATAATAAAGGGAAAACAATCTCATGAACCTGTCTGTGCATCCATTGTACAGAAGCTATTATGTGCGTAGATTTTTATTTACATACCTTCATTGACGCATTCACGCCAAACTCTATATTTGATCAGATGCATTTCACTTGTAATTTAAAATGTTTTTATCAAAGGGATGAACTTTGTGTATTTTTTTAAAGCTCATACATTGAAGTTTTATGAATGTGGTCTTTGAAAAAAAAAAACGTATTTGTTTCCTCAATGCAAAAGCCCTTAAATGCTCATTACGTATAACTCACATTATTTGTATTTTGCACTGAACGATAATTGTCCATATTTTATTACATTTTATTTTAATTTATTTTATTTAATGAAGTCATCGAAAAAAATTGTTTTTGTACAACACAAATATTTTCATATCTCATTGTTTTAAATTAAAAACAACTAAATGGCTGACAATTTCTATGAACAAATATACCCACAAAAAAAAAGCATTCGTTGTATTGACTATTTCATCCATAGTGTATGAGACAGGGTATATTAATATAAATAAGCATTTATTGCACAAATTGTTCATAACTTCCAAAAAATCGTTTATGTATAGTACAGTTTAGAATTAACTGAACAATATCCGACCTCAAAGCTTCTTCAATAATACAGAAATTATTGTTTTAATCAAGTATTTGGTAATAGGCAGTGAATTTTAGAAAATTATCACGATTTCAAAAAGTGACAAAAAAACTCGATTGACCAATTTAATTTGTGTATTTCGAGTCGAACCGATTTCGACATGTTTAATCATTGTTATGGTAAATTTTTTCTTCGATTACATCAAAGGATTTTATTTCATACAATTATTTGTTATATATTAAGTAAAAATACATAACAGAAATGCCCATAAAAATTGGATAAGCGATATTTCCGCTTACATGAGTGCATTCAATGTTATTTTGGTGTTTTTTTTTTTTAAATTAGCCATTATATATGTGTGAGTGCGTTCAGTGTTATTAAAAATGTCACTATTATAGTTTCTTGTCAGTTGTTAGCAGAGGTAGAACAATGTTTAAGAAATTTAAACTAAAAAATTGCGCCATATTTGAACATTTTTATATTATAGATTATCAGATTTAGTGAAATTTCAAATTTTAGATAATTCCGTTATGAATCTCAACTTCGTTCACATTAATAAGAAACACTGATTATGAATATTTGCTCTAGTCTCTGAATTATCCATTTCACTATATTCATTCGTAGTTTTTTCAATTTTCTTCTTAAATTCCAAACGCATATTTTTTAAGAAATTTTGTGGCATAAATTGTTCACATTTCCAAATATGCTGGTAAATTTCAATCCATTTTTTAGATCATTGAATCAAGAACAAAAATATCAAGTATTTTGTTAAGAGCATTATTGCGAGAATATAGTATATTTGTAAATAAAACACTATACTTTTTAATTATAATTATTACATAAAAAGGTAATATCTGAGTTATTTTGGACTTTTGCCTAGAAATGTATTTTTTTTACTCGTTTATACGGATTTCGTTAAACATAATTATCTATTTTATTTAGGATCAATTCCAATGAATAAAATGAAATGTCTACTGGTTGCTATAATTTTTATGACGGAGATTTACTTTGTCAAATCCTGTAATTCAACTGGTTATAACCAATGTAAAATAGCCGCAGATTGTTGTAGTGGAAATTGTGATAGACCAACTGGCTCGGTGTTTGGTGTATGCAAAGGTTAATAAAATATATTCAATTGAAGTGTTTATCAGAGCTGGAATTTTCACTCAGTTGGTGCGAGCACAAATACAACATCGCACTCACATCTAGTGTGCGACGCACAAAATGCTTATGTTTTTCGGGTGCACGCACACGCCGGTACGATTAATGACAAATTTGTAGATTTGCAAATAAATGTAGATTTTTTGTTTGAGTCAAAAAACATACAGGCGTGTGCGCGCACCCGAAAAACATGAGAATATTGTGCGCCGCACACTAGATGTGAGTGCGATGTTGTATTTGTGCTCGCACCATCTGAGTGAAAATTCCATCTCTGGTGTTTATATATATATATATTTATTTTTTTAAATTGAACTTTTACAATTTAGTACAAGCAGTGCAAGCAGCTGCATCCTGTAATCAAAATGGATATAATCAATGCAAAGAAAACTCAACCTGTTGTAGTGGCTTTTGTGACAGACCTGTTGGCTGGGAGTTTGGTGTTTGCAAAGGTTAATTTATAGTTTTGCCAATAATAACGAATAGTGAGCTTATAATATTATCATATTATTTACAGTGGCACCCTGTAGTCCAAATGGATATAACCAGTGCAAAGTAAATTCAACTTGCTGCAGTGGAAATTGTGATAGACCTGCTGGCTGGGAATTTGGTGTATGCAAAGGTACTGGATTAATTTTAATCAAATATATTCAGTTCAAATTGATATATTTTTGATTTGTAACAAATGGACAATCCATATATCACATCATTTCATGCAAGCTGTGATTTCATGTTATTCACAGATGGACCATGTAATGCAGTTGGCTACAATCAATGTAAATTAAATTCAAGCTGTTGTAGTGGTTTTTGTGATAGACCTGCCGGTTGGGAATTTGGTTCTTGCAAGGGTAAGATTGATCATTTTGTTAATTAAACATACACAAATAATGAAATATCCTCATTTCAAACATTTTACTACCACAACATTACTCAAATCTTACAACAACAACAACAACAACAACAATCTTACAATTTTATTTTATTATTCACAGCGACACCCTGCAATGCAAATGGCTACAATCAGTGTAAAGTAGATTCAAATTGTTGTAGTGGTTTCTGTGATAGACCAGCCGGTTGGGAATTTGGTTCTTGCAAAGGTGGGATTCTTTATCAATTGAATATAAACAATTTTATTTTAATTTTTCATTTCCATTTACGGTTTTTTTCAGAAAAATCAAATAATACGTGTTTACAATACCAGAAGACAGGCTGTGATAAAGTTAAATGTTGCAATGGCTTGCAATGCTATAATGGACCGCATGCTAACTGGCCTCGAGGACTTTGTGTAAATGATACGCTTCTACAGAATATTCTCATTCTTGCACATCAAAATGAGACACAAGGTATGCCAGAATACAAAATCTTACTATATAAAATATTTTATTCATAATTTGTATTTGTTTTGAACATAGAAGACGATGTTGATGATTACTTGGAATTTGTTAAAGATTATTTACTCGATCAAAATGGAATTCTATCCGAAAGTACAAAGACAAGGTGCAGAGATTTAGATCCAAAAGGTCAATATTTTT
Source organism: Resseliella maxima (assembly GCA_029041755.1). NCBI lineage: Eukaryota > Metazoa > Arthropoda > Insecta > Diptera > Cecidomyiidae > Resseliella > Resseliella maxima. The sequence goes on along the minus strand of JAQOWM010001006.1, from coordinate 798,814 downwards.
GGGAAGTGGACAATGGAACTTCATTTCGAATTTGTGATGTGTGCAAAGAGTTACCAATAAGAAAAAAAACTGCCGTTCGAATTAATGAAATACCAATTCAAATTATCAATTCAACCAAATATGATGAATGTTTCTCTTGGTGTACTGATAATGAAAATGTAACATGTATTGCAAGCTCATTTAACAAACTAAATGGTCAATGTCAACTTTTCGATACGGTTCAAAGTAATTTTGAATATTTGGATGAATGGGAAACATTGGTTATTCCACAACCGGTAGATTCACTCAGAGATTATACGTACAGCCGAAATACCATACTTAAATGCAATGAAAATTCGACTAAAACTCAAACGGCCAATACAATGCTCGATTGTTTTACATTATGTGAAACAACCAATTGTAGTTTTGCTCAATTTTCACCACCAAACGGATGTATAACTGTAAATGATACCGGAAGTTGCTTTTCAACATTTTACAAATATGGCTTCGTTTCACTATTCTATAATGATTATTTCAACAATGGTGTTGCATGGAGATTCAATATTTCTGATGGAGATGTTCTTGGATTTGGACCAGGTAACTAAAGACATTTTATCGATGTCTTTCTTACTTGTATCTGTTTTTTTTTTTCTCAGTAAGTCAATGCTTATGTTGACTTTTTTTTTATACTTTTAGGAAATGTCACCAATAGCTCTTCACAATCAAATGATACTACAAGAGGGGGAACTATTTCAAGTGAAAGTTTAAGAGCGGAATTGAAATTTTTGCAAGATGTTAATTATTTCAGTGATTGTGAGAATCAATGCATAAATCTTACAACTTGTATTGGCATTGATTTTAATAAGCAAAATTCTGATTGTAAATTGGCTGATGTAAATAATTTCAATTCGTTGGCTAAAAAAGTAAACTACACGAGAGTTCAGCTAATTCATCCACGTAGGGACAGTTTAATTTACGGTTTCGCAACACAAATAATAGCAAGGTAATTTAATAAGAGAATATCAAAAAAAAAAAAAAAAAAAAAAAGAAAAAAACACAATCAATCATTGATTTTTAAAATGTCAATTTCAGCTATTTGTCTATCAATTATCAAACGAGTACACAAACAAATATAACTGAGTGCATTAAATTATGTAAAAATCAAAAAAATTGTAAAGATATTTTATACAATTACACCAACAACACTTGTCTAATAAATGATGACATTATTGGAATAAATCAAAGAAAAGTTGAGGCCAGTGATAAATGGATAATGTTGAGCAAGAATCGACCACGGTTTAATCAATCAGAATTTAAATTTACACTTATTGGACGTAATAAACAATTGGATAAACAGCATGATAAATTTATAACATTTACGCAAACATATCCAAAAAGTGATACCGATGGTGTGAATAAATGTTTAACACTTTGTCTCAATAGAGACAATACAAGCGGAACATGTAATCTTGTTCAAGTCAAAAGATCAAATGATTCCATTTTGTGCAAACTCTACAATATCAGTTTATTCGATCAACCAATTACAAGTGAAGATATTCTATTCAGTAATTTGTATTTGGTAACATTGAATAAAAATTTCAATCAAACAGATCTGGATGAAATGCCAATAATGAGTGATCAAGATGTGGAAAATTGTGAAATTGATAGTGAATCAATTTTATTGGATTTACTTTATATCGAATCAAATAATCAAACGTTAAATGCGAATAAAAGAACTAAAAGAGGAATTCTTAAAAGTATTGGAAACTTTTTCAAAGGTAAAAGCTAAATCTAATATTTTAACAGATTAAATCCATTACAAATTGTTTCTTTATTGATTTATAGGTATTGGAAAGGGAATTGTTGATGCTGGAAAAGCTGTCGTTGATACTGTTGTCGGAGCTGGTAAGGCTGTTGGAAAATTGGTAACAGGTGATCCAAAAGGTGCACTCGCAGAGGTGAAAAAGACACCACTTTATAAATCTGGCGAACAATTAGTTGACAGTGTTAAAACAGTGGGTAAAGGTATTGCTGAGGGCAATTTGAAAAAAGTTGGCGAAGGATTACTTGGTGTGGTTACAAATGATATAGTTGGTTTTATTCCGGGTGAAAAATTATTGGGCCTTGGAGCAAAAGGCATAAAAGGCGGTGTTAAAGAAACTGCCAAAGAAACTGCAAAGAAAGAAGCAAAGGATACAAAGGATACAAAAAATTCGAAAGATGACATTGTTGATAATGGTTTTAAAGATAAGAAACCAGAAAAGAAAGACAAAAAAGATGATGAAGATAAAAAATGTCCACCGAAAAATAATAATCGAGCGAAACGTCAAGCGCCAAACAATAACAATAATAATTGTAATAATAACAATGCCAAATGTAAAAAACCAGGAGTTAAAAGAGGTGATGGATTGAAAGTGTTAAAGGCAACATTAAATCCATGCACAAATTCAAAGGTTGGTGAACATTGTACATATTTGTGTAATGCCGGCTATGACGAGAAACCTAGTGCACTTCTTTGTGAAAATAACGGACAATGGAGTTCAGATGCTGGATGCGACCCACAAGTATGTGGAGCTGATGGATTTATACGTGTTGAATCGTCCACAATTGGTGGAACGGTTTTAGATAAAAGAAAAGACAGTTCAAATGCAAATCAACTTCTGTTTTTGGTTAAATTTGATGAATCAAGAAAGTTGCCAATTTATTCGGTCGTATATTATAAAGTTAATCTAGTTTATGGTAAATTCAATGAACGAGCAGACAATTTCAGAGCTCATCCATGTCCACGTTTGGCTGGAAAACAGGCAGTCAATGATGACTATAAAAACAATGCATATGGTAAGCATTTGCTTTATATGCAATATTTACAGCTTAACATTCATGAAAATCTTATATATTTATCTTTGAAAAAAAAAAAAATAGGATTCCAACGAGGACATTTAACACCAGCTGATTTGTTCAGATGGAATGAAAAATCAGGCAATTCAGGAAATCTTCTCATTAATGTTGCACCACAAGCAGGCAAAATGAACATGGGCTCATGGAAAAGACTAGAGTTAGAAGTTCAATGTGCAGCAAGAGGAAGAATCAAAGCTATTGTGGCAACAGGCATTGCTGGTACATCCAATTATAGAATTGGTGGAGGAGTCGTTGCGCCCAAATATTTTTGGAAGATGGTATGCTATCGCGAAGAGCGATCAATTAAAACACATGTAGTACTTTTTGTCGGCAATAATGAGCCGATTACAGATGAAACATTAGCAATGAAAGAATTTACAGTTACACCCAGATCACAAAAGGATCTAAACACTTACGATTCAAGTATTTTAACTTCTCACAATCCTTGGGAAGGTGTTGTGAGAATGAGAGAGAATTTTGCTATGATTGGACGCTTTCCCTCAGCACCTGAATGCATTGCAGCCGACACTTTACCAGCAGATCAAGTGACAATGTGGAAGAATCACTTTGCTTCATATTTAAATCAAACAAGAAGGAGAAAGAGAGCTACAGATGAACCCGAAACATTTTGCGATAAATCAATTCATGACGAACTTCTAGCTATGATTGATTTAGAAACGGACAGTGGCGATTTTACTGATGTTAATGAAAGTAAATTGTTTATTTTATTTTTTATTGCGATAAATATCGAATTATTAACCATTATTATTATCATAATCTGTATAATTTTTTTCCATTGTAGATAATGACAACGGTGTCAGCCCTGACGATGACACTGCTGTGAATGCAAATGTTCCTTCTAGTAGTTGTGGGAAAAAAATCGTTGGCTATTATCCGTCTTGGACTCAAAAAACGATATCTGCATCGTTATTGTCCAAATTTACCCATGTTATTTTTGCCTTTTTAGAAATGCGAGCTGATGGTACAGTTAGTCTTGGTAATCCTGATCATAGCAGCGCACAAACGTCAGGTGACGCTGAGGTTGAAGCATTGGCTAGATCTAATTTGCAAAATTTAATGAGAAATAAAGCCAAAGTGCCTGGTTTAAAAGTGACATTTGCTGTTGGCGGTTGGGAAAATTCCCAATACTTTAGTTCAATGGCAGCCAGTCCAACGCTCAAGCAGAATTTCCTCGCTTCAGTTCTTAAAATGATTGATGAATATGACTTTGATGGTGTTGATATTGATTGGGAATATCCGGTAACAGGTGGTGCACATGTTGGAATTGCGCAGGTTAATTTAATTTTATTTTTTTTAAATTATATTTCAAATTGTCTACGATCAATGAATATTTATATATCTGTCTTTCTTAGGATAAAGAAAACTTTGTTAGTTTGCTTCAAGATTTGAGAGGTGTTCTAGAGACAAAATATAGTGGACGTTATATAATTACATTTGCAAGTGCTGCCGGTGAAGATGCACTAAAAAGTGGTTACAATCTACCCGAGCTACTGAAATATGCAAATTGGGTTAATATTATGTCTTATGATTTCTTTGGACCATGGGAAAGTAAATGGGGCGCATACACTGGACCACCAGCTCCACTTTACCATCATGTGCCGTTAGGTTATTCGGGAAAATTCAATGTGAACTGGGCAGTAAAACAATATGTATGCGATTTACAATCACCGCATCAAGTTGTTATGGGCGTACCATTGTATGGTCGATATTGGTATAATGTGCCCGATAAACAAGGCGAATATGCAATGTATAGATTTGCAAATCCTGTAAATGGAAAATTCGTTGGTGGTTTTGTTTCATGGAGTGATATCAAAAAGACCTGGCTAACAGATCCAAATTTTAAAACATATTTCGATGACATCGCCAAATGTCCTTACGCTTATAATCAAAATGGAACATATCTCGGGTAAATTGATATAATTAAAAAAAAAAAATTTTTTTGTGTAATTTTCTCTGAATTTTCTTTCTTCAATTTTATTTTTAGCTATGAATCACCTGAATCGGTGAAATTCAAAATTCAATTCGCAATCAATTCGAATTTGGGCGGTCTTATGGTGTGGGCACTTGACCAAGATGATGACCAACAAACAATGATCAGCCAATTATCGCAGGCCAATTTATGTACCAATGATGAATCAATTAAATTCAAATGTATGCCAATTAAAGATAAACGATGGTGGACATTGACCGATGGACAAGATTTGGGTGGTTTATGTGGTAAGAGTGCGCCATTGTATCGTGGCTATTATCCAGTATGTGATCCAGATGATCTTGGCTATAGTTGTTGTGGTGCTTTCGGATATTGTGGTACGGGTGATGTATTTTGCAAATGTCCAACTTGTGTTGATTATGGAAGCGATCCCGATAAAATTTTGGCAGAACCAACTAAACCATCAACAGATAAAATAACATGGCACTTTACAAATGAACCCGAAGGCCAACGTGGTCGTTGCGGAAGAGATGTACCCAAAGTTAATGGTGAATTTGCTACTTGTAATCCAGACGATCCAAATGCGTACTGTTGCTCTAATGGTGGATTTTGTGGACAAGGTAAATATTTAATTATTTCATAACACAAAGATTTGTAATTGTACTTTCTTCATTTGATTTTTATATTTTTCAAATTTTAGGTGACAGTTTTTGTAAATGTAATGGTTGTATTAATTTCAAAGAGAATCCAAATTATAGATTTCCACCAAAGTAAAAATTACAGAAATTGAAAGAAATACACCATTTGATTAGCTGTCAATTCAATACGATTATTTGGTTAATATATTAAATGGTATACCATTTTCAATAACAGATAATAATATTAAAAAAAAAAAAAATATGCCATGAATGCAGACTTTGCTTGAAAAATGTGTTATATTGTTTATTTGGACTCATATAACAAAATAAAGAATGGTTTAAGTTTCCCATGCAAATTCAACGCCATTGAATGTCTTCACTTATTTTGCATTTATTTTACATTGAGATTTATATTTATTTATTTGTATATCACCGCCAAGTTCTGGCTGTATCTTTATTAATTCAATAAATAAATAAGTAAATGGTGGAGAAAGGTATGAGTCATCAATGATAATATATCATCTCATCACCATTAAAACTACACCTGCAATGGAACATATAATGATATTAATGATTCAATCAACTGAACCAAATTGAACTGTTCAATACAACAATTAAGTAAGCAACAATATTTCGAATAGGTTTTGTTTATATCGAAAATTTTTATTATTCAAATACAACCGAACTATTGTGCAGTTGTTTTTCTCAGAAAATGAAGCAGTGTTGAAGTCGCTTCAACAAAGAAATTCATTGTCTCTAGTCGAGTATGGTGTGAATTTAAATTAATATCAAACAAAATAGAGAAATTGAACTTCTATGCCGTGGGCAAGTACATCAACTATCGACTAATGGACTACGGCATAAATCGTGCCACAATACGTTGGAAGTGATCTCTATCATATATACACTGAATTGCACATACACCATTACGGAATGCAAACGACAAAACGTATCTTTTTGCCGTTTCCGTTGATATAGACAATGTACATTGATAAATCGTTTTCATGCAAGAAATTCATACTTTGATAAATCGTATAGATGGCGTCAGGTGTGTAGAATTTGAACGAACAGGAACAGATCGCATTTATGAACCAGTTGAATTGATTGAACAATGTTCGGAAACATTTTGTGTGTTCATGTTCGTTCGAGTTCGGTTCATGTTGTTCAAATTTGAATATATTGTGTTCATGTTCGTTCAAGTTCGGTTCAAGTTGTCCAGAATTGAAAATGACCTGTTCATGTTCGTTCATGTTCGGTTAAAATTCGAACGAACTCGAACGAACATGAACAGTTCGGTTCAGTGGACAGCTCTAGTACCAGATAAAGTTGTTGGACTTAGTACAAAATTTTACCCAAAGATGGCACTGTAGCAAAGATGAAATTGTGCACTTAGTCGTACATGCATTTGAAGCTTCAAAGTAATCTATAATGAAAACATATTGAATAAATGTCCTTCATTGTTTGGATGTTCGACAAGGTAAATATCGATTTATCTTTTCATTTGAGAAAGTGAATGAGTTTTAATTCAATTTTTTTATAATTCACCATGAAACGTTGGAGAGTTAACGTCAACAAAGTGTTTTGTGACATTATCATCAATCATCACGTGTTGTCTTTGTTGGACGTCAAGACTGAAATCGAACATATCGAAATAAAATCAGAGGTAAAGCTATTTGTATTAAATGCATCTTTTTGTTTACATTGATGAATTAATCGTTAATGAAACTTTTATGTTCCATTCATGTTCAGCACGATTTCGAAATATTAACAATTCAAGACCGCTACGATCATGCAATTCAAGGCGTATTAGAATGTTTTTATTCAGTAAATACTTTCAGCAAATTAATCTAAAAATATTTCTGTCACAAAGGCAGATTTGGTTTTATAAATGTGTATTTTATTTGAATCATCTAGCAAAATAAATATGGTTCAAAAAGAAAAAAAAAAAAAATTAATTAAAATAAGTGTGAAACCTAATACAAATTTAATTTGTTTTACATTTTTTATATCATGTATCAATCGACATTCTTCATACTAAATTTAATAATATTAGTTAAGCTTGTTGAATTTTTACTTCCTTTTTTTCGGGGACATGGAGGGGTTAATAGTATTGCAGTTGACAGTATTTAAAACTGAATATTAGTCACATGTGCATACATCATCTTTTTATCATAAAGTTATAATATTGATAAATCACAAAGCTAGTAAATAAAATCTACATCATCAATTTGCAGCAAAAAAAAAAAAAAACGATCGATGTTTTTGAAAAATAGTTTCTTCTTTATACTCTCTTTTAAATTGTTCAAACACTTCTTAATATTCAATAGCATCAATTAATTGATACTTAATTTTCCAAAACATTTATCATTTTATAAAAACAATTATTAAATGAATGAATTTAGGATCGTAAGGCTTGTAAACGAGTTTGCATTTCATTTAGATCTTCTTCATCAGCTTCCTCTTCTTCTTCTGCTGGTTGAGCAATTTTGCTCGTACTGGGCTGATCTCTGCTTGGTTCGCCTGTTGTTGTTGGTGGTGGTTCCAATACACCAAGTTTACCCTCTGTTATTTCATAAAGCACCTATAATCAAACGTGAAATTATAACAATTAAAAACATTGAGAAAAAAAATTTTGTGGAAAGGAAAAAAAAAAATCAAAACGAAACAATTGGCAATTTTTTTGGTGAAAAAAAAGCAAAAAAAAAAAATAAATAAATAAAAAAATTAACATCAATTATACCTTATCGACTTCTGATTGAACTTCTTCTTCCAAATCTTCAGTATCTTCAATAGATTCCATTGTTTCATCGAGCATCTCTTCAATTATGCCCGCTTTCATCATTTCTTTTGACATTTCACGCATAACACCCGCTACTTCAGTGACACGAACCAAATTTTGCATCGCTTGCATTACTTCTGTGGATTTTGCTAGAGAGCCAGCAACACGTAGTGTTGCCAATTGATTTTTCATTTGTAATTGGATGGAGTTCAGATGTGCTTTTGTTGTATAAATTCGATTTGTTGCTTTGCGTGAACGAACAATTTCCTTTGCCAATATTGTACATGTATCTTTGTCACCTTTAGCAGCTGCCTGTTTTAATGATCGCTTCACTTTTTCCTCTTCATTTCGTATTGAACGAACTTGACGATCCAATTGATAGCCTTCTTTTCGAATTTTATGACACCATTCATTGACCTTGTTCAAATGACAAGCAAATACACATAAATAATTATTTATTGGAGAATATTTGAAAAATTCACTATGTAAAATAATTATTCAAATATAAAATCATACAATGATTCGATCGAAATTTCATTTAGTCAAATATTATTGTGTCTCATAAATTCATGGTCACATCCAATTGCTAAATGAAACACCTCGAAAATGGGATTAATACTGTGTTTTGGTGTTTGGATTTTGAATTTGTGTCTTACTTGTTCTTTGGGATCTCGTTGATGTGATTTACCGAATAGACCCATATTTTTTTTTTCTTTAAATAGTATGTTTTTGATTTTTTGTTTTTCTTCGCACAAAAATACTAAATTAATAATCACTTAAGTGTGTTAATAGATTTGTATACGATATATTTGCCAATGATTGAGAACTGAACTTTAACAAACAAATAAAATTTATTCAATAATGACGCATCGTTCGATACGTACAATTTAATTTTGAACACAAACATAGCACGGTTTACATGTATAAACGCTGAATTATGTCATCAGCTCTTGATACAATCCCTATTGGAAAATTGCATTTGAAATTTGTATGTTTTTATTTTCTACAATTCAACTATATTTTTTACCTTTTTTTTTTTTGTTCAATGCAAAGATGAGAAAAACAATAATACACTGTTTCAATGTTTATTCGTACACAATGTTAAAAATGATTTTATATTCATTGCAACGATTCTATGATGAAATTCATGTAATCAAACTGTCAAAAATCATATGGCGAACTCTATCTGTCTCTTGTTCTATACATCATCAAAAAACTGTATGACATTTCATATACAAATATTGTAACATAGAATCTTACAGGTCGCTCGAGCGTTTCAAGAAGAGTTTCATTTTAAACCAAGAAAAAACTTAAAAACTACAAAACACACCATTTCATCATAAATCCAATATTCATCTATGTCACAGTCGATTTGTTGTTGATGATAAACGTGTAAAAATGAGTGTTAAAAAATAATAAATAAAAATATAGAAAAAAAAAAAAATAAATAAATAAATAAAACACGATATTAGCTTTTTGAGATTTCATCATTTTTAAAACACTTTAAACTGATAAGCGAGGTTATTTTGTGTATATGTAAGAAACAAAATTGACAATCAAATCACAAAGTCAACAAAAACATTTTTACAAAATTTTTTTGACAAAACGTAAATAACGCAATAAGAAATGCCTGACATAAAAGTAACACCGCTTGGTGCTGGCCAAGATGTCGGCCGTAGTTGTTTATTATTGTCAATGGGTGGTAAAAACATAATGCTTGATTGTGGTATGCACATGGGGCTGAGAACCCTTTATGAATAGTAGATATTCAGAATATTTAGGCGATATTTAAATCTTTATTTCCTTTCGTCCTTTCCCCCTTAGGTATGCACATGGGCTACAATGATGAGCGACGTTTTCCCGATTTTTCATATATTGTACCAGAGGGTCCAATTACCGGCAGTATTGATTGTGTTATTATTTCACATTTTCATTTGGATCATTGTGGTGCATTACCGTATATGTCAGAAATGGTCGGTTATACTGGTCCAATTTATATGACACATCCAACAAAAGCAATTGCACCAATTTTACTTGAGGATATGCGAAAAATTGCCGTCGAACGAAAAGGTGAATCAAATTTTTTCACAACACAAATGATAAAAGATTGCATGAAAAAAGTGATTGCTGTAACATTACATCAAAGTGTTATGGTTGATAATGAAATTGAAATTAAAGCATATTATGCGGGTCATGTTCTTGGTGCGGCAATGTTTTGGATACGCGTTGGTACACAATCAATTGTTTATACAGGTGATTATAATATGACACCCGATCGTCATTTGGGCGCTGCATGGATTGATAAATGTAAACCAGATTTATTAATTACGGAAAGTACTTATGCAACAACAATACGAGATTCAAAACGTTGTCGTGAACGTGATTTTTTAAAAAAAGTCCATGAATGTGTGGCTAAAGGTGGCAAAGTATTGATTCCTGTATTTGCATTGGGACGTGCACAAGAATTATGCATATTACTTGAAACATATTGGGATCGAATGAATCTCAAATATCCAATTTATTTTGCTGTTGGACTTACCGAAAAAGCAAATAATTATTATAAAATGTTTATTACATGGACAAATCAAAAAATTCGTAAAACATTTGTTCAACGTAATATGTTTGATTTTAAACATATTAAACCATTTGATAAAAGTTATATTGATAATCCAGGTGCAATGGTTGTATTTGCAACGCCCGGTATGCTTCATGCTGGTTTATCATTACAAATATTTAAAAAATGGGCACCACATGAACAAAATATGGTCATAATGCCTGGCTATTGTGTTCAAGGTACGGTTGGACATAAAATTTTAAATGGCGCAAAAAAAGTTGAATTTGAAAATCGACAAATGGTCGATGTTAAAATGTCCGTTGAATATATGAGTTTTAGTGCACATGCCGATGCAAAAGGTATTATGCAATTAATACAATATTGTGAACCAAAAAATGTTATGCTTGTTCATGGCGAAGCCGCTAAAATGGAATTTCTTACAAAAAAGATAAAAGAGGAATTTTCAATTGAATGCTTTATGCCAGCCAATGGTGAAACATGCCGAATAAATACACCCGTTAAAATTCCAGTCGATGCATCATTATCATTACTTAAAGCTGAGGCACGTGCATACAATGCTCAACCACCTGATCCAAAACGAAGCCGCTTACTTCACGGTATTTTAGTAATGAGAGATAATCGTGTTTCACTCATGGAACTCAGCGAAGTATGCAAAGAGGTTGGCCTCGACAGACATATATTCCGGTAATTATTTTAATGAAATTTTAAAACCTAATATTACTTTTGATTTGTTTGTTTTTCATTATTTTTTTTCTCTATTTTAGTTTTACATCAAAAATCAAAATCGACGATCCGGGACCACCGACACGCACCAGTGAAAAATTATACGCATTATTACAAGAGAAATTGACTGGATGGACAGTAACAATGTCAGATAAATGTGAAATATCTGTCGCATCTGTACAACTTATTGTTGAAAATGATCCAAAAGGTGCACACAAAAACATTTTACTATCATGGAACAATCAGGATGAAGATTTAGGCTCATATGTTCATGGATTACTCCAAAATATGGGCTAATATACGACACACAGAGAGAGATAACCGTCCGATGATGATGCATTTTACATTTTACATTATTCATTCAAACATTTCTTTCATTTTAAATGATATGCTGAAGAGCGAATTTTCGAATAAAACATTTTTTAATGAAAAAAAAAAAAAAAAAAATAATCAAATCTTGAAATAATGTAATTAGCTTTTTGGAAATTATAAAAACATCGAGAAATAATCAATTGACTTATATGTAATCAACACATTAATAATGAATTTTGGTAACCGAACTTTGCTCCTAGGGCAGAGACAGAATATTTTTCTTTATTTTCCAAGTTTTTTCTCTTCTTATCTGTATAGTTTCGTTCCGTTTCGAAAATATTTTTATACATTGTTACTCTGAAACCTTTAACGAATGTGTATAGTAATTTGATTGCACTTGGATTGGTTCCTCATTTCCTTTTTCTAAGGTAATTGTAAAAATTGGTTAGCTTGAAAATTATTTGCTCCTTCATACAAAATGGTTAACTGAAAAATTAGTTTAATATGATCGAATGAAAGCAAAAATGCCTTATAATATAAATGACCAAGGACTTTCTTAGTTTTGCTACATTTTCGTCAGTTATTTATTCTCTTTTAATGTGCAACAAAGTTTTTCGAAACTTTTCATTGTCACATAGAGAAATACCATCAATTTTAATTTCTAGTGATAACATAAGCTCGATCTTTAACAAAATTTAAATGAATTTCATGTTTGAATTGGTGTATCCAACATTTTAAAGCTATTTTTTTAATTTCCTATTAATATATTTTCTTCAAATCTAAGATTTTCTATACATGCAAATAAAATTGCTTATAATATGTATTGAAATTTAAACTAACTTGATGAACTGTGTGGAAAATTTATGATTATATTATGGTAGTAGGTTTTTTCTATAAAACTTAAAAAAAAAAGTAGAATATTCAATGATCACATTTCGTGTAATGTGTGAATTTTGGTAAATTTATATTAAAATTATTTAAAAAAATACCAAATTTTCTTATCGAAAAAAAAATAAATGCATAAAACCATACGAAAACGAGAATGAATCCCTATCAGAGGATTGGCGCTTTTTAATTTCAAAACTCACCTATGAGAAATATTATTATGACATGTGAAACTTGAATGAAGAAACGAAAGAGGTCGCTGAATGACATTAAACAGCTGTGTGTGTTGAAGTTTTTTTTTTATTATTCATCAATATACTTTCTTCAAGTTCGCACTAAACAATAACGTTTGACAAGAAATTTATTTTGTTTTTTTTTTCGTTTCTTTTCGTATATTGTGTTTGTGAAGTTTGTGTCTCATAGTGTTCACATATATATACATATATAAACAAAGACTAAAAACGAAACGTTTCCATATGATTTTAATTATTGCATTGCATAGTATATAATGAAAATTTTCAATTTTCATTTATTACGTATGTAATGGCTAATCATTCCGACGATGATAGTTTTGGTGCACCAGAAAATTTTCACATTACAACTGAAAATGATGAGGATGGTAGTCACTGGAGTAGTTGCCAAGTGAAGTGTCCATTGTGTAATTATTCACGAAAGTCATTTCATTGTCGTAATTGCATTCGTGATGGAAATTTTGTTCATTCATCGCATCATTTGGTTGAACGGTATGTAACAAAGACAAATAACCAATATTTTGTTTTATTCTAAATTCATCCCAACACAATATACAAGAGACCAAAAATGTAAGCAAAATGAAAAGGGCAAAAAACAAAACGATAACATGTCAACCAAATGCACAATGACAGCAGGGCAAAAAAAGACAAATACACAATCTGTCAACAAAACAAAAATGAACGATATTGTATTGTGAATTTTGTTTTTGTTTTTGTTTCAATTCAAAAGATGACAAAATCAATTTCACAACAATATATAAATGCAATCTTACTTCCAAGGTCTTTCCAAACACTTTACGCACAGATTACATTCCGATTTTACTTTAATTTCGTTTATTTTTTTTTTTTTTTTTTTTGTGTTGTCTATTTCTTCATCATCATCAATTTGATTATATTTTTATATTAGAAAAAACAAAGTCATGATTCACAATTTATTTCACCTGTATTAAAAGTTTGTAACATTTGTATTTTTTTTTTCTCTTTCTCTCTATCCCTCTTTCATTGTTATTTATTTATTAAAAATAGATTTGGCGAGAAGCAGCTAAAATATAAGAATTTAAAATCGGTTCATCGTGCCCAACAGGCGACATGTCTTCGATTACTAAATAAACGTAAATTGGCTGAAGATTTACAATTTGCAATTAAACAAAAGAAAGAGAATATATTGCTATTGAATAAGTTAATCAATGAACGTTCTTCCAATACAAAAAAATTGGTTGATAAATGTGAAACGTTAAAATATGAAAATGCAAAAATTCGTAAACAAATTCCACAATATGTAAAAACATGTCAACAATTTTCGGATTTTATTGATAAAACCGAAGAACGAAATGCACAAAAAATTAATGAACGAACAAAATTATTTGAAAAAGTCAAACAATGTCGCATTCAAAATATTCAAAAATTGATCAAATTTATATTCCCATTATCACAACGAATATCAAAGGGAGATTCAATGATAAGCACAAATACCAGTCCAACATCGATGCCAGTTGAATATAATGTAACAAATATTGATGCACGTAAAACATTAAGCGATGTTAATCCAATCGATTCAGCAACAAATGTGTCAACAGAAACGATGAGCGCATTGGCTGAAGCAACGCAAACCACATATATTCGTGGACGTTGGGTTTTACAAGATAGTCGCGGTGAATTACAACATGTCATTGTTGCACCTTCGCTACCTGGTAAGTACTGGGTTATTTAATTAAAATTTCTTTGACTCTCTATAGAGACTCTTTTTCTGTGTCCAAATTCTATGTTTTCTTTTTTGTATTTCAACAGAAAATGGTGACTATTCCGCTTACAATGATTGGGTAAGAAATATTTATAAAAAATTTTAGGGAATTTACAATATTCATAATATTTACTGAACTTTTTTCTTTATTATTAACTATTTCTAGGTTGCAACTACCAAAGATGGTGTACCAAATCCGCCTGGTGCCAGTGAAGCAATGACCAGTTCAAATGCTGCCTATCGCATCAGTGCTGCCTTGACGTACACAACACAATTGGTTCACTTGCTAAGCTATTATTTGGATGTCAGATTGCCATTCAGAATAAATTATAGGTAAATAATCAATTTGAGCAACATCAACATCCTTTTTGTGTATTAAAAGGAAAAAAAATTCCCTCTTTACGTATTCGATTCGCTTACTAATTGTTATTGTTATTTTTTCCTCTCTGTATGGTTTATTTTTTTTGGATTTCGCTGAACGATTCAGTGATTTTTGTAAAAAGGAATTGAATGAACAATCATTTTCACGAAAAGTGGCACGTTTGAATACAAACATATTATATTTATGTTATACACAACGTGTTAAATTGAGCACATTATCGCCGAATCATACGCTTGAGAATATATCAAAATTGTTAAATTTAGATGAAAGTGATTTGGGCCGAATTGGACCAATTGATGCAACCGATGGTTTCAGTGGTACACAAAATATTCAATTGATACAGAATTTAACTGCTGGAAATACGGATTCTGGATCAGATGATGAAGGTAATTACAAATTCAAATGCTTTTCAATTGTAAATTTAATTTCAAAATGTGTAAAATCAATTGAAAATTATAATAATGTGTTTTTCATTATTAAATTGTTTCAAGATGATGGTGCTTTACCAACTGAATGGGAGGCGGTTTCTCATCCACAACAACCGCCTGATTTGGCATTACCATCAATAACACAAAATCCACAACAAACGGCAAGTGTGGCTGGCGGTTTTGTTTCAAGCGCTGTGCAATCAATATGGCGTGTTTTAACAACTGGAAATCGACAATGATTTAAATCACCAAATAATATTAAAATTTCCATTGAAAATCATTAATTCAACGATAACTGAAATCATTTATTTTTTAGTTTTTAGTTTTTTTTCTTTTTTTTTTTTTGAATATTTTTATTTGTTCGCTTTTAAGGTAAATTAGTAATATTAACTGAGGAATGAACTTGAATGAAAGTTCTTTTATTTTTGCGGTCGGTAATACAATAATTTTGCCATTTACGCTAAAAAAAAAAAATGATGTTTATACTCATATCGCAATAGTCTGAATACAGCTTATGGAGCTCAATTGTCATATGAAATTTGCATGTAATCATCATCGTTTATTTTTCTTTTTTTTTTTAGCTTAATTAGAATTAACAGAACAATTTTATTTTTTTTTTTTCACTCACCCAAATAACTTCGTGGCAACATGAATTTATTTTTTACAATGCAAAAAAAAGATAAACATGAAAGAGTTGAATTACTCACTTCACCTTTTGTGAAGTATCACTCACATTGTTTCTTTCCTTTAATTTATTAGTTTTTAAAATTTACATTTGATTTGACTAAATATTACACACTGGTTTCTTGAGATCAATCTGTACAAAATAAGTAAAAAGAAGAAAAAAACAAAATCGAACGAAACAGAAATAAAATACATAAATATATCTGGATAATCTATATGAAATGGCACCGAAACAGAATTCGAATCAAACAAATAAGATCGAACACAAATGTTTATAGAAAAATTGTATTAAGAAAGCTGAAGATGTAAATCTGATAATCAGATTAAATGAAAAACACACATTTTGATGTAATAAAACAAGAGATTTATTTTTTTACGATAATATATTGAGTTTATTGTAGCACTTTAAATATTTTTCAAATATTTCAGTAATTATGTCATTTTTGTGTGTCTGTGTTGTTGTGTCATTCTTTCTTTCTTTGTATTCATCATTTCATTCATTTTTTTTAAATTTTTTTTTTTTTTTTTGTTTTTTAAATATTTTTCATTTTTATTTCTCTCAAAGTCGATTTAACATTATCGCTCACTAAATTGATTCTAATTTAACATTTTTTTTTTTTTTTTATTTTCATTATCAATTCAATATTTGTTTATTTATTTTTCTCATATACTAATATACTATAACGGTCATACTCTTTTTTTTTTCAAAGTTAAATTTTAATTCTTCCATTAATCGCATTTATTTCCATGTTTTTTTTTTTAATCTATTTTTTGTTTATTTTTTTTTTTTTGTCTTTTTTTGAAATTCAATCATAAATTTTATGATTCTTAGCATTTGTAACACAGTAAGATCCAATGGACAATTTGTTTGTTTGTTTTTTTTTTCTCCTCGTTTTAATTCGTTCAGTTAATCATCTATATTAAACATCATTTTGTTGGTTTAAATTAAAGCAAATGTACGTATGTGGGGGGGAGGAGGAGGAGGAGAAGGAAAAGAGATGTAATGGGATTATATAATGTTAAGAGAGTTGCATTTGTCTTGTATGTATGTTGACTCTCACATATTGTGCACGATTTCATAGTGCAAAAAATCCATAAATTTTTTGTTAAATGCTTCATTTTTGTGTATGTGTGTATGTGTTTGTTTTTAATTTTTCTTTCTTATCCTTTATGAACAACTATGTTTTTTTTTTTGTCTCATTATTATTATTTTTCATTTTTTTTTCTCGCACACTCAATTGACACTCTATGTTCGTCGGCAAATGGTAATATTTTTTTTCATCATTTATTGTCAGCATTTTATTGTACTGCAAATACTAAAAGTACATACAAATACTGACATTTGTTTGTCTGTTTATTTTTTTTTTTTTTTATTAAAATTGATTCATGCACATTTTTACTATAGAATTTGCTATCATTTGTCTTCTATTTCATTATCTTTCTTTTTGTAATTTTCTTTTTTTTGTTTTTTTTTTCTTTTTGTTTTAAATGTATTCATTTGCGCTGTCACAATTGAATTATCCAAAGAAGATGCAAAAATATTTGATTTCTTATCTCCTATTCACATCGAAAAAACGGCGTAAAATTGCTGAATACTAATTTACAGTTTTAAGATGGGATAACATCAACAGAGAGATAGACCAATGAAACGGTTTTGAGTTTGTAAATTGAATTTATTTATTTTTTTTTTCTTTTTTGTCTTTAATACACTAAGTGAGATGCAATTAACCAGATATTTGTTTTTTTTTTTTTATTTCTTTCTCTTGTGTGCAAATTATTTTGTTTCTTTCGCTGAATGAGTGTGTTTGTGTGTGTGTATTTGTTCATTTTTTTACTTCTATGTGTGTATTGTTTTTAATTTTTTTTGTTGTTGTTTCTATCGGGGGTTGCAGTTATATGAGAATCGAATTTGTAAAATAGAAAGTATGTAGGAAAGAATAGAACATTTTCTAGCACTAGTTTAATGATTCCACGACAATATGTCAAATTGAGATTGCTCATGGCCATGGTATGTTTGCTTACTGTGTGAATATGTAACTTGTGTGAATTATGCTTGAGAGAGAAAATAATATTTGGCAAACCAAACTCTCTTGCGTTGCTGTTATATGGGGATGAAGGTCGATATGGAATTTTTTTTTTTTCACCTAATAATGAATGAATTTGAATTGTATTGTTTTTTCTAAATTTATCATTGCATTAAATGTGGTAATTTTCATTAATTTTTTTTGTTTTTTTTTCGTTTTTTTTTTCTGGTTTTTTTATTCGTTTTTAATTTGGTGGATTAACTCCACAATTCATCATGAAACCGATTCCATTTAGACCGTATGATTTGCAATACATTCATTCATAATCTGTGAAATATATTAAGAGGATGCAAATGAAATGAGATTATGTAATGAAATGTATGCGTGTGTGTTTATTGTTAAAATATATGATTTGATGATAAATTGGGTCATGTAATGATTTGAATTCAGTAGTTGTTGCCTAACAGGATAAAAGTAGGAACGCATGTTATTTCTCTTCTTGTGTGGATGTGTGTGTGTGTGTGTATGTATGTATGTATGTATTTGAAATTGTTTGGCGCAAGAATGAATGACAATTCGAAAAATTATCTCTGGATTAATAATTAAAAAATAATGTTATATCCACAGCCATCTACATTTTTAATGTTGTTGTTGTAAAGTTTAAATTTCCACACATACACACAATAGTATTTTTTTTTTTTTTTTTTTTTTTTTGAGTCCTTAAAAATATATGAGACCTTGTATGGATGCTATTTAGCAATTATTTCGAAATTTTCATTGTAAATTTCAATAATTTCAGTATTTTTTTTTCCTCTGTCGCTCAGTTACTGGAATGATAAATGAATGTAGAGATGCACGAAAACGGAAACCCATCTATGTTGTGCTTATAGGCCTAAACAATATGGTGCCAAAGTACAACCATATCACATATGAAAGTTTATCAATGAATAAAAAGAGAATAACAATTAACGCTGCACGATTGAATAAAAAGCACATTTAACATTTCGGAAATTCGAAACCAATTCAACTGTAGCCTGAGTGGATTCAGTATAAAATAAATCAAAAATTTGAAAAAAAAAAAAAAAAAATAAAAATAAAAATTAAAAAAACCAACAATATCATTTTCGACAACCAATTTCGTTGAAATCATGGTTAGTTTTGTTCCTTGTATATTTTTTTTTTCTTCTTCTTAATTGTGTATTTGACTAATGTGCGCAACTAAAAACAATTTCCAAATTATATTTCACGGCATGGAAATTTGTTTTTGGTGTTTTGGTTATTGAATGCGTGTATCTCTGGTTGTGTCTGTGTATGTGTTTATAATAACGGTTTAATGAAAAGAGTTGCGTTTTCATAACAGGAATTTTTAATTAATTCTTTTTTTTTCGTTTTTTTTTTATTCATTTAGTTTTGAGAATATAATAATTTGCCCATTTTTTTCACTGCTGAATTCATTGATAGATATTTTAAATATTTAGCTTCAAACAGTTGATTTCATTCTTTAATTAGTCCTTTGTTTTTGTTTTTCTTTTACTTATACTTATCTGTACAACGGATAACACGATTTTTCCATGCTTTTTTTTTTTTTTTTTATTTTGTTATCTACATTTTGCTCATTTAATACACAAACTGGTATTCATAAATCCCAAATAAATTTATCGCTATTAATGTTAATAGTTTTGCTATAATTCATTAATTTTTCATAATTTTCGCTTTTTGTTCGTCTTTTGACCCAAAAGTTTGTTTCATTTTGTATTATTTGCGAGGTTCGGATTTCTTCGACGGGAACGGCATTTCAATTTGATTTCAATAATTTCTCTATGTTTGTCTGTATGGCTGTGTGTGTTTTATGTGTTAAAAATTAATTTATTACTAATAATAATTTGTTGTTGTTAATTTTTCTTTTTTCTTTCTCTCGATTTAATCGAGAAATAAAATGCAGCAGCTTGCTTATATCCGTTTTTTTTATGTTCAGAAATCCTAGCCTGCATGCAAATATAACACTATCACACAATCTCATTATTAATTAGACACCGTAATTAGATCAAATCATCATTTCTCATACTTTCATTGTTCTTAGATTTTTTTTCGGTTTTTGTATTCTTTCTCTTTCTTTTTCTCTCTCTCTCTCACGCTCTTTCTCTCTCTCACTCTCTCGCTTTCGAAAATTTCATTGTAAATAGTAACATTTTTTTTTATTTTCAACAATACTGTTCTCATTTTTGTCGCAAATTTTATTATCTTTAAATGTTTTTCTTTTCTTTTTATTGTGAATCTTATAAATTGTTTACAAGTACGAGCTTTTTTTCATTGTTTAATTTACTTTAAATTTCACAAGAATATCTATTTTCGGCATTTAAACTTTAAAATTGGAGCGAGAAAAGAAATATGCAAAACGATGCGTTTATTTTGTTTATTATTATTTTGTTTTTTTTTTTTTTCTTTTGCCAACCTATTGATTTGAACTATTTTTCATCTTATAATTGAACATTTTGATTTTATCTTACTACGATTTGTTTAAATTCTTTTTCCTTTTCTAGAAAAACAAAAAAAAGTAATTTTAATCCTATTTTTCACCATTAAGAAATCCTATATGAATTTCCATTCAATTTATTTAAAGGGATTTCACACCCTGAAAAGAAAAACGCTCCACATTGGCCTATGTGTCATTTCCACTGAAATTGTCATTATCGGGGGCGGGGGGCACTTAATACGACTGAAAAGTTTAAGTGGAAACGAATCTTTTGTGAAACGTTTCATAAACGAAAATAAAAAAAAAAAATAAGGGAATTCGTAAGGGATTATATATATTTTGAATAATTCGTTGATTTTGAAAATGATTTTCTACAAAAGATTTTAATTATTACATTTTAATTTTTTAAATATGTTTCTTTTTTATTGTTGTTTTTGTTTTTTTTTTTTTTTTTTTTTTTGTTTTTTGTATAAGTAGGACGAAAATAATCAAGATGATTGCCGTTATTGCAATGAAAATACTAAAATTCTCAATTTGCAACGTATGTATTTATTTTGAAGTGTATTACCTTCTGTTTTGCTTAAACCTAAAATCTATCAGTATTTGTACTGATAAATATTTAAGCAAAACAACAAGCAATTGACGATTTAACAACATTTCGTTTCGTCTCGTTTCGAATCCACTTCAAAAATAAATAAACAGAATTTTGTTTTTTTTTGTTTTTAAATTTTTAATTTGTATTCGCTTTCGTTTTATTTTTCGTTTTAATCGTTATGAACGATTCATTAAATAAAACATTTATTCTCATAACTACATAATCACTAATTATTCATTTTAATTTTAATATCGAAAAAATGTCTTTTTGAAACATTTACTATAAGTTATTTACGTTAAAAACATAATTTCTTCCGAAAAAAATCGACAAAAAAAACAATAACTAAATAAAAACAAAAATAAAAAAAAAGTTAAGATGGAAAAAAAAAATTTCAAGGCCGTTTATAATTAGTTTAGCTACAATTCATATAATGAACTAAAGAAATGAACAATATTCCATGGCATAGTGCATATCATTTGAAATGATGCGACACCATTTGAAACTAACAGAAAAACAACTGCTCCGTTTTTAACATTTATAAATGATTGTACATTTGAACGACATGAGTTGCAATATTTCATTGTGAAATATCAATAAATTGAAATAAACTAAAGTTTCAACATAAATATTTATCTTTTCTCATTTTACTCTTATGGTTATCATCATTTTGTGTATGTGGGTGTGTGTTTTTAGGTGCAAAAATGAAAGAAAATGAAAAAAAACAATTTATTTCGATTGCCCCAAAATCAGCAATAATTAAATAATTAACACTATAATAAATGGCACTTATAAGCTTTAAATATTATTATCATTTTCATTATTATTATTTTAGTAAGTTAAATTAAATTTTAGACGTATAAATAACATCCCTTTATCAACTCATAACGAATGTGTATGTGTATGTATCTCTGTATGTGTTTGTGTGTGTGTTTTGTTTTTCATCACTTTTCAAATTGTATGTGAATCTTTGTTTAATTTTTTTCTTATTTATATTTTTACCTTGAATGCAATGACATTCGCCCATAAAAATATTTTTAATTGTATGTAGAAATCGCAATAAGTTCTGAACATGGCAGATTCATTATAATTTTCTTTAGTTTTTGGTTTTATCAATGACGCAAATTAACATATAATTTCAATTGTGAGTCTAATTCACACACAAGTTCAATGCCATCTACCATCGCAATCAAATGTACGTTTAATATCGTACGGGTTTGCGTCTTCACTAAGAAGGTTTGAGTCCAGTTTCTATTGATGTTTTATGGTCTTACATTTACGTTTGTAGATGGTGTTAAATTTTATCGAACACCATAATTTGCCTCATAGTGTTTTATGTCATAAAATTGTGTTAATCGACATCATAGTTTGTTTTGATGCTTTAATAAACGACGTACGATCGGATGAAAAAAAGGGTATTTTTTCTTCTAAAATCAATGCACACGTAAAACATGTGAACGGTGCTTTTTTTAATCAAGCATTCAATGGCGAAATAATAATATTACCACAACAACAACAGAATAATAATGAAAAAAAAACATCCCGTAAACAAGGGATTTGCACAAGTTTTGGCTATTTTCTGAATAATTTCGATTGTAATACATATATTATTACATGTTCGCAAAGTGCGCGATACATTCGATGTAGTTCGCGATTTCGGTGAAAAAAACAAAATGAATTTAATGTTTAGGCATAGATTTGAAGTGTACATTTCGTTTCTTATGCAGATAAATGATTATATCAAAGAGAATGAATATAGACACGATTGAAAAAGAAAAATATAGGAAACACACTATAGTGTCTTCTCTATAGAGGAGAGAAATGTCAGAATGAAGAATATCAGAAATCAACAATATTGTTTCGTGACCGAATTGAAAGCAAGAATTGAATAAATTTTTATGAAGAAAAAGATAAGCAGCAATAGAATGTTTAGATGAATGGTTTGCAGATCTCTCGGATGAAAAACAAAAAGCTCCACACTACGTGTCCAATATAATGATCAATCAAAGCATATTTTTTATATGCGTGTTTCGTTCATCCATGGAAACGTTCTTGATCTGTATCATTAATTGATAATGATACCATTGAAAAAAAGAAAAAAATGTGTTCATCAATCTAAACGATTTACTTTGACAATCGCATATTTAAATTATGTTTAAATATGAATTAATGTATAACTTCTAAATGCACATAAAGAAAGTTTAACTTTTGTTTTATTTATGTCTATATCTAAAAGCCGATTTGGACCGATATGCAATTCTAGTTAGCTACCGTTCGCGATTTTTTTTTTTTTTTTTTTTTTTTTTTTTAGTTCTTAATTTCAACGTACATTACTCTCAATTACAATAGATAGTTTGTTTTATTTGTAAGTTTTTTTGTGTTTGTGTATGATTAATCGGTTTTAAATATGATTCGTTTCTATAGAGCTACAACATATCTTATAGATTTTTTTGTTTTCTCTCTCTCTCTCTCTCACTCTCTTTCTCTCTTTCTCTCTTTATCTATTATAAAAAAATAATCAAATACAATTTTCTATGTTTCTATCGCTATTATGCTCTCTTGTATTTTTCTTCTTTCTGTTTCTTTCTAAACGTCTCTTTTAATGATAAATATTTGTATTTATTTACACAAAATTGTTGCATTCATGGATTTACTGTAGGTACATGTAATTTACGTTTTTAAATGTTTTTGAATTTTCAATTGCCGCCATAATCATCATTATCATCATTATCAGTTTCCATTCTCATTTGGTTATTATTTGTCTTTTATTGTATTCGTACGTATAGATACAACAATTATTATGGGCGATTTAGATTTCAATTTAATATAAAAGAATTGGTTGGATTGATTAAAGCATAAAATGCATGTGTGATTGTTCTTTTGTAATTTATCACTTAGAGATTTGTGTATGAAATTGGATAGTGCCAATGAATGACAATGTTAATAACATTTTTGAATGAATTGAAAAGAAAAAAAAAAATGGAAAATTCAAGAAAAAGTTGCCATTTTCTGATACTAATCCACTTCATCACTTTAAGCATTTCGCAATCAAGCCCCAACACAATTCAACTGTCACATTTACCATTTCATTCATTTGCTCACGTTCTGTTCTATTTTTTTTTTTTTGTTCTCTTCTTTTCGTCACATTTCTATAATTTCTCTCTTAAGCTGCAATTTGCATTAAAAAATTAACTAATTCATCACCATTAGATTTCCAAGGAAGAACAGTTAACCAATTTTTTTTTCTCTGTCTGACATTTGTTCAATAATTTGTTGACATGAAAGAAAAAAAAAAACGTTTTTTCTTTGTTCATGTTGATGGTAACAACAATATACTTGGTGACAAACAAAATTGATTGCTTATATTCCCATTAATTGAATGCATTGTACACGTACATTTTGCGTGTATGTATGTGTGTGTGTGTCTGTGTTTATTTGTTTGTTTGTTTGTTTGTGTGTGCGATTAATTTATGTGATTTATATTATGTCCTATGTGGGAGAAGGATTATAAGAGGTTTGATTTTCTTCAAATGGCTTGACAGGAAGTGAAAGTATTAATTGTATGATTTTTCATTAAATATTCACGTATAATCTGTAAATAGACATTTTCATCTTTTTCTCTACGTATTAAAATATGAAAGGAAATCGACATTATTTGTTTGTTTATTTTTTTTTTTTTTTTTTTTTGGTTTTTTCTATTTTCTTCTTCAGTTTTGTTTGGGATTCGTTTATTTCATCGAAGGTCCTTTTTATTTATGGAGAATTTATTAGATTTAACGATTTCAAAAAAAAAACGATCTTTTTAACTTGTTCCGTGGCAAAAAAAAAAAAAAAAAAAAAAATACCAAAATAAAAGATAGAAATAGAAAGAAAAATATGTTTAATGAAAACATTCTATACAAACCAACAGAATTTTAAGAAATGATGATGATGATCATGATGATGAAATGAAGTATAAAAATTAAAACGAAAAGAAAAAAAAAACGAAAGAATTAAATAAAAAATAAAGTTTTTATTAGTACTTATTTTTGCACTTGGTAACTTAGACTAATGCTAAATACGCCTTCTATCGCTTTTGCTTTCACATTATACGCTATCTCTTTTTTTTTTCTTCTTCTTCTTTCTAAACAATGTACACGTTCGCGTGCATAAGTCAGTAACATTTGAAATTTTTATTGTGGATGTGTTTATGTGTCTGTTATGCAATTCGGTTCCAAATATATATATATAAATATAATGGTTTTGGTTTTGGTTTGTTGCTATTTGTTTATGTGTTGTTCTTTTGTTTTTCTCGCGTTCTTTTCTATTTTGTTTTCATTATATTCCATTTCATGTTATTTGGCGATTGTTTTTCATACATGTGCATGATTGATCATGTTTAATAGTGATGGAATCAGTATAGTTTTAATTCTCTTCTATTATCCTCATCCTTATTGCCATTTTTATCCTCTTTTTTCATCATAATCATCACCTCCTTTATTTTTGAGATACTAGTAAAAGATGTGTTTTGTCAATGGATTTCATATTCGAATTACTGTATTACTCTCAACTAATTTAATCCATATGTTGAAGGAAAAAGGACTGAAAGGATATGAAAACTATTTGAAAAATTTGTTTTGATTTGGAAAATGGAACGAAATTGTAATTAAATCAGAAAAAAAATTGCATTAAATGTACAGAAACATGTTTTACACGCAGGAAAAAAAAGAAAGAAAGAAAGAAACGATCGTATTTTTTTTTATCGCCTTGAAACAATAACAGCAACGTTAATTATATATAACCAACAAAGAAAAATGAAACGAATATGTTCAAGAAATCGTTTCACGTGTATTTTGTATTAGTTTTATCATCTCACGTTTGCTTTTGATCTACAGTTTCCGTATACCGGGTAAATCATAATTGTTTTTTTTATTTGTCAAAAAACAACAAAATAAAAATATATATATTTCCATATAGATATATTTATATTTAAATATCTTATGTACAGAATTTGTTATTAGTTTTTTTTTTGTTTTTCTTCTTCTTTATTTTAATTAAAATTCAATTAATATTGCATTTCTAATTTGACAAATAAAATGGAAAAAGAGGTAACTATTTTTTTTTCTTCTTTTTTTTTTTATTCTTCGAATGTTTTTCGCGCTTTTTTTCCTGTTTGCTTTGACACAACAATAGAAAATAACCAAAAACAATTTGCTGTTTATATATATATATATATTCTCACATTTTTCATCTCCTTGATTTTTTTAATCTTCGTTTATAGTTTTTATGTATATAAACTAATGTGTTTTGCCTGTTTTCTGTCACATTACACATACAGTATAGTTTTCTAGTTTTATTAATCTTTTTTCTTTTTTGTTTGCTTCTTTCATCTGGTGAAATTTGTCTCCATAATATAAATGTTTGCAATGTGGCGAAATAACTTATTTGTCTTTTATTAATTATGGATGTTTGATTTGCTGAAAATCGTTTTGAAAATGTTTCTTTTTTTTTGTTTTTGTTTTTGTTTTTTTGTGTATAATTTGTTGCTAGAAAGGGAAAAGGATGGTAAATTGTGATGCTTTGTTGTTGGTTTTTAATTTTAATGTTTGTGTGGGTGTGTGTGTGTGTTTTTTTTTTTGTGTATTGCGAATAAAATGTCATTCGGTTGAGGAGAAAACTATGATCGTGTCTCTATTTCATAACTTATTTATCGAAGCAGTCGCAATGAAATGATTCTAGACTGGCTTTTGTTTATGTGTGTTTTTTTTTCTTTTCTTCTTCTGCTTTATGTGTATGTGTGTTTATGTGTTGTACAAGTGTTTATGTAGATAAAATAAAAGAAACAAAAAGAATCCTAAATTGAACATTAAGGCGAATAAATGTAAAAATGGCTACGTTGTTTTATTGATTCTCGCTGATGTTTTAATGGCTGATTTGAATTGAATCGCGTGTTGCATTTGAAATGATGCATTTATAGTGCTTGGTGTTTTCATAAATTACTGAAACAACTGAAATCCTTTGAATTAAAAAAAAAATAATCCTTTTTTTCCTTTTTCCTTTTTGATGAATTTGAATTTATGAATTCTAATTGATAATATATAAATGATAATTTTGACCGAATGATTTTGAAAGCTATCTCCTATTTAAATTTTTTTTTTTTTTCGTGTTTAAATTTTACTTTTTTTTATACTCTCTCTCTCTCTCTTTCTCTCACTCTTGCTATCTCTCATTTTCAATGTAACTCATACTATTTCACACAGTTCAAGTGAGTCAGCTGCTTACTACGCTCTGTTACGCATCTTTTCTCACTTTTTCTTTTACTTCTTATTTTTCTCCTTCATCTCCTCCTCGTAATCTATGATGGAGACTCCATCTCATTCACTGCCTATCGCTTTCTTATCCATTCTTAATGCAGTGTTTTTTCCGCTCTTAATTTCGTTATCTTTCTCTCTCTCTCTCTCTCTCTCTCTCTCTCTCTCGCTCTCTCGCTCTCTCGCTCTCTCGCTCTCTCGCTCTCTCTCTCTCTCTTTCTCTCTTTCTCTCTCTCGCTATCTAACTTCTGTGGTTATACTGGATGGGAAGAGCCAATTGTGAAAAGCAAAGTGTAATGTTTTCATTTTTAATGGCACTTTGTTCAATTTGGACTAAATATGGTATTTATAACAATATTCACATGCATTCGAATATTCTAATTTAATTATGATGGAAAATAATCTTTTTCAACCGAAATTAAAATGTGACAAAGCGCCCGATTGATTGAAATGAATTGTATTTTATGAAATAGAAATGTTGTTCTTTTATTTTGTTTACCACAAAATCAATGGAACGGTTTGACCGAAACAAGAACGTATTGAAAATTAAAATGGTTTTCTCTATGCCATTACAGTCATACAACAAATTAGTTTTGCACAGAGTTTCTTTTTTTTTTTTTAGATATCTTATGCACGATTTTTGTGTTTGTCATCTTTTCGTAGGCTTCGCTTGATTCGAGTTTTGGCTTAAAATTTATCTGAACTAACCATAAAATTCCTTGTAAATGAATTTTGTGTTGAATTAAATGGAAATTATCAAATTTAGGCAAACAGTTTTTTCCTTACTATTTTGTTTAAATATTGTATTTTTTCTATTTACTGATTTCAAATACATTAATTTTATTTCTCAAATTTTCATTCTGTCATTAGATTGATATTTTTTTTTTTTCCACTAAATTAATATATAATGTCAATGAATTGTTGATAAAAAATTTGAATTGTTTTTCATGAAATACAATTCTAATGTTCTAGCTCATCCACCACAGTTATGACCAATTTCGCTTTTCATAATCGATTTTTATACACACATTTTCATTTCAACACAATTTATACCCATTTCAAATGATTTAATGGGAATTCTTGTTTTTTTTCGAATTTTGTTATCATTAAAAAAAAATTAATTGTTGTGTTTTATCTTTTAAATTCTAATTCGTATTGTACCATTTAATCGAGAGAGAGAGATAGATTGAAAGAGAGAGAAAACAAGGGAACAGAATATAGTCAACAACTTATTTGCGGTAAAAAAATGAAAGAAAATCGTTGAATAATTCCTATTTTGACTTTTCGATTCGAATTTTTTTTTTTTTTTTTTGTTTTTGATTTAACTCTTTAAAACTGTATGAATAATCGTGTAGAAAAATCATTTAGGCTCATTAATGAAATAATCGATCAGTGTTTTGTTTTTTTTTTATTATTGTTATGAGAGACAGCTACAAATTTGCAATTTTTGCTTAATCGCAATTTTCAATTTTGTTTTGATTACCCCAACCCAACTGCGGTACTATTTAACGTGTGTGTGTGTGTATTTTTTTTTTTTTTTTTTTTTTTCTTCATCAACATCATGCTTTATCCTTTTAATTATAATAGACCTATCAGAATTTTATTTAATTATTTATTTTAAATTTTTCATTTGCTTCTTCTCAGTAATATTTTTTCCTGTATTTCTATACATATTACTCTATTTATAAAAACAACATCACGAGTTTACGATGTATGGTGAAATTATTGATGGTTTTCTTGTTATTATTATTAATATTATTATTATTAATTATTTTTATTTTCTCACTTTAATTTTTTTTTTTTATATAGATGAATTTAATCCTTATCTAAATAACTGTTGTTTTTTTGTCTCTTTTTTATGCTTTTTTTTTAATTCATTTAATTAATTACTATTATTAGAATAGTACAATAAGTGTACTGAATTCCTCACAAATTTTGCAGTTAATTTTGCTTCATTCTCAAATATATTTTCTTTCACATCCACCTTGTCATCTGTCTCTTTCTCATTTTTTTTTCTCTCAAATTTTGTTGTTATTTTTCTTTTAATATATGTTTTGTTAAAATTATTAAAACAATTTATTAAATTTCTTTTTTTTCGTTTAGAATAAATTTCTCTGTGTGATTTTTCATTTTTTTTTTTTTTCCACCATCATTTTAATTTATACAATATATCCGTCCGTCCGTGTGTGTGTGTGAGTGTGTTGCTTTATTTTCCTGACAACATTTCTCTCTGTCTCGTTAATTTACTTAAATCAACTAAAAATAGATAATAATAAAATAACATTTTGACACATGACCACATGCAATAGAGTTTGTCAGTGTTGTATAATTGGTTTTTGCAAATCTTTGTTTCGGTATATGTTAAATTTTGCAGCAAAAAAAAAAAAAAAAAAAAAAAAACAGATTCACATTGGAAACATTTTGTATATAGTATAATGCGTGTATGTGTGTGTGTGTGTATGTCACTGTGTTTATGTGTTTATGTGTTTAATGTTTATTTATGTGTGAAAAATGTGAGCAAGTGTATTTCTCTACTCTTTATGTGAATGCGCGTGACTCAATTTGTTTTTATTTTGAATTATGTGTGTTATCTTTTACACAGACACCGTTATATCCATTCATTTTTATTTGTAAAACGTAACAATCAATTAATTGTGAAGATGATCTAATTGAGTGATTGATTGAGAAAAAAACAAAATTAACATATATATATATATATTTTTTTTTTTTTGTTGCATTCTTAATTAATTGGTATATTTATGACGTGATTTGACGTTTTAATATATTTTTTTTCGTATATTTTTTTGTATATAAATTAACAACATAAGATTAAAACAACATTTTATTCCCTCTATGCAAAATGAAACAAGACCAAAAAAAAAAGAAAAAAAAAATTTAAACAAAAAGATATAATGACTCTTCCTACTAATAGTTTTAATTTTTTTTTTTCTCTGTTGCGCGTGTCTCTCAATCTCTTTCCCACCTAGGGCAGAGACGAAAGTAAAAAAAAAAAAAAAAAAACACATCGCACACTTTCATAATAAGAATTGAATGTATATGGTGAGAACATTAACATGAATTAAAAAAAATCAACATTATGTGCATGCTTAATGTCATCATATCAATTTTGGATATTCTCTTCATCAACAAAAACGATAAAAAGTTCCATTTTTTCCTACTATTTTTTTTTTCACATTAATTTCTTGCATTTAAAGCATATCTAATTTGCAATATTTACACACATATTTTGCACTTGTTAACCTATGCCTGAAACAAATTGGGCTCGTTTTTCGGTGTGTTTATGTATTATTATTTTTTATTTATTTTTTTTTTTTTCATTTTTGTTTTTAACGTTCGATCGAACGAATGTGTCAATTAATAAGTTCTAAGAAACAATGAATTTTTTGTTTGTTTTTTTTTTTTTGTTTGCATGGGCAATGATACAAATGTCATAAACTGAATTACATGATTTGAACATGGTGTTGATTTTGTGGTTTTAAAGAATGTATGTA
Source organism: Resseliella maxima (assembly GCA_029041755.1). Taxonomy (NCBI): domain Eukaryota; kingdom Metazoa; phylum Arthropoda; class Insecta; order Diptera; family Cecidomyiidae; genus Resseliella; species Resseliella maxima. The sequence goes on along the minus strand of JAQOWM010001006.1, from coordinate 767,697 downwards.
ATGCATTAACATTGCTCTCTACCTTTCTAGTTGGAAAGAAGACAACAAAAAAAAAAAAAAAAATAATAATAATAATATAATAAATCGATCGAAATAAGAAATGTGTTTGTGTGTAATTAATTATAATAAAATAAAAATGGTTCGGTTATTCACTAACTATAAGAAAATAAAACATTGTGGAAAGAAGATATTCAACATAAAAATATGATTTACTTTTGCTCTTATTCATTTTTTTTTTTTTTTTATAGATTTGTTTATTTTTTCTTTCACGTTACTTTCATTCTTTCTGTTTAAAAACTCTGTAAACAAAACAAAAAAAAAAAAAAAAAAAAAAATAAAAATAAAAATCTAAAATATTTTATCTGTTTGTCAAAAAATATAATGTTTATGCATATTTTGGGCTATGCATTGAACTACATTAATAACAATTATTCTTATTATTTCTTCTTCTTCTTCTTTTTCTCACTTGTTTTTATCCTCATCATCATTATCAGCATAATAATATTATTTTTATTAATATTTTCATTATTTGTTGTTGTAATTGTTGTTGTTGTTGTAATAGTTATAGGTATTTGTATATCAGCTGTCTCTGACCATCTGAAAATGAATAGGTAACACATGTACATATCCGTACATGGCAATTGCATTGATCTATACATGACTAAAATGTTCACAATTTTTTTGTTTGTTTCTTCTTTTGTTTATGAAAATAAAAACAACTTTTTTTTTTCCACATATCTTCATTATCATTTCCGTCCACGGTTCATTCTATATCGGATCAATTTTTTTTTTTTTTTTTGTGTCATCTGATTTTCATTTTTTTTTTTTCTATTTTGTATGCGTATCATTTGTTTTGCTTTTACATGGTTTTTGTTTTTTTTTTTTCATAACTTCTTCTCTTTTTGCTTATTTTTCTTAAATGTTTATTTATCATTTTCGTTAGCTCTGCTTTCCGATCTGGTATTTATTTTTTTTTTCTTCTTTCATTTAAATTTATCGATGCTCGTGAATTCGACGAGCTAAATGACACATGTTGTTTGTTGTTTATTGCATGATACCCGGAATTCCTGTTAATGTGTTTTGGTTGCGTCGTTTTGTCTCTTCTTCGTTTACTTTTTGCTCAATTAGAAAATGAGCCAATTGAATGCCATTCGGTGCACCACTTATAGTGACTATGCGATTTTTTGTACCGGGTGCGAACATGCCTATGATTAAAATGAAAGAAAAAAGAATAAAAAATTTATTAGCAACAGAAGGTAATAGAAATGTAAAACTAATTAAAGAATCTAAAACATAATGATGAATCAATTCGAATATGGAACTTACCCTTTTTCGAAATTTGAATTGTTGCGCCACTTTTATTCTGGATGTCAATCAAACTGCTCCCATTTGGACCTGTGTGTGTGTATACGTATATGTGCATTGTGGTTTCAATTCAGTATCGGAGAAGGATAAGAATATATAGAAAGAAGAAGAAGAAGAAGAAGAAGAAGAAATCAATTAGTTTTTCTTGTGAAATATTTTCCATAATGGAAATTCGATTTAATATCAATGTGAATTATGTAAATATTTAATTAAATTATGTCAATTGAATTACAATAGATACTTGTTTATTCATTTTATAAAAAAAAATGAAAATTTATTTGAATTTACCAAGAATAGCGCCAACAATGCTTTCGGCAACTTCGACCGATTTTGAATCACGTAATCCAACATCGGCTGGTGTTGGACTTTTACTTAGACCACCCAATGTTTGTGCGGCAGCAGCTGCAGCACCAATTGATGAATTTGTCGCCAGGCCATAGGTGTTTGTATTTATGGAAATTGGTGCAGCTGCTTGTTGTCCAGCATGACGAAATGGATCGAATGTTGTCGTTTCAAAACGATCAATTGAAGCGCGTGGCGTTGGCGATGTTGCGCCAATAAATGAATCTAAATTGACTTGTCCAATGGCACCGAATACACTATTTGCGGTTACACTTTGTTCCAATGGTGTAACATTCAAATAACTGATTGGTGTCGTACCATTGGTATGTGTTAAACCAACACCAACTCCCAGTGACCCGTATTTGGCAAGAATTCCTAAAGCTGCTGCAACTTCATTTAAAACTGGCTCCAAATAACCAAATCCTCTCATGGCAACCTAATGGATTGTTGTTGTGGTTGTGGTTGTTGTTGATGAAGATCAATGGTGACAGATGATAAGCAAATGAAATAAAACAAAAGAAGAAGAAGAAGGAGAAAAGAGAAAAATACATTTGATTAGCATTTGGAATAAATGACATTGGTAAATTGTGTACAATGGTTTGGTAAGAGATTGAAATGGATTGTTTTCCATTAATTTAATTTACCTTGATGTGATCTATAATTTGTGTATTAAGTGCTGGATTTGAATTATTCGTTGGTCCTAGATTTAATGATAAATTAATGCCGCTACCATTAACCAGGAGATTTGGTGCACTAAGTGACGGAGTTGAATTAAGTGACGCAGTGCTTGAACTAATTGTTGTTTGATTGGCCGCATATGGTGATCCAGTTGGATTAAAATTTGCTACCGGACCATTTACATCCGCATATGATACATTTAAGCATGTACCTGATGATGGATCTTCCATAATTTTTGCTAATATCAATTTGCATGCAATTTTATTGTTCTCTTTATCGCCGATAATTGTAATGCAACGCTCTTGCAATGTTATATCCTTTGGTTTTTGCGATATTTGTACATACGAACCGCTCTCTTCTTTTATTTGTTTTATATATGCGCCAGCTTTGCCAATTATCATGCCAGCCGTTGAATTCGGCACTAAAATTTTTACTTGTTTGTCTCGTTCTTGAGCTTGTTTCGTTTCGATGTCAGTTAATTTTGGTGTTTGATCTGGTTTTTCCCGTATTTTATCCATTATAAAATCTAATACGGTCATTATTGATTCCACTGAGCCAGTAATCAAACAAACACGTTCCTGTGTACCTGTTGCCATTAAAAAAAAAAAACAAAAAAAGAAAAAAAAAAATTGAAATTTAAATTAGACAATGAACAACATACAATTCACATTATACTCTCATGTACATGAGTGTTCTCTGTGTTTGTGTGATTTTATTTATATTTTTACCTTTTTTTTATTATCTTTTCTACAAGCAAATATTTAATTTGTTTGAAAATATAAAGCCATATACATTATTCACACTTTGCATGGGCACAAGTGTATATAGTGTATGCCGGCTTTCCTGAGCTTAAAATTAGCACTTGGTGAGAGCTATTAAAACTACTAATCGAAATTGCTTTATTCATCGCTTTGACCTATTTTTCAACAAAGTGCGTGAAAATTGTTTTTCTTGTGTTTTGACTCTGTTTATAAACATTGACTCATAATAAACGAATTGTTTGTGTTCATGTGTATGTGTACTCTAAATGATGGCAATCATTCGACCGTCCACTGGCCCGATTTATACACACACACACACACACGTGAACACCAAATTATGTAATTAGATATTTGATACAATCAATTTACCTGGATAGAAATCGTGTGATTTGGACATTTTAACTCGTGCACCTGTGTCTTTTTGGATGGCTGCAATCGTTTCGCCACCTTTTCCGATGATTGCTCCGGCTGCAACAGCCGGAACAAGTGTCTTAAAATGGTATGACACATCTCCACCTTCAACAATAGGAATATTTGCAATTAGTATACAACGTTTGATAAATGTAATTTTGGTTTGATTTGACATAATTTATTCTATTTTCATTTCGTAAACGAATATCTCAAAGCTACTTTGTAATGATTTGAAAAAAAAAAAAAAAAAAAAAAACGATTTGTTGTGCTATAGGTATGAACGAAATATGTACTGACAGATGAACGACATTAAAATGTCATACGCAAATTTTTGATTTTGTTGTTTGTGTATTAATTTATATATTTTGCTCAAAAAATGTCATTAGATGTTTTAACTTGTCGTTATATAAACTGATTGTACTTTTAATGTTTCTATTTAAATTTCGACAAGACTTATTAATTATATATGTATCGATTATTTGTGATTCCTACAAATGTCAATGGAATAAAGTCAATGAATGAGAGCGATAAGTTTGTTTGTTTTTTTTTTTCTTCGTGGATTATTAATGTGGTTGATATTTTGATGGAAAAAGTAAAGTATTTAAGCTAGAGCAGTTTGAAAAGAAGCAAATGATTGCTTTGATTAAATAAAAAAAATATTTATGATATTCAGAAGCAGATAGATTGATCTTTTTTTTTTTTCTTTGCTAAAATACATACAAAATAGATTACGAGAAATGCATTTTGATTTGTGTTTTTTCTCGCTTGATATTATTTCATTCAAGATGCACGTACGTCTAATGGTATTCGAAAACATAATTCGTTTGCATTCTATGTAAAATGACGTCATTTTGACATTTTTAAATGCGGAATGCTTTGTTTACCATCCGAATGCCACTGGAAGTACCAATGTCAGTGTTTGCAAAACAAAAACAAAATGAGAGTGAAAGAGAGAATAAAAGCAAAAGAAAAACCGAATGAATAAGGCGGAGAGATAGATAGCCACAAATTAAAAGAATGAAAGAGAAAACGAAAAAAATGAGAGGAAAAAATCATGAAAAAAATGAGAGAAATTTATTTGAAAGGTAGACAGAAATGTTTTGATCAACCCCGCCCCGCAAGACAAAAAAAAAAAAAAATATACAATTCCAACAGCTACAATCGAAATATGACAAACAATTTAAGGGAGAAAAAAAATACTCCATTGTCGTGAAATATCTTCGAATAAATATCTCGAGTCACAACGATGGAATTCATTATTTTTTAACCCTTTGTTATAACAGACAAATTAAAATGTAATTAGTCCAATCGTATCATATTGTGTGTGTTTGTTAATTTTTTTTCATTTTGAATTTTCAATTAACCTGATCATCATTTAGTTTATGGCCATTCACTTTCATTCCAAGATCATGAGCTAGTTTGTTATTCTTGCAAATGTTGTTTGCTTTATTTTTTATGTTGCAGGGAAGAGAATCAATGTAAAATCATTGGAAATGAACATTTTAATTGCTGCAACAATTGTGGCGCAACAGCGTCAACATGAAAAATGCGCGCTTGCATACTAACACACATAGAAAAAGAGAGAGAGAGAGGGAGAAAAAGAGAGAGAGGGAGAGGGAGAGATAGAGAGAGAGAGAGAGTGAGAGTGAGAGAGAGAGAGTGAGAGAGCGAGAAAGAGCGACATATAGTCGACCAAAGAAAAGCAAAAATCGCATAACTTGATGTTATTTAGAGCAATTAAGTGTATATTTTTTTTTTCTTTGTCGAACATCAATGTTGTTACGGTTGGTTATTAAAATCCATGTATTTTCAGCGTTAAAATAAATTTATTGCTGGCGTCACTGTAGCTGTTTTTTGCCAATTTAACCATATACATATGTGTAACATATTTTATTATAAGTTAAAAACCTACCGAAATACAAATACACAAGTAAAATCATCAAGATCAAGTGTTTGAAATGAATTGAAAGAGATTTTTTTTTTTGTAAATTACTCTTTGCTTATTTTCTGCTTCAGTTGTAATGTCACACAAAATACAAACATTTTTCATATCAATGCACATACATGTTGTTTTGCTTTAATTTAATCAAGCGTCGAACTGTGTATTCATTTGAAAAAAAAAAAATTGATTGCTTGCTGTCTCATTATCTAATCACAAGAGAATATATAAATATCATTTATTATATAATCTGTGTGTATGTATGTTTTTGTCGTATTTTATTTCTTTATAATTATTATTATTTCACATTTTGCTCTTCACTCATTAAAATGAGTGGCAATAAAAATCAAAATGAATGATTTTGATTTCTAAATTTAACCGATAAAATGCAAACAGAGAGAAGAAATGAAGAAGAAGAAGAAGAAGAAGAAGAAGAAGAAGAACGAAACGAATCATTTGAATTTTCATTGTTTCAAATGATAAGCATATTACGAGAATCATACAGGTTTGAATGATGAATTCAAAAGAAAAAAAAAAAAATAAATAAACGATCAAAATGCAAGTTTCATATCGTGTGTGTGTATGCACGACAACGCGTGCGACAGAGTGGGAAAATCCCAGAAGATAAATACGAATGGCATAACACAAAAAGTTGAATACGAACACGAAAATGAGATGAAAAAAGCAACGACGACGACAACAACAATAAAAACAACAACAACATACAAATCACACTCAGCATATGCATTGTGAATGGTGAATTAGAAATACGAGGGCGAGCTTACAAAGTTACGTCGTATTTGAATGTAACTAAACGAGGTTTAGTTGATGACCATGACACAGAAAAAAAAACTAAGCATTTGTGTGTACAACACACATGCACATTGAGCCTAACTCATAACAGAGATGGGAAAAACATTGCCGATTCAATCGGTGGAATCTAATCGAATCAAATCGATGGAATAAATGATGAAACTTTGAAACAGAGAAAATATTTGATCAAATTTATAATCATACAAGATCACAGATCACTTTAGATCCACCTCTACGAATTCATAGACCACCTCTGTATTTCATGTGACTACTGACATAGTCATCAAATGCGCGTACACATTTATATGCACATACAAGTGAAAAGAGAAAAAATATGAAAGAAGAAGTCGAAAAAAAAAAACTCGTCCGTAAAGCGCATTGCAAAAATATGTTTAAAATAATTTATTTAAATCTAAGTGAGAAGTATGACGGCAAATTAAAATGGGCCACGAATAAATAGACAACGACAGAGTTCAATAACAATAACAATAATAACAACAACAAACATTATTATTAACAGATGGTGTTATATAAAAAGTAGCCAAAACAGCTAAATATCAATGGAAATATGTTTACTATGAAACAGACCTCTTCCCATGTGAAAATGAAATGAGTGAGTGGTTGAGTGACATTTGCAACTTGTAACCAAACCGATTAATTTGGGACATTTTCACTGGTTTTCTGATTGAAAACTCAATCGACTTTGGATGATTATATTTTAGCTAAAAATAATTAAAAATGAGTTAAATTGATTAGCGAATTCATTCATTTTCTCCAAAATTAACCGATTGATTAGTCAATCATAAAATTTTTACAAGGATCTCTCTGTTCAAAGGCAAAAATGAGAATGAAAGAGAATGGAACAATGGAAAATTAAACTATCGCTTTCGGTCAAACTTCATCATTGGTGGTAACCAAAGTTCAACTCATTGGTGCGACAAATGAAGTGAAAAACCACTTGGCATAGACACTTATACAAAGAAACAAGGTGAATATTTGATTGGCTTGCATTGTCTCTATTTGCGATAATGACTTTCTTGCAATGGTCGCGACTATGTTTGCTTAAAACAACAATTTAAATACACACTCTAATTCACATTTAATTTCGTTCATTTTGAAGTATGAATGAATATCATTTCATTTTATTCCATTGAACAAATTTCAATTTAAAAAAATCACATGTACTCAATTAATTAATTGTTAATTTTTTGATTTCAACCAAGCTTCATAAATTTCAAAGATTTGTTTATGTTTTTTTTTTTTTTTTTTTTTTTTTCGATGAGAAATTATGATCTGCAAAGTTCAATTAATAATTTACAATTATCTAAATGACACATCATTTAATATATATTTTTCTGCCATTAATGTGTGTTTTAATTTCCAGACATGACCGAACAATGGGCAAAATTTATATGATAGTTTCCATTTCATTCAATCAATGTTTGGTCAATTACAATTATTATTCACGAAAAATGCACATTCAAATGAATTTCTATTAATATAATTGACAGTGTTATGTGTTTAAATAGGAATCATCACAGAAAGACAGAAAGAAAGAATAGAGAGAGAGAGAGGGGGGGGGAGGGGAGAGAGAAGAAAGAAAAAAAACCTGAATGGATTTACATGTAGTTTTACAATATTTTTCATTTCATCTACAAACTATTTATGTTTGACAGGCGCAAGATGTGTCTCCTTCGTTCTATCTCTTTTCATTTAGTGTTCTTCAAGCGACACTAAAGGTTGTCATATGAACGATTGTATCATTTACACGTCATGCCTAACTACGTTTTAAACTGTTCAGTAGTATAAATGTGTTTTTTGTTTTTCTTCTTTCTTTTCAAAATTCGCACACTCTAGTCATATTACACTCATCACAAACAAGTTGTTTGCATTTTTTATTCTTCTTCTTCTTCTTCTTCTTCGTTCATTTATAATAGCATCAACTGTGTCATTTGTTGTCCGTGTGCGTGCGTGCGTGTGTGAGCGCGCGCGCGCGTATTTGCTAGCAAGTAACTATCTATGTTCGTGTATGCGAGGCTCTTGTATGCGCTTATAAGTATGTGTATGTGTTGACTTATTGCGCGCACTAGCTATTTTGTTTTTACTCTTGTTTCAATTATTTTTAAATGTGAACGAGTAAGAACGAGATAATTCAAGAAAACCAAAATCAATGTTGAATAAAATTAACCTTGATTTGTTTTATTTTATTTTGTTTTGTTTTATGTGTGAGTGTTATTTTTTTCTCTCAGTTGTTGTTTTTTTTTTTTTCTAATGTTTTTCATTTTTTGTTTTTTTTTTTTTCATTATCCGACTTTGAATATTTCCGACTCAGTTTATTGCTCACCAATGCAATCAGGATATAAATGGTGTTATACAGAATCATATAGATTGAAATGAGAAAAAAAAAAAAATGTTTACCATCCATCCAATGATAGATCATTATTTTGGTTGTGGTGATGGTGTTATTCATTTTACTATTTGACAGATTTCATAATCTCATCATTTCTATTAATTGAAAAATTGACAGTATAAGGAAATTGGAAATTGCAACTGGACAATATATATCGATTGATGGCTGACTAGAATTGAATGCGATTGTACAAAGGGAAATGAGTGTGTGTAAATGGCATGTCATTTATTTTTGATTTGGATAGTATTTGTGAATCACACACAGTACGTTCGGTTTTCAATTATTTACGTTGAAGTGGCTAAGTCAGGTGCAAATTCGACGAGCAAACAGCAGCAAAAAAAAAAAAAAAAAAAAAAAAAACAAATCTTTTTGAACACCTTGCAAAGCTTTGGCGCGTGCATCAATTAGCACAAATTGAGAATGAAGCCTGAACTGTCTGCCTGCCAAAATGCTATGTTAATCATTGTGAAATGCGTTTGCGCGGTAATGATGTATGAGCGTTCTTGCCCACAAACTTAGTTTTCAAACCGATTTTTTTCTCTCTACTTCTAGTTTTATTTTTTTCATTTTCTTTATTCGTATGCCCAAATTATAACTAGTTCATTGTGGTACCAGTGTAATATGTGAGCACATACATCTGTTTGTCAACAGTTTGTTGCGACGATGTGCTGCTTTAAAATATTCAACATTTTTTATATTGTACACAATGACATGGACTTTAACATTTTACTGATTGCTGTAGTTTTTTTTTTTCGCTCTCTTTTTTTTTCATTAGTTTGAGAGCTTTTTTCGTTGAAAATTTTGATTTCGAATTGAATAATAGATTTTTTGAGAGTTAAATGGAGAAAATCAATGTCTCTACAAAAGAGAGAATTTTAAATGGTCTTGAAACTATACACTATAATTAGTGGAACAAAATGTTGTTTCTATTTTTATTCACTATATTTGTGAAACTAGAAATGACTAAAGGCAAGTAATTTTCAACAATTTTATTTTTATTGTAGTTAATTCACGTCTGATAATATTAATTTGTCATTTAACAATCTAATGTACGCTCTTCGAACTCGTTTTGGTCATTCTTACTGCTTATTGTTTTCTTTTTTATTGAATTGAAATTGAGAGTTGTGATGTAACTAACTGACATACAATTAGAACAAACTCTAAATGAGCTAAGAAAAAAGAAAAACAATTAAAATTTGTTTTAAAATCGGTTTATCGAAATGAAATCGATATAAGAACTAAGAAAAAACAGAGACAGAGAAGGCTAAAAGCAAATATCTGCAATATGACAGAAATCAATAAACTTATTTTCAACAATCATTTATATATCATTTTCAATTGCTTTTCCACGGTTGACCTATTTTCAGTAACGGAAACAAGCGAATGCTTTTCAATTCAGGTGTCGAAGCCTCTTTAACAAAATGTACAGATGCATATAACATAGTGAATGTATGTGTGTAAGCGTGCATGAGCGAGCGCGCGCGCGCGCGCACGTGTTCGCGTAAAAGAACGATTGTTGCGCCAAGAAGTAAAGTGGCTTATGTCATATGCTTGGAATGCGGAAAAACGGAAGAAAACAGAATTGAAAAATATACACAACAGAGAGCAGAGAGACAGAGAACATTTTCATGTCGAAAATATCGTTTTGTATCTGAGCGAAGCTGTGTAAGTGTATGTGTAATATTCATTTTTGTTTTTTCCATACCATTTTCCCTGTTTTCTCAACAATAAGTTCATCAAAAACTCATATTTAAATGCATTGTTGCATCTGTTATACATTTTCCATGAATATTTAATTAAACATGGTACATTTCTTTTCGTAACAATTTGACACAGCAGACCATTCTAAGCATTTCTGTTGGATGATGCGACTCTTATGACTAAATCATATTCTGCATAAAAACCAACACAAACACTCTCTATCTCTTTCTTTCTTTCTTTCTCACTTTCTCTCTTTCTCACTCTTTATAATTGTTTTTCATATTTCTTCAATTATTACTTTATCTTTGCTGTTAGATCAGTGTACAATTCTGGTCTCTCTAAACTAATGATAACACACTGATAATAATTGTTTTTTTTTACTTTTTCTTCTTTTAATTTTGTTTGAGTTATTTTTGTTGCGCCATGTTTCATCTTCCTATGTATTTAGCTTGCACTGAAATGCCTAAACACGCAAAACATTTACAAATTATATGGATTACAAAATGTTGACGTTTGAAAAAAGAAAAGTGGTTCTAGAACCAAAGCCATATTTTTCGCGAGAATGATGAATTAGTTGATATTTCGTTTATTTTTGGATTCATTTAGAATTTTCTGTTTTGCTTGTTTCTTTTTTTTTTTGTCTAAATATCCAAATAAACGATCACAATGTAAAGAATATATGGACACACTACTTTTGGTTCAAATGTATGTATCTCTTTTTCTCAATTTTCCCATTTTTCACTTTACTCCTCACTTTTTTCTCTTTTTCTTCATTCAAATTTCATGTTTCTATCTCCATCTGCCTTTTAGTGAGCAATTTCGCTCTGGTAATAAATGTGACCACTTGGAGTTCGGTCATTTCATTGCTTATGTTGATTTATATTAAAAACTCGTTGAACCGAAACATAATAGTGTCAGTGAAAAAAATATCAACAAAAGACAATGTAACACAAAATTGGAATTGAAATGTAAAATCATTGACATTTTCCAATAATGCGGTTATTTTCTTTTTGTTTTGTTTTTTTTTTCTGTCTTCAAACAGACAAGAGGGAATGGCTGTGTAAAATTTAATAAAAAAAAAAACAAAAAATCATCAGCAGCTTCAAAATGGATTTCAGTATCATAAAACTGAAAAAAAAATTGTATTATTTATGTGTCACACATAATCAAGCCGACAAATATGACGTTCATTCACACTGTGTGCATTCATTTTAGTTTTTGTTTTAGATACGCGCATGAAAGACACATTGAAATGTGAATATGATGAAATGTATCCGCTAGAAAAAGATAGGCTTTAAAAAAACTTATATGTGTTGGTAGCGAAAAGATTTGACGATCGAGCCACGTACAAACAAAAATAGGTCAGTTTAACGAAAGAAAAGAGAGAGAGAGACAGAGAGAGAGAGAGGGGGAGAGAGAGAGAGAGATAAAGAGAGGGAGAAAGAGAAAGAGATATAGAGATCGCGAGTGAAAAATAAAACACAAACTTCGATACACTCAACAATGAGCAAAATATAAACATATAGTTTGGCCGCGAACATAATAATAATAATACCAACAAATATAAGAATAGCAATGAAAAAAAAAACGAAAGAAACACAGCAATATCATTGCATCAAATGTTGTAGGTTTCTTGCTAACCGCATGTTATGCGATACCGACTAGCAATATTATTGAAAAAAAACGAAGAACTAAATTCGGAGCATACGGTCGTAATTGTCCAATAGAGAAGTGTTGACTTGATATGTGTAATGTTTTCGGCATGGCTTGGCTTGATGAAAGTTAAAAACAAAAACAGATGAAAAAAAACAAGAATCAACATAACGACAACAACTACGTCGCAATGTTTAAGCCCATATTGTATTGCGTATAGTAACACGATGGACTGAGATTGAGATTTGCCGATGTCAGATGAAAAATTGCACATGTATGTTTAATTTAGATGGCTAGCATAGCCAAGAAATCTATTTTGATTGCATTGAAATTGAAAAAGCAAAACATTTCAAATACAAAAAGGCAGAGAGAACGAGATGAAGAAAAAAAAAAGCCTTTGCGCGTGAGCGCATCATGAATATGAATTGATGATGTAGAGATGCAGTCACAATATTACGTGTAACGAATGCGTATGATTCTCTCGCAAGTAGCCACTGTGTATGCTCAACGAATCGGTTTCGTTTTTGCCACATACACACACACACGCACAAAATTTTCGTTTTAAATTTCTCACATCTTGCTCAAATTCGTAACTATTTCATTTGTAAAATGTTGAATGCGAATAAAAATGGCATTTCGGAATAGGAACAGAGTAAAACAAGCAACAGAATGAAACCATTACAAATATTTCAATAACAACTACCTGTTACACAGTTTTATGTTTTGTCATTCTAAATTATAAACGACAGTAATTATCTATAATTTTTTTATTTTTATTTTTTTTTTTTTTTTTTTTTTGTCTTTTGGTTTCTCTCTCATTTCTTGCTTCGTCGACTACTTTTCTCTTTTTTTCTTTCGATTGAACATTTATATTGGCATGTTTGTACAATTGGTTTGATAGTTGAGCGAATGTATGTGTATTATTATATGGGACAATGTGTGATGTGCGCTCACCAATATTTGTATTATCATTGGTACAAGTATATGTGTTTATGACATACATGATACATCATACTCATTTCACGGATTCGACATTCGGTTTTCCCGTGTTATAATAATATAAGAACAACCACCAATATTGCTTGCAATCGAGAGCTTATTTCTTTTTCTTTTTTTTGTTTTTTTTTTCTCCGTTGAATATGTGCAACGAAGTATTGGAATCTTTGTTTCGATTGAAATTGTAATGAAAAATGTGAAATTATTTCGAATTTTTGGATCAGTTGGTGTGATATATATGTGTAATGGGCCGTTTATTCATTATTTTACAAAAATTCATTTAACTTGGTTTGGCTTTACATCAACCAAATTGATAACCATACACATATGAAATGATGTTATCAATATTATCATAGTCGTTATTATCACACAGTTTGCTCACAAATGTGAATGCGAATGGAAATGAGCTTTGTCTGGAGGAAGGGGGGGGGCAGAGAAATAAATGATGATAAAGAAACATACTGTGAACACAAATGAGCGGCATGTGCCCGTTTTCAATTTTCAAATACATTGACAAAACTAACTACAACAAATAATAATAATGACAACGATGGCAACGACAACAACAAATAATCAATGTTAATAAATATACAATCACATGCACAATGCATGTAAAGTGACGAATGGGCAAACGAGCAACAAGAAAATATAGAAGTGAGTGAAAGAGAGATCGCTGAAATACCCTTGGTATTGAGTGGCTATGAATAAGTTATAAGTTGCCCCGTTCGATGTTCTACAAATCCTTTGCACTGTAAGTCGGCGCGCACTTAATGTTCGCTAACTAAATCATACATTGTAGCCACACGCATACAAACACACACACACACAAACACATTCGATTCACGTTCTATTTCTGTATCGCCCTATCTCTTTCTATTCTCAAAATGGATCATGTGAAATAGGATGAACGGGCCATGATAATAGTTAAATGAATTAAATATTCAAAGAGCAAAAATATTGAAACCAGGTTATTTTCAGTTCAATATTTAAGCTCAATAATCATATATCCATATGAATATGTGTCAAAGCAATTTTCATCGTTGTCGTTATAAATTTTTTCTAAATGGACTATCAAAATCTAATTCAGAATGAATACGATTCCAATTATTTCGCTTACATGAACGTGTGAAATTCAAGGTGTGGGTTAAAGGGCCGTCAACAATATATTAAATCAATATCGAACATATCGTGTGTATGTTGTATGCTTCGATCTAAATCTCAATCGATTTCATGGCTGACCAAACACTATTTTATCTTTTCGCTCTCTTTCTCACCTTTTCTTTCTTTTTTTTTTCTTTTTTTTTTTTGCTCTTGCTTATCCTCTCGCTTTTTTTACTTTTCGTCTATTCCACTCTGTCCTCCATTTTCGATGGTGAGCCTTCAGTTCCATATCATATTTGCTAGTTTGATCGCTTTGATAAGTATATATCATTATCCATATAAATATAGCACGATATTAGTGCACGGTATATTTCAATTTGTAATAAACTATTCAACCGAATGTGGTATAGTGTAAATGAACGATAGATAAAAAGTAAAACAAAAAGAAAATGTTTGTCACAACAAACGGTGTCAAAGGGAAAACTAGAATAGATGCGTGTGCGCCTTTAATTGTTTTCTCAATAAATTGATAAATTAAATGATAAATATGCTCGTTAGAAAACATTTGAATATTTTACATAATTGAAATTAATCAAAAATCCACTGTTAAATTGTTACATAAAGAATCGGGAGCACTAAGTTTAATCGATTGAATCGTTATCATAACCACCACCATCATCATCATCATCATCATCATCATATTCATAATCATAATCATAATCATAATCATTATCATTTGCAGCAATTATAATACACAAGGCGATCACAATTAGCGGCAAATTTTTGTTGTATTTCAAAAGTATAAATCCATATCGATCTCACATTTTGACCGTTTTTAACCAAATATCATTTTAACACATGACAAATCCAAATAGAAAATCTGAATTACGATTAAAGCTCAACCAAATCCGGTTAGGTTTTGCATGCAAGTCACACGGTATAAATATGCCCTCACATGGGAATATTGCAATCTTGTGTATGCGGTAACAAGTTAAACAAGCACGTCCAACACAATAAAAAAAACAAACAAAAAAACGAGCCACAATTTATCTTTCTCCACTTCCATATTGGATCATTATGGTTTATAATAATTTTCTTTTGTGTTCTATGTATGCGATGATGGTTTGTTTTTTTTTTTTATTTATTATTTGTCATTTTTATGGTTGCCCTCATGCAACTTATGCTCATATATGGTGCGTGTATGTATGTTTGTGACTGATAAGCCTTTTTTTTCGTTTCGCCTGAATAGTATACTTGAATATTAACAATAACTTGGGCGGCTGCATAAGCAAATCAAATTGAAATAAGACACGAAATGCTCATTTGCATTCATTTTTAGCTGCAAATTATTAGATTATGCTACAAATAAATGGAATGTTTTGTATCAAAATACAGTAGAATAATATGATAACATTTTTGATGGTCATTTGGAATGGCCATTTGTTTATCATATGAATAAAAATGTGCCAAAAATTGAATGAATTTTCTATCATCCATCAACTGAAATTTAAATCAAATCATTTGAAATTGACACTGAAGCTCAATTTATTCAATATATAGTCGATACGAAGAAATTTGAAGTTTTATTTATAAAATAAAACCATGAGATCATTTGGAATTTTACGCAAATCTTTAGGCCAAACTATAACTGAAAACAAAAAGAAAAAAAAAAATTAAAATATTGAGACAAATTGCAGTAAATCAATGCGTACATTCATCAGACAATGTACAAATTTTATAATTTGATTTTTTTCTTCTTTCACTCTCTGATTCGCTACAGTTGATATATTGATTCAGGCCATAAAATAATTTGGTGATTTGGTATGCGACATCGCAATACCATATTTATGATGCGGGTGACATCATACCCATTCGCATTTATGGATGCCATACATATTTTTGGTGTCATGATCGTTTTTTCGGCTCATGATTCTCTATGATACCAACAATTTTTGATAATTTTTTTTTTTTTTTTTTTGTGTTTTTCTTTCTTTGTAATTTTATTTTGATTACTGTTGCTGTTGATTCTATTGTTAATAATGTAATTAGTTATATTTCTCTCTCTCGCTTTCTCTCTCTCTCTCTCTCTCTCACTCTCACTCTCTCTGAAGTCTTGTATATTAAAATCAATTTCAACGGGACATGAATTGTTCATCATTGATCATTATATTGTACGCATTTTGAAATGTGCCACACTTTCTCCATTTAACTATTAATCCATCGAACGATTAATGTCAGTTTATTTTAGTCTATAATAAATATCTACATAATAAGTATATTGTGTAAAATGATGAGTTTACCCGAGCTATGTTGAGTTTTTGTTTTTTTTTTTTTTCATCTCTACGTTTCTCTCGAATTTGACCAAATTCTAAAGAGCGATCGAAAGTACAGTGCATGGTCCACTGATCTTGAATCATTAATTCTATGAAATAATTGTCAATGAAAAACAACTAATGACGTGTCTATTTTCACTCTGTTTCATTTCGATTGATATGAACGACCAAACGAATGATTGAACGAACGAAAATAACAAAAATAAAATGATTCATAGCTGGAGAATGAAAATAAAAAATGAAATGAGTTGATTTCAAACTATTGTGCAATTATTTTCGTGATGTGACGATCAATGTGATCGACATCAGGATGAACAATAGTCGGAGTACCTATAAAATTACCATTATGATGCGTGCAATGTATTTAATTCATATTTTTTTTTTTTGTTTCGTTAAGTTTTTTTGTATTTTTTATTTGCGAGTGAGCAGTAATTTTTTTATCTCTCTCCCTTTTTCTTTCACACCTTTTTGTGTTTCTCTTAATTTTTTTTTTTTTTTTTTTTTTTGAATTTTCCACTTCTCTGCCATTTTTTTGTTCCCTCTTTCTTCTCCTTCCCTTTCTTCTCTCATTTTTCAATCTATTTGTAATTTAAATTCTAAAAAAATTTCAAATAAATTTGTTTGAATCGCAACACCAAAAAAAAAAAAAAATAAAAATATGTTCTAATGATTTTATTTGCTATTTCCACCTAAAACCAGAGATATGATGTCCGTCATAGTTAACACTTTAACCATTTGACGTTATTTTGATGATGATGACAACAGGCATAAAGCGCTGACTTAATAATTGTTGTGTTATACAATGGTCGACCAAAGAGATATTTTACTGCGATTTTGTTATAAAAATGTAGCGAAAATGTATTTGAATGTTAATTGGAATATTGCTGATAAGGATGCAAAGATGTTGGAATGTATTTTTATAAGAAAATTTTGTATCTGTTTTTTTTTTCTTGCTGTTGCTGTTGTTGTTGGTTCTATTTTACTGCATTTGGAATATGGTTTCATTCAAAGGGGGAGAAGCACAAACAAGGGGAAAAAAATCAAATAAAATGGTTTTTTTTTATCGAAGGAGAATGGACGAAAATAAAGTGGTTTGGTTATTTTAAGAATTAAAACGAAAAAAAAAAACACATCCGAAGAAAATGATAAAACCGAATGGCATGTTTTTTTTTGACGTATATGTACAGTGATCACAAATATAAACATAAATGAAAATGCAAAAAATATAGTTTGAATATTTGTAAATGTTAGGGGCATTAGATTTTTTTGAGCGCGGATAAAGAGAGGGTTTCACAATGAGCTGAATGTGAATGTAAGCAAATGGCGATAACAGAAAATAATGTACAGAATTTATTTAACAAAAATAAAAATGAGAAAAAAAAAAAAATACAGAAAGAAAGAATTACAAAACAAAACGATAAAAAAAATGTACAAACAGAAAATATAGGAGAAAACAAATGATTTTCGTTAGAATTCAGTAAGTTTGAGAGCGACATAAGAAAAAAATAAATAAATAAAACGAAATTAAAGAGACTGAAGTAAAAAAAAAAAAAAAAAAAAAAAAAAAAAAACGGAAAAAATATATACAAAAAATATATATTCTTTAACTTCCCCACAATGTGACATGATAAGAAAAATTGAGTTGGTTGTTTTTCCTTTGATTTTGTTTTTTGATTGAATCGTTCATTAATGAATTGGTGTGTTGTATGTGTAAGTGAAATTTTAATTATAAATTGCAGTTCGAACAAAAATCGCAATAGGTGTTTCTGCTTTATTTTCTTTTTTTTCATCATCATTATTATTATTATTATTATTATTATTATTTTCTTTAAATTTTATATTCTGGCATATTATTTATCTATTGCTCTTTTTGTCTGCGATGTTATTCGACTTATAAAAATAAATTGAAACGAAAAAAAAAAAAAATGTAGCGCAAATTAAAATAAAATAAAATGACCAGTAATGCACATAAAAAAAAATAAGTTTAAATATATATAAAAAAAAATTGTTTACTATAAATATTATGTGATGTTAACGATGTTTGTTTTTGGCTACAAATAGATGCAGAAGAAATTTTGTATAATTTCAAGTGATAATGAGGTAAAGATCGTTTTCTTTTCTTTTTTTTTTTGGTGTTTCTGATTTTATGTTGATTGCTTCTGGTATAATGTTCATAATCATGTTGTTACTTAATAATTTTTTTTTTTTTTTTTCATATTAAACCTTTAAACTGAATATAAAATAGTCGTGTGAATTGCGAATGATGAATAGGCTGAACTGAATGCTGATCCAACGATGTGATTTTTTTTTTTTATTTAAAAAACGTGTATTTTGTGATTTGATGGTTTTTTATCGATGAATTGACTTGTATCATTAAATAGAATTCGAGTTATTTCAATTTATGTTATTATTGATACGTGATGGGCTGTAAACGTTTGCACTAACCGAATAAACGGTCATGTACAAAGGTGTACACATTCTACAGTATCAGTGCACGCACAATTTTATTTAAATGTTTTTTTTTTGTTTTATCAAAATGATATTTTCTGAGTATGTGTGTGAGTTTTGTACAAATGCTTCCGAGTCCCCTTTCCCATTTTTCTACGTGTATATAAGATAGATGAGTGAGAATGACTGGAATACCCAATAAAACATGTATGCTGTTGATTTTTTTTTTTTTTTTTTTTGTATTGATTGTAAGAGAATGTTTCATCAAATTTTCACACAAACATCGAGTGTGAGAGTGATATCGACAGAATGAACAGTCAACAGTGTCTCACACAGACCAAAACGCAAAATATTATGATACGAACCAAATGAAAATAATAACAAAAAGCAAAAAAAAAAAAAAAAATAAAAGAAGAGCGTCATCCGTGTGAAGCGAATATGAATACATGGACCAAACACATATTGAATATGGTTGGCATTTTGGCAAATTGACGCAAAATATTGTTGGTCTCTGTTTTTTTTTTTTTCGAATTCGTATGGAAATTTGATGGTGTGAAATAGAAACGAAATGGTTGTGAATATCGCTGGAAAAGGGGATATTTTGCATTGCATGTTTTTTTAAGCAGTTTATTTTTAATTTAATTGTTTCTTTTTTTTCTTGCTTTTTTTGTAATGGATTTGATTTGATTTGATTTGTTTCGACGACAGCATTCGAATTCAGAATGAAAATCTGAAGCTTTATCGTTTACGAATATAATAGCCTACTCACCAAATGAACAATTCGGCGATGATTGCAGCTGATCAGTTTGCTGCATTGATTGTTGGGATTGCTGTAGTGACGATGATGATTGTTGCGATAATTGTGGTGAGTCCATATTTGATTGCGATAAAAATAGTGAGTGCGCTTGATTATGTGGATTGTGTGGATGCTGGAATTGAAAATGCTGTTGTGATGTTAATAAATCAATGTGATCAGTTCCCGTATCGATGCTATGATATTGGCTGCTTTGATTTGGATTTATTTTGCGTTTAGCTGCTTCGAGGCTGCTTCGCGATTGTTTTGATGATAGTAGCCAATTATCTAACATATTAATTGATGTGGATGGTTCGTCAAACAGAAATAACCCATTTGTGACGCAATTGCCCGTAAAGTGATGTGCCGTTTGATTTGCTTTTGTATCTGGTTGCGATTGACTCTGTTGGCTATTTTGGGACTGTTTCGCAACTGCTTCAAAGATAGTAGCCATTTACAACATTAGAGGTCAAACTGGTTTTGACAAATCGGTTTGACTTCCAAACTAACTATTCGCTTTGGTTCGCGTACTTTCCCTCTCTCTCTCTCTCTCTCTCTGTAACTCTTTTCTCTTTTTATCTGACTCTTTCTCGCTTACACACACTTGGTTTTCCTTTTTTTTTCTTCTTTCGCACACAGAGGAAAAGTGATGTTCAAGCGATCGATTATTAACGTTGCTGGACTTGAAGCCAATCGTTTCCGTTTATTATATTTTCTTTATATTATTATCGTTGTATCCTGACAGCAATAATTCTTCCGCCAAAATCGATATGATTTTTTTTTTTAATTCAGTACTTTGAACACCCTTAATGCATAAATGCTTCGTCAATTTCAATCAATTCTCTAGTATTTGATACAATATCTCTATTCTTTTCTTTTTTTGTCGTATATTTGACTCGTGAATTCCGTATCGTTGCGATGAATACTATTTATGTTTCTATATATGCGTTTTGTCTTTTCTTTTTTTTCTTCTTCAAACTAAGTATCGAATGTATGTATTTGCTTGTATTGAGATTAAATTTTGGTTTACTTGATGTACTCCTTTAACAATGAAATTTCGTTTCTTATATTTTTTTTTCTATTCTTTCTCGCTTTTTAAAGATGAGAAAAATAAAAAAATAAAAACACTTGCTGCCAACTTAAAATCAATATTACAAAAGCCAGCCTTGTGTATGGAACTACATAAATTGCATTGACGCTTGCGATGAATAAAATTTGATTTGTTGGTTGTTTGTTTGTTTATTTGAAACGGGCGAATGCTTGATTGGTGTGTATTTTTGCGATGTGTATAATTTAAGCAAAGTGGTGAGTATCACATTTAAATTCAGGCACTTTTATTTCTTTCTTTTAACAAACTAGCTATGACGATTTATTTTGTGTATTTCTTGTTGATGTAATAAATGGTAAATGGTGTATTGAGTTGATGTGCTGCGATAGGAGGGTGAAAATAACGTTGATTTTTCGCTTACAAATAGAAGATTTCCAAGATCTCAATGTGTGATGATGTGATTGGTTTAGTGTTGTCTTTTCTATTAATATTCGCTTTGAGCTAGTTTGATGAATAATCGTTTAGATGTGTATTTTCTTTTACGAGTGAGTGTGTGACTTTTTTGCTGCCAAATTGATGATTTTTTTTTATATATATTTATATATATATTTTTCTTTCAAATTCAATTAAATTGGGTTGACACTTAATGATCGCGTACACAAGTATGTTTCCTTTGGCGTAATTCTGTTGATTTCATTGGAAAGCAATCAGACTTGCAGGGAATTGATATTAAGTTTATTTATATTTTTACTTTTCTTTTTATTATTATTGTTGTTTCTTCGATATTGTTGATGGCATCGATTCCAGTTTCAAATAATCCAATTCACACAATTGTTTCTTCTTTTGCTGAATTTTCTATTTCAATTGTTGATATTGTTGTTGCTGCTGCTGTTGTTTGATTTGGGTCGATGGTTGAATATTTTATCGTTTATGCGTTTGATGTTCCGATGTATGCTTTTATTTCAATATCACTTTAATAATTCAATATTCGGATTAGATCGTGAATTTTAGTTCGCAAACCACAATTAGAAAATTGTCACCATTTTTTGTTTTGTTTTTTTGTTTCGTATTAATAAAGAAAAAAAAAAAAAAAGAACAAAATAGATAAAAAATAATGTTGATTGATTGGAAAATTCAGTTAAATAGAGATTCCTAATTTATGAAATTGTTGGTTCTCTTGAATTCGTCGGAGAATATGTGTGTGTAATGATGTGAATATATAACGGTCAATGTGATGAGCGAAAAATATTGTAATCAAATTACAAATGCATGAATGACATATTGCAAAAATGGTTTTGCTCCTCATTTTCTTTCGTATCTCTCTCTCTCTCTCTCTCTCTCTCTCTCTCTCTCTCTCTCTTTCTGTCTCTTTCTCTCTTTTCTTTATTCAATTTCATAATCGATTATCACTTTCGAGCATCTAGTACTCGGTAACATTCATAACTATGTTAATGGACATTGAACGATTGAGTATATGAATACACTCGTTATTCGTACATGCTTTCACATTTCCAGTCGATTTTAATTCATCACATTGATATTTTGATAATTTTTTCTTTTTTTTTTTTTAATACAAAATATTCGGTTGAAAATGATTTAATAATTCGTTTATAATTGAATGAATCCGTAGAAAATGTATATTTCATATACGTGCATCACATATGATTAATTCAATCATTCACTCTTTCACTCATTCGCTCATACAAATCCACAAATATTTACACACTAATATAAACACACAACATTCAATTTATATTATACAAAAGAGTTCCATTGTCCTTTCAAAACCAATATTATTTAATACATTCGTTCGTTTGTTATCATTTATATTATGTCGAATAAATGATTAGGAAATGTCATTTCATTCTATAATAATCATGGCCACGCCATTGCATCGTGTTTGATGTGCTACATAATTCAGATTAATATCGATATATATATACGGTGATTTCAATAGTTTTCGTGTGGATTTTATTTTTTTTTTTTTTTTCTTTTTTGTGTGTTTAACAAACAATTGTTTGGGGCCGAAAAAGAAAAGAAAAATTCAATCGAAACAAAGTATATGGTTAAACGTCAATCTGTTAAACAGTTTATTATCAAAGCTGATATTTAATTTCTCAGTGTTTGTATAGATGCCAAACTAATAAATCACACAATTATAATTTGACAAATATGCATATACATTTCGATTAAATCACCCGAAAAAAGTGCTCTATAATTTGTATAAGATCAGCTTTATTCTTGAAACGTTATTTCATTTCCCAAAGTAAATACTTGGAAATGACGACATTGATAAACGAAAGATGATTTCAAAAAATCAGTAATGAAGTGCTTTGCAAAAAAAAGAAGAGGAGGAACAACAGGAAGAATAAGACTGAATAAAAGTACAAAAAAGAAATATGACGAGAAAAATTTACAAGAAAAGTGACTTCATGTTATGCACATAATTGAGCGTCATTGAATGTATTTTCAAGAAAAAACAACAGCCACAAATCACGACAAAAAATAAAAAAAAAAATGGCTTTTCAATCGGCAAAAGACTAGACACAATTACATGCGCACAACAAACACTGGTATCAATTCACCGAAAAAGCACGATCAATCAAAGTGAATAATAAACATTTAACACAAATACGAATACAACACATCTCGGGGATCGGATTCAATCGGATTGAAGAGCGTCGAGAATGACACAAGTAAACGGCAAGAAAAAAAAAAAGCATAGCGAAAAAGATAGACTCTATTCGGGGTACATCGTCAAACGGAATATATCAGTGCCTTTGAAAACATTATATAATCATCCATGTTAAGTGCCTTAAAGCCGTTACTGAAACCAGCGCTCTGTTGCTGCGGTCGTTTTCTGTTATCGTCATGAATTCTGTTTTTTTTTTTCTTTTGTCATCTTTTTCTTCTTCTTCTTCTTCTTTTTTTTGATCATTTTGTTTGCTTCGTGTCATTTCATACTCGCTCATTTATTCTATACAGTTTTTTTCGTCTATTCCATTAAATTCAACTACTCGGAGTGTGTTTTTTTCTTTCTTTCTATCTTCTCTCTGCTGTATCTGTACACTACTGAAAACATTATATACACAGCAAAGAGTCTCTCGCATTTTCAAACTATTCAGCATACTGTATAAAAGAGAGTTGTAAGCGCATTGCGCACAATATTTAGAACAAACTAGAAGTTATTGGATATTGTGCAATGTTTTCATAACATAACATGAAAATAGTATAGTTTAACTGAACAAATTTTTTTTTTGTGTTTTTTTTTTTCTCATCTCTGTCACATGAACTATTGTCATTGTGTATCCCATACAATCTTTTAATGAAATCGATTGATATTTACATGGACATTAATTTGCGTTTCCTATTCACTTTGAAATGTAATTGATCATTACAATGCAATGAATTGCAGCTGATGTAAGATAAAAAAAAAAAAAATAGAAAAAGTTTCAAAATTAGTTGCTTTTTCCAATTCCAATTTTTAAAGTCGATTTTTCTAGTTGCAATTTATTTGTTTGTGCATCAAATTTTTTAGACATTTTTTCTTGAATTATTTGCTCAAATTTTCTAAATAATGCATACACAACCACAATTTATATTTATTATTTTATATTTGCACCAAAAAAATATCCACACAATCACATAACACAAATTTCAGCACGAACTAGAAACAATAATTTCCAAAGTTTCGTGAAAAAAAAAAGTAGAAAAATTCAAAATTTGTACACAAATTGGTAAAAATTTTCAATTGATGGAAAAATTATCAAACAATTATTGACAGTAGAGATCTTAGTCGAAAACTGAAAACTAACAGCCGAAAACGTTATTATCAATGAAGCAAATCATGTATATTTGAAATACAGAAACAAAAAAAAAAGAAACAAAAAAAAATCGAAAAAAGCGCTCGCTCACACCAAATGCCAATTGATTCCGAACAGTCATTCGTTACAACCACATGAAATCCAATCAAATACACATCGCATATCATTTGACGCATACACATACTCCAAAATTTCCATTTAAGGCAAATGTGTATATACGAAGTGGCTCATCAGTCCCCCAAAGCCGCACATTCTCATATCACATGTGTAACGAAGACCACAAAAGAAAACAAAAAAAAAAAATGAAGGAAAGAAAGAAAGAAGGAAAAGAAGACAAAAAGAAATACACGAATAAATATATAACACGGATGATGAAACGGTGACAACTCCGATTAGTTAGTAGTAAAATTTGGATTTATTTCTTCATTTTTATAATGAAAAAACCAGCAAACAAATGAAATAAAAAAAAAATCAACACCATTTCTTTCTCTTTTAATCTTTGTCTTTGTTATTTCTTTTGTTTCTATTCTCTTCTTTATTTGTTTCGTTACACAAACGATTCATTTTTGCCACTTAAAAATCCATCACATTTCATTTTAAATAAATTATTCATCAAATTACACACACACACACGCAGACTGTTTTTTTTTCTTCGAAAATTTCGGTCACCGTATATTTTGCAGTTAATTAGATATAGAAATGTAACCGATGCAAATTATGACAGAAAGCAAAACAATAATGAAACACAAAAAAAAAAAAAAATGATCCAAAACACACAGAAGAAAGGAATAAAAAAGAAATATACATAACACACAACTGGCACAAGAGAAACGCTTCTTCGTTCACTTGATCAATATCAACCACTGACTGTACGTGGCGCTTTCATACACACATTTTGCAAAGCATTTTTTTTTTTTTACTCTCGAGAATGGCGTATTTTATTTCATTTCATTTGTTGTTAAAATTTCTGTGTATTTTTCCTTATGCTGGGACATGATAAATATATGAAACTATTTGGCGCATTTTGTCTGTGTACAAACAACCGGCTAAATGTGTTCCGTTCGAATATATGAATTTGTGTGTTTTTTTTTATTTTTTTTTGGTAAGAAACGATAAATAGAAAGACGAAGGGAATATACACAGAGAATTTAATAGCTGAGAGCCGAAATAAAGTGATAGAGTGGAAGAGAGAGATTGAGAAAAAAAAGAAGAATAAATGTAAAAGATAAATAACTCGGACATACATTTAGCAATTCCTTTTCAGTGACACATGACGCATTACATTGTCATCCATTTGAAAGTTAGAATATAGAAGCATAAATATACCGCGATGATCAAAAAAAAAAAACAAACAAAATACCCATCGAGAGTACAAGCGCACTAGTAAGCGCGCGGTTTTGGACGCGCTTGATTCTTCGCGCTATAAGAACTACATTTTTCAATTTCGCAAAACAGAAGAGGAAGAGGAAGAAGAAGAAGAAGAAAAAAAACTTGAAGACTTAACACTCAACAGCAACAGCTAGCAGATAGCATAAGACCTTTAACGTTGTGCGTTCTTAAAAAAAAAACTTAGAATACAATCATTTTATCTGTATCTAAAAAAGGCGGTTTGATTTCATCGGAAATCATCGTGCGCTCATACGTAATGTTTTGATTCGCTAAAAATCTACATCTCATTTAAGTAATCGTATAAGCAGGAGAGATAGAGACAGATAGAGTTCCAACAAAAATGACAACAACAACAACAACAAAAATTTATAACTAGTTTCAAACTACGATTATTTTCATTCACACTCGTTCAACCAGACTATGTATGAATAATCATCGTCTTTGTATCGTTTGGTTTATTTTTTTTTTTTTTCATTTATTTCGTTCATTTGAATTGATTTTTATTTTTTGCTGTTGCTGTTGTTTTACTGTAAACCAGTTTACCAGTGTCTGAATAAATGAATAAAATTCAATTTCGAACGGAAATTTCTTTCGAAATTGATTTTTGTTATTCGGTAACACTTAAAGTTTTCCTCAGTGACATTCAAAGCCATATGTGGAATTGGAATTAATTTTCTGTGGAATATTGTCAATGTAGTTGAATGTATTTTGTGTTCATTGTTTTGCCACATGTATTTGGATTGTTGTATGTGTGTGTGTGTGTGTGAAAATTATGTATGCATTTGAATGAGACGGCACAAATCGACGCATTACAAATTTGTACAAATGTCACATGATTGTCTCATTTCGCTAGAAACGATCAGAAATCAACAAATCACACGATCACTGCTGCTTGTATGGACGGTTCTAGGTCAGAATCGCGCGTCAAATATTCACTGAAACAAGCAAAATAGCGAGAGAGAGAGAGAGAGAGAGAGAGAGAGAGAGAGAGAGAGAGAGAGAGAGAGAAATATAGAAAGAAAGAGAAAGAAAGAAAATTTTTTTCCACAATAGACACATGACAAACACTAATTTTATATGAATGAGATGTGTTGAATATGAATATTTGTTTCTAGTTTTTAGCTGTGCTTTTTTGTTTTTTTTTATTCATCATTCATTTAAATTGGATTCCATGTTTTTTCCAATAATATTTTTTTGTTGATCGTGTTTGTTTAACATGAATGCATCGAATTGTGTGATATTTATTAGACGAAGGGAAGAAAAAAAAACAGACAAAATCTCAATAAATTATATGATTAAATAATCTATGTGATTTGCTGGATATATACATATATATTGAAAAACTGTGATGATATGCACAATACTGTCATTATCAAAGTCACAAGCAAATTGGGGGCGTGTAAACTCACGACAGATATTTTCGATAAAACTCTATAACAAATATTTTCCAGTTTCTTTTTTTATTATAATGTTCAATGTGATTTCGTGGAGAAAAATGATTGAATCGACAGAGAGCGATAGAGTGTGAGAGGGAGAGAAAGAAAAGTCAATTTTTAGGCACACACACACATACACACACAAACGCACGTATATATCATTCTGTATCGATAGTCAAAATTCTCGGCCAAAACATACGGTAGAAAATGTCAAATGACATTGGCACACTCTTGCCAAGAAAGAAATTAAAAAGGAAAAAACACACAACACAAGAAGCACGGAACAAGTGTGACGATCAATCGAACCAACAAATTTTCAAAAAAAAAAAAAAAAAAAAATATGTTTTTTTTTTCATTTTTCGCAAAAATAATTGACTTTGCACAAACGTCACACATTCAAATCAAACTAAAAAAAACTGATTTTTTTTCGTTTTTTTTTTTTTTTTTTTGGAAAAACCATTATTAATCAGGAAACCAATGAGAAAAGTGAAAAAAATACACACCACAAGAGCACACAGGAAAAAAAAAACACAATTATCACGAATAAAAAAAAAACTGACGGAGAAAATGATTCGTTAATATTTTTTTTTTGTTTTCTTTCTTCTCGTCGTATTTTGTTTTATTTCAAAACTATTTGAAATTGTCTGAACAGGCAAATGATGAAAATGATATTCGAACTTATTTACTGTGATTATTTTAAAGAAAAATAAACTGCGATAATCATATTATGTCGGGAACGCGCGCGTGTTGTCTATAATATTTGGTTCGTATCTAGTGTTGTGTATGCGATATGTGAACCCCTCTAAACAATACTAATCAAATAAATGGACTACGATTTGAACGAAACCGTCATCGCCAAATTGCACTGTGTGCGAACGTATTTATTACAAGTTTGAGCTGTGTGCTTTTTTTTTCTCTTCATTTCATATATTTTTCGTCTCTTCTCTTCTCTTCTTTCATTACTATGGGATACGGCTATGATGTAGTTCGCTATTCGTTCGATGTATGCCGAGTCTCTTTTTTTTTTGCTTCTTTCATTGTGATTATTATTATTGTTTTCGTTAACATTCAATACATAAAAGCGGACAGCACACACAGTTTGTGTGTGTGTACGTGTGTATGTATCTGTTGTTGTTAGTGATGTTGCTTCTGTAACTACTTTGAAGGCGAAAAAAAGAGTAAAGAGCAACAACAACAATACATAGCGAATGCGGTTGTATGCGTGGGTCTCTGTGTGGTTTTTTTTTATTGTAAAATTATTATTGTTATTATTTTTCGTCGCTTTTTTTCGTAGATGTATAATTTTTGCTCCAGCAATGACAGAGCAAATATATACGTTGACTAAACCACATGAATCTACAAGGTGTATGTATATCACTATACAATGGTATATTTGGTGATAGACGGATTCAACTTATGACTATATTCGCACCATGTAAATTCAGTTGTGTCTTAAATATCAAACATTTATTCATTTTTCGGCAGAAGGAGAATCAATTTTGGTCTTTCTTTTTCTTCTTTTCTTTCTTTCTCTCTCTCTCTCTCTCTCTCTCTCTCTCTCTATCTCTCCTCTCTCTCTCACTCACTCACACTCACTCACTCTCTCTCTCTCTCTCTCTCTCTCTCTCTCTCTCCTCTCACTCTCACTTAGTCTTTCTCACTATCCAATCTGCTCTTAACAATTTTGAAATTCATTGAAACAACGAAAACTGAAACTAATATGATCGACATCGTTTTTGTTTCATCTCTTTCTTATTCGTTTTTGTATAATTAATGTGTGCGAAATCCATCGCGCACACATGCATGTCAATGGGTCAGCAATAAGCTAATGCTCAAACTTAAGCGTTATACAATAGAATTGCAAAGCTGTTTTCCATTCGTATGAAATACGTTAATTTGCTGCTATCAATACGTGTGCACGATGTGTATGCGATTGTGGTGTGTGAAACGTAAATTGGACACATAAACATGTGTCCAGGGGAACACAGTGTCACAGTGTAGATACTCGATATTAAAATGTTCGCATTTTTCTTTTCTTTCTTTTACTCATTCTCTCTGTTTCACTCTATTTTCGTCATTTTAAATGTTAGCATGTATTAGACTGTCCGATTTCCAAAATATTAGTGAAGGTTACTTCACATTTGCAATGTGATTTAACGATTTTCTCACTCTTTCTTTCGTTGTTACTCGCATTCATGTCTCTCTTTTATTCGATGTTATCCAAACTTGCTTGTCATTAGGCTCACTCACACTTGTTTTCCCTTGTGCTCTTTCTCTCTCTCTCTCTCTCTCTCTCTCTCTCTCTCTCTCTTTTACACATAGACTCTATCTATTCCTCTATCTCTCTTAACACTTTTACATTCTATCTCAAGTTTTTTTTTTTTTTTTTTTTTTTTTTTTTTTCCATTTCATTTGGTTTCATTTAATCATCGTTTCGTAAGTATGCAAGTGTTTTAAGACGCTCGTTTGCGCCATTTAAACTTTTTTTTAATTTGGCGTTTAACATTTATATACATAGTCGTGCCATTTGTCATTCAAAGTGCGAATTGAAATCGAAGAGTTACGAAAAAGAAGAAGAAGTGACACATGGTCAAAGAGAAAAAAAATGTTTTGGCCACACATACACACATACACAACTAGTTCACTTACACACGAAAGTAAGGGAGAGAGAAAAGAAAAAATACAAACAAACACCATCAAATTAATAAATTTTCACAAATTATAGTGGCATTTCAATTTTATAGTATTCAAATTGATTGGTACTTTTGCTTTCAACAAAAAATTGAAAAGCGAAAATGAAAAAGAGGAAAGAAAAAAATCTTTATGGCCGAGAGAAGAGAAAAAAAAAATGTTTACGATTGAATGCTCACGTAAATACGTGATTGAAACTATGTAGCTTAAATGAAACCATCGAAGCCTATTTTATAGACACACAGAGAGATCTATATCATCTTCTATTTCGACATTTCAGTTTCTACATACATATATATTATTATTTTTTTTTTTTTTTCATATTGATGACCCCAAATAATTAGGTTATGGATAACTCAAATATTACATTTGAAATGGTCTTTATATGGAAAAAGCTTTATATCTCAGTAACATGTGCTGAACCTTTTTTCAATGTTTCCGGATTATCTCTCTCTATCTCTCTCTCTCTCTCTCTCTTATCTCTCTTTCTCACTCTCTCCCTCCCTCTCTCTCTCTCTCTCTCTCTCTCTACTCTCTCTATCTATCCATCTATCAAGCTCATATCTTCAACATTCATATTTTTTACTTTGACATATCGAATTTCCGTGTATGTTTATATGTGACAATTACATTAAGTCGAAAACAAAATATGTTGAATTGCAAAGTACGAAAAGCAAAGAAAACAAAACGTATCAACATATGTATACCATACACTTTCTTTCCTTTTTTGGCAACAATTGTGAAACTATCTACACAGTGTTGTTGTTGTTGTTGTTGTTGTTTTTTTCGAGCAAATTTTTTGCTTGCTTGCTGTTTAACTGCGATATGGATCATTGTACAGGAACAAGCCGGCAATTTAAACGCAATTCAAAGTTATTCTTTCTCAAAGTTAGGAAGATATTTGATACACCATTTTGTGATGGGATCAGTGTGTTATCATTGACGGCTACCGGATGCAAAGCTTCAATATCAAGTGTTGATGAAAAATAAATAAATAAATAACATTTTTGGCAAAGGAACATTTATTTAGGATACATAGAAATGTAACAGAGTATTATGGAAAAGGAGCGAGAGTGAAGAAAAGGGAGTGTGAAAAGTGAGAGCGATCCATACAGAGACAAAGAGAGAGAAATAGAGAGAGAGTTAGAGGGGGGGGGGGGCGAAGAGAGAGACAGAAAGAGATGGAGAGTGGGTTCGAGAGAGAAAGTGAGCGAGGCATAGAATGAAAGAGAGTAGGAGAAAGAGTATCGTTTTGGGTGTAAATTTTGGAACACAAAAAAAAAAAAAAAACACAAAATCAGCCCATACCCCGCACGTAACCACATATATAAGTTTATGACAAAAACGAGCAATAAAAGTGAATTTGGCTTTTTGTGAATTGCCCACCACAAATGGACGATCACAATATTTAAAGCCAAAAATAGTAGATTATTCGTGTGTGTTGAACGAGTATATGGTTTCGTTGCTTCATATCTTCATTTAAATTTTTTTTTTGCTGTGATGATATTATTTTGAGCCATAATTTATTGTCTTTCTCTCTACCTGTGAGATTTTTCGTATCTATTTGGCAATACAAAGAAAAAATACCGTCATTTGGTTTGCTATAATGCAAACCAGAAGTGACTGAATTTCAAATTTAATATACTTTCCACATTACTTCAAATGTGGCGAGAAAAAAAAACACCAAATATCTCTCTATATCGCTCACATTTGCACTGAAATGGAGTCAATCGTTACGTTATATTTTCATATTCATTTGATGGTGTAAAACTGGCACATTTTATTTTTTTTTTTTTTTTTTTTTTTTTTCATTTCTTCAAGACGTAAAAGTTGCGTTTCAAATACAACCAATGAAAAAAATACCGTTTTTTTTACTTTTTTAAATAGAAAATTGAGCTAATAATTTTCACTTTCATGCACTCTATTTTTCTATCAAGTATACTTGAAAATTAAATACTAACGGTAACACTGAATGTATACATATTCAAAACCAATCTAAATCATATAATACATAAATATAAGAAAATCGAACCCATTTGGTTGTATACGTATTTCCCTTTTTCATATTAATTTTATACGTTCTCAAAGGATTCATAGCATATGAAATTAAAATAGGTTATTGAATAGTATAATAATTCTGTTATTGAATAGAGAAAAGTTGTTTCACTTTAAAATTCATTTATGGGCATTTTGATTAATCAAATTTTCCCAAATGTGAAATTGATATGAACTAATAAAATAAAACCAAAACCCTATCGTATCACATTAATCGATTAAACAGCGAGCACAAATTGTTTAAATGATAGCATTGGTATTGTAAAGATTTAAACGGTTTTTTGTTTGTATTGTCTTTGTGCGTATGGAAAATCTCATTAAATTTTCACAAAATTTGTCAAATGCATTTTGTATCGCGTGGTTTTCTTCTGAACAATTCAATAAATAAATGATTGAATATCTTTTTATTAGCGCCATTCACATGAATGCATTGTGCGATATAAATATTGTTGCAAAATATTATTGATTTTGTTTGGAAAATTTTCACATATTTGTGAATAATACACATTTCACAAATATAAATTTTTCTCTTGGCTTCAAAATTCTTATTTTTTTCCAATGTTTTTTTTTTTTTTTTAGTTTTCTAAGCCGTGTATCTATTATCTATTTTCCACAATGTTTGATTCATAATTTGTGAAATAGAGCAAAGCTAAAATACTAAAACAATATGAATTGCTTGAAAATATTGTCATTAAAATATTGTTTTTATGAAAACAATTCGAATTTTTTATTTTGGAATTTTAAAAATGATTCCATATATTTTTGTATGGCAACAAACTTAAATTTGTCGATGACTATTTCATTTTCATTTTCTATGTCTACTATTTCCATGTGCAATTCATGACCGAAATTTTTTTCATTATGCCAAGTAGCAATGGGTTGTGGTGTTTTTTCTGTATGTATAATAAATACATATATACATTTTTTTTACGGCTACAAAATAGCATATTCACAATTCAATTTCATTTCAATTTGCTATTGTTGCATACACAGAATATACAATTATATGTGCATATTTAATTGAAATATTTCTTTTCTTTTTCTGCTTCTTCTTCTTCTTCTTCTTCTTCTTCTTATTCTTTTACTCATTCTTTTATTCTTTCTCAAGTTGCTTTTCATTGTCTTTCACTACTCATCAATAGAAACAGAAAGTGAAAAAAAGAAGAATAGTTCGATTCTTTCCATTTTGTTTCTATTTTAATTTTTGTTTTCAGTTTCTATGAGTATTTACATTTGAAATTATAATTATTATTTTACTTAGCTTTGATATATTTATTTGTGAAAAATGAAAATGTATCAAACATTGAAAATGATGTATCATTCATCATTCATTGTGCATTATAAATGAATAGGAAGAAACGTAAAGAAATTCACACAACGAATTGTAAAGGATTTCAACCAATTATTTGAGGAATTTTTTGCTATCGAAATGTAATATTTGGTATTATGATGTCAGTGAAATGACATCAAAATTCACGCAGCCAATTTGAGAATGATCTGCATTCATCTATTTAGAACTAAATGTTGTCATCTCTACAGTTTAACTAAAAACTATGTTTCTTAATTGTAATTTTAAAAAATTTCAATGCAAATGTCAATTCCCATATTTTGATTTAATGATTGAAACATTATCAATTTATGATTAAAATATTGATTCATTCAAATGACAATTTAAATGTTTATTTCCTTCTATTTGTGAGCAATAGAATTCATTGAAGCGCAGACGGAAAGTTATGTGCAAATTGAAAAACATCTTTGACATTTTCTTTTATTAAGTACATTATATAGTCGAAATATATTTGAATCAGATATTAATTAAAGTTTGATGAAATTGGATAGTAAATTTCATTATAAATGACTTTTGTGCAATTTCGAAATTGATCTTAACGATCATATATGCTTGTATTGAATATCCCAAATAAATAAACAATATAAAATGTTTTCAAGCACGAATTGATTCAAGAAAACGAATTGAATCAAAACCGAACAAAGTATAATGAAGAATATTGCGGTTCATATGGTATAAAGAATGAATAAAATGAGTGAATAGTAGAGAAAAATAGAGAGAAATAGAGAGAGTGGGAAGGGGTGAAGAGGAGGAGAAAGAGCGAGTAAATGTCCATTGTCTATCTGTGTGCAATCAGGACAAACTATAATGATTGGGATGAACCATTTATCTGTTTAACAATAGCCAAACCATAGACGACGACGACGACGACGACAACAACTATATGTTAATGGTTAGGTATAAAAACGGTACACAAAAATGAATACTGCACTGCACAAAAACAAAACTAGGCCATGAACAAAAATGTACAAGCTTTTCCGTCATCCAACCAATAATATGGTATGCATGTAGCGCGCGCACATTATTCACATGTGACTCGAGATTTGGTCGTCCGTTTTATTTCGAAATATATTCAAGTCTGAAAAGTGCTCTATTTAGTAACACACTGCATGTGTGTATGTGTTTTACGCTCTGTCTGTGGGTGTAAAAGTGGATAAATTTTTGGCTCAGAGAATGAGAATAAGCATGTGTGTATGTGTTACGCTTATTTGTGTGCGTGTGACATGCATTTGAATTTCGTTGATCAAAGCTTTCTCACCTCTCTGCCCCTAACTTATTTTCACATTCTCGCTCACTCTATCGTCATTGATTCTCTTTTTACTCCCTCTCGTATGCCTTTTATGTATGTATATATATATAACAATTTTCATTCCCCTATTGTTCACGTGCTGTGCCGCCATTCGTTTGTTCCGCTTTTTATGCACAACAATTCACCACCGATTCGTTTTGTTCCCATTTCTTTTGACATGAAATTCCGTTGCTGAATTGAAAATCTGGAGTGCTGCTTATTAATAAAAAGATAGACAACACGAAAAGAATCAACGAACAAATGAAAAAAAGAAAAAAAAAAATGAAAAAACAAACAAACGAGCAAAAGGCAGGGAAAAAACTCAAGCAACGACAACGATTGAATGGGTTGCATTATAAAACTGAATCCGTGTTTAATTTGTGCGGGAGGGAAAAGCGTCAGCTTGTTTGCTCTGAATGTGCTCGAGACTCCATAACGTATAGACTGTGTAGTAAGTATATCGTAGGAGTGTACTGTGCTGTATTGTACTGTGTGCATTATATGCACTTTAATGCTTCTGCACAATCGTTCAGTGTTTACACAGGAGAAAAAGATACACACACACACAATGTACATGATACAAGTAAGACTGTGTTTTTTATTCTCTCTCTCTCTCTCTCTCTCTCTCTCTCTCTCTTTTCTTTTTCCTTCATTCCTCCTAGAGAATTATGCACACGCGGTTAGAATAGGTATACGCAGTCGTGTTTTGGTATAGTGTGATTTCGCGCGCCTCTTTTCACAGGGATATTGCAGATAAATTCCATTACATGTTCATACAGGCCAATAACAAAATAAAATCGAAAGCGCATATGGTACGGAAAATAAGGTCAACATAGACACGGAATGTTTACACAACGGCAAATAGTCAAACATACAGAGTCAGACACACTCTTGCACATAATATTCTATGCACCGTTTTGCCATATATATTTACACACACACACATACAGCAATATCTATCACTAATGCATGTCGTTGTTCCTCTTTCATTGCTCGGCTCGGTTCAGCTTTGCTCTGCATTGTCCGTTCAATGTGTGCAATGGAGTGCATTTTATCTTGGGCTGGCAGCGACAGCCGCAACGCAACCAAAAACAATAATAATCGCATTGAAAGAAGAGAAACAACAACAAAATTATGCTGACAATGAATGAAAGAATCAGCGTGATGGCAAGGAAATGCACTTACTGGCAACTTTTCTACTGCACAAACACAGTTTCTCATGCCAAGAATGCACTGCACCATTTTGAAATATAATGGAATTGTTGTTTTTCGATAACTATGTATGCAACTTCTCTTTCTCTCCCCATCTTTCTCTCTCTCTCACTCTCTCTCTCTCTCTCTCTTTTTCTCCCCTCTTTTCTCCCCTTCTGATTCTTCTACATTTTCAAAATATTGACATTATGACTCGGTTAATTTAATTTTAAGCCAATTCAAATGTATTGCGGTTACAAATGACCGATAAATCAAAAGCAATATACAAAAACACATACATAGTCGCAGGTGTATCATTCGTTCCATTTAAATGTGTGTCAAATTGTATGAAAAATAAACATATTGACCGCTTGAGATGATAAACAAAATGAATGACCATTTGTATGATTTGTGTTCATATGTTGCAATGTATGCAAATGTGAACATAACAAATAAAAACAAAAATCGATTCGATTCACCAAAATTTGAAATGGCTTGCGATCGCCAAACAAAAAACCAAAACAAACAACAACAACAACAACAGTTGATTGTCTTGATTGTGAAAAAAGGCCAAAAAAATCCGTTTTGTGCGAGAGCAAATCAAACAGAGAAACAAATCAATAAAATGACTTGTAGGCATGAGCAATTGATGACAAACCAATGGAATAAACGGATTTTACCAAATAGTAACCCACAAACGAGATGAATACTTCGAATGACTTCATGCTATCAAATTTCAATAATGTTGTAATTGTATCGTCTCGTTTTATGATGGCTTTCGCTCAATCTAACTCTTACTCTCATTCGTTTCATTTTCTTTTTCTTCCTTTATTTGTGTCTCTCTCTCTTTTTTTCATTTTTTTTACAGTTCTCTTGTATGCCATTCTATTGTACTAGTCGGTTTTTGAGTGTTTAGCAGTTGGCTCGCTTTATCTTATTTCCCGTTTGTTGTTACTGTTGCTGTTACTGTTGCCGTTACCGTTTTTCCATTTCGTGTATTTAATATTAAATAGTGTATGATTTGTGAATTATGTATGGTTGTCTATACGATGGCTTTTTCAAGGATACTTATCGATCGATGCACTACATACTTTTATTGTGGGCTATATTTAACCAACGAATACATCAAACATTTGTTCTTTTTTTTTTCAATTTCTATTTCTTCTTTTTTTTTATTTGCTTTTTCTTCTTCTTTGAAATAGTTTGGATATAATCAAACAATATGTATGTTTTATATGGATTTGCTTCTCTAGGAGAGAGAAAAAAAAAGAGTAAAATACATTCATTCTTTTGACTTTTATCTCTCTTGCTCCATGATATTCAAAAGTGAGTACATGTTTTTCGGTCGCTTTAAAAGCACATTTCGATTTATTTTATTTCTCGTTTCATTCTCTATCTCTCTCGCTCTCTCTCTCCCTCTCTCTCTCTCTCTCTTTCTCTTTCTCTCTGTTCATGCGTCCTTCTATTGAACGAATCTATGAACGAAAAAAAAAACCTTAAGCAGATTTAATAAATATTATCGATTTCTTATTTTATCTGTGAAATGTAGGGCCTCCTGTGAGCGAGGGTTTTCTTTCATCTGTATGTATAATCGCATGTGCACGTGAAATTTATTTAGCGAAAATGACGGCTTTCGTACACGCCCCATTTTATACATTACCAATTTAAAATTATATGCATTACACATATACACAAACTAAAAACGGTCGCTACAAATTAGTTTTAAAGTGAAAAACTGAAAATAATAATGCACACTTTGAGTTGGAGTGTGGTTTGTTTTTGTTTTCTTGAAATTTTGTTTCCTTTTTTCTCAATTTATTGCATAAAAAAGAAAATGAACATTTTGCTAAATGAAATGAACAAAGTCGCTAATTTATGCTGGTTCACGCATTACACGGAAATCATGAGTTCACTTACCCATTCGACCAAAATGTGAGTCTAACTTTTTTCCATTTTATGCATTTTCACCTGTTCAAACCAAACAATTTTTTTTTTGTTCGTTGTCTTTGCCTGCAAATTCTTTTATTTCAACAGCGTTTGCTTTCGGCTTTTCATTTCTTTTCTTTTTTGCATATCGTCTCAATGGACATAAATTCCAAAGATTTATAAAAACACATTTTAAACACACGAATACTATTAGCTATTGTATTTTCATGCTTGCAAACCTGCAATTTCGATTGTAACTATGCAATTGTAACAGCAACTGACCGATCTTGCCATTTACAACATATCACGATTTTCTACAATCGGCCATATGTTTTGGATAGATCAATTTGGTCATTGTTCATTCGACTAACACCTTAAATCGTGCACATGTTAGAAACAATGGGCTATTAGATTTGTCAAGCTTATTTACGATTATGCGGATTATGAACATGGGATAGACAAAGATATAGAGATAGATTGAGACAGAAAAATAGAAGAGTGAAACTTTCGAGTATTATATGTGTATTCACACAATAAAAAAAATCACTCTCAATCATTCAAATTTGTTTCGAGTGAATGAAATAAAAAAAAAAAAAAAAATGAAGCCATCGTAGACGTGTGATAAAAAAAAAACAGCAAACTGACGATGACTAAAACAATTGATATTATATACAGTTACATTTTGAGAAAATGATTATGTGTGTCATGTTAGTCGTTCATTAGTATGTTCGATTCATTGAACGGAAAGTGTTTTCGTAATCGATCACATTTTTATGTGCTAGCTAACTTGTGCCATTGTATTTATTGTACTTGTTTATTTCACAATTAAAAATGTTATGATTTCAATTTGTAAAATGGTTTTTGCCTTTGAGAAAAAAAAAATCAATTCCGTTTATTTAACAACAAATACAATTTTCTTTAGTTTTCCAACAATTTCCCTCATTCTCTGAGATTCTCTCTTGGCTTTCATTCTTTGTTTCATTTTCTGTCTTTTATTCCCGTATTTTCTTTTTCTCATTCCATCTTTGTTTCAATTTCTTTCTCTCTTTTTCTCTCTTTCTCTCTCTCTCTCTCTCTCTCTCTCTCTCTCTCTCTTTTTCTCTCTTTCTCTATTCAAAACCATTTTTGTCCAATGTTGTAATCAATAAATTAGTCGATTTGTTCTTTGGTTATCGCACGAAAACTTTGAAGCGCTTGAATGACCTATTTTTTACGGTTTCATGGTAATTCAAATTGAAATCGTGCACGGAACAAATATATTTTTGTGTTGGTATTTGCCATTGTGTGTCCCTTGTCACAATTTATACTGTATAACTTATCATGTCCACCCTTTGTTTGTTTGTTTTTTTTTTTCTGCATTTGCTGCTTATTATTTCACCTTCTTTGAACTGACCATTTGTTGAATTTTATGATATATTATTTTGCATTAAATGCATAACAATCGGCATTTTTCCCTGTATGCACTTTTCTAATTCTCATCAAATTTTCGCTCAGCTGTGCTTATTTCTCAAACACATTAACTCATGTGATCGTTGGTGTGTTTCATGATTTTACATTCTATGTCAACTTTGTGCACACATTTGTTTTTTCTCATTCGTTTTTAATGTTTTCAAATGATTGTTCAGCATACTATTTATTAATGAATGATATGTATGCACATCAAAATCAAAAACACACACACATGAATACACATTCACTTTCAACCAATTCACACGAGAATTAAAAGTGAATTAAGCAATAAAAAATTATTCTACTTGATAAATAATAAATGAAGCAAAATTTCACTTGTATATCATGTCCAATCGTACATTCTAATATATATGTGTGTGAATTTCGATGTACGTTTTCAAGGTATTTCACATTTA
Source organism: Resseliella maxima (assembly GCA_029041755.1). NCBI lineage: Eukaryota > Metazoa > Arthropoda > Insecta > Diptera > Cecidomyiidae > Resseliella > Resseliella maxima. Next base: position 727,892 of record JAQOWM010001006.1, on the reverse strand, counting down.
TTAGCTCTCACAGTTGTCTATCTTATTCTATATATTTGTTCTCTTTTTCTAATTCGCTCTGCTATTTTTCTCTAGTTTTCAATCTTTTCCCTGTGCTTTAAGCACTTTCTACCGTTGTTTGTCACAATCCCGTCCGTTATTTGTTGAACCAAGTGCAGTTCAACCATAGAACCATGACATATGCAATGAAATTCGCGTGGCACTGGGCTTGCATGAATTATGGAATATTTAATGTTGTATTTGCTTCATAAAGTATATTGTTCTATTTATTTCAAGATAGACAGATAGACACACACAGCGATAGAGAGAAAGAGAGGGAGAGAGAAGGAGAGGAAGATTGGAAGAGAGAAAGAGAGAGAAAGATAGAGAAAGAAAGAGAGAGAGAGAGAGAGAGAGCGAAAGAGAGAGAAAGATAGAGAAAGAAAGAGAGAGAGAGAGAATAAGAAAACACAAACACAAAATGTACCAAAACATGTCCAAAGCAATTGAAAAAAAGTATGCATTTAAGTAATGAGATTGTTTTAAATGTTTAATGAAGAGCGGAAAAAAACGTAATCAACACCAAAAGCTAAATTAAAGTTTTCCTTGAAATTGTTTAGTATTTTTTATCATTGGAAAAATCTATTCCAAATTGATTTCCTAGCTTTAAAAGTTTCGGAAACTGGAAAATGCATACTGTTGAAAATGAAGCAAATTGAAAATGTTGCCAAAAAATTTATTTTTTGCTCTGGATTTAAAAATGCAATATGACAAATAACGAGCTTATTCGTTGAGTCAGCTGGCACACATTTACGTTTTTACATGCAATGTCGTTGCTATTTCCCTCATCTTTTCAGCCTTCACTCTGTCTATCTATGACATTCATTTTGCGTTCTGCAAATTTTACGATGACAACTGGCAATGATGTAAGATTACAAAATTTGACTCATCATTGAATTGAATAAGAGTGAGAGAGGGAGAGAAAAAAATGTGCTCACAGTTGAACAAGATAGCAAAAGATATCGCAAAATATCGCACAATTGAAAAAAGAATTTATTGAGATATACACAGTTACGAATATTTACAATTGAAATTCTTAAAATCGATGTCGCAGAAAATTTGCCCGAATGTCGGCTATATTCCCGGTAGGCATAAGGATTTTTTTTGTATTTATATATATTGTATGTATTTCGACTATTTTAACTTGTCGAAATAATTCACATTCACTGACATTGAACCAATTGAAGAAAATTCGAAATCGAAAGTAAACCGAGTTAAAATTATTTATATATTTTTATAAACTGTTTTTACATACGGATAATAAACACAAATCAAATACAGACAATATTTAAGTGATTTAAGAGTTAATTGTTTCGTTTAGATAAAATACATTATTGCAAAACACACTAGGATTTTGTAATTTGATACATACACATATGATCACACATAATACCAACATTCATTCTCACATTTGAATTATTGCACTGTTTTTTTTCTTCTCCTTCATCTTCTTCTTCTCAAAATGATTGCTTTTCACGTTCTTTTTCATTGTTTTCTTTGACATCTTCTTCTCCTTCTGTGGTGAACCGTTATGAGTTTTATTGTTTTGTGCTTATTTGAGATTATAACCCCGGTTCGTTTTCATTGTAGAAAGATGTTTTATGAAAAATGCGTTCAAATGAATAGATGATGTTGATAAAATGAGAATTGAGAATAAAAAAAATACCGACGATGAAAACCAACAATTCATTTTTATAGAATTTGCATTAAAGTATTTTAAAGTATTTTTTATTCATTTTCAAAACTAACTGAACATTAAATCATTATTTCGTTTGAAACGAGATTTTGATTAGGAAAAACCCGAAGCGTTTGTTATTGTTTTTATATTAAAGAATAATGTGTCACTATAAAACTTAGATTAAGAAAATTGAGCGATAAGGACGTAGAGAAATACCAATTGAGATAAAAAAAAAAAAAAAAAAAAAAAAAAAAACAAAAGTTATATTGTCACCAACCAAAACTGTGTATAATATAATTAAATGTTAACGATTATAAAAGTCGTTACTGCGAACAACACATTTGAGTCTACTCATTTTCTATACATTTACAAGTCTATTTTAAAATTCTAACAAAACGAGAAGAAAATTTTAAAAAAGAAAGAAAATTAAAAAAAAAAAAACAAAAAGAAGGGGAAATAGGAATTGGTAACATTTGGAAAATTGATTGCATTCGAAATTCGGAAAGTTCGAATGATTATTGTTTACGTGTTTTTCCCTTTTTCATTTTTTCGTTGAGTTTTCAAACATTTTAGATAGGGCGATGAATCGTAATATTATACACAATAATTATAATTTTTTTTTCTTTTTTTCTCAAATACATTTGTATGTATTAAATTGTTCGAGTAACCCAATTTCTTAATGTCACATTGTGTAAGGCCGAGAAAGAAATTCATTATTCTTGTACAGTACACGTTGGATTATTCTCTAAATTTTACTATATCATTATAATTATTAGATTCTTTCTGGTTTTATCTATATTCATGATTTCTTTTCGGGTGTGCTACTCTTTTAGTTTTCTCGTTTATTTCTTTTCAAAATAAAATGTCATTTATTTTAAACGTTTGTAGAGTAAAATCAACAAAAAAAAAAAATAAAAATAAAAATAAAAGCATTTGTAATGATAATATATAATAATAAAATTGAATTTCAGACGAAAAAAAAAACGGAAGAAATTAAATTTTAACACTTAAAATGTTTTCATCGGCGATTTAGTTCAGTGGATTAATTGCAAGTTTTTTTTTTGGTTTGGTTTGGTTTGAAGGAACTTCCGAATTCAATGCATAAAGCGTATGTAAACGCATACAATCCAAATTTGGTAAAAAATTTTTTTATCCTTTCAACACTGTCATCGAAAATTATTCTACTTATAAGTGGGATTGGAAAATACCAGAGAGCATTTCAGTACATTTTTCTACTCTGAATCAAATCAAAAATATATTTTTATAATTTATTTCGAAATGAAAAATAAATTATTAACTAAAATAAATCAATAAAACAAAAAAACTAAAATAAAATAGATCAAACGGATCATTTTCCTATAGATTGTATTCGATGTTTTTCGTAGAATTTTATTTTATTTTCAATTAAATTGTATCCCTGATCAGCTCTCATTAGTTGATGAGCACATGGGGAAAATTTTTGTTTTTGTTTTTATAAATGTTTTCTTCTTTTCAGTTTTTGTGGTGAATCGTTCACAATAATTATCCGTTGGTTGCTCAATAATGTTGTTCAATATCATTGACTTTGTTCTACTAGCTTTTTTTTTTAGCATCTATTCCATTCGGTCGGTACATATATATATATATATATATATATTATATATATATTTTTATTATTATTTGTTATATATTATTTATTGATATTATAAAACGGAAAAAGTAAAGTCAAAACAAGGAGAACGAAACAGAGCATCGCAACTGTATAATATGTATAATATATACAAGAGCATCAACTTACCAGAACTGAAATGTGAACGTTTTGTTGTACCATTTTCTGTATCACTGTCAAGTGGTCGTTTGCGGGAATCTCCAATTTCAGGGCTTGGACATGTTTCCATTCCGGCATCAGGATCGGCAGCCATTTCTATAATAAATCCGCAGTTTATTAGAACACTTTGGTATTGCACAATAATAAACGGGTGGAAAAAATGCGCAAGCGTAAAATTTTCTGTGTTTCTGTAACACGTTTGGAACTATTTTGCCAGAACTGTTTTTTTTTTTTTTTCTCTATTCTGTTCTGTTCCTGCTTTTGCCTGCTGTGTGTATATTATTATTGCTTTGGCACAATATTACATTGGGAGGATTGTGTGCCCATTTTGACAAAAACAAAACTATCTCTAGCTTATTTGCTTCTCTACGGCAACAACGACGACGACGACGACGACGATGACGATGACAACAACGGCGGCGACGACAACAACTTCGGTGGCGACGACGACAACGACGATGACAACAACAACGACGAAAAGTGAAGTAAGTTATGTTTCTCAACTTCCTTATTAACTGATTTAGAAAACTATTTCTTTTTTACTTTTACTTGACATACTCGGGTCCATCGTTTGCTTGCCTCTATTCCTGTATCGTATTTCTATGTACCTCCTTTGAACAACACACAAACTATTCGAATAAACGACAGTCAAAAGCTATTCGATTTCATTTGGTCGTTGTTAGCGGCTTTTCGTCGCATTTTCGATCGGTTTTTGTATGCTTCTCAAACTCAGCTCAATTCATGCCTTATTTTATCTATAATATTCGCGATAAGAGTTTTTAATAATAATTTTTTGTTTCATTTCATTTCATTTTTTTTCCATTTTACTTTCAATTATGGACTATGTAGTTTGACATGTGATGATTATGCTGAATGCTCATGTATATGCGAACAAAAATGGCTCAATAATACAGATTTTGAGATCATATATCGATGAAGAATGTAGGAAAATGAAAGAGGTGAAAGGTAGAGAACGTAGTGTGGAATGAGTTCGAAATCAACGGAGACCGAGAGAACAAGCAATTGAGGCGGGTGAGAGTGAGAGAGTGTGACTGAAATAGTGAGAAATAAAAAAGCGAACCGAGAACGAGTGTGAGAGCAAGAACAAGAGCGAAGCGGGAATGAAAAAAAGAGAGAAAGAGAGAAAGTGAGAGGAAAAGAAAGAATAATAGATGGAATAGAGAAAGAAAATAATAAAAAAGTCGATTGTTCATATAAATGAAAATTTTCGGATGAACTGCACATAAAAAGTTCAAATTGCATGCATTTTGTTGGATTGTTGGTTTAGTTAACATGAATACATTGTAAATGTCATATGCACTCGACATTGTACACATTTTAGGTTATGTGTCGGGTTTCCAGTTGGGAGACCGAGTATTATATCTATTCATATTGTGTGGGAAAAGTTTAAATGCAAAATTTCGCATTGATTTGCATACTAGAACATTTTATTATGGTTTTGGTTAACTTGGTCATATTGGTCATCACACAAATGACATATTCATCGATCGATAAATGGATCGTTTGAAGAAAGTGAATTTTTGCAAGCTTTTAGGCAATCGCATTTTGTATATTTGGAGTGTGTGTATTGTCGTTGTCGATATTGACGTTGGATTTATTTCATGACATTTTTTTCATCATCATCATCATCATCATCATCATCATTTGATTTCGTTTCGTGTGTAGTATTTATCGCCTCTTAATTTTCAATTGTGTAAGCACAAGCACAAGCACTCGCCCAGTTTATTTTACACACACAATGGAATCAGTTGAAAGATAGATAAGTGCACATGTATGTAGTAAAGTGGTTTGAACGTATCTGATGACGAATCGTATTAAAATGAGAAGAAAAGAAAAATGTATTGAAT